>OY998228.1:10463391-11082557 GCA_963922035.1 Amblyjoppa proteus | reverse complement strand
AAATGTCCAATTGGCCATTGGAAGGAAAAAAAAGGGATCACCGGGGGAAAACAGGATCACGGGTGCAAAACGGACCAGTGTCATCCAATGAAGATGAAAAATGTTTGAACCAGCTTTTTTTTCTTCTTTTTAATATGTAATGCTACGCAAAAAACTGGCAAAAATAGTCAGTTTCTAGCGCGAATTAAGCGTACGGGGAAGAGTGGGCGAAACAGATTATTTTATTAATTTTTCGCGGGACTTAAAAAAAAAAAAGTTCATTTTGCATCAGCAGTGCTGGTGTTAATTTTCTCACGAAAGAGAGAGAGAGGAAGCAATGCGGTGGATAGAAGAGAGAATGAGACGATTTCGGAAATGACTTTTACTCCGAATCCTGACGTAGCCCGCAAGCTCACTCGCGTATAGTTCGGTAAAGTTGCGGGGTAGTTAATAATTCAGCCCGGTCTGCCGTCGGCAGTTCTGGCCACGTATAGGAGCTCCATAATAATTAATGGCTATCGCGGACCACTTGGATCCGGCGACCTTGCCTCTTGTAATTCGTGGAGGAAACAATTCCTCTTATTTCCTTTACCCACTCGTACTGCCCGGCTGTCGAGATAACTCTTTAAAAAACTCATTCGTTAGTCGGGACGGACACGTGCGGAAAAAGGCATAAGATATTGATCGATTCAATATTGCGCTCTCGTCGCGTGAATCACACCTGAAAAATAAATCATTTGATGGGTCATCCGAAAATGAATATACATTTGACTTAAATAAATAATGATCAAGTACAAATTTAATTCAGTTAAACGAGTAATGATGAAATATATATTTATTTGAATTAAATACATCTTAATTCGCGGCTCCCTCACTAAACAAATGATTTCTCTAGACACGGGAAATAGATTAAAACTAACTTCCACGTAGAACCCGGGAGTTGATCGAGCGTCGGATAATTGTTTGCAGATTAAAATGATCGTCGCTGCAGCAACGTAGCGTTTTCATCGTACCGCAACTTTACCCTCTATCCACTGAATCTCGGTTATAACCGAGATGTCTTTATTGCTAAGCGTTCGCCACATACTCGATAGAGAGAGAGAGAGGGAGAACGGAAGCTCGAGTGCAGTTACAACATCCTGCGCAACCGGTGCAAAGTGATTTAGCGACGGATAATGGATTTTCCTTAACCGCTTTGCCGAAGTTTCCGCTGAAATGTTTCGACCGGCTCTCGCCACGGGACATACGCTCAAAGGTCGCGGTTCTTGGACCCCTGGACACGCATGCCCGACACTTGACCTTCGCGGGTCACCACCGAGCGCATGCATTATTGATGGGAAACAACGGTCTAGCCCGGTTCTCATTCATGAGTCTCGAAGAACAAACCTTCGCGGGTCCAAAGGAACAGTGAAAAAAAAAAAAAAAAAAAAATGAAAAAATTAAGGCAATCGTGAACTTTGCGGGAACAAAGATGAAAATAAAATGAGAGCCTTTGGGTGTGAAGAAAAGAAAATAAACGAAGTGTGATAAGTCCCCGGTGTTGAAAGCGCAAACGCACAGTAATCTTTGCTTTTTTGTGGTCCGTGGTATTCCAGCGGCATCGGACTACTGTCGGAATATCACTCAGTGTGCGCAAAGCTCTTGCCACTTAAACTACTGTCTCTCTCTCTCTCCGTCTCTCTCCCTCTCGCTCAATCAAATACACCCCGAGTGCTAAGTGCACGGTTACTGCGTCACAGCTGCGGAGCACATTTTGCCACGAAGCTTCGCCGTAATTTGTCTCTCACTCACGCCGGAAATTTCATTGCTTTGTTTTGTATTTTTTTTCGTTAATTAAAAAAAAAAAAAAAAAAAACATTTCGGGCATTGGATAGCGAGAATAACGAACGATGTTTCCCGAATATTGATAACAGCTTTATAAATATTTGAGGTGAAAAATATTCCCTCGGATATTACGTTTTTCGATACATTTTTTGTTTTTTTTAAATTAAAAATAAAAATTCTGAATAACGAGATTCCCGGGAGAGAGAGATATATATATTTTGAAATATTCGCGATGTGTAAATATTGGCGTGAATCGCGTGTCTCTTCGGACTGGGCTTATAATACTAGCTGAAAAGTGTGTTCGGTGCTCTCGCTCGCTGCCCTCGGGTGTTATAACGATTTTTCCGATGAACGGATAACGAAGCTTTATATTGATAGAAAAAGCTTCGCAATGAACAGCGGGATAAATGTTTGGTGGGATAATTACGATGTGATAAACAGGTGTTATATTCTTTTGTGTGATTCCGAAAGCCGATGGAACGGACTTTCCATACTTTTAATAAATGCGTACGACACCCATTCGTTTCGTCCATCCGAGTGAAGAACACAGCCTCGTATTTGAACTGCTCATATTCATAGAGTTCGTTTTAATACTTTCATTGCGACACAATGACGGCACGTCGCCACTTTCAATGAGCCATGAAATCTAACAAAAAAAAAAAATAATAATAATAAGCATGTCGGATTTGCGAGCGGTTCCTTTTCAAATTTTCGAGGTATTATTCCTCCCAGAGCGAGGAGATTTAACAATTCTTCATATGAAATACGTTATACGATTTTATAATTTTATCACTTTATTCCGATATATTTCATGATAAAAATGATATTTTTCATTAAAACCTGACGAAAAGCTTCCGCATTGGGTATTGCGTTCTCGCCTGACGGGCTTTCAAATACCCGTCACGTGTAAACATTGACGTTAACCGTGTGTCTGTCTAAACACCGTTTGTACTACTAGCTTCCAAGTATACAGCACTACTCTCGCGCTCTACGAACTCGCGCGTAATAACATTTTTGTTCATGCACCGGCAACGAAAGTAACACGCTCGGATCTATGATGTTGCACGGGTTCGAATTTCGTTTGTATTCGCGAGACAATGGGTGGTCTCGAAAACATCGAACTCGCGAGGTAGACAGAGGTAGAGGGAAGTTGTTTGACCACAATTGAATAAATTACACGCGCTGCGGTAGTGCAGCCATTGACAGAAGTAGTTCTAGAACAAGGGCCACACGCGAGTTTAACTTCGGCGATTGCTCGCGAGTAATAGAGCCAACTCTTTTTGCAAACATCGCACGAAAGTTGAAGCTCTGTTTTGCGTAAATTGGACTTATTGGGTGAGAAAAAAAAAATACCAAAAAAAAAAAACATCGTTGAATCTTCAAGTCCGAATATTCCTCGCGGTTTATATGGCTCAGAGATAATCTCACTAGATTATCGAAACTTTGACCTCGTAAAATCTAAATGTTAAATTACGATTCATACATTTGGATTTTACGAAGTCAAAGTTTCGATCTTTCTAGCGAGATTATCTCTCAGCTATATAAACCGCGAGGAATATTCGTAATTCGAAGATTCAACGATCGATGTTGAATCGATAGTTGACCCTTCGATGCCCGATGGTGCCAAATTTGTCACGTTGGTGAAACCGGTTATTTCTTTA
The DNA here is from genome assembly GCA_963922035.1 of Amblyjoppa proteus. Taxonomy (NCBI): domain Eukaryota; kingdom Metazoa; phylum Arthropoda; class Insecta; order Hymenoptera; family Ichneumonidae; genus Amblyjoppa; species Amblyjoppa proteus. The sequence continues at coordinate 11,079,093 of OY998228.1, read as the reverse complement.
AACATCTTCTCGTCGGCTTTAATCTACAGAAAATTCGGGACAGAAGTAGACGAATATCAATATAGTTTTTTTTTACTGTAATTTAGTCGCATTTTTTCTTTCTATTTAGGTGTAGAGATATTGAAAAAGTGCAATTTCTCCGAAAGCAACATTATTGTGAGAAAGATCTTTACTTTGATTTCATAGATCGAGGACTTGGAGGGCACGAGGTGACTCGACATACATATTTATTGACGCATTTTATGCTTTCCGATTCGTAACAAGTGTGCGAATGAATTTTCCTTCAGCACTGATTCAACCTCGAGTGCTCCAGCCTCGGTGCCTCTGGAGAGACGAAAGAGTTGCGGTGAGGGGCACAAAGAAATTGGAAAGAAGGATTGCGGAGAAATAGGTGCTGGAGTGCGAGAGTGCTGGAATAAATTTATAGCGTAGTCCCGGGCGGATCTGGGGGGGGGGAGGTTTCGCCGTGCCGGCCAGTTGGGTCGCCGTGTTCTGGCCAACATGAGAATTTATGTGGTTTTACGGGAGTTGAGCAGGCGCGTCCATTACAACGAGGGTAGGAGGAACCGAGCGCGAGCAGGAGCAGCGGCAGCCCTTGGATCCTGCAGCGCTGCCTGGTGAACCAACGATGCTGGTACCGCGAGAACGTAAACCTTGAAACTCACAGTGTATATCGATATGTATATGTATATATATGCGGGATACAGGCGATGTTTGTACTGTGTATATAATACCGCATGTGGGATCGAAGGGGTGTTCGGTGGGGTCGAGGAGTGTGATTCATGTGTACGCAAAGGATGACCGGCTGCTCCTGCGCGTCTGATGGGGTCAGAGCGGGCACAGGAGCTTATTGCCATAGGTAATATATCCAGGGCGAAGGCACGTTTGCACCTCGATGACAAATGGTTCGAGACCGCGTCAGCATCTTCGAGCCTCCGGAGCCTCCGAGCGGACAAAACACTCCTTTACTTTCATCTGAGATCAACGATACGATGTCGACATATTTTGGTGGCTCGTAACTTTTCTTACAAGCTACGAGCCACCACACAGCGACTGTGTTTCATCCGAAGGTTACACTTGAAGGTACAGTAAAACTTTTTTTTTTTTTGTCATCGCAGTCTTTGGGTGTTTGGCAATCCAGTACATTTTTGTTTATAACTGTGCTAATGATTTTCAAAATAGCCCTGGCAAGAAGAATATTAATAATAACAACAGTCGGTACAGTGCCGATAGGTATTAAATCTATAATTCTTTTTTTTTTCATCAATATAATACACAGTGAATAAATTTATCCGATTTATGAAGGATTTAGCAGGTGATGCATTTGAGTAGTGGGCACATTTGATTAAAAAAAAAATGAAATCCATATTAGTGCAGTTCCCGCAACTTGTCCAAAATACGTGATATTTTTATGTGCCGCAAGTATGCGAGTGTGGAAAATTTAGTGGATTTTCGGCGAGAAGTACATGCAAGGGAGTGCAGAGGGGTCGAGAGAGAGAGAGAGAGAGAGAGAGAGAGCCCAATAATCCAGGATTATCGGATCCGACGTGTATGTACGTGCACGTTCCACACGTGTTTACTATTAATCCTCGATACCCTCTTGTCTCTGTTATACGTATAGTACACTCATATACATATATACATCTACCGACATACATGAGCGGATCTCGGGCTGTTGCACATAGTAAATACCTACGCTGCAAGTACACGACGTTCATACGTGCGCGGCTCTCGAGCCAGCAGAATTTCCGCTCTGACCGCTCGGCAAAATTTCCTGGATGATGCACGTTCCCGCCGGGTCGTATAACCCGGAGGAAATATATGAGAGTATCATAGAGAAAAAAAAAAGCAAAAAAAAAAAAAGATGCCCATTTATTTGCGCTAACAATCTAATTTTTCTTCAAAAACACGGCTCGTAAGAATATTGCGAAATATTGCGGCACGGAAGTTCGCCCCCAATCCGCAAAATCTGACTCGTGTTTGGCGAATCTCTTTCCGTAACCACTTCGCGAAGAATCTTCGAGCTGTTTATAGCACACGAATATTCATGTCGAATTAAAAGTTTCCTTGCCTCCGGCTTCCGTAACCAACCGCTCTGCTCGCGCGGGAGTTTCTCTGCTTCTCGTGTTCAATCTCCTCGATGATTATATTCGTGACTCTACATAACGAGAACTTTATCGAGAATTCCTCGTTCGCTATTGTATCACTTCGCTCATTAATGCTCATAAATTAGACCCAGCAGACGGGTCGGCTGCGTGGTCCAATTTATAAATTTCGGGGATTTTACAGTAGAGCAGAAACAAGAAGTTTCAAATATGCGAGTCAAAAAGTCGCAATACATATACGTACTGGCGAGAGCGGGCTAAAACGAAATCCGGCGGCAAAATGGACCCAGTATCTTCCATTTGAATCGCGAGTTCTGTTTTTATGCGCCCACGAAAACGATAACTGTGGTCCATTTTGCCCCGGGATTCCGTTTTACCCCGATCTCGGCTGAATATAACTCGAGGGTGTGAAGTTTTAAAATCTTCCGTTTTCTAGCTCACATGCATCAGTTTAAATAGAACTTGAAAACGACGCTAAAATTTATATTAATCATTCCCTTGAGCAGATGAATGATAACAATGATTATGAAAAGACATACAAATGGCTGGAGATTTGTTACGAGCATGTTATTTTATTTTAGCGATTGATATTTTGCGCTTCAAATAAAATGTTTGTTTTTTATAATAAAGGAAAATCCGGACATAAAAATTATAACATAAGAAAAACGTGTAACAATACTCGCGCTTACAGACAATTAAATAAATATTATAAAAATACTACAATACGCATACAAATTTACAGAATTAAACAATCATAACCGCCTTTTTTTACGTTTTTTAGAATAATGGAGAGAGTGAGAGTAAGAATATATATATAATTCTCGTTTATCGTCAATCGGATTTATTCCTTGCGGAAAAGTCAATTTAGAGAGTCATGTATGGCGTGGTCGTTGTCGTGAGTCTAGGTACTTAGCTTCTAAGTATGGGAAACTCCTCCAAGGTCGACTCGACGATGGTCAGACGACGAATGTTCCATCATGTCGGACAGATGAATGTGGACGTTTCCCCTTGCCGTTAGTCCATCCTCTACGATGCACCCTGGCAAGACGGCTTCCAAGGTGTTAATAGTACTCGATGCTATCTTTTTCCCAGACTCAAGACTCAATAATAGATAATATGAGGATCACTTGATCCTTGACAACCGACTCTAGCTACGATCTCCACGAGAATGTCTTGGATTTTTTTGAATTATAGTACCGCTAAGTGCTCGCCGAAATTATATCCCGATTAGTGGGGGAGAGTCCCGTTAATCGCGAGGCTTCAACGGTTTACCTATCACTCGGTGATCTCTCACATTTCTTCGAATGTTTACAATCTATCTCTCTCTCTCTCTCTCTCTCTCTCTCTCTCTCTCTCTCTCTCTCTCTCTCTCTTTCTCGTTTACAGCTTCTTATGTCGACTATTAGGACTACAATATAATATTCGATTTATCAAAACTTCGCAAGGGAAAGACTGAGCGAGTTTCACAGGAAGAAGAATAACCAGGAGGAAGAATAAGAAGTGAACGTACAATGAAGAGCAAAGAGAGAGCGATACATATATATATATATAAACGTAAAGCAAAGTAAAGGGTGAGACCGTCGGACACGCGGGTTCGTCCTATATTACAATTACGCTCTTCCGAAAGCTCGTAACCACTCGTTGTTTTCTCACGGCGCTCCCCATCACTTAACGCGCAGCTTTCGCTGGAATTTCTCATTCGTTCTGAGACAGAAAAAGCAACGAATGAATCAAAAAAAAAAATTTAATATCTTTCTTTGAATGATCTAAGTTTGAAGAGACATCAAAAAATTGCTTCTTCGGTGTATTTGATTGCTACGGAAGATATCTATCCGTCACCCATTTTTCCATGTTGCCATTCCATACGAGCTCACTGCATAAAAAAAAAAAAAAAAAAAAAAAAAAAAAAAAAATCAATTATCAATCAATCTTGTCAACTGCTCGAATTTTTGTTCGAACGGAAAAACTTCTCCATTTTTTTTTTTTTTTTTTTTTTTTTTTCTATCCCCAGTTCGCCCGGAGAGAATTGCGAATGTGAGAGAAAGCTTTCATTTTCCCCGTGCAAATTCCGAACGATGCCGTGCGTGTCAGCGGCTGCAATACGAGGTCGCGTAGCCAGTAGTATTCCCGTCGTTCCATCTCTCCCGTTCTACTCTCCGTCGCGGCCTTTGAACCTCGACGGAAGTCGGACAGTGCAGCGGCGGTGCAGCGTGGCCGTTTTCCGTTTCCTCGTTTAGAACGAGCGTAATACTCACTCTCTCGGGATGAATCGTCAAGAATGACTCTCGCTCCTCTTTCTGTTTCGTGCTGGAACGCAGCGTGTCGTTGCTATATGAAAACGAGAAAACGAGTGTGGCGGGTCGTGGGGGGGGGGGGAGTGGGGGGAGTGGCGGTAGAAAAAAACCCCGCGGAAAAATTGTGACGAAGGGGTCGAGAGAATCGCAGTACAACGAGCAAACCCCTCGGCAGACTTCGCCGCCGGCACAAACTCCCACAATAACTGTCTCGCTGCCGGTGAATTATATTACCGGAAGACGCATTGTATCCAGTCACGTGACCTATGTGTGCGAAAACACTGACTGATTATGATGGGGCCTTGCGTACCTGCTCCGGGCGATCGTGAGGGTAAGACTCGGGAATTTAATGCTTTATCACATTTGTGGCGTCTTTGATTAATTGTGTCTGCATCTTGTTTTTATCTTTTCAAATGAAAAGTGCGTCGCAGCGCGATAGGAAATACGATGTGTCCGAAAATCACGTGTAACATATCGCCTGTTGGATTCGTTTTTGAAACCTGTGAACAAGTCGCTGCAAAGTAGAATTTTTTTTTATTAGATTGTCAAAAATCTTCCACTCGAATACAGAAAATGACTGGTGTTCTATTTTTTTTTTTTTAATATATAATATTGAAGAAAATCGAATTCGTACTAAAGTTTGTTACATTCGATCCTGATGACGTTTTCACGCACGATCCGAATACCGCTATGAACAATCAATCACACAGGCTTTTCTTTTCAGATTTTTTTCAATGACAAACGTTTAAGCTAAAACGCGTTTTTTTTTTCCTACAATCCAACAGTAGAAACACTTTGACGGATGGAACTTGTCGCTGCAACTAAGCAGAATCGAAAAGAGGAATACATAACAATAGTCAAAAGTTATAACAATGTATTTTATCACTGTGTTTTTTTTTTTTTTTTTTTTTTTTTACTATAGTGAATCGAATTTAAGAAATCAACTTTAACAAAAAGGATACTTTCATACTTATCTTTACCGTGCAGCCCGAAGGTTTTCAAACGGGCAACAACTATAGCGTGAGCCGTTTGTCAATGACAAAATAGTTTTCCAATACACAATAGGCCTCGAGGCGCTTTACACCTCGAATGGTGCGATCGTTAAGGACAGATAGGGTTGTTGGAGCGTCGCGCGCCGAGTTCGGTGAAGTTGTTGCACAGTATCAACGGCGGTATTTTTCCCGCTCCCTCGCGACTGAGCCTCGCGCTGGACCCAATCGAACTGGGACAACCTCGAGTTCTATGAATCGGGAACGGAAATTCCGTGCATACTTCGTCCTCGTGGCAGCTAGCTCTATAGGTGTGTAAACACGTATTCCATTGGCGCGAGACAACATGAATATCATTCTCACTTCCCCTCCGTTACGTGTAAGTAATGCAAATGTCCTCGCGCTATATTTTGCTTCGTTCGCGAGCCTCAATTAAAAACCCTTCACGTACGCGGGCATCGCGCCAGGAATTGTCTCAGCCCCCCAGTTTCGAGGCATCGAAGCTCTCGTTTCAACCAAGCGAACCCCATTTTTTAACGCGAAAACGTCTCTACGGACTCTTCCAAGTGAAAAGTGTCCTCATAAAGCGTTAGGGTCTTCGAACTGGGAGGGCCTTGGAATAATTACCCTGGTGGTAATGACGCACGGGACCGATGCTGGCCGACGTTGGACGAACACTCGCCGACGCTGTGCCAATACTGGCGAACGCCATTTTTTTAACGCGAAAACGTCTCTATGGCCTCTTCCAAGTGAAAAGTGTCCTCATAAAGCGTTAGGGTCTTCGAACTGGGAGGGCCTTGGAATAATTACCCTGGTGGTAATGACGCACGGGACCGATGCTGGCCGACGTTGGGCGAACAGTCGCCGACGCTGTGCCAATACTGGCGAACGTCATTTTTTTAACGCGAAAACGTCTCTATGGCCTCTTCCAAGTGAAAAGTGTCCTCATAAAGCGTTAGGGTCTTTGAACTTGGAGGGCCTTGGAATAATTACCCTGGTGGTAATGACCCACAGGACCGATGCTGGCCGACGTTGGGCGAACAGTCGCCGACGCTGTGCCAATACTGGCGCCTGTGTGTCGTTCTACGGTCAGTCCTGAGAACGGATTCACAGAGGCCTTCGATCAATCAGAGCCTGGAGCTGGCCGTGTGTTTATTCAACGTCCACCCGACCCTAAAACTACTGAAGTTGCGGATTCTCTTGGTCAAAAGATTGAGGGATGGAATTTACCTCGGAGATTTCGAGAGTCAAGAGAGCCGCAAGTTCTGGCGTTCTTTGGCTCGATGACTGAAGGCGGTTTAGCGATATAATTCTTCATGGTACAAACAATGGCAAGAACTGTAGAGTGCTGTGAAATATCCGTATGGTGAAGAGGAGGTGACAAAACAGAAGACGGATAAAGAGGGACTCGAGCACGTTTCGAAGCCGGCGATAGAATTTCCTTTCTTCCACTGCGACAATCGAAAAGTTTTCGATCCAAAGTTCAAAACACCGACTCGATAACTCTCCGCATCCTTCGGTCTTTTCTATACGCCCTCTCTTCTTCAGTACTATATAGATTCTTCGGGAGACGAAGTCGGAAGCCTTGGCGCGTCAGGCACGATTCACTCGATAAGCCAGCGAGCCAACCAATTAACTCTGTAATGCACATTTACTCTTTGCCGGCTGATCATCCCTTTTTCCTTCCTCACTGAATAATTTCCCGCCTGGAATTTCATCTCTCCGAACCTCCATCGGACCTCCTAGACGCTTTTATTTTTCATCCGTTTCATCGTTACCCTCTCGACGCTTTTATTTTACATCCGTTTCATCGTTACCCTCTCGTCGCTACTGACGGAGAGCCTCTTATCCGAAGCTTGGATAATAATTAACTTAACGGTACGTCTATTATTCTACAATATTCCTTTATCGTCATTGAGCAACGAAGGAATGGCCAGAGAGAGGCGTAGAGAGGTGGCGTTTTTTTTTGTTTTTATTTTCGGATTCATAAATTCATAAGGTTATTAATTTTTCATTGCGAGTCGAGAAGAGACAGCAGCGGTAGCAGATGCTGAAGAGACTTTTTTTTTTTTTTTTCCTTCGGTGCTCAATAATGAATTATCGCTGGCAGGCCGTCGACGGACAAAGATGGCTTCTTATCCGGTGGGAGCTTATGTCGGAAGGGCCAAACGGTGCCAGGATGATATAGCGAGTGTTTTTTTTTTTTCTTTTTCTCCCTTCCTTCTTTACGTTTCTCATTCTTCCGCATGGGAAATCGAGTGTGATTAGGTTTTTGTTGCTCTCTCACTCGTTCCCTCTCCAGAGTTAGTCCGGCTATAAGCGATCGAGTGTTCGCAGCTTCCGGCCCGACGAAGAGTACCTCGAACTTTTTGTTTTTTTTTCTGTCTCGCTCATTCGTCTTCGTTATCCACCGAATTTACACCCTTGATGAAACTTTCGGGAGGATCGGATGAAAAAGGAAAATAAACTTGGCACAAAGAATCAACAAACTTGTGACTAGTAAATAGTGTTCAGCAACCCTCGAATTTCGGGTAAAAAGATGTGGTCTACAAAGGATTTGGGCTATCGCGTCCATGTACATAATAATCGTACCGTTAAGAAGTTTGTCCACTATAAATTACTATCTGCATAAGTATGCAGACTTCGGTTTATATAGACTACAGAGTCAATATACAGTCATAGGCAATTGAAGTGGAAGACATTTTTTTTGGCCTGTCTTGTCAAAAGTTGAACCCTTTCACGTATACTGTCGCCAAAATAACTTTGTTCCACTTCAATTGCCCATTACTGTAATAAGTCAATATAGACTGAAGACTACATAGATCAAAGTCTACATAAACCAAAGTCTACATAGACAAAAGTGTACATTGACCGAAGTTTACATAGACAAAAGTGTACATTGACCGAAGTTTACATAGACCAAAGTCTACATAGATCAAAGTTTACATAAACCAAAGTCTACATAGACAAAAGTGTACATTGACCGAAGTTTACATAGACCAAAGTCTACATAGATCAAAGTTTACATAAACCAAAGTCTACATAGACAAAAGTGTACATTGACCGAAGTTTACATAGACAAAAGTCTACATAGATCAAAGTTTACATAAACCAAAGTCTACATAGACAAAAGTGTACATTGACCGAAGTTTACATAGACCAAAGTCTACATAGATCAAAGTTTACATAAACCAAAGTCTACATAGACAAAAGTGTACATTGACCGAAGTTTACATAGACAAAAGTGTACATTGACCGAAGTTTACATAGACCAAAGTCTACATAGACCAAAGTCTACATAGGCCCAGGTTCTCATATACTGTAGACTCAATTAAACAAGTACAAGACCTATGAGTTATTTTCGGAATCTACATCGTACGTCTGTAATAGTCGAATAGTCGGATTTTAGGTAGATGCGCAACAATGGATCTACCGCGAGTCTGCCGTAGATCTGATTTTTCTGTCACGAGGTAACAAACGCCGTCCATATATCGTATATATATAACATTCTCGGGTAATTCTATATTACGATAACGATTTATCCTGTTATCTCTAAAAGCATTTTTTCCTTTCGCGAGCGGAGCGTGCAGAACCCCTTGGTTTTTGGCGTTGTTACGTTCCTCGTTTTTTTTTCCCAACACCGGGGATATTTCAATGGAAGCGCCGAGGTGTTGAAAAGCGATTTGGCACGTCGAGTGAGTGTGTACCTTCGCACCCTCCTCCCATTCTTTCCCGGCCCGTCGACCTGAAGTCCGTGTGGACTCGGGAGAAATTCAAAGCCGAAGAATCGCTGCTGGCATAATAGACCTCTATCTCTCCCCGGGACGACGCGGAGAACGAACAAGACGGCGAACGCGAGCCGAAAGCAGCACGCGAAGCTTGCAGAGGCTTTCCCTCCCTATTATTCTCGATACTCTTTCATCCGTTCAACACTCTCTTCGCTACGCCTCTTCGCATCTTATACCTCAATTCTTCTTCTTCATTCTCTCGTCATTTTTTTTTCTTTCTACAGATGTTTGCTTTCGTTGGTGTCTCGGAAGCCTTATTTATTCGTTCCGAGATGCGATATTTCGCTCCCGCGATGCAGCCGAGTAAAATATTCCAAGTTTTTTTTTTTCACATCTTAGCCCGCGCACAGCAGCAGCAGCAGCAGCATCAGCAGTTTGCAAGCGATATTCTAATTTTGCTCGACCATACACAACGTGCGCTTCCAAGGTTCTTTTGCTCCCACGTATACGCGCGTCGAGTTTCTTATCGTTCGCTCGAGCCCGGGAGGGAGACGGGAAAAAAAAACCCCCCGTAAAGGGTGAAGAAAAAATCTTGAAGCTTTTTTAGATCCCCTCGTGTTCTCACGCGTATTGTATCTCACAGGCGGAGTCGGGTTGCGTCGTGTATATCGTTCGCGGGGAATTTCTCAGCGTTATACGCCAAGTATCGGATTGCGCCAGGAAGTATTAAAGACGAATGGCCGCACAACGTCGTGCCTTCGATAAACTTTTCCACGGCGTGAGGTGATAGGGCGCACGAGAAGCTTTTTCATCGGTCGCAGTCAGCTGCTACACTCCCCGCTCGATATACCGTGTTAACGGGGCGTGTTAAAGCCCCTCGATGAAAACTCGGCGAAAAGAGTTTTCTGCACTTTTTTTTTATTTCCTTTTTTTATTCGGTTTTTTTTTTTTTTTTTTCTTCATTGAACGTCTCGCTTACTCTCAAGGTGACGTGAAACACTCACCTCGGTCCGCGGTCTATTTCACATTACCTTAGGACGATGCGAGACGACCATCGCCTCGCTCAACACGGACTCGGTTGGCAACGGAAACTGTAATTCATTTTTTCTAAGGGTCTTGGCCGCTTCCGGTTGAAAGTAAATGCTCACGTCAAGGGGACATCAATGCAGTTTCGTGCAAGTGTTTGCTTCTCATCGCAAATTGTCGGTGTGGTTAGGAGAAATAATTGCAGTCTTTATCACCGACTGTAAAGCGGTGTGACATGAACTCGGTCGGTAACGAAAGCTCTAATCCGTCGTTTCCTTTTTTTTTTTTTTTTTCTTCCAAGGTTTCTTAACTTTCAGAGGCCTAAACAAATTATTCGTCTTCGTCCAACAGTCGAACGGATTTTAATAATTTTCTTTTCTTCGGAGAAGCTTTTGGCGCCTTCGAAAAAAAAAATGTATTACAGTTTTTGTTACCGACCGAGCTCGGATAGGGCAGGAGGCAGATCGCACGTGGCCTTAACTCGTTTCGCTCTGTCTTGCTCGCCTTCTTCGTAACACCGCGGAGGGTGCAAGCTGTGTTTACGATGGGAGATTAGCGCCAACCCGAGCACAACCGTTTAAGAGCGGAAGTAACTAATGATTATGAGTCTCAAGGAAAGCACCCTCGGTTATATTTCGCGTCCGCTCCCTTGCGGCAAATAGCACTTCGTTTCCGTCAAACTTTTCCCACAAACCCTTACTTTTTTTTTTTTTTTCGCTCATCTCCACCTAATTCTTTCGTTCAGTCTCAACAGCTCCTTCTTCTCTGAAACTTTTCGCACGATCATCGTTATCTCGTTTCTATTCATCTGCTTATCGCTGAGATGAGCAATGCGTAGCCGTAGCCGACGTATCCGAGTAGTTCGTTGTAAGGACGATCACGTACTTGTCAGAGATGATGCAACATTTTTTAAAATTTTTTTACTTGATAATAATAATACGTAGCGAAGCTTATCTATAAAAAAAATCAAGCAAGATTTCCGAACGACTTACACTAAATAAATGCATCCAAAGTCCGCACATTGAGCATGGTTTCTTATTTAAAAACCTCCGTAGCGTTTCCATTCAATTTTATTTTTATTTCACGATTAGCAAAAACAAAACAAAAACAAAAAAAAAGAACAAAAAGCTTAATATATTCTAAATATTTTAAGGATTAAAAGTACATATGAAAAAAAATTGCGGCTATCGAATTTTTCAATGAGACTTCAATCAGACAATTCCAGCGATTACTCTGCAGATTCAGTATCAAAGTGAATATTAATTCAGGATCACTGATTGATTAGTTGCGCTAGCCTGCCAGCATATAAAAATTCGTTGAATTTAATTGAGAATGAATAATTTGCAAATGTGTCATCGATTGGAAAATTATATCGATCACCTGTATGTTCAAATGCATATTTTATAATACGCTCGCGTAACAAATTTTTCTCACCGTCAAACAATGTGATAAAAAATTCGTCCTCTCTTAATTAATATTGCACAGTTCGCAAAGATTGGAATCAGGCTATCTCATGCGTATGTAAAATAATAACCTTGTCATATTAACCATTTTTTTTTTTTTACTACAATAGCGTAATAGCCATATTTCAAGACTTCCACTACGCCACACTTATTTGAGTAGCTATTGTGCACGTAAAACGTCAAGATTATAAAATAATTCATTCGACTCGCGCAGGAACGCGATGAATTGCATTTTCTTGTTTTGCGCTACTCAACGGATTTGCATGTTAAAATGAAACGTTCCACTCTGCCCGAACATCATTCGGTTCTTCTACCTCGTCTATGTATCATTTTGCTCGTCGAATTCAACTGTTTGCTCTCAGAATCGTCGACGTTTTGTTGGCAGAGAGCGAGCGAGAGCTCTCGCCTGAAACTCTGAATATTTTACATACTCGTCTCGAAATATCGTGGCTTACGAAACGTTGCGCATCGTGGCTATGGTAGGGAGGTTTTAAAACGAAACTGGAACATCGCAATGGGATAGGATAGTGTGCTCCAGCTCCTGTGGCAGAAAGGGAGTGCATTTTTGCGCGAGTTCAAGATCAAAGGTTCGCGATGCTGGGGGGAAAAAGGGACAGATATGTTGCACGGTGCAATAGAGAAGTTGAAGACGGATATAGATCGACGATAGGAGAATTCGAACTATGGACAGGATGAGAAGAAGGATTGGGATCGAAAAACCAACGGGGAAGGCGAACTCGATCGAGCGGGTAGTTTAAGTATTGAGCACTTTTTCATAGAAATATATATATATATATATATATATATATATATATATATATATATATATATATATATATATATGTCTTGGGAGGTAAATGGATATATTCGTAGAAAAGCAGATGAAGCTTAAGCGGGAGTGGGGCAAAACGGACCTCCATTAACGTATCACCTCCAATAGAGAACCGGGGATAAATTTTTCCGACAAATTCGACAATTTTTCGACAACCACGGTTAAAGAATGTTTGTACGTTTAAGAAACATTTCTTATCCACAAATGTTCACAATTTTCCTCTTGACAATTGTACACTTTTTTTTTTTTACTTCAAAATACGATTCGTTGACAAACACATATTTGCAAAATGAGCAATAAATAAATTGTGGAAATTTGTGCACAAGAAATGTTAAAATTAAATGAAATTAAAAATGTTGATAGCGTATTCACTGTGCACTCTTCCTGCAGTATTCGTGCAATTATCATTATTTTTTTTTTTTTTTTGTTTAATCAGAAAGAACGAGAGATGAAAAATGTGATTACACTTTGAACTTTGTCAAAGTGTAATCAAGGAATTTCCTCTCTCTCTCTCTCTCTCTCTCGTTATTTCCGATCTTCAGACTCTCCATTTTTTTTTTTTTTATCCTGGTAAGAAAACTCGCAACGTCCATTAATGTTGTTTATCTTTCGCGAACCCTCGTCTACATCCACCACACTCGAACGACGTGGACTACTCCCTCGCTCCGTCGTTCCCCAGAGTACCACCGACGCGTTTCTCCGGCGCTCGTTCACTGGTTCGCATATGTCACTTGACCCAGCTTTTCTCCACCGGACAAGGGCGTATACGTTGACAGAAATGGTCTCCTCGGTACTCGACTCTTCTCCCTTCACTTCCGGCGGGTACACTCGAGCCATTATTGTCCTCACTCGAGAAGGACCTCGTTCGTGGATGACGAGAGAAAAATAAATAAAAAAAAAACGAAGAAAAGATCATAAAAATCGTAAAGCGAAGTAGTTCTCCTCGGGCTCGAGAGCGGTGAATTGATCGAGATTGCGTTCTGTGACGGAGAATGCTGTTCAGAATAACCAGAAGCTGTCGGGAGAAACGATGTATTATTCCACCAAAGGTACGAAACTGTACGATAAAGAAAAAGTTTCCTCCGATAATTCGTCAATTGAGGTTTGTACATTGAAATGAGGTTTGTACATTGAAATGAGATTTGTACATTGAAATGAGACTCGCACATTGAAATGAGGTTTGCGCATGTGTATTCTCATCTTTATTAATGTTACAACTTTCTTCTTAATTCCAATTTTATTCTAATAAATTTCGAACTTTTTTTTTTTATTATTAATAAATGAGGTTCGATGACGAGTGTTCTTTATGACCAAGAAAAAGAACCTTTTTTTTTACTCCCCAGGTTGGAAAACTGTTGCGGTTTTTTTTTTTTTTCCGGAGGAGTTTGACGAAAGTTTGTTGGACGATTGGTCATGATTCCGCTGAGCCGTGTTTGCCCCGCAGTGGCAAAAATTGCGAGGACCATTTGGTCCCAGAGTCCGGCGAAACCGGGGGAGACTCTTAATGCCAACGATTAATTCGACAGTCGTTTCCGTCGAACGAGCGATCCCGCCCGCCAGGCAAACCCGCCGGAGTTCGTCTATTATATCCGTATATACTTCAGCTACCTGCCAGCCTCAAACTCGTAATCTCAATCTGAATATTTCATTTGATATTCATGCAGCAAAGTCGCAGAGATTTAAAAGACAATATCTGGAGGAGGATTCGCTTTTATTTTCCTTATTTTTGTCGTCCCCAATGTCTATAGTAATATATCCGAGATTTACGAGATTCTCTTGTTCGAACTTCATCCTCTCTTCACTGACTCTATTCTACCTCCTCCACGCTATTTCCCCTTTATAAATTTTTTTTTTTTTTATCATTTCTCCGAGACTCGGATAAAACTCAATTGGGAAATCTCTTTGCGAAGATTTACCATCCCCACTTCACCTTCCCTTATACTTTTAGCCCTATAGCGCATCTCTGTGATGTCCAAGTTGAAACTTACCTACCATTATGTAACCATAATGGTAGCTCATCTCCGAAATGCTTTTTCTCCCAAGTTCGATGCTTGAAACTTTTGGAATTGACGATTTCTTTCTATTCCAATGTTTCACAGAGAATTCCAAGGTGACACGGATGAAAAAAGAAATCTTAACAGTTTACATTCTTTTTAACACGTCTGCATCGTGCCAACTTCGATTAATTTCCTCGGCGAATAACGAAGCTAATCATATTTCGCAACGTGAAAATTATCGATGTTGGCACGATGTAGACGTGTAAAAAAAAAAAAAAAAAAAAATCTGGTGTACCATTTATCCGCGGTAGATTTATCACATGCATATGCCAACAGGCATTTACACCGCGACAATTGTACACGTAGAATACATCCAGAAAAATAATTTATTTGCCGGCCACCGTTCATTTGATTTAAGTAATATATTTATTTGATTTAAAACAAATATTTATTTTATTTATATAAATAGTTACTTAAATGAAATAAATATTTATTTCAATCAAATGAATATTTTAAACGGTGATCGTTAAATAAATTATTTTTCTCGGTGTACAGAACAGGAAAATGAGTGTTGAGTCCGACACTTGCCTACTTGAATCTACGGTCTATGTAGTTTTCGATCTGTATGGACATTGGTAGTCTTAGGATAGACACAAAATTTGACTGAAATTTTGAAAAAAAAAAAAAAAAAAAAAATCCTCAAAATTTTTTTATTTTTATTATAACGCATTTTATTATACATTACAATTAGAAAAAAAAAGAAACTGTGCGAAAACGATTTTATTTCGACATAATTTCACTTTAACGTTTAACGCCGAGAAGGTTTAGCGGTCGTTTGTGGACGCGCGTTAAAAGTATCATGGAGTGTCCGGACGAGAAAGTAGGGGCGTTTAAATTCACGAGACGCTGTTGGGAGACTCGCAAGCTTCCGGTGTGCTCGGTCTCTCAAATTTTATAGCGTCGAGACCGGAGTATAGGTTGTGGCAACCACTCGAGAAATGCACTTAACAACACTGTTAGACGCAACTACGTGTCTCGAAATTTATATCCGCGCGTAGAGGGTTGGCATGCACCTTTAATGTACACGTTGTCTACGGTGTCTCCTGGTGTTTTTCCATCGCGTGTTGAGTGTAAAATTTTCTCGCCACGCCAATTGCTTCGGGGACTGTTGCGCCGGAGCAGTTTTCAGCGCAACGAAAAAATAGTTGATGCAGTTTACACCGTTGGGAATATGTAGGAGAGCGGGGCAAAACGGGATCTCCAAGGCGGGACCGACGAGGCAACTCTTTCAGACTGAACAACATTTTTTTTTTTTTTTTTTTTTGCGTCTCTCGGAAAATGGTTGAAAATTGTCAACTTTTTTCCGGGTGTTCCACTTTGGGCCGCTCACCGTTATTGAGAGGTGTGAGCGTAAGCGCGATAAAATCGTCGCAGGTGAATACAATATTAAAATGAGAAGAGCATTAAAGAGAACGGGAGTTTCTTGACTCGGGAAAAAGCTTCTTAACGTCGTTCGCTGCACCGCATCGCTAGGCAGATTATGTGCAGTTTCACCGTGAAATCTCAAAGGTTTCGACGACGAAAAAAAAAAACAACAACAACAACAACAACAACAAAAAATCGCGAGACTTAGTTGGCAATTTTATTCTGGTAAGGAAGAGCGAAAGTGAAAAGTCGCGAAGACACGTCGCGAGCGCGCGCGCGCGCCCAAGACTGGTGGATGAAGAGCTGCTGAAGGGAAAATGGGGCGGTTCGACTGCGTGACGAGGAAGAGTTAGCGGGAATGGAATAGAGTTTTTCCGCAAACGTGGAGCTTAAAACTAGATGTTTTTTTTTTTTGTTTCTCTCTCTCGCGCTCCTTATTCGCAGCTGCTTCGGTCGTAATCGGGCTTTATCGCCCTTTTCGACCGAGAATGCACGCGATGAAATTTCGACGCGGGCTTGAAATTAATTAAATGTCATCGGTCAACGGGAGAGTTAATGAGAATTTTATGTTAATGAATATTTCGTGTCAAAGCGCGCAACGGTGGCTCGCACGTGTCCTCGAGACCGGCTCACGCCTCTACTTTTCCCGCTTCAAACTCGACATGACAAATTTACAGGGTAAAAAAAAAAAAAAAAATGATTTTATTTTTTAACAAAGATCTTATGTCAACGAACGTCCACGATCGTTTTTTTCTTGTTAACTTGACAATGTGTTTTAAGCAAAGAATTAAAGTTAAAGTTACTGTTGACGAAAAAAAAACAAAAAAAAAAAAAAACAAAAAATAGTGAAAAATGATATGTTGCTTCTCGGTAAATAAAAAAATATTTGTCAAATGTAGGTGTTTTTCTACTTTGCATACTGACGGAACTTTGTCTTTATATTTTTTTCGAGCTAACCATCGACGATTGAAATTTCTTTCGGTTCTTCGCGATCTGTGTCAAATCACATTCGTAACTGCCAGTAAGTGAATTCGAGCTTCCACCGACCCTTATTACTACTGCAGTTCGTGGATCGTTATAGTCGAGGACTCGGCGCATCACACACGGGCTCAGTGATAAATATTATGTATACGGAGGCTTTTCTTTATTAACAAGCAAAGCGCCTTTCGCCTTACTCGGGTTACCGTTAACGGCACCCTTGGGGTAGTTTTTCAGCTCCGAGAGAGGAATAGACCGCTGAGTGAAACGACATGTATATATATATTCGCCCCGACGTCCCAGTCGGTGGGCTCTGCGAGTTTGCATACCTTCTCGTTAACCATTCGGTTTCACTAATCCCCTTCCCGATATATATATATATATATATATATGTACATATTTTTCCAACTCGACGAGGCCGTCATTGAGCCTCGGCTCGCTTTTGCCTTATTCCCTTCGAATGTACCGCGCATGAACCATATATTACTATTCGTGACTGAAATCGTTAAAACCTGCTACAGCGGCTCTGTTGTACCGTATAAAATGAGACACGCCCTTAGTCCGCACTAGACCTTCGACGATTTATAGACTAACTACCAGGCTGTTGTGGCTCGGGCGTTTCGCGACCCCGATGCGGATTATGGAATGGCGAAATTGGAAACACGTCACTTCCAGTGTGCAAAATTTCACTTTTCAAGCGGGAGTGACGTCACAGTGGAAAAACATCACTACCGGTCCGGTTCATTCGATGTTTTTGCCGGAAGTGACGTCATACCGAAAATACGTCACTTCATGCACCCAGAAAAAAAAAATTTATTCAAACGAAATAAAATTTATTTAGAGCAAATAAAATTGCTTATTTAAATATGGGCTTAATAGAGTTTCATTGAAATCTAATGAATCTTATTAGAGTTGAATATCGCATATACTTGAATCAAGTAAAAAATATCCTTGAGTCAAATAAAAATTTAATTAATTCAAATAAAAATTATCTAATATCCCATTTTATTGACGATTAATAAACTTTTTTTTTCTGGGTGTGTTCTGAACTTTCACTTTATTACGGGAACGTAACGTATTTCTGGTATGACGTCGCTTCTGGTTGAAAAATGAGGTTTTCAAACCGGAAGTGACGCATGACGTAACTTCCGACCGAAAAATGAGGTTTTCAAACCGGAAGTGATGCGTGACGTATTTTCCGATTGAAAAATGAGGTTTTCAAACCGGAAGTGACGTATGACGTAACTTCCGATCGAAAAATGAGGTTTTCAAAGCGGAAGTGACGCATGGCGTAACTTCCGATCGAAAAATGAGGTTTTCAAAGCGGAAATGACGCGTGACGTAACTTCCGATCGAAAAATGAGGTTTTCAAAGCGGAAGTGACGTATGACGTAACTTCCGATCGAAAAATGAGGTTTTCAAACCGGAAGTGACGTATGACGTTACTTCCGATCGTAAAACGAGGTTTTCCAACAAGACGTGATGTATTTTCGGTATCGCTGCCTACCTCGAAGAATATGGGTTTTTATACCTCAGTAGCCGAAGGAAGTCTCTCTAGGCGACGGGTTAAAAATCCGTGCTAGAAATATCCTGACGATTTATGAAGCAATAAAAGTAGGATGGTAGAACGGGCCGATAAAACCGACGATACAGATTACGTCGAAGCTCGCTCGGTGTGCGGCGCACGAGAACGATTCGAAGAGCCGGAAGGGGGTGGTAAGTTCGCGAGTCGTTACTCCGCGTAGAGTGACTGGTATCCGCAGAAGGGGGTTTGAAACCGCGGGGCCGATCCGATCCACCGGATGAAAGCGCTTGTTCACTCGAGTGCTTCGGATATCTGTGGATGTACGCTGTAGTCTCACACCATCCAGCCGACACTGACGATATTTGCACCGTTGGCTTGTCGAATACCCGCCCGATACCGTGTACCCATTATGGAGAATAACGGTGGTACGATTATTTGATTAGCCGCTGCAACTATAACACGGGGTTTGTTCGTGGTGAGTCTGACAAGTGTCTGCTTAAGTGTACGTCATAGACTGTAGACTTGAGCGGACTTCACTGGATGAACTGTGCTTTATTACAGTTCTTCCAGATCAATGTCTGCACAGGTACGCTTTGATCCGGGTGAACTTTAGTTCATCAAGACCAAAGTTCAAGTTTTAGTCTTTCCTGGATCGTCACTAAATTTGACGACAAACATTCGCTGACATTTCGCTAATATTTCCGCGAAATTTCCGAAAATTTTCCAATATCTTCTACAAACGTCCCTGTGGTCGGACTTTTGACAGACGCATTTTATTTTAGATTATTATTAATTTAGATTTAGCTTATTTAGATCATGCATAAACGAATTTATTTTGAAATTTCATTTTTACGTTTAATAGTGAGATGGTTAGCAGTCGTGTTTGAATCTCAAGCATTGTACAGAATAACCGTGGTGCAATTATTTTAACTAGTCACTGTAACTATATCACGCGGTGCGTTCCACTCTTGTAGATCGTACGAGTCTTTATGACTCGTGTATGTACTTTGTAACTTGCACAGAGGAGAGCGGGGCGAAATGGACCATTGTCCACCGTTTCCACCGAATGAAAAGAACCCAAGTGAACGTTGTTCAATTGAATTTAGATATTTCAAATAGAATACAATAATCGTTGCCGTGTGTAAATTATCGTGTAGTAAATGTAATAATACTCGTTGTAAGTCGTACTATCTAAACGTAATTAGTCAAACGGAATAGAAACACCACACATGGCTCCGGATCACGCGATTTCCGCGTCATTGCAGAGCTTCGCCAAAAATCAATGTTTTTATTGAGTTTTATCGTAGTGAAATCGAAACGCGAGGATGTAAGCAAGATTTTTGTCTTTACGGAATATCAGCGTGGCAAATATTATAAAATATACACATTTGTAATTATTTGTTTGTTCGTTTTGATTCAAGATTTTCTCGAAACACTTTGACTCTTTCAGACTCAAAATCTGGTGTTTTGGGGTCAAACGTACAAACTTTTTTTTTTTTTTTTTTGCCGTGTATATTGTCGAAGAGAGCAGCCACGTAGGGAAGATATTTAGCGATCGCAATCGTCGGCGAAGGCTCGCTAAAAAATTGATGGAAATCGCTCGAGCGTGTGCAACGATCGCAAGCTGCTGCGGTAGTGCTCAATTCGGCTTTATGAGATCCGCACGTGTCGTACGAGCCGTACGAGAATGGTTCGTTTCCTGGCCGTTGCGACGACGGTGTGCGCTCACTTTGGGGAAGCCGAATAGCCGAAAACACGCCGCGCTGACGGAGTAAAGCAGAAAAGGGACGAAGGCTGGACGGAAGTGCACTAGGTCGATTGGGAGTCCCGATTTCGTCGGTGATATCGGTGAATTAAGTCGTCAGCTGGATGACCGGAGTGGTCGAAGGGGAAACTCTGTACTTCACTGTGGCAGAGGGGGGGTCGTCGGTAGTTCATTGTCGATTTCGCAATGCCTCGAGCATCGAAAGGGCGGGACGGGGCGAAGGAAGTGAAGTAGCAGAAATGCATCGACGTCAACAGAAAATCGAGATCAACCACTCATCGATTTCCCGGTCTCTCGAACTTTGCGCAACGATCGAAGCGAAGATTAATTTATCGTTGTGCACATTTAACCGTTGATTCGGGGCATCGCGAGCGACGAGGTGGATGAAATTTATGCCGGTCCGACCGTACGCGGACTTTTACTACTGCGTCGGCGGAACTTTTTGTTTTTGCTCTTCGTCAGTTCGCCGGTCCCTTGAAATTTATGCACGACAAGAGTGTTGATTCGTTTATCGTTGCGTATAACTTTCGATGTTGTTTCATCGTTATCCGTTGGCAACGATGTGGATGCAATTCGTGCGATCTTTGCGTTGATTTTTTTTTTTTTTGTCATTCGCTCGTATCGTCCAGCGTTCGGTAAGCTTCGACGTTCGATCGGTATTTTTTTGTTTTTTCTTTAATAAAGTATTCGCCTCGAGGGCGGTTTACTTACCAAACAAAAATTGATCGAGCCGCTTCGTTCCGTTATGGCCCTCCGAAAAATGTGCTCGGGACAGGCGGCTTGGCAACTGTTATTCCTTGAAGTAGCCTAACTCTCGATCGATTAGGGTTTCGCCGTCGAGGGCCCGCGCACAAACACAAGTCAGTCATTCGCTCAACCCTCCGAGAAACGTTTCT
Organism: Amblyjoppa proteus; assembly: GCA_963922035.1. Classification (NCBI taxonomy): domain Eukaryota; kingdom Metazoa; phylum Arthropoda; class Insecta; order Hymenoptera; family Ichneumonidae; genus Amblyjoppa; species Amblyjoppa proteus. The sequence goes on along the minus strand of OY998228.1, from coordinate 11,058,070 downwards.
TCATCGTCAACGTCACTGATATCCGGCCGAGTGGAAGTTCAAATGTAACGAAAGAATAGGAAAATTAATTGGATTCGTGTGCGGCCCGCTTGGCAATAAGCGGTCAAAGTTGACGAATCGGTGGTGAGAAAGAAAAAACAAAACAAAACAAAAAGGTTAATAACGATTGACGATCGAAGCGGAGACCGGCTGGCGGTTGGCAGATATTGAATAACATCCACGGCTGCGAATTGTTATAGGAATTGCGAGAGAGACAGAGAGAGAGAGAGGAAAGGCTTATAAAAATTTAATCCGACGAAATCGTTGACTCGCGAACGTCTCGGAGGATTCGTTGAAAATCTTGTTAAATCCGTCGCGGGAGGGTAGGAGGATCGATCGATCCAACAAACTAGGTCTTTCGTGCACAGTTTATTTTTATCCACCCGGCCTCGATCGTAATGTAAGAGGATAGTTATGTGTCACTGGCCACACCGAAAATTACCGTTTAAACACGCGAACGAAAAAAAAAAAAAAAAAAAAAAAACTAAAAAGAACTTCTTTTTTTTCGTTTCACACAAGTTTCTCAGTTATAGCGTAAGCGCAGTACAAACTTGGTATTAATACGCGTGAATCGCGAGTCCAGGTGCAGTACCGATCGCAGAGCTCCTCGCGCGCTCACACCCACCGGGCAGACACACCGATCGCACACACTTAGTTCAGCACCAGCGCACCCGATCCTTGGCTGGCCGGAAGCCAATATCGTGACCGAACTTTCATTTCGTAGCCGCTCCACCCCGCTTCCCGACCGCGCGCCCAACGATTTACTCTCAGTTCGACCTTAATTACTCGAAATTAATTATAGCCTCGTATCGGCTGCGGCTCTCTTCCTCTCTCTCTCTCTCTCTCTCTCTCTCTCTCTCTCGTCCAGAGAACTCGCGCCCGATACAGATAAATAAACAAACAAATAAATAAATAATTAAATCAATCAAATTCGCCTAACAAATATCGTTCGAGGCTTCCGACGATTCGCTTCGGTCGACCGCCCTTAATTTTTCTATCCATCAATTTTTTTTTATAAAAAAAAATCTTCGATTCTCTTTTCTCCGATATGAGCCTTCCGGATTTTTGTTTCGAGTCTCCTCGTGCGCGGGCCGTGCCAGTCGAAGCGGCATAAGATTTCGTCGCTTCTCTCGCAGCGGCTCTCGGCCGACTGAATCCCCGACGTACAGCCGATACTCCAGCGTGCTTCGTCCTCGCTCCGTCCCTCTTCCTTACGCTTTCGCTTCAATCCGTGGGCATTCTCTCTGTCCGATGCGCAAGCGCGAACAACCCCTCGGCTCGGCTTCTCACAGACACACACGGAAGTCCATCGTCCTCTCGGTATTATTCTGTGTGCGGAGAGGCGACTACCGCCGCAGCATAGCACAGCGGCACAGCGGACCGATATGATATCGCGGAACCACGGCCAGGCACCCATGAGCGAGCCATCATCGCCTCCGATATACCTGTACACGCCTATGTTGTATGCATCCCCCCCCCCCCCACTCCCACGGCACAACATGTAGGATAATCAACGGAAATTAGTAATACGATAACCACTAAGCAAACCTTCGTCACGAAACACTTTTCGACACGAAATTTTAACGAGCTCGATACTACGATATTTAATTAACGAGAGCCTTGTTTTCCATGTCGGAAAAATTTTCGTCAAAGGTGCAATTATTATGCAACGTGATTATTTCGGATTGTGTAATTATCCTGTTAATTTCTGATCTGAATCGTTCAGATGGAAACACCGCTGCATGTAACTTCTTCGAAGAGTTCAAGGGGAAGTTCTCTTTTGTGCTGTTACTGGCGAGATTTCTTGATATCTTTGGGCCAAACTTTGAATCGGCGGCTGGTGGGACGATTTTTATGCTCAGCGCTCAAAAACACGTGAAATTCAGGCGCTCGGGACTATTTTAACTTGTATCTTTAACCGAAAATTTGCAAGCTTGCAACCCCTTTATCGTGCTCTGTCGACTCGAATAGACAGTTTTTAAAGTCCGGACGATATCGTGGTTTGTGTATTATTTTTTCCTCTGCTTACGAATATCTCGCTTATTTCACTCCAATTTTATATATTCGATAATTAAATCGCGGTCGGCACCATTTTATCTTGTATTTTTGTCCAAGAAGCTTGCACTCAGGTTTATCGTGTTCTATCGACTCGAAGACATTTTTGAAACTCCGGACGATATCGTGGCTTGTGTATTGTTTTTTCCTCTGCTTACGAATATCTCGCTTATTTCACTCCAATTTTATATATTCGATAATTAAATCGCGGTCGGCACCATTTTATCTTGTATTTTTGTCCAAGAAGCTTGCACTCAGGTTTATCGTGTTCTATCGACCCGAAGACATTTTTGAAACTCCGGACGATATCGTGGCTTGTGTATTGTTTTTTCCTCTGCTTACGAATATCTCGCTTATTTCACTCCAATTTTATATATTCGATAATTAAATCGCGGTCGGCACCATTTTATCTTGTATTTTTGTCCAAGAAGCTTGCACTCAGGTTTATCGTGTTCTATCGACTCGAAGACATTTTTGAAACTCCGGACGATATCGTGGCTTGTGTATTGTTTTTTCCTCTGCTTACGAATATCTCGCTTATTTCACTCCAATTTTATATATTCGATAATTAAATCGCGATCGGGACCATTTTATCTTGTATTTTTGTCCAAGAAGCTTGCACTCAGGTTTATCGTGTTCTATCGACTCGAAGACATTTTTGAAACTCCGGACGATATCGTGGCTTGTGTATTGTTTTTTCCTCTGCTTACGAATATCTCGCTTATTTCACTCCAATTTTATATATTCGATAATTAAATCGCGGTCGGCACCATTTTATCTTGTATTTTTGTCCAAGAAGCTTGCACTCAGGTTTATCGTGTTCTATCGACTCGAAGACATTTTTGAAACTCCGGACGATATCGTGGCTTGTGTATTATTTTTTGCTCTGTCTACGAGTCTCCCGCTTATTGTACTCCAATTTTGTGTATTCGATAAGAAAATCGCGTCCGATGAGCCAAAGAATATATTCAATGTATTGCATTCTTCTTGATTAAAATAACGTTCCGAAGCGCGACGATGCTGCTGCTATGGAAATTATAACTAATAAAAGTAACCAACGTTCCGTACGTGTCCTCACGTACATTAATTTTAATCATGCGTTTAATATGGTAATGCCCAATGATTGCGCCAAAGCTGCGGAACAGCGATATAAATTATTTAACATGTAACATCGGTGAAACGATGAGAATAACATCAGGTGGCCGTGAGTAACTCGGAACAAGGCAAATACATCGTAGGGATTCGTAGGGATTATACTATAGCGTTGCTGCTTGGCAACGTGTATTGTGTGCTAGCTTGTTCGAGCATTGTGTGTCCTCTCCATCCCCCCGGAAGGTCCGAGAGCTCGCATTCAAAGTAGGCCGCATAGTTATCTCGAGTACATTGCACCTGCACTGTGTCATCGACGTGTGTATAAGTTTCGTGCATGCATACACGCGGAGGAGATATATAAATGCACGTCGTCGATTTGCTATGCTGACGGACTGTAATACTGTGCCGACTCTCGACAGCAGAGGGAACGAAGGGAAACCTGATTCGGGAGTAAACGCGTTTGGATTTGTCCACATGCACGTAATATGTCGAGGTAATCGTGTGATTTCCATTAAATCGCAGATTGATTATACAGCGATTCTCCGAGAAATCGAATTTGAAAATGTGGTTATATGGGCATTTGGTTATTTCTCTGTTCGGTTATTTGATTATTCGTTTATTGGATTATTTGGTTATTTAGTTATTTGGTTATTTAGTTATTTGGTTATTTAGTTATTTGGTTATTTAGTTATTTGGTTATTTGGTTATTTGGTTATTTGGTTATTTGGTTATTTGGTTATTTGGTTATTTGGTTATTTGGTTATTTGGTTATTTGGTTATTTGGTTATTTGGTTATTTGGTTATTTGGTTATTTGGTTATTTGGTTATTTGGTTATTTGGTTATTTGGTTATTTGGTTATTTGGTTATTTGGTTATTTGGTTATTTGGTTATATGGTTATATGGTTATATACTTATCACTTTGCGTCGAAAAATTAAATTTTTAAATCGGAAGTGACGTATTTTTGGTCGAAAAGAGTTTTTTTTTTTTTTTTACACACAACGATAATTCACAGCACTGTTCAGCACCACATTGTTGTGCACAACTCACCAAGATGCACGGAATAGAACCAAAATAGTATAATAGGGTATACTTATAAGGGCCTGGGATGGAGGCCTTTGTGGTACTTGGATCAATCAGGGACAGGGAGATGGTCCTCTCGGAGAACTTAGAATAATAAGGGCTTAGGGTCCTCTAGGGGGATTCTTTGAATTCCTAAAAATTGGAACAAACAAACAAGCAAACTTTACTTATTTACGAGAAAACATTCGGCTATAAAAATTTATATACGGTATATAAAATTTTAATGCGTAAATCGAGACTAAATTTAATATACAAGTACGAGCTGAAATTAATGCTCGGTCTATTAAATCCATCTTTTCAGACGTGTTTAATATACCGATCAATTAATTTAACCTTAATTAATATTGTCCCCTACGTTTACAACACCACTTTATCCATAAAAACTTGATAATCTTGTATATTAATTTTGCAAAATTTGTTTAACCGCCAATGTAACAAGTTTTATCTCACTCTTCTCCTTCGACAGTATTTTGTATTCAATAAGCTCGCGCTGTATTTAAATCGCAAAAATTTTATCTCACATGTACGCGTAACGAAAATTTTTAACATTACACATCGAATGCCTCTACCAGGGAGGGGGGGGGGGGGAATTGTCATTTACACGGTAGATTGACACGCGAGCCTCGCGCGCATATGTGCGCTCGTCAATCCCTGGTTTTCCAGTATAGAAACCCAGCAGCACGAGTTCAACGTTATGAGCGCTGAGCCGCCGCCCCCTCAACGGCATTATCCTCGGTAATTGCCCGTCGCTAATTGCATTAATAATCGGTCTCGCGTCCCACCTCCGAACAATTTTCGCCTTGCACGTCACACTGGCATTAGCAACCCTTGGGCGACACTTCCCTTCCTCCCCGTCACACGTGCACAATGTTCAAGCGGAAACCGTCTCTTCTTATTAGGTCCTATGAGATTGTATCTGTTTGATACGCCTTCAATGTTCGATCTGCGAAGCTATCTGATAATGTTAGCGTTACGTTAATCTCGCTGATCGGTATATTAAACGACTGCTGATAGTGAAAATAAAGGGGGAGGAGTCGAGGTCGCGGCTTGAATTCAATTTGGTTTCTCCATTATCATTGTTATTATATTAATATAATATCCATCGCTGACTGCGCAGTTATGGAATTATTAATTAATGCATGAAACGGTTGGAGATTAAAACCGAATCCGTGCGAGAGACAGAATATGGTATGAATATGTAGCCATATATATACAGTACAGAGCGCTCGATGCAGGAGTAGCTTTTTTACGTCACGTTGAAATCGAGGTTTGTATGAAAATGATATACGCAAAAGAAAAAAAAAAAAAAAACGGTATGCTCTTGGCAGGTCGACAAGCGGGCTTCTGATAATAGGATCGTAAATTCCATTAGAGCCCTCGTGAGGGCATTTTCGTTTTCCCTCTACCATTCTCCCCCATGATTTCGATTTACGCTCCACCGCGCATTAACTCAGAAGATATATACTTTTTCATTATCACGGGAATGTTAATGTCGATTTTCAAGTCGCATGCGAATCTGCAAATAATTAAAATGCATTTCGGAGAATTTTCATTTAATTTTAATTTTTTAATTTCTTAACGATCTGATTTATTATTATTCGTCCAGCTTTCCCCCTATTTTTAAGTCAAATGTCGTTGATTCTTTTTTTTTTTTTTTGCTCTATCGGGTCGCAGGTTACGCGGAAATCGACAAACGTTATAGAATCCGTCGCTGTTTTACCTTGGGTTACCCAATCGAATTCTCTCGAAACTGGAAATCTCTGTAAACCGGGAGAGCTCGGTACGCGATGTGATTTCATAAAATTCCTAGACAGATATTAATTGCCAGTAAGAAAAAAAATTACGACATTTTTAGGATTCATTATTCTTTACCATCTCCTCGCGCGGATAAGCGAGTTGATTTTCTTTTAATTACTTAATTAATTAATTTTTCAACGATCTGATTTATTATTATTCGTCAAGCTTTCCCCTTATTTTTAGGTCAAACGTCGTTGATTCTTTTTTTTGCTCTATCGGTTCGCAGGTTACGCGGAAATCGACAAACGTTATAGAATCCGTCGCCGTTTTACCTTGGGTTACCCTATATTCAATCGAGTTCTCTCGAAACTGCCTGCAAACATTTGCCGTGCAATTTTATCCCTTCGTGCACCCGCGGCTCACGTTCGCGTCAGCGCCCACCACTCAACGAGAGAGAGAGAGACTAAGCGAGAACGCCTGCCCTCATACAATATCGCTTTTCAGGCAATCGCCGTTAGAGTTTTTCCCAACGTTGTATCGAAAAGGCTTCGATTTTATTCCAACGAGGCTTTTGATGTTCGACGCTCCCGATTCGATACAAAAACATTATATACATATTTCCTTTTTCTTTTTTTTTTTTCCCGTGCATCACTCGCCAATTGTCGATGGCAGCTAGCCAGACAGGAATTTCGAGAGAGTTTTCGGGCGACACACGTGCCACTGGCGTTTCGTTTGACACGCGACTCAGACCGAGAGAAAAAGAGGCGCACATGCCTCCGCAATTTTCATACGGGCTTTCGCGCGTATCGTCACCTGCTTGAAAAAATAAAATAAAAATAAAAATTAATTCCATCCCTTACTTTCCACAGAGTGACGCACCCATTTTTATAATTTCTGCACTGTCACGCGGGGAATCCTTCCCCGAATCGAATTACATGAAAGGAACTAAAACTCGCAAACTTTATTCCCTCCTCGTTTCCTCCAAAATATACATACAACAGATATATTACAATTTTCTTTTTCACGTTATATATCATAGATATACTATAGTCTTAGCGATACTAAAGCTACATCTTTTTTTATCATTCTTTTTTTTTTTAGTTTTACCTGGCCCTTCTGTTTGAGGCGAATGCAATTTTCAAGAGATTGACGACGGGCGCCTCGAGGGCCACCGAGATGCAGAAGGCCACGAGGTAAGACGCCACGAGATTCCCGAAGTAAACTATGAGCTGTAATGAAAAATAAACTTGGGTCACTGCTTTTAATCTCGTTAAAAAAAAAAAGACAAAAAGAATTTTTGACTTATTTCTCTAAATAAATAAAAAATTCTACGAAACTTACCACGACTCCGTTGTGAAGATGTAAAGGACCGTCCATTTGGGTACTCGTTATCATCATGATAACCGGATGCACCAGATAAGCGCAGTAAGTTAGCCTCGACAATGGATACATGAGTCTGAGGGACAGCAAGCTGTTGAGTATAACGGCGGATCCCGTGACACACTGGATAACTATGAATGAGACGGCAATGGCCCAAGCGGTATGACCGAGAGCCGCGTAAACGGAGCTGACGACGACGGTGAGATCGCCCGGGTAGAGACCGTAAACTACGGAGCACATTATGCTGGCTGAGACGAACCATCCGACAATTTTAATCCACTGAAAGAAAAATTAACAAATAAATTGCAACGACGTACGAAAATAATTCGACGAAGTTGGAATCGACGAAAGAAGCGCTTACCATTGGAGTCTTCAATTTGCAATTGGTCTTGTAGAGTATCCAGCCCGTTATCGCGCCGACGAAATAAGGTCCGGCCCTCAGCCACGGCTTGTCGTACAGCTCGTCGAATAGAGCGAAAGGTTCCTGAATCCTGACACAAGAAACAAATACATGCATTGTATAAATAGAATAAATAAGTTGAATAAAGCTGAGTACTTTTTTGTCAAATTTTTTACCTGGCAACGTAGTCGTTGCTGTAGGCGACCGAGAACGTCGTGAACCACGATGAGACAATTATCAGAAGTACAACAGCGACAATGGCCTTGAAATACTTGATTGACAGAAGTAGAAGGATTACTCCGAGCACGTAGAACTGCGTGTCGTTCGCCACGTACCAGCTCCACAGCATGCACTGTTGGGAAAGTTGTTAATCGCGTTTAGAATATTGCGATAACCTCCTGAACGATCACTATCCGGCCGATAAAAACATCCGACAATTCTCTAAATAATAATGATAGTAATAACAATAATAATAATAATAATAATAATAATAATAATAATAATAATAATAATAATAATAATAATAATAATAATAATAATAATAATAATAATAATAATAATAATAATAATAATAATAATAATAATAATAATAATAATAATAATAATAATAATCCGTAGAGCTGCACTCATAAGTGGTGGAATCACATGTAAGTTTGCGGTTGAATGCATGTTCGGTTGCGTATCGTTCAAAGCGTTTAGAGGATTGTAAAATCAATTTCTGTCCATGTGCTTCGCTGGGGATTCGCGAACCGACAGAAAATTGAAGGGTCCCATCGCGCAGTCCAGGCTACATGTCAATCCCGCGGGTGCATCGAACCCCGTTTGACGTTTCCCGCGGTTGTATTCCCCGAGGCGTTATCTCTCGTTTTCGACCAGCTGTAAACTCTCGTCCAGGGTCCAATGCAGCCCGGTCGTGGTGATGGCTTCGTCATACCGCAAGCACCAAGCCCCATTCACCGCAAACTTTTCACCCATCGCCTTTCTTTGCCATACTTTTCCCATTTATTCGTGTCACGTCCACGATGATAAGGCACGAGGGACGCGTCCCGATAAAAATAAAAACGTTTTTCGCTCTCCTTCTCGAGAGAAAAATTGCCCACTCCCTCTTCACGTTTCTGTATCTTCCTCTCGCGAAGACGTTCCCGAATACTTCGCCTCGTGTTTTCCACCTTGCGCCCGAATACTTAAGGCGTTCGTTTTCAGACGGAAGCGTTTCCTTGCGTTTTCGGGGCAACCGAGAGTAAAAAAAAACTGGACTTTTTGCTCCCCTCAGGAACCGGAAGGGTGTTCCGGAACGAGCGACTCGATGAGTTTCTTGCGTTCTTGCGGAAGCGTTCTTGCATTGAAATTTTGCGTTGTTCAATTGGCTGACGCTGTAACGCGATGGTGTATTATACCGAAGGTCAGTTGCTTGTTTCTTCGTCCCTTGGGCATTTGTCGTCGTGTCGCGGCGCTGTGTTCCGGTTGACCAGCGTGTGCGGACAGATACGGATGAAGGCACAGCGATACCGATGAAAGTTTGTGGCAAACGGGGCCAGAAGTGACGAAGATAATCAAATAAGCATTTCCCAGACGTTTCCCCTTCTTCGACCCGTAAACCTTTCCCTTTCACAATTTGATCGGGTATATTTCCACGACATCGACCGATACGACGTAGGCGCTCTTCTTGTCTTCGTAACAAACGGCCTCGTACAGCCTCGAGATAATTCATACGAAATGTTCGATGCAAACGGCGTCTCGTAAAATCGGAGCTACAGAAGATTACACCGAAAAAAAGGTTTGGTAATATCAAACTAAGCCGCGGTTAGGGGTGGCGAAGGAAATATTTAGTCGATTGAAAGAAATATTTAGTTGATTGAACGAATATTTAGTTGATTGAATGAATATTTAGTTGATTGAAGGAATATTTAGTTGATTAAACGAATATTTAGTTCATTGAACGAATATTTAGTTGATCGAATGAATATTTAGTTGATTGAACGAATATTTAGTTGATTGAACGAATATTTAGTTGATTGAACGAATATTTCGTTGATTTAACGAATATTTAGTTGATTGAACGAGTATTTAGTTGCTTCAATGAATAGTTATATGAATTGAACAAACATTTTGTTCAATCGGCCAAGCAATTCCTTCGCCATCCGCAACCGCAGCTTAGTTGATATGACCAAACCTTTTTTTTGGTGTAGGGTCGGTGGCGACCTTAGTAAAAGCTTTCGAGACTTCGAGAGCATCTCGACCCTTTAACCGAGCGCCAAGGCTACCGCCACGGCTGAGATGCTCTTTTGTAACGAGAGCACTTACCATTTTTTTAATTTTTTTAAAGGGAGATGTAGCTAAAGCACGTAACGCATCGGGCCATCAGTGATCGTTCAAAACCCCTCTCCAACGAAAGGTCGCGAGGGAATTTGCCGAGAATTTATTTCGACGATCTCTCAAGATTTATCCGGGGGGGACTGTCAGTCGGTCGATTTCTTTCGACAACCTCGCAACGGAACTTACTCTACCGATGCGGTGAAGAGATTCAATTATAGTTTCTTTCACACTAGCCCGTGAGAGCTTTCACGCAGCACGTAGCTCGAGGCAGGCCAGGTCGGGAACGTTTCCGATTCGGGCAGACCCGTGCAAACACGAATATGTGCGGCTGTCCAATATCGTACGTCGGCACAGCGAGCCACTCGTAACGGTAAACCGGAAGAGCTCGGTACGCGATGTGATTTCATAAAATTACTAAATAGATATTAACTGTTTGTGAAAAAAAAAAAAAATGTAAGACATTTTGAGAATTCACTATTTCTTACCATTTCCTCGCGCGGATAAAGCGAGTTGAGGTACAGAGCGTTTCGCCACCAGAACTTTTCGCACGTTAGATCGTCGATGATGGCCGGCGAGAAGACGGTCCTCACTCGGGCGTGTTTTATCGCGACCTCGTTCATCCCCAGCACATAGAGATAAGCCGGAGTCAGCCTTTTCAGTGTGCATCGCGACGCGTCGACCAGATGGAGAGGAAAAGAGGAAAAGAATAAGAAAAAAAATGAAATAAAATAAACACACGATTGTTTGTAAATACCGGAAGACTATCGAGAAAGCGAGGTATCTCTCTCTCCGGGCAGATAAAAGAATTCCTCTCAATTCGCTCAACGCTGGAGCGAGGTAGAAAGAAAATAAATTTAAAAAATTCACGACCCACCTCACGAATCTATAAAGTATCATCACGAAGAATTTGGCACAGCTCGATCGCAGAAAGTTGTTCTTGTCCGCTTGTCCGCCTCCCAGAGAGCGGTAAAAGAGAATCGTGACGAGTAGTCCACTGCGATATAAAAATAAAAAATTATTGATCATCCAAAACGTTTTTTTTTTTTTTAATTTCCAGACAGACTAAAAAAAAATGTTCACCTGATGAAGAAGAACGTGTCAACGGAAAACGTCGCGTTGCTAATTGTCTGAAACATGAAGTTCCTCTCGGTGACCGTTCGCAGAGTCTTGTTTTCTGCGATAGAAAGAGAAAGGCGTGAGCATGCTCAATGAAGAGTTACGATAACACACGGTCGGCAGTCGGGCGTTTCGCGGTACACGCATCGGTGAAAGTTTTACTCCGGGAGAAGATTGACTCGCCGAAGACTGACGCATCGTCTCACGACGACGAAGCAATTTAGCGAATAGGATGCGGCGTACGGCCGATGCTCTCGCGAGAGGCTTCGCGTATATAAACGCGAGTGAGATATCGCTGTAATTATATATTCTCCCGCTGATTATTCCATCTATCGCCTCGAGGCCGGACGCGGTTACCGAGCGTGGAGCACTATCCCGAGTCCACCTCCCCACACACGCCCCGCGACCATCCCTCACAATCTTCGTTAATTTGCGCGAAGGCGATTCCGACAAGTACCTGCGATGCTGAACACTTGAAGATAAGTGTGAACCATAACGACCCAGCCCAAGGACAACACCCTCAGACCGTGGAGACAAGTGAGACTGTCCCTCGCCGCAGGTTCCGTACTTATTATCTTCCTTCCGTTCGCAATGGGATTGAAACACATCAGGGTTTTGAAAAGAAAGCCTGCAAACGATCGTGACAAAAAAAAAAGCCATCAGGTTTTTTTTCTTTCCCTCTTTTCTTGTTAAGCTACGAAGATGAGAGGAGTCCCTGTTCGGATCTCTGTTTCCCGAGATAATATTTTTTTTGAGTAAGATGAGTGGCAGAGCTTTCACCGACCTTTTTCGCTTTTTTTCAGCTTTATTGCGGAATCCTCTTTGCCCGCCTCCACCTGGAGAACCTTGTCCATCTTCTCGATGAGCTCCTTTCCGTTGTCCTGGATCATGGATATCCTGCGTTCCTCGGGAAGATTTCTATCGGCGTACGTGTTTATTCTCTCGTTGTTGTTCGTATGGATCGACGTCGACTCGACGTCGGTCTCGGGCCCATGATTTTTGTACTCGTATATCGTTGCGCAGAGCATCAGGAACAGTATAGCGCCACCGACGGATCTGGAATAAAAATCGGGGGGTTTTTTTTTTTTACTACTTTATCTCTCTGAGTGTGGAGGAGTTCGCGAATACCGGCGAGGCTGATTTTAAAGAATCAGAATGCGATGTGCGACATCAGTAGTGATTTGACAGTAGCGAGTTACATCAAAACAAAGCGATTGAATCAAATTTCCTTGTTATACTCGGCCCAGAAAAGTTTTCTGCACTATTTACAGATTTGATATGTTTCTCATATAAGAATCGTCACACTCTGGGAAATGAGTTTTCTTTTTTTTTTTGTAGATTGCATATATTGGCATATAAGTAATGGATAGATCATTTTATAGGCTAAAAACGCCAGTAATTTGTTAGCCATTATTTGATGTTTGTACTTATTGAGGATTAAAAAAAAATTGAAACACTAATTCACAGCCCAGATATTATGGTTCTCCGTTACGTGACCGGCATTCGCCTAATCTCCCCTATCGAATGCTGGAGCGGCGATTCCACAACGATATTAATTATATGACGGTATCTCAGGAGGGGTGGGAATAGATAACAATGGTGAGGAAAAAATAATAATATAGTGCAGCTATGAAACGAGATTCTGGCCCCAGGCCAGCATCAATTTAGTGTATTTATCTAGACAAACTGCCAGACAACGGGAAAGGGGGGGACAGTGAAAGAGACGAGGGCGTAGCCGACAGAAACAGGTCAGCAATTTTGCGAGGATAATTGGTCCAATTACAGGAATTCGCTATAGGCACTGTCGAACATCTGCGTCCATCCGACGCTGGACTCACTGTTCCTCGGGCACACTTCGTTTTTTGTCGTCGGATAACCGATAATTGCAACACCGGGGGAGCAGATTTAATGGTTCACTTTTGGCGAGCGAACAAAACGAGGCCCTCCGGCGTTTATCTCGTTAAAAATCAGAGTCGCCAAGTCGTAGAATTCATTCTTTTGAGGCTACAGTAAGATAGTTGTGAATTACAATGAGCTTTCGATTTTCGGTGCTTTTCACTCTAACCCGTCCCGTTTTATTCCGAAACCATTCGCAAGCTTCCTTTGACTCGACTAAACCCTCATTCGAACCCCCGCCCCACGCTGTTTCACTATAGTCCGAGTGGATTTCGCGAGGGCACGGCGTGCTCCAGCTTATCGTGCCATTTTCGATAACACACCTGAGGAAAAACTTTTGCGATGTCGGTCAACGTAATTCCGATCGCACCCTCGCGCGGTCTGCGTATAGCGAAATATAGTAGATTCCAGCTGGGAGATCGACCCCTCCGGCTTATTGGAATGTGCGCCCGATGTATAGAGCCGGAGCCTGATGGCTACACCTGATGGCTCGGGTGGACGGTCAATTTTCGTTTTTTTTTTTGTTCCTCTCTCTCGTATTTTATTCATCCCCAAGCGGCGCAGATTCCTCCATCGCTTTGATAAAATCAGCGCATCTACAATCGATACGGGGGAGACTGAAGAATCATCCCGTCGTTTTTTTTTTTATAAATAACAAAAGGTTAGTTGCACGAAAGCGACGAATTACGAGTTTGTCGGTGCGAACCAATGCTACATTATTTGTATTAGGTCACTAAACTATCTATCAGTTTCCCCAACTCGTAAAATACATTTTTTTTCGGTGTAGATCGCAATAACGGCCTGTACAGTTAAGACAGATTTTTTGTTCATAATCAGCCACAATTATATCTGCCGATTTTACAATTCGTTGTTCGTTAATTTTGCTTTTTTCTGTATTGTTAAAAATGCGTTTATCGACATGAAAAAACTTATAGTCATTTGTCGACAAGGTGTGTGTTTTTTAATCTGTTCGAGGAATTTTTTTTTTTTTTTTTGCAAATAACTTTGGTCTGAACAACGGAAATTGTGCCGTGTTAGTCAGAGATCCGCGGACCAGAATGGAACTCGCTTTTGATCCTGCTTCGCTTGTGCATACATTTGTATAAACACGCGGGTCCACGTGTGCCACTTATGTGAAACCCAAACACACGTACACAGGAACACACATCGCTTGCCTCCCGTTGACTCTTTGCCCGGTGATGAACCGCGGTGCATACCCGCGGAATGTACTCGATAGCGCGACGCCACTTTCACGCTGGTTTTCCCCCTTCCTCCTCGCTGTTCGAGCTTTCTACGAGATTCCTTGCGTAATAGAAGGCGGTGGAGATATCCCACACACGTGCACACACACACGAATGCTGACCGAGCGTATGTACTGAGCCGCATATGAAACTCCTTAAGGCTTGTAGGCGGCAACTGATCGAATCATTAATAACTCCTGTGATCGTTGAACTTCGAATTAGCTATTCATCGGCGATTTGTGTCAAACGCAATGTTCTTATCTGAGAATTAATCGGCAGCCGTCTGTCCGCTTCAAAATATTTTGAAAATGGTTTTACGACAAACAAAACACTTTTTGATTTTTTTTATAAAAGGCAAGAATAAAATAAATTGTGGATTCCGGATGAACAGAAATAAATACGTTGGATTGACCCTCGAAAGCAAGTGTCAGAAATCTTTTGTTTATTTCACTAATTTTTCGAAAAGTAGTGATTTTCAGTATTTTCAAAAAAATGATATCTCAACGCTTCGATGTAATCTCCTAAAACCGCGTGACAAAAATAGATAGGATATGGTACGAGCCGGAGTTTCATTAGAGGCCAATGCAAAACGCGTAAAAAGTCGACAAAGCGGCCTGTAATAAATATAAAAAAAATGAAAATGGAAGGTATAAAAATAAAATTTTTACGACCGAATACTTCAATGTATATTTTCGCGGTGAAAATAAAACTGATAGCGGTTCAAGTCAAAAATCACTCTAGGCATAGTTCATACATAAATTTCGATATTTGTTCTCGACAGAAAATATTTTTCCCCACCGGCCCCGATATCGAAATTCCAAAACTTTTAATTTTAAAAACAAGACAGTGCTAAACTCCGATAATCGCTTGGCGCGGTGTTCGACACGTCGTTGATGCGCCGACAAAGCATAAATCCACTAAAAGCCGGTGTCAGCTGGAGGAGATCAGCGAGCGTCTCTCGACTATACGGATAGCTTGGGCGGATAAATTCCACTCGAGCTTCTCCTCCTCATCTTCCTCCCGCTCGGTTGTAGGTCACAAAACACACACTCCGATCCCAAAAACGAAAGGGATATTACGAAGTTACGAAGCCCGGCGACACGGTAAGATTTTCATTTAAATTCTTAGCCCGATGTAGGCCGTTCGATCTTCCGCCCTCGCGCCCTTCGTGGCCTGAGCTGGCGTCTCCCCCGACAACAAAGCTTCCCGTATTTGCAAAAATCGCGCCCCCGCGCGCGCCAACATCTCTCGCCGAGGGAGTAATCTTCCGCGTGGCGGATGCGATGTAATAAAGAGGATTATTTATCACGCGGTCTCCATCGTCGGGAAAGAATAATAGTGGAAACGTTTCGGGCACGCAGGGGTGGTAGAATAGAGAGAGAGAGCGGGACAAAACGGACCCGCCTGGACTATTTGAGACGGGACTTTCTATTATGCTCCACGAATCGGTAATGGTGGACCGTTTTTCCCCGGCGTTCCGTTTAGCCTCGCTCTCCTCGTATATCGAGCCGGTGACTTATTCGCAAACATGTCGGGTTACGGGAGACTGCGTAACGAGAGGAACCTGCACATACACAGCTCTCTCTCTCTCTCTCTCTCAAGTGACGCATAACGCAAGGCAGGCAAAAGCGTTATTGGACGCGTCCTCGTGCCTTTTGCTTCGTAATACCTTGCGAAACGAGAAACGCAATTCGAGGCAATCGTTTAAAATTTATCATCCCCGGTGTTCTAACCCGCGAGCATAATACCCTATGGGCAACGATAACTTATCATCGTGATTTATAATCCTCCCATACACTGTCACCGTGTGCCAGCAAGCAATTAATCCCAGTTTAGAATTACCGGAGACAGATATCGCTAATTTTTCACGCAATTTCCGTTTAAGCGTGAAAAATTCTTGAGACGTGCGAATAAAAAAGTGACAACGAGGCGCATGCGTCGGTACAGTAAAAAGCTGGTAAAAACGATGCGGATATTTAGCAAACATTTTTTGTCCCCAAAGGTTTACCATTATTTTTTTTTCTTTTGTAAAATAAACGAATTTGTAATTAAAACTTCTTTAAATCAATTTAGAAAAAAAAAGCAAAGTTAACGAGAAAAAAAATTGCCAAAGTTTGTGTAGCTGCCACTGCGAGTACAAATCGTGTTCGTCGTATGTGTGTCGGTAACGCATCAGCGGTGTAAAAGCCCTCCAAACGGACCACACGACATCCAAGGCAAGCCCAGGCTTTTGAACTCGCAGTTGCAAAGTACACAACACGTAGATTTATCTATAGTATCACATGCGAGGAGGGAGAAAGAGCAGAGTACACAAGCCGCAACGGAAATCAGGGCGAGGTAGATAGTAACTTGCCTTGAAGCTCGTGCGGACTACGCCTCGGTCTCTCCCTGCAATTTCTCGGCTTTGGCCGTGTTGCATTAATTGCAAACGGTTCACCCGCTGGGACGGCGAGCCGACGAGTGACGTTACGAGTGCAAGGATTTTGTCTAGCGCAAAGGTCCTTAGAGAGGGACTAGAGGCGTTTACCGTAGCGAGGTACTCTTAAGTGTTATGGATTTAGAATGTGTCGCGAGTTCCCTTATTAATCCGAGCTTCGCAATTAACCGACCTTCATTTTTTTTTTTTTTTTTGCTATATTAATCCTTTCATATTTCCAATCGCAGTAAATCGATGGACTCCGTTCGAGCGGTTGACACTGAGCCGTCGAGGTAGGAGAGACTTCGGCAACATTGTAAAGGGGACGTTGTAAACCGTAAGCCCGGGACAAAATGGAGTCCCGCTTTGTTCCCTTTTCCGCTATAAAAAAACGCCGCGAAGCCTTTCCCGTCCATCCGAAAATCGGATAATATAAAAGGATAGGTCACATCGCACTTCGTGCAATTTTTCTGAAAATTGTATTTTTATCACCTCCCATAGCACGTAGCGTCGACAGCTTCGCTTCATTCGCCGTCTGATCGACAACCAATACGTGATTACAGGATTGCCGGGCGCGAGAAAGCTTTGCCGATGCGTTCAAAGTGAAAAGGCGATTTTGATCGAAAAGCTATTCCCGTGATTGGCACTCATATACATTCAAGGGGAGAGAGCGGGGTAAAACGGGCCATTATAACAAATTTCTCGAGGGGCGCATTTGGCTGATGGATGTCTTCGGAAAAACGGGTTCCTCCCGAATTGAAAATACAAGAGCGGAGTAATATACGGGTTTCTCTCGACCAGACAACAATTTTAGTATAGTACCCCATTTTTTTTTTTTTTTTTGACCTATACAAAAGAGTCCCAGCTCAAATGGCCGGCGAATGTCTGGTTTTCCCTAGGGTGTCTTTTTTCCTCCCCGCTCCCTCTTTTATCGCACTGCAGGTTCATCTTTCTTTTTCTCTTGCTCTTATTAATACTTAATTTTATCAATCAAACCGAAAAGGAACATCCGCCTGCCCTCCGAGAAATGATCGTTCGTAACGGCCCGACTTATGTAGCTCGGAAATATACGGGTCTTGCGCCGCTGGTCTTTACATCAGCGGTGTTCACCCGGCTATTTTCCGCGCGACTGGCTGTTCCGTCGATATACCTGCGGCTCTATCTGCACAGGACCCGCCGATCATTGTGCAACTATCGCAACTACGCGCTTTTGCAACGATTGCACATTTACACAAACTGTGTCTCCGCCGCGTGTGCGTGTGCAAGTGCTCTCGGTACCAGTTTCATCTCCTTCCATTTATCCCCCTCCTTCTACTTATCCTCCGACGCCTTCCCCGAGGATCGTCTGGTGGTTTCTCTCCTAGCATACTCTCTGCGTCCTCGACGTTTCTCTCGTACTCTAACGAAACTATGCCGTTTCTACTCTCGGTTGTAATACAAGAACAGCCGCTGCAACGCTCAACCTGAATCGCTGTTGCCAGACCGTTGAACCTGACTGACGATGGTTGCACCTGACTCGAGAGTCTGCGACTCAATGTCTCAACCTCTCAAAGAGACCGCGCCGGTGCGCGCTTAACTGTATAATCGCGATTATACCCTCTACTTTCTTTTTCGAATCTCCATCGCCGTTAAAACCCATAATACGGAATACAGAGAAATACGGATAAGAGTAAGAGTGGGGGGAAAAAAAATCAATAGCTATATACCTGCGCGCCTCGTCAGCTATCGCCGATCTGCGAGCCATTTATTAGCTTGTGACGTGTCCTGAGCGCGCCGCCTGTTGCACAAGTCTGTATAACGCGATCGGAAAGAAAGTTAAGCGCGGAAAGTGTTACGCGAGTACACGATCGTCGCGTACAACGGAGCGACGTTAGCGCGTGACGTTTTATTTAGTGACAATGATAGGCGCAAACGTCCGACTATAATAGCTCGATGGTAAATCAATCGGGGTTAGATAAATATATCATGCTCGTGCGAAAAATAAAAATAGAAAAATCTGTCTCTCCCATAGAATAACGATAGATCTATTCTGCACACAGAAAAATTATTTCTTTGATGGGTGATCCGCAAATTACAATTTATTTAATTCAAATAAATATTTCATGCAAATAAATTTCAATTAATTCAAATAAATGTTTAACTCAAATAAATATTCATCTAATTCAAATAAATATTTATTTGCGGATCGTCCGTCAAACAAATTATTTTCTGGCTGAGCGCGTCTACGAAAAGTCTGTCCGCTGCGTCGATCGTTAATGTATTATATCGATTTCGCTAACAGCCGTTGAGTCTGACAACGTCTATTCGCCTCTGCGGTCTGAGCAGATTTTGGAACTTGTACGAATTTGAGTCTGGTGTTTCGACGGACAAAGTTGAATCTGTTCTCGCTTCTCCAGCTGCTGCTTCTGTAGCTATCGATCATTTATCTATATACGATATATCTATATATAAACACGTATATATGTGCGAAGCGCAAAAGTCGATTACGGGAGGATATCGGGTTTATATCCCTTGGAGTTTGCGCCGGTTGCTTGCTGTTCTCGGCATGCCGAAAGCATCCAGTAGCGCAAACAAGTTTCGTAAGCCGCCTCGAGATATTCGCCCCTGAGATCGGGGCGGGAAGAGCCGCGCTCCTGGATGGAAGCGATCGTGTCGTTACCGTCGTTGGAGGGCTTTGCTCCGTCGGCGAGCCGGCAGAAGTTCCGCGACGGAGCTTCTGCCGACTTTGTCTGCTTGTAAGAGAAAAGCGATAGAAATCGGGCGAACGGAGAAGAACGCGGCATACATAGATGGGTATTTCGTGACGCGCGGAGAGCTTCTCCGTGTATCTGTCCTCGAGTTCTCCTGCGGCTGTTATTCGCCGATCTGATAATATAACTTTATTGAGAAATAGCACTCACCCGAGGATGTACAATTTCGGATCCAGCCATGCAGAGTAATCGCCGGAGGGAACGGGCTTCAATCTCACAATGTGAATTTTCGGTCCGCTCGAACGACCGTGAGTTGAATTTCCTTCGCGCTCGACGCGATCGGCACTGGCGCGCAGCATTGACATTAGCGAAACGCTGTCGCATGTGCCCGGCAAACAGAGACCGAGGAACACCTGGCGTGTCTGGAAAGTGAGAAAAAATATATTAATCACCGGCATCGTCGCGATAAAACCATGAGGGTAATTCGCGAAACTCCACTGTTAGCCAACAACACCCTCGCGCTTCGTCAGCCGCTATAATTACACAGGCAATAGAACACCTAACTAGGGGAGAATCTCTGCCTCGCGGTCGAAATAATTCTCGGACGGTTGATTACGAGCGTCCCACGCCGGAAAGCATAACGATTCGGCTCGTTCACTCGAGAAAGACAGGTATAAAAGGTGCGTCACGTTTTCCATTTTTTTTTTTTTTTTTTTTTTAGCGCCTCATTCTGCAAAACGAGCTCGAGGTTTCGCAAGAAACGTTGCTCGTATTCCGTATCAAATTTCCCTGGTCACTCTTACGGTCGATGTATTTTTTACTCGACCTCGTTATATTATAGTTGAATAGAAAAATCGAAATTATTATTATTTTTGAATCTGTTAAAGATTTCATCATACATGTTACATAAGTTGATAATGCGTCATCCGTAATGGACCCATTCGAAGTGTAGTTCCGTGCTGCTCAACGAATATCCCGGAACCTCAAATCATTTGACCGCAATCCATATAGCCCGTAGATAAACAGTTCTGAAAATGTGGGTCATCGGAGTCCCGTTAGTAACGAATGATGCCAGTCATGTGTCCGGCACCGATGACCACGGCGTTTCGAAAGGAATCCTCTTTCGTAGCCCCTTTCGAATTTAACCGGTCTGTTATCCGTGCCGTCAATAATATTTTATTCACGTATGAGAAACAGGTGTATGCGAAAAAAAAGGAAGCGATCACAATAATCTTTCCCGAGTTCTCGATCGATAGTGCATGTTTGATTTTTTTTTCTTCATTGCATTATAGCTTTATAAATTGTAGATATTATTCATAAATTAGTAGTCGATCGAATGACGAAAATGATTTTTCTACGTTTCAATTGCGATCGGAATCCTATTCAGACACTTTACTTCTGCATTGTAAAGAAGGTTTGTACATTCGAAAACCATTTCTTGTTCGAAAACGTCCGCAATGTTTTTCTTGTCGACTTTACAACCTCTTCACAAAAACATACGATTCTTTGTCCTTTATTTTTATTCTTTGGCATTTTATTCTTTAGTTTGATAGGCAAGAAAACAAATTTTGCTTGTGAAGAAGAAACATTTGTTCAAGGTACAAACCTTTTTTTACTGTGTGTAAATGTTTTATTTCAACTGCTCGTGGTACATCAAAACTAAAAATGAAAAGTAGAAACCTACAAACCTATAGTTGCCTATAAAGGGGGTAACTATCGAATTTCATTTATAAAAAGCTTTATACTTTGCAGCTTTCCGTTGAGCTTTATGCAATTTACATGTAACGATCAATATACGCTCCCGTTGGGAAAATGAAATGTATCGAAATGCACGTGTACATGTACTTTTCCCGTCGTGAACACAATACATAGTAGTGTGCAGTAATCCCATGTGCATCGGAAGGGTGCATTGTGCGAGCGAGCAGAATGCGCGCAGCATACTGCATATACTGCATCATCACTCCGAGGGTAGGTAAGTGTATCCGATGCCACCGACTGGTGCATGTACGCACTACCTACTCTCGCTCGGTACTACCGGATAATACTCGTCGAGCGTGCAATCTGACGCGTAATGGAAAACCAGTGAGCTTTTCATCGAGCGGGCGGAGCAAAAACTCTCAAATATGTATCGGCAATCTCGTCGATGTAGACCATGAAAAAGAGGAAGGAGATGCTGGAGGTGTGTTCAGACGTTCAACCGTGTTCAGACTGTTCAGACGTGTATTGGAGAATGTGCCGGTGACCGTTCTATATCGTCCAGCAGAGATCTAACGGGTGTTTCGGACGACCTATTTTTCGTCCACGTACAAGTGTTTATTTTGGGAATGCCGAGCAAATAGGGGATAGACTAAAGGCACGGAGAAAATTTGGTTACGACCATTTTTTTCTGAAGAATTAACTGAGCTACTCGGAAAGACCGGGGTGCAATGGGAACTGTGGCACATAATCAATCACGCAATCAATCAATCAGCAATCGATAGGGTAACACTTTCAGTTCTCGTAATGGCCGGCGTGATTGAGAGATCTCCATTTTGGCCCGAATTGCAGTTCTCTTGGATGCTAGAAATCATTATTACGAATTTAATTTTATCTTCATTAGTCAACAGTACAGTAGAACCTCGCTTATCCGACGTCGATCAACCGACCCTCCGCCTTAACCGTGGTGTGGGCTCGGATAATACGGAAAACTCGGATAAAACGGATAAAGCAGCAATGCCCACGCGCGGAGTAGTCCGTAAAGGCTACTTTGTTGCGTACTACGCCCTGAAACTTGTACAAGTTTGCTGCGTCTTTACACTGTGAGCTACAAACACAACAGTTCCGATTTTAGAGTCGATGGTTTATGTTTACATGAAGTTAATGTTAATTAATTACATAATAATTATATTTGAGAAATAACTGAATTAACTAATAATGTTAATGTTTATGTGAAGTATTGTATTATTGTTTTTAATATATAATAGTAGTATTGAATATGTTATCCGTGTTATCCGAGATTTCACTTGTCCGACGTACGCTCTCCGCACATCACCTCGGACAAACGGGGTTCTACTGTACATTCAGTCTTTATTCCGCAGGTACTTTGTTTAGCCCCGGCCATCCCTGTATCAATTTGTTCTACGTTGTTCGCTTTCGCGCGCTTGCATCACTCGCTTTTCTCGAAAGAAATGTATCTTCACTTGGACGTCGTAACTCACCAGTGGCTCTATGTTGCTTGGAAACGTGAGGTACATCCTAGCGACATGAAACTTGACCGTGTAAGGTGGCACGTCGCCACCGTTGACGCCGGCACCTCCGACACCTGCTATTCTTTCTCTTCCCGTCTCAGCTTCGGTTCCATTCAACTCAGTGCAAAGTGTGCTCGAGCCGAGCCAAAAACCATTGCCGAAGTGGAATTGCGAACTGTAGCGACCGCTCGCGTCAGACACTAAAAAAAAAAATATCAAAAAATCACTATAAAACGTGCTCACGACAAAAACAACTTTTCATGCTATGATAGAGTATATGAGAGAAGAACGGGACAAAACGGACTTTCTTTTACCAATCTTTCGTGGATCGTAAAACACACGTTCATCTCAAATGAAGAACACGGATCCGTTCAGCCCCGTCTTCCCTAGATCTCGTAGTAAATGGGAATTGTGACATAATTGTCTCCTTCCACGGCGTAATAATTTGAATTCTGGATTCGACCTTAATAAGTACGGCAAAAGTGGCAAAAAATGTCCCGGTCGCCACTTTTATCCTACAAATAAAATTGCGTCGTTATTAAAACAGCGCAGTCTCGTAACGCAGCGAGTGCAGACTCTCAGTAAAGAACGGGAAATTGGATTCCTTCTCTCGTCTCGGTTGCATTTGGTCTTTCTGGCGCCGAAGGTTCATTGCCAGTTACATAAAGTGTCCAGAGTCACATTCGAGTAGAAAGTGCAGCGGTGCGCACGGCGTGTGCACCGCGGTAACCCGAACAACGTGCACTGCAGCGTGCAGTCCTGAGCGGTGCATCGTCGAGTTACATCGTCCTCGTTGCCGATTCGATACAACTTGTGCTTTCGAGGGGACACAACGATCGGCTCATAAGCGAAACGGCATTTTCTCTTATGACGAAAAGTTACGAGGCGGACAATTTTCTTTTTTTTTCTGCACTGTCATCTCTATATAACAGGCATGAAACCGGCTTTAAGGGATGCCTGGAGGGCCAGTGGCATTATCGCACAACCGGTAGTGACTGGGCGAGGCTAATCAATACCCTATTCATCGCTAATCGTTTAATAATCAATAGTCCTCTTTTGGTATCTAGGATATGTTTCGTAACTAACCCGCTTTCGTAAGAAACACGAGAAATTGTGAGAGCATTTAGTCTCGACGTGATTAGCCCAGAAATTACATTACAGTTGCTTTAAGGAAAGCGCATGTCATTACGCTAAATACGAAAAAGTTGCGCTAAGGAGGGGAAAAAAGGTTACGTGAATTTTACACTCGAGCTGTTGAATCTTAAATACATATCGGTACTCTGTTAACTTCGCTACGCATTTAAAGAAAAGGATTGCACATTCATCGAACGATTCGGTGTCCGCAAACTTTCGCAATTGTTGAAATACTGTTCGTTAAGAAAACAAAAAAATTGCACAATAGTCATGAAAGAAAAGAAAATTGTGGGACTTCGAATACAAAAAACATAAGATCGCTAACATCTTACTATTTTGTTCTT
This sequence comes from Amblyjoppa proteus, assembly GCA_963922035.1. Taxonomy (NCBI): domain Eukaryota; kingdom Metazoa; phylum Arthropoda; class Insecta; order Hymenoptera; family Ichneumonidae; genus Amblyjoppa; species Amblyjoppa proteus. The sequence continues at coordinate 11,033,905 of OY998228.1, read as the reverse complement.
TCGGTGCAAAGCATTGTCGTACCGTGCAATGTCCGCTCAGACGTTATTTGCTAACTTTGCAATACAAGCCGTCGAACAACTTCGAAACACAAATAAAACAGAGACTTTGTCTGGCCGGTAACAGCCAGTTTCCTACTTCCTTCAGACTCCGTTTCGCTTTATCGCTCGCGACATCCCTGTAACAATAGTATATTGCGAGTACCAGGAGTTACACCATTTGCTACTGCAGCAGAAGGCCGTTCGTCGGCCCCGGCGCGCGAGCGATAATTTCTCTGCTCGTGAGCCCCGCAGACACAAAGTTTCGCAATTATAAATCCACGAGCTGTAACCTGTGGAGCTCGTACGCTCGGCACAGAGTCGTGCTGGTCGTTGCTAGCACCGTCGGGACACACACACCGAACAATTATCATTGTATAATACATAATAGACAGTATACTGCGAAGGGAGACGAGTCGGAGTCAATTATTTACCGTCGTCAATAAAATTTTTTCATTGCTCATTATTTGTTATGACTTTACACATCACCGTGGTGAATGAACTCTCTCGGGAATACGTCAAATTCTCTCGATTCCTTTCGATTCTCTTCGGAACTCTCTCTTCGGAGGTGCGCGTGCGCGAAAAAAAATTTATCGGTTGCGCCACTCTACCGGTAATTCGTACTGTAATTTGTGAAACACGAAGTTTAACGATATCTATTGCACTTCTGCGTCGATGATATATTCCTGGTTTCTAACTACCGCGCGCTGCCGAGTTGCAATAGCATTTATCGTGCAAAAAATTTCACTCTTTCCCGTCCGGTCACTTACGATTGCTAAACACCTTTGAGATGTCGAGACCGCAAAGTTTCGTAATGTTGTCGGTGCGGATTTTTTTCCGACAAAATAAAATAACATAGCCCAATGTCCCATCGGGTGACGGGTCATTACCGACGCCGCTGCGTTTATTCAACAGTCATTAAATGTTGCATTGTATAAAAAGAAAATAAAATAAAATAAAAAGAAATGAGACGATGTTCGGCGCAACTACATTGGACGGTAGAATATTTTTCATTGCTTAATTCGAAGACTTACTCTTGGCCGCCCAGAGCTTTCCATCTTTAAGCGCCTGTAGAAACCAATCCATGTCCCGACGGCACTCGTCGTCGAGCTTTCCCGGCACTCTCTTCCATCGCAGTGGATTGTAAAGATCCGTCAGCCACTGAACGCTATTTCCCGTTTGTTCGAGCTTATCCTTCATAAAATCGAGATCCACATGTCTCGGACTCTCGTTATCGATTTTGGCGACATTCTTCAGATGCTTTTTCCAATCGAGCTCCGGATTGTTCTTGCTGAAAGCTATCAACGGTCCCGATCGTTCCGTCGACGATCCCTCGTCCTTGTCCGGAAAAACGTCGGACTCGTTGAGGACCGGAGATTTAATTCTTATCGGGGGGACTTTCTGTGGCTTGCTCAATCTCAATATATTCGAGACGTTCTCGTTGTGCGACGCATCGATCGCGCACAAAAAAATCACAGACATCAGACTCAATCTCATCGTGATCGACATTTCTCGTCCGTGTCAGCTTTGGGCTCGGCCCTCGCTTATCCGTGGTCCGATAAAATTGATTATTCAAAAAGTTTTCTTGCGTTACAGATAAGATTATAGCGGCCAGTCGATCGGTCAAATAAATTCTCATCGATTCCTCTTCACTTCCTTACGTTCCTCCCGATTTATCATCATCTTGTGACGCACGGACACACCTCACACACATACACATACACACGCACACACACGCACACCCGTTCGATCACCGCTTTCCGCTACCTTCGACAATGGGTTTTTCAATTTTTCACTCGGTTTGGACGAAGCAGCTGACCCGAACGTGTTTCAATTCTCTTTGACTTTTATCATCGTTCCGTGGTGGAAAGACAGCAAGTGACCGAGGATCGGTGGCCAGTTAACTCTCCCTCTCGTCTCCAAGACAACACATCCAAGCAGGTTGCAGCGGTCCGACAACAGCCACGGATCACTTAACCAGGCAATCAAGATCTCGCTTTCTTTTTTCACGATCTCACTCGATTCTCTCGATTCCTCGTAATTTTTCGTCGAATCTTTTCTCATTGGCTTTTATTGTCATTCATTTGCATATTTTATTTATTTTCTTTCACTTTATGCGCAGCGAGTGATGAGTTCTTACGATTGTGTTACGCCGCGATTTCACACGTAATGCAGTTACGATGAAATTAGGTCAACCAACTTTTGACGATCTTTTTATTGGTGCGAATGTTTTGTCGTTACGAGAACTTTTGCCCGTATAAAATTCATTGGTAATAACTCAATAAATTATAATGATCGGTTCTTGGGGGGGGGGGGGGCAGGCGTTTGATGCACAGACACGTTCGATTTCGCGATTTACTCGAGGCAAGAGACAGCCGAAGCTGTCCGGTTGGTTGTCGGTACACACATGCGGGCCAAGAGGTATAACGTACTGAATGAAGCGAATGGACGGGCCCCACGCTGTTCCCTGCACGCCTGACTACATTCGGACTCGTGATATTCCCTTTCTCCCGAGGTGACTCGCCGGTGCGAGAACGAGGCGAATTTCCTTCTCGGGTCGCGAAGAAATGTCGCGCCACCAGGCCACGATCGAACTCTCGAGTCGATCGGTATTGCACCAGTCAAAAAATTCATAGAGATTGGGGAAGGGGGTTTTGACGATATCGAGCAAAAATATGCCATTCATTTTCGTTATCGGTTAAAAGAATCGTTTCACGAAACAGATAAATTCTGCGAAAAAATGTCCACCTCTAATATGAGATTTTTTTGGGAGTTCCTTTTTTAAAGATAGGAGATATCAGACAAAAATTGTTTTGGAAAGAATGTGAGTCTTACACTTTTGTGATATTCGAATCTAGGGATTTTTTAAAAATATTATCAGAAACGATTACGAACAATCGTTCGCATGGAAGTTTTCATACGTTTTTTTATGAGTTATCAAAAAAATGTAAATATACAAATTTTTTTAGACATGAAATCGTCGAACCTGCCACTCAATGATGATTTCTCGGAGTGGAAGACAGTGCTTGCATATCGATAATTACATCGGCACGTTATTAATAAAGTCACCGCCGAAATTAATGACGTTACGAAATACAATTATATGCATTCGGTTTCGATGACGATTACTAAGAGATAACAGTTATTTGTTCGTTCGAATCAGAGAGTGGACATAATGGAGAACGAAACCGAGTTCTGTTCGGGTCACTAGACACGATATATCCCTTGTTCACGGTTCGACTCGTGAGTAATTAAGGCCGTCTTCGCTGGGCGGTGGTTGTACTTCCCGAGGGGGAAAATACGCTCTCTCTCTGTTACAGGGAGTAATCCGAATCCAACTGTCGGGGATGTCTACTGACATAAGAGACAGGGTTCGATGCAGTAAACAGAACACGAGAAACAGAGAGTTACAGGGATGGGGAAGTACAATTAGGGGTCGCTGCGATAAGGGATGAAAGCAAATCGTTAAAAGTAATGAAAAACTCCGTTTTCGTTGGTGGAACGGAAGTGGGTTTATCTAGGGGAAACATCACTTCCGGTTTCAAATTCTCTGTTTTCTATAGAAAGTGACGTTTCCCTTAGAAGACGTCAGTTGCGGTCGAAAACTAAGATTTTTAAAGCGGAAGTGACTTATCCCCTACATGGCGTCACTTCCGATCGAAAATTGAGATTTTCCAACCGGCAGTGACTTCATCTATGGAAATCATCGACACTTATGTACCATTTTTAAATCTCATTAGAAGCAAGGTGTAATACTTCAAATACCTCACGGTTATCAATACAGATAAGCGAACGAAGTTTAATATTTTATTAAATACGCAATAATCTCACCACGTCTTATCGCGTCGAAACGCACGTACCACTTGTACCCTATACAAATATAATTTGATTATTTTCACTGAACTTTTCGCGGTCATACCAAGGTTCCAGCATATTTTTTGAATGTTCAGTACATTGAAAACCACCGTTTATTGAAATATAATAATACTATAATACTAAACTGTAAGTAATAATAGCAAACTCTACAATGGTAAAAAAATTGTGCAAACGAAAGTTTGCTTACCAATCTATCCACGGTCTGCACGGAATTTTGGTGCAGACACATCCGATCAGTGGAGTAAGAATATATCGTAGTATCGTAAATTTTTTAATTTACGAAAACATCGATAATGCATCACTGCCCTTCATCAATGCCTGGTCCGTTTTCCTATAGCAGCTCCATTAAAATCATTCAGGTATTCATTAGGGGGGGGGGGGGCTTGGTATCTCCACTTCGTTCATGGAGCTCTCTTGCTCCCTACAGAGTGAACTGTATCGATCCTTGAGCTGTCTTCCTTTGTAATACTAAAACACCTTTCACCTTATTGTATTTGCAGTGTTCTCGAACAAATGAAGGGCATACATAACGACAAAAATTATATTTAATGACGTGTAACTTGACTTGTACTTTAGATTTACGTGTATTCCAATACCTGATAGAAGTTTATACTACAAGCTACATCAACCGAATGGTAGCAATACAAAACTCTGTCATGCGCGTTGCCGGACGCGTCGGCAGAATGCCGCCGCCGGGGTGTTGAAAAAATAAACGCAGCGGAAAGGAGTGATGTCTTCATGAAATATGCACGACAACCATGTGATTTTGCGAGGGTAGTGAGTGTTATAGACGTCGTAATTGCAGCCGCGCGAATCATTGTACGCTAGCGAATATATATTATAAGAAACGGTGCCGTCCATCACCATCACTGTTGGTGAAGGAACTAGAGGCTGGTGAAGGAACTTTATCTTGGTTCTCGCACCGGACGCAAGAAGTGGTCGAGAGTTTCGTGAATATCTTCGACGAAACAAGTTTTTTTCCCAGTTGCGGGCTGTTGTAACAATGAGTTTCTCTGATCAGCCTTGCTACGCGATCAAGGCTAATGTATCCCGAGTGGGCACTTGGCCACACCAGTCAAACTACGTGCAGATTGTTCGCCCGCTAACGATCCTCGCCGTTATACTGACAATGGCTGGGCCTATGGTAGCGGTCGTTATTGACGAGTCAACTTTAAAACAAATTGTAACGTTCATTCTACAATTTACTGCATTTAGCAGGTTGTTCGCATCCATGAAGTTTGGGGAGACGTAAACACCATTATAACTAGCACAAATCAATTACTGTTCGTAACGATAACCTTCACCTTTACATTGTACATTATGCTAAAAGCTAAGAAGGTATGCTATTATATACACTCGGACATCGATTTTATGGTCTTTGTACCGACAATCCTCACTTTTTTTTTTGCCCCCACTAAGTTTTGCCCGCGCGTGGTGGAGCACAAGTATCGTAAAAATAGTCCCTCGTGCAGGGAGCAATCGGCGCCCCTTAAGTTATATGTCGTCACTACATGATACGATACTGGTTACAAACGCATGAGCGGTCTGAGACGCATTCATGGGGCGGAGCTTAGAGAGACTCGATTTTACGATCATCTGGTCTGGATCTGTCCGTAAAATCGAGGTTCCACTATACTAGCGATCGGGCGCATTGCGGCCGATTGCTTAGTTTATCACGCCGCCGAAATTGGCGTATTTAGCGAATTTTACGAAGTCCATGCGAGTACGCGATCAAATACTCGAAGATACTCACAACACTCACATAGATATGCGAGTGTACGAAAGGCGGGAGCCAACATCTCCGATAATAATAATAATAATAATAATAATAATAATAATAATAATAATAATAATAATAATAATAATAATAATAATAATAATAATAATAATAATAATAATAACTAGCGAGTCGTGACTTACGGACACTCACGGACACTCATGGACATTCACGAACACGCACATTACGAGGTCCAAGTTGGTTACTGGTTTTTAACTTTTTTCAACCTTCTTCTCTTCCTTGTCTTCCTTCTTCCCCCTTCTCGCTGCTCTCTTCACCTCCTCTTCGTCGCCATCTCGTCTACCCTGAATCTCGCTGCTTTCCTTTCCTCTTCATCTCTTTCATTCCCTTTTTATGTATATTACAGAGAACATTAATGTTCCCCGTTTCCATCCATTCTTTTCTATTCTTTTTCTTTTCACCTTCATGTGTATTTCACCCCACCGGACGTGTCCAATGTCCACATTTAGCTTCTTCTTCTTCTTTACAGAGTGGTTAAAGAAACTCCGGATCACTTCCGGGCGAACACTGAGGTGTTCAAACCGGAAGTGACAGCTTCTAGGGGAAACGTTACTTTCGGTTTGGAAATCTAATTTTTCTACCGGAAGTAACGTCATTTACAGGAAACGTATATATGGAATATTATTATGTCTGTACTCCTGCATGTATATCATAAGATGCTCTGGCTTCACTCGCAATCGTTAAAACCACCGAACTACCGTACTGTTTCTTTTATAATTGGAATTCAGGCTTCACATCGGCAAGGCTGTTGCAGTGTTGCTGCTGCTGCGTCTTATGCAACTATCGGCGAGAGAGCTTTCTATATAGATTGAGAGGCTCGTGCGCAAGAGTGAAAAATCACAGGTGTGTGTGTGTGTGTATTGAGTTGCACGTATGCAACTAGCAATAAAGTTCTATCGCTGGACAACCGGTCCTGTTTGATGCATGTGTGGCCGCTCTACTGCGGCCGCTGTTGCAGGCGAACCGGACACTTATTCTCGCTCGAGAGTTGCTTAAATTAATTCGCGAAAGCCAAGCGCATACCCGAACACGCCTAGCGAGTACTTTTGTGCAATGCTCGCCCGGCGCAAAACACTTATTTTTTCTTCATTTCTTCGTGCACATTTTTTTTCTTGGACAATTTCTCTTTTCTTTTATTTTATTCCCTTCCGTTGCTTTGACAATAATATAAAGGTTTGTTTCGTTCGCGTTGTGTATCGGTTTCCTACACATACAATAATGAAAAAGTTTTCGGCGTCTGATGATAAAGGGGCTACAGCGATAGAACGGAGGTCGAAGTGAATCTTGTGACTTTTCACTATTCTCTGCCAGAATCTCCTATAACGTTACAGACGATTTAATTTCATGCGCCATTTAGCCCTCGAGGACTCTCTTTCTCCGCGATACGCGACGATTCTCGTGCGCTGGAAGTATCCTCTGCGGTGGAAACGCGATTATAAGTACAGAAGAAAAAAAAAAAAGGGCGATCGAAGGAAATCGCAGAAAGGAGGTCGTTGAGAAGGCCCGGTTCGAAAGGAAGATAAATGCAATTTGGCCGATATTTCACGGCCTCTTGAGTTTAGCCTCTGCATCGCTTTTTCTACCTCTGAAGAATCAAAGAAAAAAGTCTATCAATTTCCTAACTGCGAAAAATAACAGAGAATCAAAGATCCGAATGTACGTCCTTTATTTAATGACGAGATAATTTGATTCTACAATCGCTCACATTTCCTTTTGGCGACGAGATTTACTCGTCCTTTAAAATTTATAAACCATCGGTCTCTTCTTTATCGACATCCGAAGATAAATCGTTCTCTACGAGCAAGTACAAACAGCGCCAGCTGCCGTCAGCCGTGAGAGATTCTATTTTCAGACTCCGTCGATAAATTCGCTCCCTGCAACGGATTGAAAAAAAAAGATTTTACAGTATTGTCTGGCTACGAGGGACAGATTATTTCACTTCATATTAGGTTACGATTACAACGAATTGTCGAGGTTGTTCATTACACGCTTTTTTTCTCTAGAAAAGTGTTCTACTCCGATCAACAGTAAAATTCGTCAGGATGGCCGAGCGGTCTAAGGCGCTGCGTTCAGGTCGCAGTCCACTTCTGTGGGCGTGGGTTCGAATCCCACTTCTGACAATTCTTTTTTTTTTTCCCTCCCATCGTTTCGTCAAATCACCTTTGGACGACCCGCACTTAATGTCTCGCATCAATTATAAAATTGTAATTTACGCGACATATTCGAGGAGTTCGTTTCCAAGTATAATAGAAATGATAATAATGGCTTACCTGTAAAATACAGTAAAATTCTTATGAGGATTCCATCTACTGGATAATAATTCTTCGTGTGTCGTTGAGCGACCGTTTAATTGGCGAATTATTTCTCATAATAACAATAATAACAACCGGCAGCAACAACAACGCAACATCTGGAAACGCACATACTGAAGTGTAGAGAGGTCTTCGGCTACGGTGCCACCCTGTGGCTCGTAATATTGTTTACAATTCTCGTGGGTTGCATGAGTAGCGAGAAACACCATATGCCATACGGCACATAGCGGTTCGTCCGCGTGCTGCTGCGATAAGAGAGAGAGAGAGAGAGAGAGAGAGAGAGAGCGAGACACTCTCGAGCCTATCTCGATCGGGAGAAGATCTTCGCTGGGTTGCACGCGCGATTCCATTTCCGAGAGACCTACATTCGGTCCTCCTTCGTCCCCACGTCGTCATATAATTGTAAAAAAAAAAAATAAACACCGTGCGCCATAGCATTCAACTATAATAACAGCACATCGGCTAGGGATCGCGGTAATAATCCGCAGGAGAGTCTCCGAGAGCGTGGACCGAAACATCGAGAGCCCGTGGAGAGCCGTTCGGCCGAACGTAATTCTCCTAGATTAACGTTAATAGGTGGGATCGCGAATTGAACCGGTCGCCAACTGAGTCGAGGAGCAGCCGCACTCTCCGCGCACTCAAACAGGAAATCGCTTCGAGGTAATTTTCTACAGTCGAATGATTGTCCCGAAGTGACCTCCGACCGTAGACCCAATTCGCATGGCTTTGAACTCAAACCTGGATTCCATCGACGGACGTTCTATGATATGTCATTCAACGTTATCTCAATTCCCGGTGTAGCTATCGGAGACTAATTGCCTGTCAATGTCGACGCTTTTGGAAATAATAAAGTTCCATCGTAAAATTTTTGTTTCGATAGCTCCAGAGCGCTTAAGCGAGCCCCGTGCGGAAACAGTGGAAAGTAATCAACCCTTTTAATATCCAATATTTGTCACATTGGCAACATAGCGTATTACGAACAAAAAACATCTTCAATGTTCGTCCAAAAATTCTGACGAAAATCAATACATCCCAGATTAAGTTTCTCGAACATTTTATCGTACATTTTTTTTTTTTTTTTGTGTGATCAATTGAAAAAGTGAATTCTTTCTAGATCGAACATTTTTATTTGGAAAAGTGTCGAGGAGTTGATGAAAATTCGAGGCTTCAGCAACTAAAAGGGACAGCACAAATATTTTACAATATTGAAAGTCGTAACAATACTAACGATATGTAATAATTTTAAACAGATTTATCAGATATTTTGCGTATCGAGCTTTACGCTCTGCGGCTCTCGCAATCGTGTTTATTTCAATGCTTTCCGTGCGATGTATTTTCCACACGTTAATAGAGATCTTTCTACTGTATCTAATCTTCACAATTCACGTCGGTGCGCCGTCTCTCGAGGCACATCTCACTTTACACTGCCTACAAACACATTGGTGTCTCTCGGTGCGTAATGACGGAACTCGTCAAACTCGATAAAACCGGTGGAGAGATGCGCGAATTACAGGCTCACGGCAGCAGTTGATGGGAGTCTGAGCAATGTATACGAAGTTCCTCCGAAGAGCGGCGGTATTGCCCCATCGTCGTATATATTAGTTAGGCGAAACAGATACCATCCACAGCTGCTACGAAGCTATCTACCTACATACCCGCTTAATGTCACCGTTCACTTCCCGAAAGGGTCCCGTGATCCTGGGAACTCTGCACGATGTGCATTTGCGTATTTGCCTACAATTACGCGATTATATCCCCCTCTCCCACCCACCCACTAAACTACCACATTTATCTTTATCCATCGCACCGGAGAGATAGATGGACCATCGCGAAATTCAATTTCAATGGAGCACACACCGGCCGCAAATATACCGTTGCTCCATTCTCCATAAGGCAAAGCCGAAGGCGCACTTTACGATGTGCCTGTTTCCATCTCGTTGAAACGAGGTTAAATCTGTACCGGCGTCCGCGCGATCTTCGATCATCGCCGAGATCTATCGAAACCTCTCACAGGATCCATAGAAGTGGTAGTTGTTGGATAGTGCGGGCGGCAATCGCCGAGACTACAGGCCGTCGCCGCGTTTATGCGTTCGAGATACTCTCGAGGGCAGCGACGATCGATCCCTGGGAACACCGACGAAGAGACTCGGATTACCGACTACTAAAACATTAACCCATACATACCTGTGGGTGAATGGCTCGGGTATTCGTGCAATCGAGAGGTATTCGTATTCACGCGTACCCCTCCGCCCCTGCTCTCTCCCCTCCGCCCCTGTCCCCGCATGCGTCTGCATCTACGTGCCGTCACGAGTTCGGTGTCTATGGGACATCGAGTACCGTTCACGAGAGCGCCTTCTCTTTGGCTCTATAGCTCGTGCATTCAGTTCGAATGTCCCTTAGTTCCACGACGAGTTTCAGTCTACAGAAGCAACAGGTACCGAACAGTAGATTCTCGAGACTTGGAGGGTGAGGGGGGGGAGGGACTTGTGATGCAAATCATGGGTCTATGGCCTTTTTCTTTTCCTCCAAAAAATCGAAACTCGCGTCACGACGACAGGTCTCCCGAGGCATGAGGAATTTCATTTACCGGTTTTCCCGATTGGTAGACTAGTTCATCGGCACCGAAAAAAAAAAAAAAAAAAAAAAAAAAATAGTGATGAGCTCGGACAACTTAATAGTCAGTCGGGACAACTAGTTTATTGCAAACTTTGGAGGAACGGTACATTACCCCGAAATGACAGAAAGACTTGCGAATTCTTCGTTATACTTTAATTGCAATGAGAAATTGCATCATTAAACATTGTACTACTTTATATAATGATTAAATTATGCTTGTGGAAACGGTTCTGACCGCGAACAAAATAAATAAATATACAAATAAATGGAACTGGGCGTACCTACTGGCCTACTCGTTCTCCCAAGTCATAATTTTTCTCTTTGCATACTGATGATGCGCGTCATGATCTTTTTTTTTTTAATTATATGGATGTATTTTTTGTTTTGTTTTTTTAGAACACGAAACGGTTTTTCTGATTCGTTTAACGAAGCGTCTAAAGAGTTATTTTCAATGGCTCCTTTATTGAATGGCACTCAATGCCCGGTGAGTTCTTCATCGTATGCTGATGCGTCTTGTCCCCGGGCAGATGGAAGTGCGGGCTACCAATGGGTACGCAGCAGTGTACGAGAGACCGTGATCTTGTACTTGTCTCTGGTATTCTTCGGGTTCTCTCGTTCGTTTCTGAGCGTGCGGCGCGTCCCGCCACAGCGTCAGGAGCAAACGGCAAGTGCGACGGAGCGAGAAGACGTGTTTGTACCGTTACACGCTGAGACTCTTCTCGAGAGGCTAGCGTGCGCCAACCTCTGACGCAAGATTCGAGAAAGAGGGAAGCGTGCAACTATCGTTATTCTCTTCAACGACGACGATGACTCGGTTGAATCGTTTGTAAACATGCCGAGGAGAGCGCGTACCGCGCTCTCAAACCTCTGGCGGAAGCACCAACGAGATATCAGAGAATTCGATGCTCGTGGTAAAAATTAAGCGCCGTTGTCGATGTGAATCGAAGGAAATGTTGAACGAATAACCGGTGAGCTGGCCGACGGATGCAACAATGAGAGTAACAAAGAAATCGGGGCCAAGAATGAGAACTGCGATTCGTTCAGAACCATCCATCATTGGTCTGTCTCTTGTTTTCCGGAGAGAGGCTTCTGTAGTAAAATCGAAACACCGGAGTGAACATGAGAGCGCAGGGCTGAGAACAGTATAGAAGGTAAAATTGAGCTTCGCAACGGCAAACTCAAACTTCCACTTAGTGGATGGGATTTGATAAATAACTGGTTGATTAACTCGGGACTGCAAACGATATTTTACCGATGTCAATTTAACTATGAGAGACGATAAATACGTTTGCGAATGTAAATATTATATTGTCATTTCATCGAAAATATCGCTGAGCGTGAATTTCTCTAAAAAAAAAGGTTTCCTCAAGTTTGCTATAGTATAGAATTTTGGCGAGGGACGAACGTACTATTGTAGCGTATTTTTATATGAAAATTGGCGGCTGGCAGCAGCACGTAGTTGACTGAAATAACCAATAAACTTTGCCGGTGCGAAATAGTAAGTTACATTATTTGTCAGTAAATTCGCAACATGATTTCCACTGGACCGGATGACCGCACGGGCGGGGACGAACGAAGGATAGACGTCATTCGATCATCGTCGTCATCGGGCACAGAGAATGCTGCCAACCGAGCGGACCACTACTAGACCGAGTAATAATGAAATCGTAATTCGAGCCGCGAAAGCAATTATAACAGTCGGCACCACTGACCTGTATTCCATAGGCCAGTGACTTCCGGTGTCCGGCGGTCAACAAGTCGTCATCGCCCTCGTTACCAAGCTTCGGAGTCATTTGCATAAATATTTCGAATTTAGAACGCTAATATAATATTATCTGTAACAAATTTTATCACGTCGTAAAACTGATTTGCTTATTTATCATTTATTTATCATGCATTTATCGATGTGCATGACCCAATTGTAGCAATTATCCCAGTTAGAGAAATGTCGTCTCTAATCGAAAATGACAGACGAAATATAATCGTGCAAAAATATGTTAGCTTTAACAGCATTAGTTTAACAAAAAAAATTATAATCGCATAGCTAACTCACTTCACGCATGAAAAAACCTTTATTCGACTCAAATTTTTTTTTACCGGCGATGGAAAAGATACGATTTGTGAATTTTTGGAGCCAGTGAGAGAGATGTCTGACCCCGTCCCGCCGTATTTACTCCGCCGCCAGGATGAACCGTCGCGAGCAGGATGTTAACGGTTCACCCACGAAATTCTTTTACATACTGTCTCTATCTTCTATCTTCCCGAGAAAATACGGGCCAGCGGGTCTCCACCGAAGCGAGTGACGAACGGTACGATATTTTACGCAGACTATAAGAGATATCAAGAGACGCGATAATGTCACGACGCCAAGTGCTTAAAAAAATATTTTCAACCGAGAGTCGGAAGTTGAATCTTGGAATCGATGATATTTGAAATGACGCATCGGTTTGGAATTTTGAAGACACATTCCTCGTGTAATTCAGACACAAGCTATCCAACGCGCACAGTTACGATCATATCTGTTCGACAGATGTTGGGGTACCGTAATCGTGCGCCGAAAAAGTTCCGAAATGTGGTCAAAGTGAAGTGACTGGCACAGATTGGAATGACCCAAAGTTGGGACGACCCAACTAGGCAAAAAAAATAATAAAAGTGTCAGGTTGATATACGATAATGTAATGTATATTCGGAACTGTAGTTGTCTCTGCAGTCAACCTAGTTTTCAGCTGCTGTCACTCGATCGATTGTATTACCGTCAACTCCCTCTAACTTAACACTCTCGGGACTGAATTTCCGTACTACTAGAGAGAATGGCCAACTAATGAGAGTCCCCCACCACGCCCTACCGTGAGCCATTTGAAGTGCGAAACAGTTAGGTTGGGTAAATAATCAGAACTCGATTACAGCTCAGTAAGACACAGGAGAGTTTATAAAATGAGTGATAAAATGTCAGGAACTAGAAAATCACATGTACTGTAACCTTTCTCTTTTCACTGTGACCCATATTTAATTTTTAATACATCACTTCATGGCTCATATGATTTAAAGTTGTTCAGATATTTTTTTTTTCGAAATTGTTTTCGTAAACAAATTTGTTTGTCAGAAAACACAAACTTTAAGTACTTGGCGTACTATTTTTGCTTTTTCGAACATAAGGTTTTTGTGTTTTAACGTGTATATTATAGTTTCCAGGTTCTCGGTGGCCTCGGCAACATTCCGAAATGTGCCCACGGTGCTGAGAAAAAAAAATCCCGTAATAATTACGATAGATTCTTGGTGGTTGCGTCAGCGCTGAAATAATAACATCGCATCAACGTCCGAACTGGGAAAGATGTCGGAAAGAGGAGAAATGAGAAAGATGAAGAAACAAAAAAAAAAATGAAGAAAAAAACGAAAAAAAATTGGGTTCTTCGGGGCGTGTCAGGTGTTAGACACTCTGCTAACCAAAAATCGTATAAAGTATATAATTCTTCGTCGTCGACGCCTAGAATTACAAAAAAAATGTTCTTATTCGAGACCTGTGCTCGGAGAGTCTCTTGGCGCGAACGTGTATTCCTAATTGTCGGCCCCTCACACGTAGCACGCAATAGCCACCGAAGCAAAGTATATACCAAAGCCACCGTAGTGGCCGGCATTCCTTCATCGACACGTTCGCCGCGTGTCTACTTAGACCCACAGAAGACCCAAGCAATGCTGTACATACTAATGAGAGACTGCTCTCATCGCGAGTTCGAAACTATATACGCGAAATAATATGTACATAGGCAAAACGTGTATACGAATCCACGATCCAGCATAAACAGACGAGGTACTTAAGAATACGCGAAACAACTGTCTGAACCATAAGTGCCTGGAACAGTGGCTACCAACGAGTTTACAAACTCTCTCACACGACTCTCAACGCCGCTAAGCACGAGAGAACAAAAAACAAAAAGAGTAGAAAAAAAATGTGAGTCATCATTATACTCTTACACATACTTTTCCACATAACAGTAAAAGCCTGTAATGTGCTATATTCACGCCTACGCATACGAATAGGCGAGAAAGAACCGTGAGTTTGGAGCCTCTCGGAATAAATCGACGAACTGTTCTTTCGAGTTTATAAGACAAAAAGAAAAGAACAAGGCGAACAGTCGGTTCTTACAAAATTTCCGTACTTTATGCTCGCTGCTCGAAGTATATTTTTTATTGACGTAACGAGCGCGTTACTGGGCTCGTGTATACCGGTGCAAGTATTACACACTTCGTGGAGAGTCCGTTGAGTATATTGGTCAATAATTCAGACAGTTTTGCATTCCTATCTTGAATAATAAAAAAAAAAATAAGACAAAATAAAGAAATTGCGACTAGCGGCGTTGCAGAGCCAAGCCGCGAGAGAATCTGGCCTGCAGGATGTCTGGGTACATATTGACCGTGACCACTAATTTTACCGTTGGCTCGATGCAGATTCCGACGCCTCTCTATTGGCTGGTTTCGCGCATTCGAACTATTTTTATAATCCCAAGGTGTTATGCAACCTGCATCGGCCGCGTCGTGTGAAATATCGCCGGCGAATTACAATTTGCCTCTTGGCAAAGCGGGAGCGGCGCTAGAGGTACCTTCCGCTCTTACGCGAATGCTGCGCGGAACGCATCACGCGTTTACAGTTACGCAGTCTGGCACTGTGTTATTCTCGTTGATAATTTTTATAACATGCATTTTTTTTTTTTCTTCCTCGACGTTCTTCAGCAATTCTTCCCTTATATCCGACAATCTAATGACCCCAGCGCGCGACCGTTAATGCGCGGTGTTTGCAACCGAGGAGCCGAATAATCAAGCCACGGGTAGAATCCGAGCCGTTATTACATCCGCGACGCTCCGTGCGCGCTTTACCGCAACATTATTAACAGAGACGCCCATGTACTCCCGTGGTCTTCGACGAGACTGCGAGATAGAAAGATGGGAAAAAAAAGAACACGTTACAATAACGAAGAAGAGAGAAGCGGCGCAAGAAGCAGGCGCGAATAGTTGATCGACCAATTTTATGGCTCTCGCTTAAACGAGCTACCTCGTCTGCTTAATTCCAGTCGTAATATCACATGCCGAGCTCTCGGGAGCTTAACTGCGTTACGATCTCCTCCGAGCGTCGGCTGTGTGCCCTCCAAGTATATAGATATACACAGATAGACTCGAACCCAATTTGTCTGGACATCAAGGATACGAGCTTTCAGACGCCAGACAGAGCTGCCCCGAGTTTAATACATAAGTTGCTACCCTCGACCAATTGGAAGGTGCATGTATCTCGAAGTGAAGAAACGTTTAACTTACACGAAGAATTTTACCGTTTCCGCGACATATTCATCATCCATCCCTGACGCTTGTGTGTGCGCAGTGGTGAATCTGCGAAAACTAGCGAAGGTCGTTACGGCCGGGAATAAGAAGAATAATACCGGCTCTGCTCGGACAATTATTCATTGGTCATCGGAGTGCGAACGATTTAAGTGCCTCGATGCTGCAGTGGTTAAACCTGTGAGCCAAGGTGTAGGAGAGAGCGAGGCAAAATGGGACTGTGGGGCAAAACGGGATGATGGGGCAAAACGCAATTTTCAGTCGGGCAAAGCAGAGTTGGAAATCCAGATGTATCGTTGGGACAAAATGGGGCATCCGAAAATTATTGGAAAAATAAATTTCGCCCTACTCTTTCGCTTTGTTCCCACTGTACCATTTTGCCCCGCTCTCCCTTTCGATATATGCCACGTTGGCAAGAAATATACTTTTGAACGATTTTTCTATCTTAACTAAAATAGAAAGAACGCTTTTTTGTGTAACTTGCTCATACATTTCTTCAATTTTTAAAAAATACTGATTCCGAAAATTTGTGAAAAAATTATTAATCAACAGGAAAGAAGCTTCAGAACCGAAGGGTTAATGGACTTGGCATCGTAACTGTGAGAACCGGCGCGAACGTCACCGCGCTTCCACGAGAGCGTATAGTCATATACACATGTATGTATAGTATTATATTATACTTGGGCTATGTATATAAGGCAGCGAGAGAACAGTAGTTCGAAGAGGTACGAGAGACAGTCTCGAGAGAATGCCAATGCAAAAGAGCTTGCGTACACTTTGTCGCGCGTTCAAAATAACCGTAAATGTGTACGTATATATGTATATACACATATATATACATCTTTGTATATTTTCACCGGCTCATTGCTACGCGCGTCTCTTTCCGTTAAAACCGAAAGGTGAATTGTGCATCGGGAATGCGAATTCTTGGTGCACGCCTCGTCGGTCACGTTCAAATAAGAGAGAACGATAAAGAGAGGAGGGTGAAGAAGTCGCGCAGTGAGCGAGCTTCGGAGGCCTCTCGGCGCAGGTACGGCGGGAAAATAGCGCGGAACTATCTTCGTTGCACATACTAGTTGCATACTGGAGAACCGGGGAGGGCAATCAGCTCCAGTTAAGGTTTCTGCGGATATCCCGAGTGAGGGCTCGCGTTGGCTCCTCGCTGGGCTTCCAGCGGGTCCCGCGAAGAGCAGCTCTACGCAGTCGGGACGAGAGTTTATCTGCGTATGTAAATGGCTTCGCGGATCTGGTACGTCGAAGTACGCTCTCTCGATGTAATACCTGCGCGCAGGCAATCCTCTCTCGGCTCGGGCATAGTTCTTTCACGATTCCCTCGTACTCGATGCATGCACGTTCTTCTTATATATATTTGTTCTTTTTTACGAACGAGAAACACCACCCATACGTACGACTTTTTGTATTCCTTGCGGTAACTATGCGCATTCCTTTTGCGTCTGAAATGAATATTTGCGATTGTGCTTGGCCACTGACGCTGGCAGTGGGGAGGCTCATTTCACGCTCATTTTTGCTTCCTCGTGGAGGAAGCTATGCTTTGCGCAACGAAATGAAAGTAATAGGAATTTAGGAATTGGGTAGCTACGAATACTGTGAATTTTGACATTTTTTTAGGTATCGAATTTGGTGAGAACCGAAGAGATTTTTTTTACGATTTGATAAACTGCGTCCTCTTTCTGTCAAGTTGGATTGTCCCGCGAATTAACGAGCGTGCATGAAGCAGAGTCAAAATAATAGAAGCGGTAAACCAACAGAGTCTCGCTTAAGAGTACGCAAGACACGTGAAGGAATACGAAGTTGCTGTTATACATATTGTCGTTGGCCAGCGAGGCGTACCCTAAAAGTAGTTAAGCCGTTACGACCATTACTTATGCGTATGCGCGAAGAATGAGTGTAAAAAAAAGAACAAAAAGCGACGCGTCTCTGCGTTCTCGTCGCGCGGAAGTAGACTTTTTTTTCGAGTGGCGCGAGGCTTCTCCATCGCTGTAACGGTCCAGCAACAGTATGAACCTCCGAGATTTATAATTGCCGAGACTTTTGGTGAATGCCACACACGGCGCGTGTACATGGCTCTCGGTATACAGGATTATAATTAGCAGTGAGAAAGGACGAAGTGTTGAAGTGACTTTTGAAAGAAAGAAAAAAAAAACGACTCTACGAACAGCGAATCTCCACCTGGTCACTCATATATCTCAGTCGAGTCTTTTATTTCCATTATCTCAATTATAATACAGACATTTCGTGTGTGAAATATGAGCAATTTTTTCATGCCCACTGGCCCGACAGTATAAAAAGTGAGCTGTCTATTAAGGATTGCTTAATTACAAAACCGCAGACTTCCAGAATTATTTGCATCGTGGACGCAAAAGTGCCCTTCGCGGATACAACATATTCCCCTGTATACTATTTTCGTGTGGCAGGCTATACGAAATAATTAAAGCGGCAACGCAGGAGTGTGAGCAGGCCTCGTCCGGCTCGTCGTAGAGAACGTATCTTCAACGTTGAATCTCTCCCGAAGGCGCTTAGCGCAAGTGGCAGTGGGCCTGAGCGCCCAGCCAACGCCCGAGTGGAGAGCCCTTTCTGCCGGGTGTGTTCTACTCCGAACGTCATTAAGACGCGTACGTACGCATTCAGCAAGGGGGATTTGCACAACGCAGTAGAGAGAGAGAGAGAGAGAGAGAGAGGCTGCTCGTCCTTGTTGCTGCCCGAATAATTATAGCGATTCTTGGGTGTACTCGCTTGCTGCCTCCTAGAAGCTAATTGCCGCACCGAGGGGGTTACGTGCAATCGCGACGTTAAATTACACAGAAAAAAATCCGTGATACTGAACTGATTACCGAGAGCGTGCATCCATCCCGAAGCATACATATATGTATGTGTACACATAAATATACATATAAGTATACTGTAAGAGTGTGGGGAACTTGGAGGCGCGCGCTAACGTCTCGCGTCGACGAGCTCCCTTTTCAAGGTCTTAATTTGCCATCTTACTAGGCCGTAATTCCGATGGGGTCTGCGAGAAAGCGAAGGACAAGAAAAAAAAGGGAAAGCCACACGCAGATATCGAATGTCTAATACGTTTAATAGATTTTTTTAAAATTTTTATGGGCTGCAAGGTAAACACTTTGCGCTAATCTAGTTTGCTTTGCACGATGCATGTGTGCGCGTATCTCGAGGAACTCTGACGCTCATTTTGTGGTCGATATTATTAGGTTACAGGGTTATCGGGATTTCCGTATAATAAGTCCCCGCAATGTGTCCCGAGAGTGGAGCAGATTTTATAAGGATGTGTATACATCCCTCGCGGGCCTCCATAATCATCATCTCCAACACAATCTCTCGAGAATGTACAACGAGGCTTTACTCTCGTCGATGTGTTACGCGCGATATTTCTTTTTTATCTCATTCGTCCTCCTTATAGAATCCTCATCACTGATGCGTTGGCTCGGTTAAATCACCGCGCTCGCGGATCATCGTGTAAGGCACTGAGAGAGGCCGAGAGTTACCTCCAGTACTTCTCTCATCTCTCGCCACAAAACGGATCGTCCGCCTTACAAGGCATCTCTCTCGGCCACAACTATATACCTATGAGAGTTCGCTATAAAGACCAAGAGAATTTACAAACAAAAAAAAAAACGTAATGTCTGTGCCAACGTGTGCTTGTGTTGTTCCTTTTGAGGAGTTCTTGCCCGCCTCGCGGTACGATTTTTGCCTGCCTTCTTTCGCTTTTTCTTCATCTTCTTCTTCTTCTTCTTCTTCTTCTTCCTCCTTCTCCTCGGCTTCGTCCGCGCTCGCGAGAGACCTCGCGGAGAGCTTGACTATGGGATTGAAAAATAGAAGGATTCTCGACAGATTGACAGACGGGCGACATGGTAGCCTCGGAGGAGGACGAAGCTGACCAAGAGGAAACGGAACGTCGGTATATATTCTGTATACTACAAGCGCAGAAAAAAAAAAAGTCGCAGAAAAACGAAGAAACGCGTTAAAAGCCGCGGAAGAAACATCGCAGTTTCCACGAAGAATGAAGATGTACAGATGTTGCTTTTTTTTTAACTTTATTACTCGTATCTCTTTCGCTCAATCCGAATTAATCCACTCTGATTCGTAATCGAATTCTAATAATAGAGCGAACGAGTCGTACGTCGCCGTTGCACGACATTCGCAGTATTCTCGCAGTGACTACGAAAGATTTTTAGTAGATCTCGGCCGGAGCTTAGGAATAAAAATTCTCCAGACACTTTTCCGACAACCAATGAAAAAAAATAATAATAATAATAAAAGTGCGCCCGCGCGTTCGCGTCGCTGTGCTCAGTGGAGTCGAACGAGAAGAAGTCCTGGATCGAATCGATTCGCCAGGACGCGATTATCTCTCGCGGTAACCGTTTTACGTAGATCCATCATTCCATCCCCGGCTCTCTCCGGAGGAAGTCGAGCCGGGCGGTCGGGACGGAAAGCAGAGACGCGGAGACGAACGAAAGAAAAAGAAAAAGAAAAAAAAAAAGAAGATGTATTCACGTGACTCCAATTGGTAACGTGACAAATGGGAGTCTTTTGTCTCATCTCATTCGCTCGAGGGAAATTACAAAAAGTCGAGAGACACGCATTGTACCTTGGGCGATTCAGAAGTGGATTCCCGCCTGTCGACGAACAAAGAATCCGGAGAATTCCGTTTTGGACCAATGTCATAAATTAAATGTACGTTAAAAGTTACGGACGCGCTTGCATCGACCGTCGTGGGGGGAATCGCGAAAGATGCTCCACGCGGTTAACTTCAAAGGATTCACTCGAGCACGAGTTTGCTCTTTCGCCCATCAGCTCTCCATCCCCTCCCTCCCCATCACTCTTTCCCGTCGAAGCTTATTCACGAAAGGGCTTTTACAGGGAATTCACTTAGACAGGAGGATAAATCGCCCGTTCACCGCGTTACTTCGCCTCCAACACAATTACTATTACTAATATTATTATTATCATTATTTTTTTGTTACAACTATTATTATAACAGTACGGGAAGGTATACGCGGATGAGTTGAGCCAGGCAGTTAGATCTAATAGCATCGGAGATGCGGATTATAGCTTCTTTCTTCTTTCTTTCGTTTTTTTTTTCTCTCTTTTTTTTTGCATAATAATTAGTATTGTTCGAGTATGCAAAGCACTATTATCCACGCTCTATTATAAACATTAATACTGGAGTTTCGCGTATGTAATGGACGTACGGAGGAGGGACCACGAGCGGCTAGCCGCGCGAACGGTAAACTGCTACACCCATAGCAATCATTTTATATCGTTCAATTAACCATCTGGCTGATTAATCATCGTTCCCCTGTCGATCCGGGGATGAGATAGTCGGCACATTGCAGCGCTGCACGTAACCGCCGCACGCATATCTATTACCTGGTAGGTACAGCGATAGGAGATTACGTATTACCGGGCACGGAAGAGAGAGAGAGAGAGCCGCGATAGCGGTTCGGCGAGCGAGCGAGTCGACACAGCTCGCCACCGTATACAGTTATGAATATCGTGGGTGTAGCCCGCGTACGTCGTACACACGTGCGTAATTGTGTGTTCGGTACGCAGTGCCCCGGCGCATGTAACTATCGCCGCTGCCGATGGCCAGGACTATCCGCGACCGCGAGAGACCGCGGAGCTTCGCGAAGAGAGGAAGGAACGAACGAAGTGGAAGCAAGGGACGCGAAGCAGTGGAAAATCGTAAATCTAAATAATTGACAGTTCATGGGAGGGACAGAGAAAGAAAGAAGAGTCGGGGAAGATGGCCGAGCGCGATAGGCCTAAGAAGGTACCAGGGCATATTACACTATATAACGCTATGCGGTAGCGTAACTCCGCCGTTCGCGGTAGACACTGTAACGAATAGATTGTTACTAATAACGCTCGGTGCCGCTAATACCACGTAAGCATACGCCGCAGGGCCTTGCGCGTATTACGATAATGCGTCGAAAGTATAGTTATTATTATTGTTATTATTGTTATTATCATACACGCTTCCCGAGGATTTTTACCGTGTCACATTTTTTGTCCATAATTATTCACTGGCTCTGGAACCCCCGAGTTTTACGATAGGGAATAAACGGCAATGGAGTTTCGTGCTTTCGGAATGGAAAATCGCTATTGCCCTCCAGGGGTTAGGAGAGGGTAATGTTTTGCTATGTAAAAAATGAAAAAGAAGAAGAAATGAAAAACGTTATTAATGAATTATAATGGTGCCGGCGAAGCACGACGATTTGCCCTATCGATTACCCTATCGGCGCAGTAATAATTCTCGAATTTATTACCCGATGTTTAATGCTCCCGCTGCGGTTTATACTGCTGTAGGCTCGAGGAGAATTGTGCACCGGTGTATTACACGCTGCTCACGTTACACACAAACCCTCGAGCTTACTGACGCGAGCGCGCGCGCGCGCACGCACGCTGCGATGCACGCTCTTATCGTCGCGGATTCTTCCACTATGGCAGAATGAAAAGGTACGAGTTCGCGAGGCGGTTGTGGAATGAAAGTGCGAGAATTTTCAAGGTTGCCCGAGCCTACGGGTAATTCACGGAATGAATTTCAGGGTGAAGGATCCGATGCAACAGCCGCGAGCATGCTCGATTTAATCCGTGGCTGATTGAAGAACTCCGAGGCTGATGGAATTTTTTGTTTCCTTCACTCTAATAGTTTCGAGTCGGTAGGAAAACAAAGCTGTGATAAAATAAAGCTCGAGCAAAAGAGACCTCCGGGGGAGCGAAGATTCAATTCTGGGTTCGCCGGTGGCGCGGATCTTATTACAGGCCTTTGTCGTTTACACTCTACTAGAGTTCTGCGGTAGGCACACTAAGGGAAATTGACCGAGCTGTTTTGTCAAATAGTTGTTGAAAATAAAAAAAAAAAATTATGATGGTACATACTTTGAACATTCTGAACCATGTATTAATAATTATAACTCATAAAAATAAATTGAGCTAATAAGTTGGTCAATGCCAACCAATGCATTTTTTTGGCACAATAAATTTATTTCTTTCGGCCATAAAATTTATTATATGAGCAAAAAATGTTATTGTTTCGACGAGAAACGTAATTGCTGAGCAGCCACCTAATTTATTGAGGCGACCAATTGATTGGCTGGCAACTAACTGATTCCTCAACCTAATCGAACTAATCAGAGCGTATAAAATCACGCAATTGGTTGAAGCGTCTAATTCTTGTCTTCATGCAGTCGAAGCGATGTCGCGCTATTCGACCCCCATTACCATTCTCGATTCAGGTGTCGCGTCTACCATTATCGGCGCCGTCGCAGCACATCGCGCAGTTGCTGATACTTCGCCGCAACAGAGCTCGTTGTGTGTACAGTTCGGTGTTGGCTGCTAGGACCGTTATCGAAGCCCTAAGTCGTAAACGGCTTAACGAGGACGCCGTATGATCGCGGGACTCCGATATGAAGCTTGGGAAACGACGAGCTTGTAACGAGGCACGCGCGAGTGAGGATCTATCCAGTCATCGAGGGCGCCGCGCACAGCCACCGACTCTTGAATTATCTCTGTCGACATACTACGGAAGAGTCCTCGAGAGATGCGCAGCATTCACACGCGAGATCAAACCCAAGGAGGCTTCACGCTGATAAAACGGGAAATTTATTACAGTAATGGTATATAAAAATAATCAATTAACATATAGGGTGACATATTTTGCAATACTATGAAGAATGTGCAGACAAGATCCGAGAGCAGCGCAAAGCGGTGACAAATTAGAAGCAAAACGGTATCCAGACCGCAAGAAATCGTTTCAGATGCTCGTCACATCGGAATATCGTGTTCGATAAGCGGGTCGATCGGGGTCGTGAGCGAAGGTAAATTGAAGCGAGAAAAGGGGTCATGGTTCGATCTCCTCTGGTATTTGATACCAGATGCAACGTTGGGGAGATCCTGGCAAAGCGGACAATTTTTACCAATTATTCGCGCGTAAAAAAGTCTTATCTGACGAGCAGGAAAAAGGATTCGTTTTGCCCCACTCCACTCCACCCCTACCAAGCGAAAGTCCACCCATTTATTTTTCCACACTCTCTCACAACTTTCCACAACTTTCCACAACTTTCCACAAAGCTCACGAGGAGCTTCACCCAACAAGTACATCATCGAACTCGACAATAGCGCATTTGCTAGACACTGGGAATAAATATTCTGCACTTGGACTCAAGCAGCCTTTCAACACCTCTGTGATGATAGCAAAGAGAAATATTTCACTGTATGAGTAATCAGTCGACCGCAAGATAAGTTCCCATGTTTCCATGTTCCTATCTATTTTATAATTAATCTAAGCTAACGTAATTTACTTAAATTATTCATCCGTAATTATTGTAATCAATTTAATTTTCTATTTATTCTGAAGCCAGAGGAGGACACGTGCGATTACATACTAAGTCGTATAGCTATTGAAATTTTATATTTTCTGTTATCTGTAAAAGTAGTCATCCGTTAATAAATTAGCCATATCAATATCAGTAACAACTTCGGTATCTACAGGCTGTTCATGCGATAAGAAGGTGGTGAATAAACTGCGTAAAGAAGTCGACTTCATTTCACATACCTTTCGATATCGACAGACGTTGGAGTCCGTATTTCGTTATGTTCGCCTATCAACGTCTCGCGATCGCGGTCAGCTCATTTTTATTTCGTGCAAATCGCGATATTTCTCTCGAAGAGTAGAATATACAGAAATAAGGAAAATGATTAAGGAACGGGTGCAGGCAGCGCATAGGTTCGCCCGTGCAGAGCGACACCAACGGGACCCGCTGCCCACGAGAGAACGTCGTCTACCTCGTTCCGCTCCGAGAATCGCCTCAAGCGCGTATATAGGAACGCTCGAACGACCGATAGATCATCCACTTGATTTTCATCCGGCCGGTCTGACCACACACTCGCAGTAACTACGAACCGTGCGACGTTAAAAAAAAAAAGTAAGTAAATCTGGTGTACGATAGACTCGTCCTAGATCTGTTATGCGCATTTGCCTAGAGTCTGCCCACTGGGGCGATCGTGGACGTCCGATTCAGATTTCGAAAATAACCGCTAAGTGTCCCGATTGAGATTTAAGGATTGGCACGGCAACGGGACCGCACCAGTGGGGAAGCGTCTTGTACTCGCCCGGAAGTTAAGCTGGTACTCGGCCAACCCCGGTATTGAGTCGGATCCAACATACCGGCTCGATAACATTTTTCTTCTCGCTGACCCTGTACCGAAAACAGTATTGGAGCACGTGATTTGTTCCGTAAATTTATGGTCTTCCCGTGTTCCTTGATTCATGTGATTTTATCACTGTATTCGAAATGCATTTCAAAGAAAAATGACAAGTTTTCTCTGTAACGTCACTTCCGGTTTTAAAATCTCAGTTTTCCACCGGAAGTGACATCACAGAGAATTTTTGTTACTTTTCTTTATTCTTATTTTTCTAGCATTTATCCAGCGCCTGCTAGTGCGGAAGACCGTCGACTTCACTCTGGCTACGGATGCCGGCCGGAGAAGGTCCGATAATGCGTTTTGGCGTACGGCAGCCAGTGTGGAGCCTTGCCATATGCTGTTTCTCCAGTTACGGCAGACTCCCACCTGGGCTGATACTTGTCTACTTATGTCTATGATCTATGTTGACTCGGAGGACTAAACGCCGCAATCTGCAGTATATCGTGGATAGATGCACTTAACGGATTTGCCGGAAGTCCAAGTTAGACCCGATTTTCATTCTACGGTCACTAGAAATATACGGCAAATTCTCTGTTCATCTGATAAGAAAATAGTTTACACCGCTACAGATTATCCTGTGAATTCGTAAATAGCATGCACGTAAATTCGCACACGAAGGACGATAAAGTTGAACGACGAAGAAGAAGAAAAAGAAGAGGTTTCTCATCGTGACGCCCCTCGTCTCAAGAACGTCATTCCCGACGCCGCTCGCGACGTTGAAGATCCTACGTATTTACGTCCTTGACAATCTTACGCAATTTTCCAATTGCCTAGAACCAGAAAAAAACATGAAAACACCCATCGCTTCCGGCAATCTAGACGCGAGCAGGAGACTCGAACGAGTAGCGTAGAGGAATTTGCGATGAAATGCGGAGGCATGAGGAAAGAGCCGAGGAAAAGAGAGAACTGTTTATTATATAGCACGACTATAGAGTACGCCGAACTCTCGAGAGTTAGAATGTAAAAAAGAAGAGATTTATATACTATAAATACGACGGCGAAAAATAAGAAGGAAGAAGGGACGAAGCACCTGTGGACCGGGACAACACGAGACGGTGGAGTACGAGTAGTTTCCACCATCTCATTATAGGTTCGCATCTCTTACCAGTATTTTTATACTATTTCCTCTATTCACCGGCTTTTATTCACTGTATCCGTCACTCTTCCCTCTTCCCAGATAGCTTCTATCGCAGGTTTTTTTGCGACGATTCCTTGTTTTTTTTCCTTCCATCGTTTCAACGATCCTACGGGCAGACGTTTAACTCTTCACTCCTTTTTTCATCTATATCGGCAACCCTTTTTATCGATTCGTCTCACTCGCTGTATTCCCCCTCCGTTCGTCATTCGCCGTTCTGTCTCGGAACACTTGGCTTCTGCCGCTTCTGATGATTCTGCTCGCTGCGGGACGATCGCGGCAGCAGCCGCGGCGGCAAATACAACATGGACACTGAGCTCGCGGATCGGAAGGGTCCAGTCGTCGACGAGGCCTATCGCAAATTGTCTGCGAATAATTCGCCGCCGTATCCGCGAGAAACATTCCCTCTCTCGGGGCATCCCACGGAACGCCGCGGTAGCGAACGACTTGTGTGAATAAATACACGCGAGCGGAGACGCCGAGATTTAATCACGATTAAACGATTAAACCTCCATAACCGAGCAAATAAACTCTCTTCCCTCGGAGAGTTGCCCGGCCATGTAGCGCTACGTTTGTTCTGTCAAATTTATTTAATTGTACATCATCTCCCGTTAAGCGGGAACTCAATTAACGCCTTTAAAAGACCTAACGGGCACATTCTCCGGCAAACTTCGCTTTAGATCCTACCGTACGCGTGATATACATGCTCAAACAGTGGGAGATTGTGAAAGGGGGGTATAGGAAAATCTCAGCAATGTCGAGTGAGCCGCATGCATGATGGAAAGAACAAGAATTCCGCCGGGCAATTTACAAGACGACGAAATTGTCTGCCGTCCTATCTACACTGAGAATATTATTATCATCATAATTATATTGCTACTACTATTATTATTATTATTGTTATTATTATTATTATTATTATTTAATAATAATAATAATACAATTACAAATTAATTTGTTGGAGCAACTAATTATCAATTATTTACTCCTTATAAATAATATATTTTATCATTAAAGCACTCTCGCTAGGTCTCTGCTTCGACCTTTAATGTTACGTTAGAACGTTTAATAAGTCCAGTTAGACATCGCATACGAAGGCCTCCCGAAAATTTTCGATGGGAATAGATTGATAAGAGGAAGTTCGTAGAATGCAATTAAAGGAACCGGAGGGTACGAGCCGGAGAAGGGAGAATCACTTTACGTTCGGTACTCGGCAACAAAGAGCTAATGAACTTCGGGCTATTAGGCGGTAATTGGTAACTCACCTGAGAACCTTCGCTGGAGTCTTTGTCTCGTTTAAAGAAGAAAAATAAAAATGAAAAAAAAAAAATCTCGCGTATACGTCTACCAACACCTGATTACCGATGCGCCGCGCGATGAATTATCTATAGTTATAACAACATCAACGATTGTTTAACGAAGGTCGAGAGAAAGAGAGCGTACATGATAATGAGAGCGGAATAAGCGAATGAGCGAGAACGAGAGCTCGGGAACGAAAAGAAATTTGCAACTCTCGCACGCCAAGAGTACTTAACTTCCGGCGTTCTTCCCCGCTACCCCCCAAAGGCCGATGTAACAATCACGCTCGGTGATGTGCCTTCTTTGCATATTATTCTTATTGCGTAACGGCACTCAATTATATCATCTAATGAATGTTATAATTGAACAACGATTACCCGATTTATGTAGGTGTAACGTCGTGAGGATGACGTCATGGGAAGAAATTTATTATTATTATTACTATTACTATTAATTTTGTTATTATTTTCTTATAGGTATCAAAGGGTATGAAAAAGGTGCCCGGATATACGAGAGTGTGAATAAAGCTGGGCTTTAAAAAGAAAAAATGCTGTCGCACCAATTAGCGAATTTATTAAAGCGCGCCAATTATGTTTTAAAAACAGTTATAGCTGCGTCGGAGCGTCTTCGCCGAGGCAAGCGTAGTTTAATATTTTCCTCGTTCTTTTTCCGTCTTCGTATAACGGCGTAATTCCACAGGCAGCGAGAGAGCGGAGATTATCTCTGACGATCACGTTTTCCAAGGGAAGATGATTTTCGTTCGATTAATCGCGCGCGATTATCTCGTATCTGCCTTACACGAAGCGAGAACGACTCGCGACGCTGGAGCTCTCGCACCGGATTCGCCGGAACAACGGTGAAACCGAAGTAACATTAAGAGGCGTAATTAATAAGACTAAAAAGAAAATTACAGCAGATAGGAGAACGAAAATAAAAACGGTTTAGGCGAACTTGCGCGCGTGCTGCGCGGGGCAAGATTGCGTAATTAAAGCGCGATACGGAAGCGCTGCCGACGGGTGGACAACGGTCACGCTTCATGCTAATTTAACTCTGAGCGGGCAACACGCGCAGTCAACCTTGGTACGGCGCTTTGCGCACCCGTGGAAGGATCCCATTGCTCCTTCTCTCTTTTTCGCCATCAACTGTGGCTGCGCATGGAGAGAGGTTACCACTAACTGCAGTACCGAAGGGGACACTCCGGGCTGCAGCGACGGAGTCCATGAACGGTGGCATCCTCTCGAACGGGGAATTTCTCTATGCGGCTTCCGCGACCGAGAGAGGCCCCTTTGTCAAACGCCGTTGTTTATTTTCTCTCGAGTTAAACGAATGTAAAAATTTCCGAAGAATGGAATTGCCGCTTAAAGGACTTTGTTCATTGTAACGGGCCCGAAGCTTAAATTTCTCATCAAGCGAGACAGCACGTGTTCGAAGGTAAGTCTCTTGCGTAGGTCTGATATATGCGAGAGGAAGGAGGAATGGACAGAGCGCAGATGGGAAAGAAGAAGGAAGCGAGGAGTTACTTGCACGGGGAAAGAGTTATTATTTTTCCTAGTGGTTCTTCGATTAGACAAAAATAATAACGCTCCCGCAAGCAAGAGAGCCGAGTCAACCGGATGTGGCAAAACGGGCAGCACGCTGGAGCGACTTTGAGGCACTCTCTTCGCGTAATCGATCAGACTCTTTAGCGTAAAAAGCGAATAGCGATGAAGAAGATGAGCAAGAAACGAACGACGTTGACGAGGGAAGAGCTCCGAGGTCATAGCGGGTTTTCTTCACCCTTTTCAACACTCGAGAAGCGACTCGAGTCGCTTCTAATCTACCAGTAAAATACTCTGCAATCTCGGATGAATTGCCTCCGAACGAATTTCGCATAAATTAACTTCCGCGACGGTATATTTCGATGTATTTTTGTTTTATCTGGAAAAATTATATCCCAAGATAGATAAATCAAAGGCAGGCAGATTCCGCTTGCGGAAAAGTTGTGCAGCCATTCGCTAAACGGTCGTCACCTTACGACGCCAGTTGTGAAATAACATTAATTCCGCGAGTTTCCGCGAAGTGGGGAAGGCTGTGTGGAACCGACTGAAACGGCACATAAAAAGAGGAGACAATTCTAAAAGAGATGCAAAAATGATACGACGACGAAGTGACGGAGGGGACTCGATGAAGAATCTCGCAACGTGCGGGGCCGACCGGATTCCGATCTCTTCCACGGCGCATCTCTTAGGATGTTCGTTCGTGCGTGAACGGCGAGAGACCTGGCGCTGTATGAGCCCGTAATGCACGACGATCGCCGTTTTATTATTAGCCGACTTGCGAACTCGAAAGAGCGAGCGCGGATTGACGGAGAGTCCGAGGGATAAGAAGAAGCGATAAAGAAGAGAACTTGAGAAGAGATTACTCGAGCCTACATATATATATATATATATATATATATATATATATATCTACGAAATCCCTTCCACCACCGAGCGGAGAGCCTCGTACGAAACACACACCAAACAGCCGCTCAGCTTGCACCAACATCCGTTCGCTGGAGCCTCTCTCCAAGACGCAGAGAGCACAACTCGCCCCCGGACGCTGCGCACGCGGGACCAGTTTATTACCGGCGGCACCGAGAGCCAGCAGCATGCAGGAGCAGCACCAGCGGCGGCAAGGTCGTTGCACCGCGTGTCCCGACCTTGAACGACCTTGAAATGAGCGAGATGAAGGAGAGCTGCTCCGCTACGACGGAACGCGACGGACAAACGCGTTTTGCAGTTCGGTTACCGATGAGGAACGAGGACGAGACGAGTCCCTCGATGGTCCTGCGAGGACCTCTTATGAGTCCTCCAACTTCCGAGCTAAGCAAGTAGGGCAGCTATGGTACCATAAACGTTCTCCACAATAGCCGACTTCCGTTCACGTCATTTGGCTACTCGGTCAACTTCCCAGTTTGAAGATGATAACGCATAGAGACTTACGCGAAGACGACGAAGAGGCCCAGTGCAAGAGCGCGTGCCAAAAAACCGGTCAGTATATAATAAGGTACGGAGCGAGGCTCTTCGGCATAGGAAACTAGTTCGCACACGAGCGGTCGCAGGATGACGTGGCTTTGGGTAAGGCCGTTTACAATTTTCTTAGGCACCTGTCGGCCAGTTACGTGCAACCGACCGTCCTCAACGACCCAAGTTTGCGAGGAAGACCCGATGTTTACGCGCTCGGAAGCAACGAGGGAACGTAAGCGATGAAGAACTCGTTAAAGTTCGATGAGAGTGCCGCGGGTAGAACACGGTCGAGGATCCGAGATCTCTCCAAGCAACCGAGGCACATAGAGGATCTTAATTGCGTCGATTACGTATTTGCATCGGAGCGCCCTCGGGGCTGCGATCTTGCGCGGGGACCGATCTCGTTGATGCGCGGCGAGAGGCAAATGCGGAGACTTGTACCGCCGGATTGTATTGGATGCAAGCAAGAAGCAAGTCAGCAAGAAAGACAACTGGATGGATAGAACCGAGCGCAAGTTCCGCTATAGTTGGATGGGGTATAAAGAATTTAATTCCTCGAGGGCGGCGTATATATAAGCGTCGGTTGTAAGCTATCAACAGCAGCAGGTTTACGGCGTATTAATTACATTTTATTGCTCACGAAGGAAGTTAGCAGGAAGCGGACGGCAGTCACGAAGAGTGCGAGAGGGAGAGAAAGACCACCAACAAATTCTTGAATCTCGAGCGAATTAATTAAGGTTAACGTTACATGTCGAGATAAAATTTCCAAGAATATTAACTATGGCGGACCGGATCCATCGACGAGAGGAGCGCCTCCGGTCTCTCATCCTCAACTGTTATACCAATAATTAACCGTTGGGCGTCCTCGAAAGATGAAGATAATTCAGTAGGAATCGTAAAAGCGTGTTGCCGAAGACACGCTATCCACATATATTTCCGTACCGCGCTCGCGAACAGGTCTTTGGAAGTCGAAAAACCCACATGCGCACGCGCGAGCGCGCATGCGCGAGAGCGGTAGCAACCGGGACGTTTCTCAAATACGCTAATATTCCAAAGTCCCGTGAGATTTCCGGATCCTCATGGTCGCACACACAAGGATCAAGAATCCGTTAGAGGGAAAATTTACCTCGCTCTCCTCGAGGTCTTCCCGTGCGGGAGTGCGAGAGGGATACAAATTTCGTGGCACACGTGAGCGGAGAGGTATAATCGTTGTTACGTGAACACAGGGAGGAAAAGGTATACACGGAGAAGAAGACGTAGGAGGAGGAAGAGAGCCGAAGCACAGCCCTTCGGAGTCTGTACTCCAGCGAGAACACGCCGTGGTCCTGGGTGTTTAGAGTTGCCAGGCCATTACCCCTGCGAGAGAGAGAGAGAGAGGGAGTTGGAGAACACAGAGGGAGATACGAAGAGCCAAGAAGAGCCTGGCACACGGCCAGACTCGTGCGATTTCCGGTTGCTCGCTACCTACAACAGCCCAGGATCAAGAATCCGTTACGGGCATTTAGGCAGTCTCGGGGCAGAATTTTGCATGCAGCCGAGGCAACCGAACGAGGAGGAACTCGTAAGCCGAGCAAGCTCTCTCCCTCGGTTTACGTGCATAATACACCGCACACCGGGCTATACATAATAATCGTGGGTAAAGCGAACAGAAGAGGCACCGCGCGCGGATGGGAACATCGGGCCGGAGTACAACACGACGACGATCATGTGAGACTTGTCGGCGGTCGCGTGGACCTGATCTTCGACAACTTCTGACCGTTTTTTTTTTCTTCATTTTTTTGTTTCTTCATTTTTCGATCCCTCATTGATCGTAAGAAACAAGCGGCGAACCCGATCCACCAGAGATTCAACTCGGTCCGGCGTCGCACTCTTCCGAGGATCTCAAGAGCATCGATGTGTAGTTGAGGATTCTGTTGCCGTCGGCACCGTTAGAAGCCGATTAGATTCTACGGGAGACAGAGAGGAGCCTCCCAGCCTGTGTATGTACATGCTTACACGCGGATAAGCTCAGCGGCAAAGATCGGAGGCCTCTCTAATCGCGTGGCTACCATTATTATGCAGTAACCCAACGACGATGTAGCTCGGACTGAGAGCAGGGACGAGAAGGACGCGACGCTTTCTCGGGTATTAAGCCGTTCGTGATGGAAGGAGTCAATCAAAATGTTCCCACAGTATTATAGGCATATGATCGTCGTCATTGTCGTCGACGACGATTCATTCGATGCGATGACCTCTCGGTGGCACGTTCTCTCTCGTCGGTAATAATATCCTCTCCGCAACAGTTACATAATCTCATTTTTCACGGTTACTCCGACGGTGTACGCTCACCGAGGCGATTTCGTGTCGCACGTGCTCTCCTCGCGCACCATAATATCCTCGGCTAAAATCATCGTTGTCGTTTTTTTTCACATTTTTTTTTCTTTCGAGACTCTGCAGCTTCACCAGTTAACAGCGAACTGACCGGGAGGGATCGAGGACCGAGAAATAACGAGCCTCACCGTTGTCCCTCCAACGGGTCGAGGTCACGACAATCATTCCCATACATGGAGCCCGTATAACGTTTTCCTTCCATTAACTATGCGCGCACCCACGCCAGAAGAAGATACGGCAAGGCCGGGATAAATAGGATAGTGTACTTTCATAATTTACTGCTCTGTCGATGTAATCAGTACGATAACCGGGATGAAATCCGGGGAGATACGCGAATGAGAGAAACGTGGGCCATTCACCCATGGGGGATAAATAATACCAACGGGGAGCGCAAACCGATAAGATTTAAATAGAAACGATAAGACGGGAACGAGAGAATCCACCCTCCGCCTGTTAGCGACAGTCTCGGAGCCCGAGCGGTCCGCGTATGTGGGAAGTGGAAATGGCCAGACCTGGCCCAACGTGACGTTCACGGAGCGTAGCGTCGTCCCGTTGTCGATCCGCCTGGCGAAGTCCACCTTGTGTTATGGTACGTAAGTACTGTGCAACGCAACGTGGACCGGTCGGTCGGCGACATCCGAGAACTCCTGGCTTCCTCCTTGCCGCGAGTCGACGGTTTCCTCATTCCTTCGTGAGGAGGATACACCGATCGTTCTATATGTGTTTTTGCCCGTACATCATACATGCACGCATTTATACTCTTATGCGTGTGTTACAGCCAGGGAGAAAAACGCATCACCACATAGTCGGGCGAGTTCTCGCCCTGAAGAACTTGCGGCTACCTTGGAGCATGCGGTTGAGAAGTTGAAACGCATGCACGGTCCACTCTCCGGAGGCCGCTTCCTCCTTCTCCCTCGTCAGTCTTACCAGAGACCGCTTCGTGGATTATACTATGGCGAATGAACGACAGACTCGCGGTCATTTGTCAGGCATCCGTTATTGGCTGTGCACGATATAACTGCAGCTCGAGCTTACGGCACGATGTAAAACGACCTAAGGATACTGCGCTTCTAACACACACGTAGGTCCGACCTCGATGCCGTAGGTACTACGGGATTCTTCGCCATTAAACGTTATCCATTCTATAGTGTCCGGCGCGAGTGGACGTTTAACTCACGCTGTCGATGTATCTCCAAAGGGCAACAACCAACAAAGACGAGTCGAAAACTATAACGCCTGTTTGAAAAGTAATAATGTAGAGTACAATCGCTTCTATGAGCTGTTTTGTGTTTTTTTAAAGATAAAAGTTTAAACGAGAATGGTTCAAAGTGATTGTTTCGATCATTCAATTTCTCAAAACCACAATCTCTGTTTCACTCTCTTCACAATCCACGATTCTTTTTACATCTTGTTCGCAAATGCTATTTGCGATAAAACGAGCTTTTCACGACTGCAATATCTCTCTCTCTCTCTCTCTCTCTCGCTCTTCTCTCTCTCTCTCTCTCTCTCTCTCTCTCTCTCTCTCTCTCTCTCTCTCTCACACACACACACTTCCTTTCCAATTTCCCATTGAAGTCTAAGCCGGGGGCGGTAGTCATCAAACTTCCAGCAATCTTCGCGCGTTCGCTCGCCGCAGCAAGTAAATGACTAGCCCGAAGAAATCACTGGAATCAGGCGTAAGGCGGCCCAAGAAGATAGAATGAGCCGGTTTGCTCTGCCCCGTACCGGTGCTGCGAATGAATCCTCGAGACTCTTCCCCGGGATCCTCTTTGACGATTTGAATCGACTCTTCCGGATAGCCAATTACTTTTTACCCCATTGTGTTGCTGCCAGCGGAGACCTTGAAACTCAGGGAGGCAAAGAAGCGCCGGGAGTTCGAGCAGCGTACGGTGTGTTGTTGTCCGACTGTGAAAATAAAAATCCTTAGGAACGCGTCTCAAAGATCAAGGTGTACCACGGACGCTCTCGAGCGCTTCGATATCTTCCGAAGAGCTTAACGACTCCCGAGTATCGCAAAGGCCTCTGAGCTCAAAACCAGAACCAATTATTTTGTGAATAGAGCTGCGGAGAGAAGCTCGATGCAGCGATGGGCTTCGCCACTAGGATATCACTGCTCGTATCGGAGAGGTAATCATGAAACGGAGGGGACCGAGAGAATGGATAAAATGATTCTGCACGTCGCGACGGCGGTGTGTGCGCTCCGGCATCGACACGGTCCCATCGCTGTCATGAAGATACCATGGAGAGACACCAGAAGCTGGAGCAGCAACTCTCGCATCTATAAATAGAGACTCGGTTCTGTGCGCAACGAGTGAACGAGGGTCGACCTTGATGCGAAAATGCCTAAGATGCTCCATATCAACCAGGGTGGTAGTGAACTTTGAGAGAAGAATAAAGAGGAGTACGAGGAGAACAAGAAGAAGAAGAGGGATGAGCGCATCTCGAAGATCAGTGGGTAGTCTTAGAGACAAGCGGTTACCGGGCGGCAAGCCTATAATTACCTGGAATATATATAATAGTATTCATAAATGTATAAACAGGCCTCCTTCGGCTCTCATACATTGGACAAAGTTTGAGTAATAATGTCAATTAGAAGGGAGACTTGGATGAAGATCCTCGAAGGGCACGGAGAAAATTAATCAGTCAAATGCGCTCCGGGTGATTTATTTGGTCGGGCCGACTACCTCAGCATAACCCAACGTAAGAAAACATACGGTATTACGAGAATACGCTGTTCGAAGAATTGTTCCGAGAGCCCTTGAGGATATCCAGCATGTTTGCAGTATATACATGGAGCATAACTTCGAAACAAGTTGCATGCTCGCTTGTCTTCGAGTAATCCTGACGAGGGCCCCCCCCGAGCCTGGGTGCATTATATATTGTATATACCCAGGGCGCGGGCACGTTCCACGACTCACTTCGCCCAATGAAGTTAATAACAATAATTACGCGGTGCAACGATCCTTGCTATCGTGCAAGCGTGACTCTTTCTCTATCTCGTCCCCCCCCCCCCTCGCGTAGGAGCTCAACCGCTGAGCTTACCTCCCCTCCTCTCTATGCTTCATGCTCTTGCTCTCGTTATCTTCACTACATCTTTCCTTGTCGTTGCTTCCTTTTCGCCGCAGAGAAGCGTCGTCGTTGTTCCTCCGTCACCCGTCTTTCGTTTCCCCGTGTTGCAATTCTCGGTTCCGAGCGAAGATATAGTAGGCGCGCGCGAGTGAAGGCGAACGAACCGCCGCTGCACTCGCTCGACAAGTGAGCGCGCTAGCCGAGTCCTTGACCGACCCTGAACCCCTAAGAGCGGCGACCCCCGACGAGGAAGGTATAACTAGTGGAATATACACGGTAACTATACGTACTGCGTTACATAGACACGCGGTAACAGCCGCGCGTATTGGGCGCGCACACGTCATGCGTATTCCATGGATTCTCTATGCACACGCGCATGCGCCGAGAGACACTCACTCGTGGATTTCCACGGTGAAGGACCCCCCCACTCATGCGTGGCTAGGACTCGAATCAAAGCAAAATACAGTGATTACGTCGAGGGAGGATGAGAGTATATCCGCGGGGAAGTGGGGGTAAAGTTGTAAGAGGCGCGAGGGGGGAGTCGCTGATTCTCGGTTACGTGGCGGTGAAGTTGGAGATGAAGAACCTTTCGGACAGTGGAGATTCTAGATACACTATGCAGAAAGTCATACCGGTCGCTGTGCGTACGATCGAATAGATCCAGTAATAAGGATATCCGCCTATCTCGATGACCGTAATATATGTTTCCACTATTTTCTTTTATCGTCCGCTCGCAATGAAACTCGAATGCGAGCGGCACGATAGATTTTTTTTACGACCCGCCATTTTTTTTCTTTTTTTTTTTGCGATAGCGATGCAGAGGAAGGGAAGATGTCTTGGAGAAACAGGACTCGATTCGCTCGTGCCGACGAACGCAGGAGATTTCATTTTTTTGCGAGCTCAACGAAACACCACCGTGTACGAGCCGCATCTTGTATATTATCTGTGCTGTGGAAAATTGATGTATATATACAGCGTAGTAAAAGACTAAAGAAAATTGCGTCACGGCTCTCGGCGCGATCTGGAACGAATCGTTAGTCTCTCTGTACCCTCTGCGTGACTCGCCCCTCCTCATCATCATCCTCCTACCTTCCTTCTACTGTACTGCAATATATAAGTGTATATAGTTATATGGATCTGTATTATATTGTCGAGCCTCTTTTGAAGAGATATATCCACGTGGAAATCACTTCCTTAATAAGAAACTCGAGAGATATATAGACGACCGAGCTGATTGCTTTCAATCATCCACGCCTCTGATCGACGCCCTCGAGCCGGCAACACAACTAGGTATATTATCCACCGCGATTGATTGACGTGCAAAGGGTTCGCGGCTCTCGCGGTCGCTCACGTCCTTTTGATTTTTCGCTCCGATATTGTATCCTCCATCCCACCGCCATTTGCGCACGACGTCGATGTTTTACTCTATTTCTCAGTCTCCGATGGTGAATTGAGGCGATCGTTGAATTGAGGGGAAAAGACGAAGTGACCTTTATGGATAAGCAGTATAAGGATGCAAGTTCGAATTGATGTCGATTTTTTTTTTAGATACCGCGAGCATCCCACACGGAAAGAACAATATGTGTTAAATATATCCGACTAGCAGGTTGTTCTGCCTCGGGCGCTTGGTGGGCTCTTTATTGGCTATGAAATTTATAAACCGGAAATTTATATTTTCGAAGATTTACCGTTATCACTTCTGGTTTGAAAATCTCATTTTTCGACGGTTGCGTCATATCGAAAATTCCGATCGGAAAATTAAATTCTCCAACCGAAAGTGATGTATTTCGGATATGACGTCACTTCCGCTTAAAAATGATAGTTTATTTTCCCATTCCGAACACCCGAGGCTTCGCGCAGGTCGTGCTGCATGCATTTCGTATATTCCAATCGATACTTATTTTCCACGTCCATAGCAATCAATTGCAGTCTCCGTTATCTGATAATAAACAAGGAAAACTAGTGTGAACGTTCCTTAAGGTCCTTTGCCCCGGTCTGCTGTGCTCGAAGCTTCGCAAACAGGTCGAGTGACCGATCCAGAATGAGACGAGAGCTGTTATCGTAAAAGTAGCAAACAGCCCTTGGTGAGAAAGAGAGACGGCAAAGTCCTCGCCAGAGAAGTTGCCTAGACTGGCGCACGGCGCCATTTTCATCGATAAATCGTATCGAGGTAGCGCAACAGGCTCAACAGGCCTTCTGGCTTTCTTTATGCGTTCCGTCTCTCTCCTGCAACCCTACGAGGATGTCGAACCCTCCTTGTTGCGTTGCCACCAGACACTCGACACTAATCACTATAACTCCCGCTGATTGGCGAACGAGAGAGCCTCAACTCGTTCTCGCGCCCGATCCTCGCCTCCTCTACTTCGTTTCGTCTCTCTTCCACTTTATCGCTGCTCCGTCTCCCTCACTCCTTCTATATATATCCTATTGCGACCCCCGAGGGCACCATGCCGATGTGGACCTCCTCTCTTCGTTCTCCAAGTTAGTTACGGATGAGAGCTTGACATTCCCAGCAGAAACTGCAAATCGAGACACATTGACGACGCGAAGAGACGCATAAGAGCAAAGACTTTATATAGACACGATTCTTCAACAGATCATTTCATGCTCATCGAACTGTTCTGCGTTGGGCAACTGTAAAAGCACGGATCTTCAGAGTAGGTACGAAGCATCCGAAGTCATATACATACATACAGTGCATACACACACGGAGAGGAGTATACCAGAGGCGAGAACCGCACGGTTTAACGCCTCTCAACGGCCTCGTAAAGTGCATGATCTTCGGGTAGAGATGTCGGCAAAAATTCACGAGAAGTCTGCACGTGATTTCGCCGAGTGAGTTTGTGCGCCGAGTTTGCTCCGGAATGGGAGCGAGAGCCGACCGGCTGTAATAGGTATAACTTACGAGTGGATCCCATACAACGAACGGTTCAGCGAACGAAGAGGCTTCGATGGTTACGTTCCCATAATAGGCGGAAGGGTTCCACGCTGTCAGACCCAGTTTTCGGGCCAGAGACCCGTTTCGTTCATGCCCGGCGAGTGAGATTTTCAAACTTCTCAGGAGTCGTGAATACGTCTTGGGGCGAAACGTGAGCTTCCGCCAGCCATCGGCGAAGTGGAGAGTTTTAGGACAACGATTGAGAGTATAGAGATCGAAGAGAGGGGAAAGAAACAAATCGGTTGAGAGGACAGAGGACGTTTGAGCGGGGGGAAATGGAGCCGCTAATGACGCGGCACTCGCCAGAATGGGAGGAGAGAAGAAAATAGTGAAGAAGAAAAGATGAAGGGGAACCGGCGAGCGTTGAATAATCATCAACGCTTGAGACTGGGCAATATAATGGCGCCGACGCCGACGCCACGATACACCCTCAGGGTCGGCGAAGAAGTGCCTGACCGCCGCGACCCTAAACGCGAATACTCTTCCCTCGATCTCCTCTTCCTCTTCTTCTTCTTCTTCTTCTTCTTCTTCTTCTTCTTCTTCTTCTTTTTCTTCTTCTCCTTCTTCTTCTTCTTCTTCTTCGTCCGCTTCTCTTCCAATTTACGCTCCTCACGACTCTCAATCCAGGAACTTAATACAATAACGTGGGCCGGAGGGATAAATGTAAAGCGGAATGACTGGGTAGACCTACCTAGAGGAAGAGAATTATCCGGAGACGGTGTTCTTACCGCGAGATCATAGAGACGACTTGTGTTTCGCGCGTTTCCGGGAGCGAGCGCGTTGCCACCAGGCATTACGGATGACAGCCGTAAGCCCGCAGACATCGGACGGTGTTTCTGCCTTGATATAAAAGACTGTACTTCGGGCCAGCGCTTATTTTCCGATGAAAAGCCATAACGTCATTCATACCCGTGTTAAAGGAAATCTGGTCTACGATAGAGTCGAGGTAGATCTGTGACGCGTGTCTGTCACAAGTGCCTCTACCGAGAGGATTTCGAACGTGCAATCTGGATTTCGAAAACAAGTCTTATGTCTCATACTTGCCTAATTAAGTCTGCAGTCCACGTAAACTTCGATTTATGCACGCTGCGTCGAAAAGTGTCAGACTGGTCAGTTATTGCTGAACTTACCATTCCAATTCTGCAATCGCCTTAGCAGGCGGTCTTTTGGTACATCCACATAACCGACCCACCCCGAGTCAGTGGTAGACCAGATTTTTTTTTTACAGGGAATGACTTCCATAACGTTTTAATAACGATCCACGCGATAAGCATCGGCGAATCATATCTCTTCCTCTCGATTAACCGATCAAACGCGCCCTCATCACGCTCAGCGTTCAACGGACCCGGTAGTCATCGAGTTATTTGTGAAGCGGTATGGTGCAGCGAACGATACAGGGAGGGAGAGACGAGAGGCGAACAGGTGGATCGGACAAAGTGGTCCATTTGGCGCGCTAGCCATTATAATGGTATCCACTTCGCTCCTCGCTTATACGGGAGTGATGGAGGTGCACGAGTTTGCGAACAGTATCAGTAACCAACGCGGCAAGAGTCGGGCAAGCTGAGCCCGCTGAGACCGGCAACTGCAACTGCAACTGAAACTCCAACGGCGATACACGGACGGGGACGCTGCGAAGTGCGATCTCCGAGATGGTCATTCGGGGGCTGCTGCTGTTGCTGCCGCGGTGCAAGCTCCCTGGGCTCTCTCGCCCGAGCGCGCTATCGCATTCCGCTCTAACGATCCTATCGTGCTTCGTGTAACAGTTTCACGGTTCAGCGATTTACCAAACGCCATTACAGCGAGTATAAAGCCGGTGTCCCGGTAGTGGTGGTCGTTTCTGTGTACCAGCCGGTTCGTACACCGCGCCCGTGAAGTTAAACAACGCTAGCGTCTGTTCGCCGGAGCTTCGGCTCGGGCGCGCAGGCGCGTGTGAGCGAGCGAGTTTCACGAGAGATAAACTTTTCCTCTCCCTTTGATCATCACTTCCTCGACTTCTTCGTCTCCTCCACACTTTCTTCCTTCCTCTTCATCTTCATCTTCTCTTCTCTATCCTCTTTTTTTTCCACTATTTTATTTCGTACCGGCACCTTGAGTACACGGAGCGTTGCGCGTGTAAACTCTCGAATTGCCACTGCCGTCTGTAAACCGGTGA
Organism: Amblyjoppa proteus; assembly: GCA_963922035.1. Lineage (NCBI taxonomy): Eukaryota > Metazoa > Arthropoda > Insecta > Hymenoptera > Ichneumonidae > Amblyjoppa > Amblyjoppa proteus. The sequence continues at coordinate 10,992,746 of OY998228.1, read as the reverse complement.
TAGGAGAATAAGAGGATACCCGAGAATAAGCAAGCTCGCCGGAGATAGGATGGAGCCCCACGGTACACAGCCATGAGAAATATTCTCGCTAACGGCTTCACTCGATCATTTCATAGTATAAGCAAGCGGAGGGCCCTCCGATGATCGTGTACCGAGGGGGCCCGGGTAAATGGCACCTGAACCCTGTACGTGCCAATTCGCCATTGCGATTCCACCTCTCGTTCGTTCCGTTGCTGTAACGATTCTTTGATTAAAACCAATTATCTGTGGATGCCCAAGGCGAAGATCGATGAAAAGAAAAAAAAAAACAAAAAAATGTACGTCGAGTCTGCTCATTCCCAGCGTTGGAATAGCGGGTAAAAGTAGAATTTTTTTTATTTTTTAATCCATAAAAAAAATTAACAAAATAGATGTCCGCGCTCGCTTGCGCCGTTGGCGATCTCGCGGAGTTGGAGAACAAGGAGGATCGGCGTCGTTGAAGCTCGGGAGGAGGAGGAGGGAAAAAAAAAACGGTAAAATGTCACTCTTCCCTAATTACATGGAGTAACTAGGCGAGCGATGTACGTGCGTTCCTCGCCTACGGTCCTCACTCCAGTCTAGAAGAGGGAAGACGAGCAGCCAGTGTACGCAGGTGTAGAGGCTGGGTATATATGGGTGCGCGCGTAGGAAACGACGACGGTGCGGATGAGCGAGGGAAGAAGAGGATCCAGCATTTTACAAGCGCACTCACACACGCTCACGTGTGCACGGCTCGCAGGGAACGAGCTGGGAGGATAGGACGGTGGTTGGATCGACGCGCGTCCGCTCGAGCCGCGAGACGGGAACCCCTCGACGGTGTACCGCTACTCGGCCGGCGAATCGCTCGTCGCTCTACAAGAGAAACGGCCAATCAACGGGAGGTTTTGGACGCGGCAAGGCCCCGCGATAGCCGTCCACGGTTGGTTTATAAAGTCAAGCATCGTAGCGGGCCCGAAGACAGAGCCGTACCGACAGCCGAGCCATCAGGACGTTTTTCGAGCCGGCGTGTGTGTGGTCGGGTCCCCGAGGTGCTAGTTTCGATACGGTCGTTTTACAAAAGTCTATCGCTCGATTCTCATATATATATATATTTTTTTTCATTATTCGTCATCCTAACTTCGATACACTCCGCGGTTCATATCTTCACTTCGTCGAGATTATAAAGTTGAATTAAAAAGATAAAAATTAAACGGAATCGAGATTAGAAGATAATTTCTAACCGACTTCAAGGCGCGATTCGGCAGAGTGAGATAAGCACCGGAGAGACACAGTGTTACGTGTGATAAGGAAGAAGAACTCTCTTCGCGGGGCGTGAACTTTGAAAGACAACGAAGTTTTTTTTTCTTGTTGTCCCGAGTGATATCGTAAAGGTACGTGTGTTACGTAATGTTACAGTGATCATGTTGCTAACAGGTCAGGCTAATTGTTGTCATTGTTATTGGTATAATATGTAAACGTATGTAAATAATATTATGCGAACTCGTCGTCGGGACTGACCGCGAGAGTTCATGCGGCGCGTTAGCGCGCATAATTTCCAAGTTCACCGAGCGGTTTCAAAGTCAGGGTCTTACGTTCAACCGTGAGTGTGCGTTCGCCGACAGAAAGTCGCACGTCTCTCTACGGCCGACTCATGTCCGACCTTTCGTCGAGAAGTCGCGAAAGCATCGGTGCTCTCGTGAACCATGAAACATTTTTTTTTATGAATTTCCGTGCCTCGCCCGAGAGATTCGATTCGGAGGAAATTTATGGCGTGACGACCTCGACCTGACTCGTCCACGCACGGTTACAAAAAAAAAGTCTCGCGTCACCGTAGAGATATGTATCGAGTCCCTGTTGCATTAACACCTTTTCAAGACGTCGGCCTTCTCACAATAATTGTACCGGTTATCAAAATATCAAAGATCCCGGCGAGCCAGTCTCGATAGACGGAGAGTTCGACGCCTGGGAGACAGGCTCGAGGATCTTCCCAACGTGAGCGGCGTGAGTTCGATGACTGGAAACACGAGCGATCCCGATGGTAACAGAAGACGGGCGCGCTCGCGGCTCTTCACGCAGGCGATCATTCTCGTTCACAGCAATTTTTTTTTAATCACCGTAATAAACGACACTTTGCTCCCTTTATCCTCACGATCGTTCTACATTGCCGGCGTTGCCGCCGGGGCCCCCATAGACTGCACCCTCCCCGTACACCATGAAGGTGAATTTTCTTATCGCCATCGTGAATCTCTTTTTCTCCTAACAAGCCTTTCGTGAGACGCGAACAAAAGAGCCCAATTTTACAAGACTCGTAATAACCGAGGGAATGGATGAACCTCAACGAACAAAAAAGTTAAGAAAAGAAAAAAAGGAAAATCAAATTACCGAATGAAAGATTCAGAGCAATCAATGAGATTAAATCTAACAAGAGCATTTATGATGCCTCCTAACACACACATATTCATATACATTTATATATATTTATATATGTGCATTTAAATATATGTATTTATATATGTATATATATATATATAAACTTATACATTTCTCGGCGAGTTATGCCACGACCTGCCCCACTATCCATCCGGTGGCCGTGACTACCGCCTTCTCTGGCTCTTCTGCTTCTCCTTCTCTCGGCTCGATTCTGCTCTCCGTGCTCTCGCGCCGCGTGAGCCCGCGAGAAGCCCGCGTCAGCTTCGGCCCGAGACTCAGCTTAGTCAGAGCTCTCTCGCTCCCGTCGGGATCTTAGGCGCCGCCTGGGCATTGACCCTCGGAGCGCGGTGGTTCTCCAGAGCGCTACACCTTGGAAGACTGGTACAAGTGCGCTGCGTAGCCCTGACCGAGAACTCCGTTTAACAACGAATGCTATCATTACACCGGCGGGTGCTATTACGAATCGCTGTACGGAAAAGGACGAGCGGTGTTCACCGCCACGAGTGTTATCGAAGAGGAAGGAAAACGTACTCTGGCGACGCATGCATTCGCCCGTCATCGACGACAGTCCCTACGAGTCTCGCATACTTATTCATAAGCTTACGTGCTCGCATGCGGAGAAAGACAGCCCAGGCTAATGAGTTACGAGAATAAATCCGAAGCTAAATATAGTGGTCGATCGGAGGAGTGTCGGGTGTCCTCGGAAAGCAACGCGCTTCCTGAAACACCTATCTGGCTCTCGGCTCTCGTCCACCTTCGGCTTATCTGCCGGATGGGAATGAAGGAAGGGTCCCCCCCGTTCTTCGAGCAACGGTGCGTGCACCGGGAGCATCCAGCGGGCCCACCTGTCCTTTTTCGTCTCTCTCTCTCTTTCGTTTTTTTCCGTTTTTTTTTACGCCTCAACCGTTCTTTCTCGACCGGAGTTGAGACTGGTAACCCGAAAGTAGCGGACGGGTCGGGTCAAGGTTCTCACAGCCGGAGCGCTATCCGGAAAGGTAGACACAGAGATGTGCGGGCGCTAATGCCTCGACACACAACAGGTGAATCGTCGAAATGGGGGAAAGGGAAAGCTGAATTCCGTAAATCGTTTCTCATTCTGCCTTTTTTTTTTACTTCATATGTGGTCACTGTTGATTTTTTACTGCCCCGTTCTGTGGAGACTGTGCGTTTGCTTTAGTCGGAGAATTTTTGGTTTGTGGGCCGAGGCGGACGTTCGAGTCCAAAGCCTCTTTTCTGTTTAAAGAAAATCAGTTTTCTCGACCCCTCGAGAGACTTCTTGAATCGGAGTGTTCGAAAAATTGAAGTTTTTGAGAAAACGTACTTAGTCAATTTTTTCACCCATATAAAAAAGGTTTACGCTGTTAAAAGTGACATTTTTCCGATACTTTCGAATCAGAATTTGAAGGGATGCTTTTAAAGATAGCGGATTTCACGAATGTCGCAGATATGATCCATTGGACATTAGAAGGGTTAACACATGCGGTAGAATTGAGATGATAAAAATCTAATAGCCGCATTGTTGTTTGCAAAAGCATCGATCAATTTACAAAGATTCCGTCACCTCCACTTTTTTGTACTCACGCTTTGCCATTCCCGAAATTTTCGCCGCCAAATATTTAATATCCGAGCGGAAAAAAAAAATAATTGACTTGTGTGTGCGTAACTACAATACTTTGTACGCCCACACACGCGCCGAAAAATTCGTCAACGAGGTCAAAGCACCCGCTTTGCCGCGCACGAAACTTTCGCAGTAACCAACAGCTTGTCGCAGCTTAAACAAAAATATATATATATATATATATATTTATATACGGTTAAGAGAGGAGTCAAACGAGTGTCTCTCGGTCAGTCACACTCGTCGCGCGTCACCGCGCCGGGGACCGGCGACGTCGGGATTTGCGCGGAGCAAAGATCGCGAACGCTACTTCCGGGCCTTCGGGGTGGGGACGAAGGCGGTCTCGCGATAACGAGCGCTCTCTCGACCCTCGAGCGCTCTCGTGTCTTCGTGTGCACTTGATTATATCCAGCACGAGATGTTGCTATTACCATTATAAAGAACGAAATAAACTATCGCATGCAAGATCTAGAGGTACGAAATAAAAAAAAAACCTAATAAAAACAAAAAATCATTTCAATTCCACACGTCTTCCAGGAAAGCCGCTGTTAGTAAGTCAGGTCAGTGGTTCTCGTATGCCAGCGGGGGATACTTCCACTTAGCCTCGATGAAGCATTGATCGACGTGTCTCCCAATTTCTCCCGCCTAGCGCGATCCTCGGGATATCGAAAAAATATAAAAAAGAAAAATCGGGGTCGTTGGCCTGCGCCAAGCCCCACTACTCCACATTCCCTATCGGAGCCCTGCTATCTTCTTCGCTCGCCAGTCTCGAAACAATAACACCGAGCGTGACGCTCTATTAGCTCGGGATTCGCGGTCGCAAGACAGTTAAACAGACTAGTTTGAAATTCACTCTCTCACCGGCGCACCCGTACATCGCCAGCGAACTATGCTCCTCGCGCATACCAGCAATGCGTCACACCTATGGGCCCGCATATTCCGCGTGAACTTTATTCGTGGGTAGGTAACGCGCCTGCCTCCGATTACTCGCGCCGCGGCACACCTCACGCATGTGTGCGTGTCCGTGTGCAAGAATGTACAAGCGAATATAACGGTGAACGGAGGACCGAGAGGAAGAGGGGTAAAAAAGAAAAAGAAATTGGGAGTCGGTGGCGGCGTGGGCGAGAACTGAGCCACGCGAAGTAACCGCTCGGCTATGTAACTCTCCGGTGCTTCTGCTTTTCGCTTCTCTGGGGCTCCATTGTCTCAAACGTGACCGTTACAACGAGCGGATGGGAATGCGCTCAAAGTAGTATTTTCTTTCTTCGCTTCTCTTTATTTCAGCTATTTCTTTCTTCTCTTTTATTTCGGTTTTATTATTTAACCCGGCAGCTAAACCGGAGTACATGCGAAAGAGGCTCGGAGGATTCTTTCGGAGGATAACACGGAGAGGGCTTCAGGGTCAGTAGCCTACTCCCGCGCTCTCGCAGCGAGACACAGATAAAAGTATACACGGTTCTGTCTACCTATATATATTCGTATATGTATATATAGTGGATAAATGCAAGGCGAAGTGATAATAAGGTCAGTCAGACAGGACCCATGGATCTTGATCCCCGGCTCTTACGGCTTGGGAATCTTAGCCCGGAATTTCTCGATAGAGGTATTCGGGTAATCTCTCGTAGAAGCCGTAACACGAGACCGAGGTATATGGATGGATCAGAAAAAGGATGAAGAGAATCGTACGAACAGGCGCGAGAAAGCGAGAGACGCAGCGGTACGGCACAAGCACAAGTTATAATACTATATACCGTGGCCGATCCACGCGACGGTTCACAGTAGAATCTCTTCGCTGCGGGATCGCCTCACTGGCTTCTCGGACTCCTGAGAGAGTTTGTGGACCGGACAACGGTATAAGCGGGCTCTCTCGCTCCCTCGGTGGCTCTCCTCGGCCTCGCCGGCGTTGCGTTCGAACACCGTTACACTTATGGGCCCGACGCGCCGACGTCTCCACTGGCGCGTTCATGAAATATATATATATATATAGATATATATATATATTTGAGCGGACGATCGAGAGCAACGAGTCGGTCGTGAATCGACGAGGTGATCCTCGTGGCCCACAGCGCGAGGCATCACCGAAACATGCTCCTCTCGTCCAGCCTCACGCCGGGAGGCTCTCTGACTCACTTCGAATTTAATGGTCCACCTGGACCGGATTCCAGGGTAGCGCGGAGCGGGACAACGCGAGTCGACCGAGTTCCTTCGGGCGGTCGAAAATTCTTTAACGTAAACTATATTCGGTCTCGTCTTTACTCAGTTTTTTTCTAAGACTGCCTGTTCCAATTACATAGCTTTGACTTCTTCGAGGGCCATTGAATAAAAACTTCGATGATCTCCGTTTTTTTTTTTTTTTTTCATTAACATAGTTGTATATAATGAGTCCACATATCCATCCAACCGTCGGTAGGGGAGACCGGTGCAAAATGGCACAGTCGGGCAAAACGGGAGAGTGAGGGCAAAACTCAATATTACAATAATTTTTGGATGCCCCATTTTGTCCTAACGATACATCCGGATTTTCAAATCCGTTTTGGCCCATGTACCACCATCACCACCATCCAAAAGTTATTGGAAAACTGCGTCTTGTCTCATTATCCCGTTTTGCCTCGCTGTGCTATTTTGCCCCGTTCTCCCATACGTTTTATTCCGGAAGTCCGGTAAAGATCCTACGGATCTGTAAATTTTTAATGTAGATCACGGAAGATGAAGAATCGACGAGCCTGCTAATGATCGTTCATTTATAAATATAAATATATATATATATATGCATATATATTTTTTACGTCTTCGTTAATGCCACACTGGCATCTTCCGGTGTGTGCGCAACGGACCACGAAAGTCACAAGACACGCGAGAATGTTGATGGTGGTTTAACGACGAGTATTCAAGCGCTCCGAGCACATGCGAGTGCTCCGTCAAGGGAGAGAACCAGCAGCTAGACCGTTAGCACTCTCTGTTATAGTCGCAGGTTAGCGAGAGCAGTTTTATTGCACCGAAGAGTGTACGCGTATTCCAGCATACGTCGCTCATGCATCTGGTCGAAGGGTCTATTAGTGATTGAATACTGTTGCTGCTGCTGCTGATGTTGTGTTACATCCTATCTCCTTCGGTCGATGCGAGTCGTAAAGCTTCAACGCCGCGAGAATGATCTCGCGTCTTCGATCAACGTATTCGTTTAAAGTCCCTCGTTAGCCGGGGACGAGCTCGGCTATCACCCTCGAGATGATCCTACGGTTAATACGCAGCATTCACCGATGGTGTATTCTTTCTTTTTTTTTTTTTTTGTAACTACACGAGAGAATATTCGCTTATGATAATTTCCGCGAAGATTCTCCGTTGCGGAGGAGAGGGTGCAGGAACCATTAGGAATGCTGAAGGTGCCGATTAGAGAGAATAACGACGATAATGAGACACCGGCGCGAGAGCGTTAAAACTACGTGGTTATGGTAGCATGAGCATGCACTCGATCATTAGACGCGTTGCTGAAATTTTTTTTCACATGCTGCAAATAACGCGTACAACGAGGCGCGTGTAAAAAGCAACATCAGAACTTTGCAAAAAAAAAATCCGGAGAAAACTTAATTTTTCAATTGTTTTAATACGGACAATTAATGTCGAGCAGTCGAGAAAAGCGTTTAATGTTTTTTTTTTTCAACGGGAAAGAGGCCTCTTCGTTAAAGGGTTAATATCCAGAAGAGGCTCGTTGGAACGACTCACCGTTACAACTCCGTTCTCACAATGGTAATTTTTCAAGCCTCGAATAAAAAAAAAGGCGCGTTGTACGAAGTCGATCAATCATTATTTAATGCCGACTAGCTTGCCGGAAGTTCGAGGGAGTGCGAAGCTATCTATCGAAACGTTGTACCGAAGATCGTACTAACACACATACACGCGAGAGAGGATACACTGTACGAGCGTAATGCACTTATCGTTAAACCGCTAGAATGGAAAATTAACATATTCACTGCACCAAACGTTCGCCGGCACGGTGGCTCGAACCGTTAACTTCTCGAGACGGTAATTTTCATACATATGTAATAATAATAGGCGCACCATCGCCGGAAGCGGAGAATTTTGTACTCTCCTATCGATAGACAAGTGCTCGACTGTGCACTACCAAAGGACCATATTCGTCCGTTTAACGTAGGTAGGCCGCAACGAGGCACATACCGGACGAGCGATTCCCGGGGCAGTTCCTACATTGTGCACGGGTCGTTTGGCGTCCTGGCGGAAAAAGTCGGAAGTCGTAGAGACGCGAGAAGCGAAATGAGACCATGTGCGGGCCAGAGATCGTAAGGAGGAAAGACAAACAAAACAAAACAAAAACGAGCGTCATTTACGAGAGTGTCCAACGGCAAGTACATACAAGTATGCTCCAGCCAGGACGGGACCGCTGCTGTGGAGAGCTCCAGCGACGTATGACCAGACACCGTTACGATCTCGATATCTCGATTGCGATGTGCTCCGTGCCCGAGAGAGGAGACCGGCGAACAGACGGCTCAGGAAGCTGACCAAAAGGAGGAAAGGAACGATTATCTTCCGTCTCTCCCCTCTCGTCGTTCGTCGAAGAAAAGAAATGAAAAGAGGAGAATGGAAAAAAAAACGAAGGAGAAGAAAATGTGGATAACGCATCGGTAACTCCCGCAGGATGCCCGGTTCCACTTCGTCTTCTATGCATTCTATGTCCCTACTATGTTTATCGTATTATGCGATCTCGTTCCCCGTCGTTTGCACGCGAGAGACAGTGGAGATGACCCTAGAATCTACTCTTCCGATATACGCCAACCACCACCCCTCACCACCCCCCCCCCCCCCCTCACTTATATCCTAGCATCACTGTAATAGGTAATAGCTATTATAGTGTAACGTTACGTGCTACGTTACGCTCGGCGCGGAGGCGGACACTCAATCTCCTCCGCTTCTCGTACCGCGCCCCCATCGATATAAAGCTGTGTGCAGAAATTACACGACACGATGTGATATCGAAAGCTTGGCTGCATGGAAAATTCAGAGAATATCCGGGATGGATGATCTCATCTCCTTCCACTATTCCCGGGGAAGCTTCGACGCGCCCCACTGGTCGCTCCCACTCCCGGCGATACACGTGCAACATTAACTCGCCACCACAATTTTGATATCCTCCTCCATACTGTTCGCCCTCGGTTTTAAAACCGCACCTAACGGTGTGCCACGGCCAGATAGGGAGGGATACTTCATTTCAATTTACTGTTACGTTATTCGATTTGCCAGAGCGTCCGAGGGCTTTCCTAGGAAGCTGGAAGCAGGGGAGTTATTTGAATTCCTGTTTCCATCCCGTCGGACGGCAGCCGGTAACTAACTACAGTGGCGGCGGATGGATTGGAGTTGATCAATTTATCGACCGGCATTCGCCGTACAGCCGGGTACGCATGTCGTTACCTTGGCCCACTTGGTTCCTCCGGATGTTTCTTCGCCGCCTTGCATGTAACAGTCCACTCTCGAGAGCCAGCAACGGGTCTTAGCGGTTTAGCACGAGCCTCACCGAGAGGAGAGAGAGGGGGAGAAAATAAAACCTGTGGACGACACCGTTACGCTATGCGCGTTACCGACGGGAGCCGCAGCCTCACCGGGTTGAGCATCTCGGCGAAACTGGGTGAAAAAAATCCTCACGATAATCTCGGACAGTTCGAGAGGCGTCCGCGATCTGAATTCCGCGTTACGGTATATACATGTACTTTTCTGTGTCTCTAGCTGTTGAGCTAATGCAAGACGGCTTGCGGAACGCAATCGCCCACTCCGCGTTCTATTTCTCGGTGTCTACATATTAACTCAGAGAGTCGCGGTACGAAGTCGATCGATAAACTCGTGCGTGAAACGACGATAACGAAACGGGCACATTATTAATCCACTTATTCGCCGCGTTGCCGCTCGGTTGCTTGTGTCTATCGGTGGTTTTTTTTGTTTACGTCATGTGCGCGCTTCGCGAAGCGACAGCTATGATGGTTTTTTTAAAATTAGTTTTTAGTTTACCAGACACCTGGTTTCGATGGTTTTATCGACGCTGGAACGTGGCGATTAACGAGGGAGGCTTTGATACCGTTAATGGCGAGATTAACGCAGCGTGTCTGAGCGCACACGAGTTTTCATTGCAACGCGAGCAAGAGAGATGGGAAACCACTCGGAATATACAGAAATGCGCCTCGTGCGACGTTTACTCGATAAAGTCGACCCAGTTTGGTCGAAGGTATGTACGTGTGTGCGCAGATCGTGTATCGTCTGGATTTATATCGGTACATGTTTTTTCGTGTAGGTAATTATCAATTAGAATTAACGGGGGTTGGTCGATTAATCTCGGAGTCTCGAAACTATTCGCGAGCTGGTTTTATAGCGGCCGGCTTCATGATTCTTCTCATTCCTGCCCGGCTCGGAACCTCGCCGTCGACATCATGGTGCTTTTTTTTTCTTTTCTTTTTACGCATCGCTTTATCGTCCGAGGCCTCGGGAAGGATACTTTGTATACGTGTACATTCTTTCGTCAAGCCTTTTGCTCTTGTTTTGTCTCGTGTCCAGACCGCGCCGCCGCCTCCTCGTCGCGTCTCAATTTATTATTTCCTTCGGCGCAAGGACCCCGAGAGGTGAAGAAGCAACGTAGCCTGGTAACACACTCGCCAACTCTCGCATGGGCTGTGCAATTTACGGTCGATTGAATTTATATATTTTTTAATTTTTTAATTTTCTTTTTTACTTGATCATCGGCTCCCTCTTGAACGGCTTGCAGCTGGGCTCCATGGGTACTTTATTGTGCACCTACTAAAATATTCTAAAGCCATCGCGTGTTGCGATTCTCTCGCGATGGAATTTCGTTTCGGACAAGAGAAGCGCGAGCGAGTCGCCGTTCAAAGTCCTGGGACTTATTACGCACAGTAACGCGATATTATTTATCGAGAGGATATTATTAATTCGATTAATTCTGAAGCCGATCGAACGCCTCTAAACCTATCCGTCGTAAGTTTCATCATCTAACGGTGCTCCTTCGGAGAGAGCGGCCTCGCGCTCGATTAGAGGCCGAAGGCATGAAAAAGGTCTGAACCGTACCGTTCTGTCCCCAATATATTGCCTAAATGGCACGATCCAATCTGGGCTGAATTTAAGTTATTCGAGTTTTCTCATTACGATATTCAAATATTTACTAAATTCGCGACGAAAGGAATTTCATTAAGAACAGGTTGAACGAGTCAAGGAACAAACCGGTTAAGAATGATCAGCAAATATTTTCAAAAATATTTCTGTGGCGTATATTATGAAGGACGGACACAGATCTCATAATTTCATGTCTAAAACGATATTCCAATATTTAACCAATTCACGACTAAATTAACTTCATGAGTCAATGAACAAGCCGGTTAAGACTCATCAGAAAAAAATTTGTAAAGTATTTCCGTGGTTATATTACGAGGAACGGGCATCGAACTGACAACTTCGAGTCTAAAATTTTTCCTTTTCAGGCGGATGGTAAAGAAGGCTAGAAAAAAAATATACAGATATATATATACATCCACCGTTAATCTCGCTATCCTACCGAGGGAGATAACTCGCGGTCACAGTTGGTCTCGCATCCATCAAAGTGTGAGAGAGCCTAAGCCCGAGGATGTACGACCACCCGTACCCTCGACGCAATTAAATGCCCTGAGGAACTTACCTAGGATGCTAATAGCCGCGTAAATATACCTGCTACTTAGACGCTACACGTTAGTGTGCAAGCAACGGTTGAACGAGAGAAGTCGTACGAACGGGCATGTAAGGGGTTTTAGAGTCTCGTGTACTCGTCGGTACACCTCCTTGAGTAACGAGTACCGGGCTGAAGCTTATGTTGTTGCTCGCGCTCACGAGTTCCAAAGGGCTCGGGCATTCCTCGCCTTCGTATTTCTTCGACGTGCGTATATCACAGACACGCCGAGAGCTCGGCTGCATCTTCCTTGCTCACGGCGCTTCGCAACTCATCTTCTGATTTTTTTAGTATTTTTATTTTCGATTTCTTGTTATTTCTTTCTTCAATTTTTTCATTCGTTGCGATTCCCCTTCGCGCAGGGCCTCATCGAAGGGCTCTCCGAGGCCGGCCGCGTAGTTTATTCATTCGTTTTTCTACGCAGGTTCTTTTTTTTTCTCCAAAGAGCGTCCGCAACCCTCGATCGAAGGAAAAACTTTGCAACGCAGAACGGAAGAGCCCCCAGCGCTATTATAGTAATGATTCGACATCTGCGGCAGGCCGGAGGTGTACGCGTCTGGAGGAAACGCCGCGCGGTCCAGACCGCGAAACTCGTACCGCGGAGTGTTCTTCGTTCGCGGAGAGTAGCAATTTGAGAGAGGTGTCGCGCCGACGCGTATACTGCGCGAGATGCTGGAAGCTGCGACTGAGGCCAATGGAAAGAGATCGCAAGCTCGCTCCGACGAGATTCATCGCGGCTCGGCTGCAGAAACAAGTCGATCGTGACTCGTAGGCGGATGCTCGATCGCGAGGAATTCGCGAGGCATCGATCGGGACCGTCGAAGCGTTGAAATGTAAAGACGGTGCGAAACTTCCTAATATGCTCTGAAAGAGCACACAGAGGAAAGAAAAATTTATTAAAAATTATATATCAGGTACAGTAGAACCTCGATTATCCGAACCAATTGGGATCGAGACCAGTTCGGATTAACGAATATTCGGATAATCTAGTTATGAATAAGAAATATCTTAACAATAATATACGTAATGAATATCAGTTTTTTAAATATAAATTCGCATATAAACATTATATATATACTTTGGAACATATTATTAAACGCTTACTTTAAGCATTCTTTCTGATAAAGTCGTAAATTTTTGGTTGTATAAGCGCATGATACAAACTTGCACATGCCTGCAACAAAGTAACGCTTGACGATATGTAACAACGAAATTTTGCGTCATGATTCGAATAATACAGGTTCGGATAAAATAAATTCCTGTTCGGATAGTAGAAGTTCGGATAAAATTAATTGCAGTTCGGATAATCGAAGGTTCGGATAATCGAGGTTCAGATAATCGAGGTTCGGATAATCGAGGTTCGGATAATCAAGGTTCGGATAATCAAGGTTCGGATAATCGAGGTTCGGATAATCGAGGTTTGAATAATCGAGGTTCTACTGTATATCGAACTGAACACAACCCTAACGATAAGAATTATCAGATTAATTGAAATGAACATAACGCCAATTAAATTGCCTGCACCAAGCGGAAGATTTTACAGTCAAAAGCAATGAGTCACGAAGTTCGCGAAAAAACAATGTTCTCGAGCGTGTTACCGTTATCGAGAGGTGCTCCTCGTCCCGTCCGCGAAGCATTTATAAACGGCGGGAGAGGCTGTGTATTAGCGGAGCACGACGAGATCGAAGAGAGTCCCGAGCGAGCGTGGAAGGAGCGAGGGGAGTGCGAGGGGCGAGTCTACATCGGCACGACGTAATTCCCCGAGCCAGTTCTCTATATTCCAGCAGCACCTTCCGCGCTCGTACAAGTCGCACGTAATAATTAATTAATTAATTAACGGAGCCGCTACCGCAGCCACCGTACTTTCCCGTCGGCTCGCCCGCGCGCCGATCCTCGTTCCCGTTAATCTCGGTTTAATATCTCATTAAAGTTGAAGGCGTTAAAACGTTCCGTTGATCGCTGAATCAACGCGGCATCGTCTCTCTGCGGCGTCGACTCGTCAAGGGCGCGATGATAAATTTTTGTCCTCGCAGACATTTATAGTCGCGATAATAATTGCATAATAATTGCACCGACTGTTTTCTCCGTCTTTGGCATTCCAACTATGGCTATGCAACTGCGTGCCTTCGCGTTAAAAATTCCCGTCCTCTTATTTCTCCCCGCACAATAATTTCAAGCTATATTTCATCGTTTACCTCGAGTTTCTGCCGCGCAACCGAGTCGAGATGCTACCCGCTCGATTATTATCATTGGTCACGGTTCTTCGTGTCAGTGTTTCCTTCTTGCACCCCTCTCTTCCGCCTCAACCCCCCCCCCCCTCCTCCTCCTTCCCTCTATCGTTTTTATTCTCTTCGGTCGTTAATTCGTAGGACGCGAGAGAGCTCGCGCCGAACGAAAGCCCGACGGTTAAGTAGATACATCCAGTACCGGCGTGGCATCGTCGTCCGGTCGGGGGTGTGGATCCGCGTTCGGACGCGCCTCGCGCCTGATTACAGGCTCTCCGTTCTTCTGTGTCCCTGGCACCGCCACGAGGCGATACCAGCACCGGAAGACACTCTCTCTCTTGGAGCCATCCGCGAAAGGAGCCAGCTAGAGAAATAGCTGCCGGCTATAAATACCACCTCGCCTCCTCCTCTCTCGGGAGGACGGAAGACTTGGTTCGTTCACCGGAACGCAAACTTCGCCGCGGCCATTCAACGGATACGATACATTATCATACGCGCAACGTCGATCTCTTCATGGAAATAAATACTTACAAAAAAAAAAAAAAAGCTCCCCAAGAACATTATCACAGATTCCTTATCATAATCGCTTCGGTCTCGATATTTTATTCTCTCTTAAGTTTTCAATTATACACTATATGTACGATTGCATAGTGTAGCAAAACTGCTGTAGAGTAAATCGTTTCGCCTTAATGAGTTTCGGTTTGACGAACGAGTGAACTATCATTGAATAAGCGAAGTCCTCAGATTGCACGCGAGTTGTTCAATGTTCGCTGGCATTAAAGACGTACCACATATCATTAGGTGTACTCTATATTATATTAAGTGCTGTATATATCTGACCTCCTGTGTGGCCGCGCATCAACGAGCTGCCCTTCGTGTGAAAGTTGCAACCACCTATGTTGTATTCTTGTTTACACCGGGATGTTGCACGCGCATCGTGCTCTCTGATGTATGCACAGATGCGAGAGTGAGTACGGCATGGTCGGCGAACCTTTTACTGCACGAGAGTTTGCAGAGGGATTATTGTGGATATTCTTCCGAGGTTCCTCCTCGAAAGGGATCGTCTATCCTGCTGTTGTTACTCCAGTATCTAGTATGTGCACTCTACTGGAGTTCCAGTAGGTGGAAGAAGTCGCAGCGAGCGCGTATTATGCGTGCGTGCGATGCGTGCCGGCTTCGAACGAGCCGCGGGAACGTCCCGCGGGGTAAGACGGGGCGGATACGCGATGCGAAAGTGTTCTTCTCGGCCACTTACCTCGACTCGACTATTACTATTATTCAACGTGTATCTATCGATGTATTATGTATGTACGTGTACGCGGGATGGAAACGGCCTTGAAATCGCATCACGTCACTGCTCGCGCGCGAAACCAACGTCCGGATGCTTTCGGATCCGCGCGAGTACGAAGTGCGAGAGGGAAAGCTCCGCCTTTGCTCGCTAAAATTGCCGTGTTCTTGCGACCAGTGAGTCTTGCAACCCATTACGCCATCATAACTCGAACCGACTTCGCTCGACTCTCGGGGGCCTGTGTAACTTGCGGAGGCCAGATAATTTTCCCATTTTCTCGAGAATTTGTTGAGTATACACGGTAAAATGCGTCCATCCGCGAATATTGCTCTTTCCCAGACAAATTATAGGGTGAGATCACTTTTCGGAAGGCAATCGTCGAGCAGTCGTGGACTCAGCTCAGATGGAGCGGCAGTTCGAAATGACTTATGTTTATATTTCGCAAAAAAATTAAAATAAAATGGTCAGTTTTTCCCTGGGATTCCGTTTATCCCGGATCTCCGCCAGAGAAGCCTCAGCGTAGCACGCTGGATGCGCTGGATGCGCTGAATGCAGGCGTTAGCTTCTACCTCCGGATATATTCATATGTATTAAAGAGAATTTATACTACACATTATACACGCCAGCGGTTGATTTGCGTCACGACCGGTTATCATTATTCGCACGCCACGCTGCGCTGCTACACCTCACTTACAAAGTAAGGATGATAACCGCGTTGACGGGTTTTCCAGAGATGCAAAAGCTCGGCTTTATCGGAACGGCGGCTTCCGGTCTTCGGGCGGCTCGCAACGCGCTGAGGCCGAGATAGCAACTTCGGTTTATTTCCCTCTCGAGAGCCTCGCGTTATATTCCCTCAAGCGCATTTATCAGAGCTCTCACCCGTGCATTCCTTCGCATAAAATACTGCAAAAAAAAAAGAAAAAACCACTCCTCCGTCGTCGTGTCTCGGGTGTGTGCGTGCGAGCCCTCGACCAAGATCGAGATAGAGTTCGGAAGTCTGAAACAGCTCCCAACGTGACTCTTCGTTCTCCGGTAGCAATCTCGGGTGCGAGTGCGTGTCTCTCGAGACGCTGAACTCTCATCGCGGCTAAACGAGTCCGCGAGATGTTACGTCGCGCGGAAGAGCCCTCGTCGAGATTAGCGTGGCTGCGTGGCGAACGAGAATAGCGGCGATGGAGCCCTCTATGCTCGTTTCAACGATTTTTGCGCCCCTTCGAAAACCAGTTTCCTCGACGTTTATCTACGGCGCTTCATCGAGAGCCCGGAGAAACTCGCGTTGCATGCGTTTTATACGCAATTTACAGCGGGTCTTGCGCGTTAACTTGACCACGGAGATTAAACGATCAAAACTTAATAACTGTGGGATGCCGAGTGGGAAGAAAATCTCGAGCAATCCTGCACGCAACGAATCTCCCGTTGCTCCGCGAACGAGATAGATTTACTTAAGCGACCGACAAGAGAACACATGCGCGAGTCGAGGGATTTAGTTGAATTCGTGACGTTGAATATACCAAAGTCCATAACGAATTCCTCGATATCTGGACCACACGTGACGGAAAAATCATCGGAGAGCAAAGTGGCCATTGTCTGACCTCGGAGGAGGATGGAGGGTGTATCTCTCGAGGTCCATTGAATATAAACGATCCCCGCTAAAGAAACCACGGCTCCGGCTATCGCGTACAGTATTGCGGACTTCGTGACCGAACTAATGGGGGGCCAAGATCGTGGCCACGGCGAAAGGGGGACTATCAATAATTCTCCGGAGAGTCGATAACGCCCCGGTGTGCCCTACGGAGTTCCCAGGGATCCGATAATTCCGCCGTGGACTGTACTGCGATATCGAGTACACATCCTAGGACAATCGTGACTCCGCGGATCCGATCAGTCCTCCCGGCTCGATCCGTGCCTTTGAGTCATGGATCTCGAATTCCATATAACTATATAGCAAAGTGATACTCGGCAGCGACATCGAGGACGTCGAAGCGCCTCTCGTACGGGCACGTTTGCGTGGACACGGATTTACAAAACCGTCCGGCGTTCGGCGATCGGTGACATCGGTGAGCGGGAGACAGCCGAGCTCGAGAGCGAACGAACATTTATTCGTTGTCCAACTATCTGTTTATTCGAGGCTAGAACGACGGTACTTTTGCTTCCGGGCTTTTCCTGGTCCGACACTGCATCGGTACACGGATGCATATACATGTATATACGTACCTATCGGTACGTTACAAGCCGCCGCAGTACGCAGTGGTAAAGGGTGCAGTAACAACGAGAAGAGCCATTACGCGAGTGGCTCCGTGACTCGTCGACTCTCCGGTTACGCAGGAATTCGTTCGAGGAAGCCACAGCGGCGGTGGCGGCAACATCGGCTCGAGAGGCGAAATAAACGACCGTTCGAACTTGTACTGGCCGGTGCGGTTGCCAGTGCGAAGACATTGACTGTATCACAGAGTCGCGAGCGAAAGAGACGGAAGACAGAAAGTCAGGTACGCGAAAATAACTAGTTGCGTTTCTTCCGTCGAGGATAACGGAACTTTTTCCGAACGCAATGTCGCTGCTGAGTTCTCTCGTCCTCTCGCTGTGCAGATCTCGGAAGAAACCCTCAGGGGCGGAGCACAATCTGCGACTTGTACTCTTCATTTTGTTTTCCCGAGAGAGCCTCGCACCTCGAGAGCCGCAACGAGAATATCCGACGACGAATAATCTTTGAGTGGGGAAGGAAAAGGGTGAAGTGAAAAGTAAATGAGCGAAGCGATGAATATATTCATAAAACATAACAAAACCAGGATTCTCGATAAGGGCCGCGCCCGTTGAAAATTGCGTTAAACTATCTGGGAACCGAAGCATCGGAATCCTCGTTTAATGCGATTCGCGATTTTCTATTCATGCAAATTAACTCCGCTCGAGTGAGACGGATATTACTCGCGGTTCGCGGAACTCCCTCGTTCACTGCGCGATAGGCGTCGCGAACGAAGAATCGGACGGTGAGAATTTCCCGCGGCGAAGAAACATGGAAGAAGAAGAAGATGACGAAAAAGTTTTAAATTGACACGGTTATTAATGGATGGTCTTCGCAATGATAAATCTCCCCTATCGCACTCTGCCTCGTAGCTTCGGGCGCGCGCTTCGATGTACGATTCGACGAAGAGAGGAGAGGACCGGAGCGAAGGACCGCTTCTGGATCGATCGATCGATCTCTCGCGCGAGAATATTCGAGAGGATCGAACGCGATCTTCATAAATCATCGAAGTAATTAGCGGTGTGCGATAGGCAAAGGGAACGTGGAACGACTTTGAAACGGCGAGGGCCACAGGGGGAATGTTAAAAGGTGGAAGCGAGGGCGTTAGCATCAACGTGCGGCAGAGGCAAAGATGAAGGACGCGGGAGGGAGGAGGAAGAAATATGATAATGGCTCTGTCGTAGGTGAAGGTCTCTATCTTTCTCATTCTTCATCGTGGTTAGGCTTCAGCGTGTACTCCTAGGGCAACGACCTCTCGGGGCCAGGAGCCCTTGACTTCCCTTCCATATAAAAGGCGGCGTGGTTCGCGCGCCACGGCAACACACAGGGTACACAACGCCTGAACCCCCTGCACGCGCAACTATGATAAGAGGCGCGTGTAATAAGGAAAATAATACACCAGTAGAGCTTCGCAGAAAACTATGAAAGATTTGATCACCGTAGTACCTCGCTGTACCAGCTGTTCAACAAAACAAAAAAAAACTGAAAAACCTTCTCCATGAATAGCTCACTCGGTAGGGAGGGAAAGTCATGCAAAAGCCGGACTGCACAAAAGCTATGCGCAACGATGTGATAAAAAGGAATCGAATATAAATAAGGTATAATAGCGCGGGACGTTGAGCGTTTTGTCTTCTGGTGTGGCTTCTTGCAGCGGCTCGACACAATATACGACTTGTATACGCGCGAAGAGGCGAATCGCGCACCCACAAGTCGTTGGGGACGAGCTTTCTCGTGTTCGTGATTTTTAATCTTTGCCCGGTTAAGCCCGGATCCACCTACCGCTTCTTGCGGAGCTGCTCTTCGTCCTCTTCGTCCTCCTCGCTCTTGGTGTACCGAGTTCGGAATAAGCCGGTGGAGTCTTCGTCTTGTTCGCTGGCTGGATGAGAAGGCGCGGGCGCGGACGCGCCTCCGATGCAAATGGAGTGGTCGAGACGGGAACGAGGAGGATCGGGCATCAAGCCGCACGGAGATACACGTATGCATACTTCGGAGTCTACTGTGCTGCAGGGTGGGTTGCGGTAGTCACAGGATGCGAAACACACCAGAGGCAAGAACACATGGAACTCGGAGAGATAGAACGGCCAAGGAGAGTTACACGGTCCGCCAAGTCCAAGGACACGATCTACCTCAACGACAAGATTCGTGACAAGGACGGGGTCCTCTAGGACGAAGAGCTCCAGGAAGATGAGGCAGAGGATAAAGGGGCACGAAGCGGTAGGTAGGCAGGTTTTACTGTACGCGAATAAGGTCCGCTCTCTCTATCCTGGATGCGGACTGCAACGAGAGGACTCTGCTCCACTAGCTATTGCCTCTGTGCCTCTTCCCGGTATCGCCGGCTAACTAAATTACACGTTTCGCCACGGGAGCCACTTTTCTTATTATTCTTCTTCTGGTACACTCCTTCGGCGAAGCTCGCCTCTTCTTCTTACTCATTTGGCCTCTGCCGGGGACAGCAAGATTCAACGACGAGATTCAAAGAGCTCATGGAGGAGCCTCGGGTGATACATCGAAATAAAAAGAAAGGAATAAAGTAAAGAAACATGGAAAATCGGTTGAATCAAAAAAAGAAAAAGCTGATCATAGATTTTACACATTCAATGTGAGAGTAATAATCATGCGACGGCAAGCTTATCACTGTCTTTCCATAAAATACTACTGTGCAGAGTTTTATCCTACACGGAAATCAAATAGATGGGAGTTGTGCAAATAGAACCCGCGGATTAAAGTGAACTCGTTCTGAAGTACAAATTTTCAAGCTCCAATTTTGAGCCGCAATAGTATGCAAACATTTTATATAGGAGGAGATAAGTGTAAATTGACAGGTGACACGAAAGACTCCTCGAAATCTCTTCCTCTTTAGATTCTCATCTTCATATACAACCTATAAAATCAACGATCCAAATTTTTATTAAACTATCCTTTTCACCTCGCCGTGTGGTTCTCCACTAAAGACGTAGTAGTGCCATGCGAAAGAGAGATAAAGATTTCACGAAATAAAAAAAAACGCCACGAGATTGGTACGACGTTGGATTTCTGATTGTCCGCGAGGGTGAAGCTCTCTTGAAGCCGAGGTCGGACGGTCCGAGTTCAGAGGAGATGATGACCCTACGATCCTCCCTGCGACTCGGCAGCCCGCAGCAAAAGCACGACAGGACGCTCGCCTTCTTCTTGTTTCTTCGTGCATCAAAGAAAGGAGAAGAAGAAGGTAGGCGTACACGGGTATCCATGTGTGGGGATAGACTCTCTTACATTCTGCATGCAACCAACGACGAGGGCAACAAAAGGGAGAGACGCGCGTGCGCCAGCGATCGCTTATCGTCCTTCGCCTTTCCGGAATCTCGGAATGCCCCCGTGGGCACGGAACGAGCGGTTGGTTCAACTTGGTATCGCGCTCCCGTGTTCCTGTCCCTTATCCCACATACATGTCCTTCCTACATCGCCGCGTTGAACCCACCGCGCGCGCGTCGTCGTTCTCCATCGTAGGATGGAGAAAAGCGCGCGCGCGCGGTTTCCCTGAGACCAATTATGCAAAGGAAGTCCAACTACCTTGCGCGCATACGCGTGTTTTCCCTTCAGACGCCGCGGTACCTGCACATGCGTACGAGGACAAAAGTGCCAGAGTACAGTGAACCAGGAAATTGTGCCTCGCGAAAAAGGGAACAATCCGCTGAGCGAATGATATTTAAAAAACCTGCTATAAACACACGGGGAAGTCGAGAAGTTACAAGGTTGCGGAGAACGGATGAATGAAGTAGGATTAAATGATATAAAAATAGTGAGGGGAGGAGAAACAGGAAGCGCTTCTTATTGCCGGCCGCAAATACTATATCCGTATTATATACGCCTGGTCTGCGGAAAATGGGAATGCGGTTGTTATTATAAAACTACTCTCGCAATCGCGAAGAGAGGAAGAAAAGTAATGACGTTCGTTCGCATGGCACCGACTCCGGGACGAGTGGTGCGTGCGTGAACTCTCGCTCGTTTTGAAACATTTCGAGCCTGGAATCGCGTAATTTCTCGCGATTTTCCGGCCTAACTTCCTCGACGTATTCCTGCGGCGATCAAGGTTTACCGGCCCGTGGAGTGCAACCGGTATTACACTGCGCAACTATAAGCCGATGCTGAACGTGTGGCTGAACGACCTCGACCGCCAGAAGCGAGTCTCTGACGTCCCAGGAATCGGCTCGCTCTCCTCCACTTTTACGAAGCGAGCGTTATTTTTCCTCTTTCAAGATGAGAGCCGCTGATCTGGTTCGTTGCGCTCCGCTGGATATACGGACTTGGCTAGCTCTATAATCGCTTAGCTCCATCGCGTGTCTATACATATATATATATATGTAATCGTTGAATTACCGCGGTCGATCGAGCACGCACGGGAGACACCTAGGCCGATCTTCCTTGCCATCGGAGCCGGCACGATGACCGGAAGTGAGAGGGAAGCCACACCTGCGATGGTGCCGCTATCGCGAGAAAGAGAGAGAGAGAGCACCGATGGAGGGAGAAGGAGTGGAATAATTATTGTTGCATCAATGACCGTATACGCTTCGGTGAACGAACGAAGCACAGAAATAAAGAAAACATATCGATATATCGAAGCGAAGTTTTCAGGGAAACGACTAACCGGTAGGCAATGTCTATGCAATTATCGGGTTTACAGCTACATCGAATGAAGTAGTATAATTTTGTATAGTGGATATAAAAAATTATCGGAAGTTTCCGTAGCGGTATTATTGACTACACATTCGCCGTATAATCAATAGGCGAGGCAAAGTTAATCGGGTCTCGGACGCACGCGATGTCCATTCGAGCTCCTCTTTGGTCGGTGTTTGAGTTTCATGAGAAAATAATCCTCCGAGGAGAGGGAAGTCTCGAGATTCAGTCGGGATGCAGTTTGCGATTTTTGTTCGCCAAGAACGGGAGAGTACGCGGTGGAAGAAATATCACAGGGAAGGAGAGCCACGGGAGGATTTTTCTATCCTCGCCTTGTGGCTGTTCCGCGGGAATGGGAGAATGAGAAATATATAAAAAGTGGAACGTCTCGGCTCGTTACGTTATTATTTTTATTGCGCAATCTCGGTTGAACTTGTGATAGAGCAGGCATCTCCGAGTGATATAGAATTTATAATTGCTTCCGCTTTTGCAACAATTACATTAACTTGCACTTTTTCTGTTTGTGTTTTTCTTAGATGGGCTCGTACGCGATTGGGTACGCCGCCACGGGAATTGTGCTGATTCTTGCTCTCGCGACCGGAAGTGAAGCTGGATTAGGTAAGTAAAAAAAAAAAAAAAAGTTGTCTTCGAGCCAGTTCGTAATGTGAAAATAATGCTTAATAATCATAATCGGTTTCTTTTCTGGATTGTTTCTTCAGCTCGTACGGCTTTCGAGAAGCTCACGGACTACGACTACAGAGGCACGACTTACTACAGCGTGAGAAATCTTTCTTTGTACGAGTGCCAAGGATGGTGCAGAGAGGAAGCCCAATGTCAGGCCGCTGCATTCTCGTTCGTCGTGAATCCTCTAGCACCGATGCAGGATACACTTTGCCAGCTGCAGAACGAGACGTCGTCGACTAATCCCTCGGCTCAACCCCAGAGGGCGGCAAACATGTATTACATGACCAAGCTCCAGATACGATCCGGTAAACAAGAAATCTGTCTCTCCCGATCGATCACGTAGCGATCAGCGCGCGGATCAATAAGATCGATTTCTCTCTTCTCGGCAATCGGAAACAAATATTTATTTTACACGGTAAATGAAGGTTTGCGCATGTAACAAAAATTTCTTGTCCAGAGAGGCCAAAAATAATTTTTTCTTGTTAACGTTATCATTTTTTTTTTTTTTTTCTTATTAATTTCCCAATTTTTTAAAGTAAATAAATATGGTTCTGAGACCAAAAAAAAGTGTAAAATTAACATGAAAGAAATTGTGGATCATTGGGGACGAGAAATTATTTAAAAAATGTGAATACCTTTTTTTGTCGTATGCTTCACGATCTTAACCTTCCAGACCTTTCGCACGATATATAAGAACGAGCAATGCGAGGAACTAAAGTAACGAATAATCGCTCTACCGAGGGATATTTCGAATATTAAATACTTAAAAATATTCCGAACGATCCACCAATTAACGGTAGTTGAAAAATTACAAGGGCCCCAATCCAGTCAATATTTCAATCGATTGTTTCCAAATCTTCCGGATCCTTTTAAAAGAATAGCTCGGAAACTTCGTCACCTGTCGGCTGCCTTACACCAATTTCGAAGGTTTCGAAAAGTCGGAGTGTCCGGCAGAGGTGAGAGTGAGAGAGTGGAATGCTGTATAATGGTATTATATACCTGAAGCGAGAGAGAGGGTCATCGACGATATCCATGGCGAGAAGCGGATAAACGGTGGGTGTGTGAGCAAGGGCGAGAAAGGGCTGGGCATTCGCAAATAATAACGATTAGACTGCGCGCCATGGCACCTAAAAATTTAGGCTCAGCAGCAGCTGCAGGTATACGAGGGACCGAAATCGTTTGGGAAGATTTCGAAATTAGCAGGAAAGTTCGGGCCTATCGTGCAGAGAGAGAAAGAGCTAGATAGAGCTAGGCAAAAGTCCGCAGAGACAAAATCGGGAAGGTTTGGAGAATGAACCGCTGCTGGTGCGCGTAGAAACTTAAACTATGGGATAGACCGAAGCGAAATTGAGACACGGGGCAAGATGGCATACGTTAAATTTTGTTGAAAAACCACATCGAAATACTCACGAAGACTGAGGTAAAATGGACAATAGGCTAAAATGTGATTATTTCCCAACTATGTTCCGAAATCGCAATCTTTCCCGGGAAGCTCGAAATAATTACACTGTTAAAAATGTTATGAAATTTACAACACATTTAATATACAAAGTTATATGAAATATACAATGTCGGTATATGAAATTAGAATTCGTATACATTGTATTTGAATTTTAATAATTGAATCTTAAATGCAATACCTGTATATTAAAGTTACCGGTGATGGCATTGAAAATTAAGACATCCGTATATGAAAATTATGTTATTATTACAAATATTACAGAAATAATATTGCTTTTAATAAACCGGTAACGCAATATTCTTACATACTTGTCAATGAAATTTCATATAATGTATATGCATAAAACTTCAGATACATTTTATGAATTTTCAAACAGAAATTCTTAACAGTGTATTACAAATTTAATTTCAGTAAACGGTCTGCTAAAAAAAAACTGTACAGAAAAAAAAGAAAAATTTCTTAGTAAACGTAATTCATAGTGGCTGTGAACTATGTTTATGGCCTTATTCGAACGGCCTTTATTCCTCGGGTATCCCGTTTTGCCCCGGTCTTCCCTGCAGATCCGCCCCGAAAAACTGGCTGCGTGAAAAATTTGTCCGTTGCGGTACCGACGCCTAAGAACAATAGAAAGCTAGCGCGCGACTGGTAGTAGACGAAAATTGTTCACCCTCGGCTGCGTCCCCCTCAACTGCACAGCCATCGCCCGTCGGCGAAGGGAAAACGTCGCGTCCCGGGATCTCGAGGAAAATAATATAAAGGCGTTAAGTACGGTACCCCCAGGGTGGCAAACAGGTACTGCCGAGAGACACCCCCGTCTCTCTCCGCGCGGGCATCAGCATCTTGCGGCAAAATTTTGTCGTGCAGGCTGAGGGCGAGAGAAAAAAAAAGGACGGAAGTTTGCGCACACCTCGAGGATGCTGAGGGAGCGAGGGAGAAAAAAAATGTTAGAAACGAGGGTGGTGGCGAAAAAGGACGTTAGTCTAGGTGTCGAAAAGGTCGAGGTGGCCCTCAAAAGAAAGGCCTAATATTGGTTTTGACAGGACTTGCTGGTGCGATCCTCTTGTTCTTTATATTTCTCGGGACGAGAGAGCCTCGCGCGCTTTTGTGTACACTACACCGTTCCCCATGGTTCTTGTGTATACCGCTGGGCGATGGGCCATAGTCCCGAGGTGTGTAAAACCCCTCGAGGGCTCCGTGCCGAGCGCTCTCTCGGAGGTGTCCTGACTGCGAATAATACTCTCCCCCTCCCCACCCCCCCACCGGTCTCTTTCACGCCGTGTTACCGGAGCCCCCGTGCATATCCTTCTGTGTACCATCTGTGTAGTGCTCGAGAGTACAGTGGAACTCGTTACCACCGCGAGGACACTGAAGTTGCCGAGAACACGAGATTTTTCGTAACGGGATCCATGGCGATAAAGCGAGTCGTTAAGATTTAAAGAAGTTAACAATTTCGGAGCAATTTCAAAGTTTGTATATCAATATCCTTCTGTGTGCCGTCTGTGTACCGCTCGGGAGTAGAGTGGAACTCGTTACCACCGGGAGGACACCGAAGTTGCCGAGAACACGAGATTTTTCGTAACGGGATCCATGGCGATAAAGCGAGTCGTTAAGATTTAAAGAAGTTAACAATTTCGGAGCAATTTCAAAGTTTGTATATCAATATCCTTCTGTGTACCGTCTGTGTACCGCTCGGGAGTAGAGTGGAACTCGTTACCACCGGGAGAACACCGAAGTTGTCGAGAACGCGAGATTTTTCGTAACGGGATCGATGGCGATAAACCGAGTCGTTAAAATTTAAAGATGTTAAGAATTTCGGAGCAATTTCAAACTTTGGTATGGACATGATTTTTTTTATTTTTTTTTACACTTCCGAGAAAAACGACACTCGCGCTCTCGAGTCATTCGAGCAAATAAAGAATGGATGGGTTAGAGGAGAAAAATAAATAAAAATTGTATGTGGAAATAATACGAGCCTGAGTCATGAGCTCGACCCGCTTACAGAGGAGCTGCGATAGAATCACGCAACATCGCGACGAACGGTTCGTTGGCACGGCACTCCGTAGAAGCGCCGGGGCTTAAAAGCTCCCTCTCTCTCTCGCTCTCTCGTTCTCTCTCTCTCTCTCTCTCTCTACGCAGCCTCCTTAATCTTCGTCGCAGAGCTCCCCCCGGGCCCTCTGAGAGCTTCGAAAAGAAATAGATCGCGCAGGTGGACAACGCCAGCTAATTCGTCGGGGGCTTGTGCCAGAGGGTTTAAAAAAAAACACGATTCTCAGAGAGGATTGCCAACGGGACTCTGGCCACTCACAGCCCGTTCGATTTCTGGCCACTCTCGCGAGAATTTGTCACGTGGGCGTTTCAACGGCAACGTGATCGTGATGAGTCGTTTCGCGACAAATTATAGATCATTGTTTTGTCGAATGTCACGCGACCAATTTCACGAGCTCTACTCTTGGATACAGATATAAAGTAACTCTCAAGTTTATGTGTTTACTCTGAGGAAACCTTTTTTTTCTTCTTCGTCTCACAATTTTTTGTTTAACCGTCCATATTTTTTAACAAATAAACAATCGTAAAGGTAACGATGAAAAATGTAAAATTAACGAGAAAAAAGAAATTGTGGATCTTTGTGGACATGAAACGTTTGCTGAATATACAAACCTTTTTTTACGTTGTATCCTTGCGGCGAAGTTTACCTAACTGGTACATTTTTCCAATGAAGCGATTGCTTCGCGGCAAGGAGTATTTACGATCTCAGGAATCGTAAAACCCCGTCCCAGATTCTCACACTTTTCCTCGGATCGTAAATACGGCACTGAACGGAAAGATCTGTACATATTAAGACAATTTGTTGTTCGCAGACGGTCACAAATTCTTTCTTTTTTCTTAATTTCACAAAAAAAAAATGAAATAAAGAACTTGATAACGAGACGAAAAACGGGACAAGTTTGTGTACGACAAAAGACTTTTTCTTAGAACTCCGATTTTACAAATTTATTTGTTTTACCGCGAAACGGGTCGACGAATTATTGTTTATTTATTTGTTAATTAACCGATAGCACTTTTTGGCGCTGTTACAAATTTATTGATGTATTCCTTCTTTCCTTTGTGCAGAGAACGTGTGCCTGCGTCCGTGGTCCTTCGAGAGGATTCCCAACAAGATGATTCGCGGTTTGGACAACGCTCTGATATACACCTCGACGAAGGAGGCATGTCTCGCCGCTTGTCTGAACGAGCATCGTTTCACCTGTCGTTCGGTCGAGTACAACTACGTGACGCTGCAGTGTAATCTGTGCGACTCCGACAGAAGAACGACCGGTCAATATGTTCAGTTCGTCGAGGCCCAGGGAGTCGACTACTTCGAGAATCTTTGTCTGAAAGGTAAGAAAAAACGCCCGAACGCAATATCCACGAAGGGTTGGCTTCGATTCTATTGCCAATCTTCGCAGATCGGTTCATTGAATTTGTAATTTTTTTTTTTGCCCAGGCAAGGACGCCTGCAAGTCGCAGAGAAACTTCATCACACCAAGAATCGGCGTTGCCGACGACAAGGTCGCCCAGTACGCGGGACTTCACTACTACGCCGACAAGGAACTTCAGGTTCAGAGCGAAGCTGCCTGCAAACTGGCGTGCGAATTGGAGAACGAATTCTTATGCAGATCTTTCCTGTATCGAGGAGCACCGTTGGGCACGGCGTACAATTGTCATCTCTTCCATCTCGATCATTGGACCCTCCCCGACGGGCCGTCGACTTATCTCAATGCCGAGAGACCCCTGATCGACAACGGCGAGAGAGTCGGAACTTACTACGAGAATTTCTGCGAGAGTAAGATAATATCTTCTTGCGATAAATCGAAAGCAGATTGAAAATCGATCGATGGCTTATCGATTTATTCGAATGTGTTGCAGAGTCCGACCAGCTGCCGGTAGTCATCGAACCTCCGAAGCACGATCCATTCTTGTCCAATATCACGAGGGACAGCACCAATTGCGACAAGACCGGAACTTGCTATGATGGTAAATCGAAAATGATCGATCTACAGATCTATCTTTCAATATTGATCGTGATTATTTTTGACACCTCTGTGCTCTTTTAATTTTCTCAACGCTTCGAGGAGAGTAATGACAAAACAATAAGCCCGAAGCAAATAATTTGGGTCGACAAATTAATTTGTCAAGCCAAATTGCTATCGACGAAATTAATTTGCTGGTCAAATTTATTGGTTGGGAATTTTTTAAAATTATTCCAAACCTTCCTTATCTTATGTAGTCTCTCGAATAGGTTAAAAACATATCATTAGTTGTAAGGTAAAAAACCCAGTTTATTACACTTCCACGCAACTCTTTCACTTTAAGCGTGTTAAATCATAGGGATAATCAAGGAGGACCAAGTGTCGCAGTTTGTGACCCCAAGGGCCGACTATGCTAGAAGTAACCCTGTCACAAACTGGGACAGTGTCACAAACTGGGCCGTTTACCTTACATTGTGTGCATCGAGTAACTATGAATATTTTATTTTGTCTCTATAGTTACGGTAGATTGCAAAGACACCCGTATCGCCGTTCAAGTGAAGACGAATCAGCCGTTCAACGGTCGTATCTACGCTCTCGGAAGATCCGAGACTTGTAACATCGACGTTATAAACAGCGATCTTTTCAGACTGGATCTGACGATGAGCGGTCAGGATTGCAACACCCAGAGTGTGGTAGGTGTAGTTGAAAAAAAAAAACAATGGTTTCAACACGATTTGAATTGGCAATAGTAATGCACGATTCCGGTGCGATAAAACTTTTTTTTGACGTGTGTTACAATTACACGAGTTAAGAAAACGTTTTTCGCACGAGTATCGTAACAAATTTTACTTCACAAGGTGTGAAAATGTGGGTTTTTACGCGAGGCGTGCCTAAAACTGCCATTTTCGCCCCGAGTGAAGTAAAGCTATTTTTCAATAACTTCTCCAAGTCGAATGTTCGATCCTCCTCGTCGTAGTTCCCCTTGAAAGAATCTGTTCACCCTACAGCGTGACGGTTTTCAGACTGGGGTCTACTCGAACACCGTTGTACTCCAACATCACTCGGTAGTTATGACCAAAGCCGACAAGATCTACAAGGTCAAGTGTACATACGACATGTCGTCGAAGAACATTACGTTCGGGATGATGCCGATAAGAGATCCGGAGATGATAAGCATAACCAGCGCACCGGAAGCCCCGCCACCAAGGATTCGCATCCTCGACAACCGAGCAAGGGAAGTCGAAACCGTGCGAATCGGTGATAAGCTCACGTTCAGGATCGAGATTCCCGAAGACAGTGAGTTGGCATAATTTTTTTTGTGTTTGTTAATCCACGCTATCGGTCTCACGATACGTTAATCATTTATCTATTAACCGTGCAATTTATTCCGCAGCTCCTTATGGAATTTTTGCTCGCAGCTGCGTAGCCATGGCCAAGGACTCGAAGAGCACTTTCCAGATAATAGACGACGAGGGGTAAGTGGAGAAAATTTTATTCTAATCGCCGGGCGAATTTCAGTTTTCATTTCGAGTCCGTTTTAAATTGATATTCTCGTAGCAGATCGATGCGAAATTAAATTTTTCATTACGAAGCGATGTGAAATTAATGTTTCATTACGAAGCGATGTGAAATTAATTTTTCATTGTGAATCGATGTGAAATTTAATTTTTCACTGCGGATCGATGGGAAACAGATTACTTGAAACTTACTATTTATTGTTTGACACAGGTGTCCGGTGGATCCTTCGATCTTCCCAAGCTTCACTCCCGATGGCAATGCTCTTCAGTCGGTCTACGAGGCGTTCAGGTTCACCGAATCTTACGGGGTCATTTTTCAGTGCAACGTCAAGTACTGTCTTGGACCTTGCGAGCCGGTACGAGTTTGATATTTTTCACATTAGCTTTAATAAAATCGTCGGCAACATTAATTTTGTCATTGTTCTATACCGATTTACATTAAAGGCCGTCTGCGAATGGGGTCGCGAATCCGTTGAATCGTGGGGCAAGAGGCGTCGGAGAAGCGTCGCAAACTCAACAGAGGAGAAGTCCGAGGACATGACTCTATCGCAAGAAATTCTCGTTCTCGATTTCGGTGACGAGAAGCAATCCGAGTACTTGAAGAGCGACGCTAGCATAGATTTCAACGAGGCTGGTGAGTAAAAAAAATCATACCAATGATCAAATTCGCCGATCCTCAGAGATCAATGCACTAATGAAAATAACGTTTGAACAATCCTTCATCGCAGACAAGACGGTGACCATCATCGAGCCCTGCCCCACGAAAACCACGGTCCTCACATTGGGTGTAACCTGCGCCCTTCTCATTCTCATCTACGTGTCAACCATATTCTGCTACTACATGAAAAAGTGGCTGACACCGCGCAAGATGATGCCCTAAGCAGTGCGCGTTGATCTTCAAAGATGAGTACGGACTGTCGGACCAACCACGTTCGTACGCGAAGAGTGCCTGAAGCTCATAGCTGCTCCAACTATCTCGCGCGCGACGACAAGGAAATCAACGAGAAAAGAAAATGACAAAAAAAAACAACAAAAAACAAAACAAAAAAAAAGAGAATTAGTAGAAACGTAAGAAGGACTGAATTGACGATCGCTAGATTTAACAGCGAGCGCAAGACGAGCGAGACGATCCGTCTCGATTCTTATCTTTTTTTTTTTAATAATCCCTTTCGTTTCTGCGAGTCTGGCTACTTTTGATTGGGTTGCAAGAAGCGCGGGTCGGCCTCGATCATTTTGAATCGCGAACGACCCGCCGTACCGGGATCGATTGTCAATTTTTTATTTTTATTATTATTTTTTTTTTGTTTCTATGTGATATTTTCGACATTTCGCCGATGATGAATTCCGAGGGAATTTTTTTTGTACACGATGCCCCTCGTCTATCAAATCGTCGTTCGATCTCCCGGTTTCTCACGAAGGGGATGGAGTTGTGAGAGAGACCGCGAGGAGAGTAGCGAAAATCATCGGCGATTTAATTTGAAAAATTTGTTAAACGAAGAGAAAAAAAGCTGACTCGGTCACGGTACAACCAAGCGATTTGTAACCCGCATCAAGACTAGCGGTATTTAAAGGTTCACGCTTGACTAACGTCTCTAATGGTACAGAGCCCTGCTCCCCCCCCTCGTCCCAAACGTCCCTTTCCGCCCCTTTATCCCCGATTCCTCGTCGCCTCCACGACCCACTTTCGTAGATCTTAAGGTATAAAACTAGGATAGTTGAGTAAACATAAGTGACAATTAAGCTACTTGCAACGACGGCATTTAAGATAATAAAAAGAATATCCGGAAGCGTTATAAAAAAAATACCCAGAATTTCGGGATCAAAAAGAACGCGACAAAGCGTTTGCCAAGCTCACAATCCGACCGAAAATAATTTTTTTTTGTTCTTCCAAAAGTCTAAAAATTACACGCAAAAGAAAAGGAATCAGGATTGTGATCATTATGATTATGTCTCGGGTGCAAATATTTGTACAGCTGCCTGCGCTGTGCCCCTCGGGCAAAGCCCGTACATACACACATTTCGCCTGGTTATACATGCATATTCATAGGTATATCATTATTATTATTATAGAGTAGAACGATATTGCGCAATATGAGAAGCTTGTCAATGGTCGGGCATGTCACGACCGTAGGAAATATTTGAAAAAAAAAGCGAAGTGATTTGAAGTGAAAAAAGCAAGTACCAATTAAAGTCCGGAGTAAAAGAGGGAAAAAAAAGCATTACAACTCGTTGGAGAGCACAAAAAGCGACAGCTCCGAGAAGTAAATAATGAACGAATGTATATATATAAAAGCATGAAGGAAACAAACAAACAAACAAAAGACGTAAACCGATACTAACGAGGTAGCAGAAGTGAGAGAGCCCTTACTCATTCGACGCGCATATAAAATCTCATCCCAATATCACATCTTATTTTGTACTCTATTTATATGTAATAATGTATACTTAAATTGAGCGTTTTATTAATTAAACGACATCGATTTTGAATCAACGCCGAGGTACTTTTTATGCAAACGACACCACTATCGAATCCCATCGGCCGATCAGGCACGGCTATATAAATTAATTATAAAATTACCCGATCGAATGTGTCACACGAGCACACTTTGTCGTCCAAGATCTGTATCTTGTGCTCGGTTGTCGTTTTTTTTTATTTTTTATATTTCCCACTGAGGTCACGTGAATTATTCGATCTGCTCCATTCCTCGGCTTCCCTTTCACTCGATCTCGGCCTCTCTTTATACACGTATATGTGATATACTACTTGTGCGGCCAACAGAGAGTCCGAGATATCGTTGCAGCTCGTGCCCGCGCTCTGCCCCATCGTCGTCGCCGACACCGCTTGACCCTACCCGGACGTTGGCGATAAAGTGGACAGACCCCGAGCGCGGTACGTACGAACCCACCGACGGACAGGCGGAAAGACTGAGCGACGTGCAAGAGAAGAGTGCCCGAGCCGCACGTGACCAGTTACGCAAACTCGATAGTTTCGTGACAAAAGAGCTTCCTGCGTTTTAGTCTCGCACGTTCGTCGATTCCATGCAAAATTGCCCGCTCCCCGTACAATCCTAATCATAATAATGATAATCATCATCATACAGCCATCATCATCATCGTATCGCGACTGTGACGCGATTATTACGATGAATGGAGAGACGGAGCCGGGATACTTCACACTCGTCTGACGCACTCTCGATTTAGACTATTTATACTATTGTGATGTTCCACCGAGACGAGACTTCGAGCCTTCGGCGATCTGGGCAAAGTGCCAGACCGATCTGGGAAGTCGTATGATGCTCTCGAGAAACGACTGCCTAATGTGTCGGAGGGGGGGGGGGGGGGGGGGGGGGGGTCGTATGTTTTTGCAATTTACGTCGATCGATGGATCGGGACGGAAAATATGCTCTATCTAAATAAAAAAAGTCCATCCCTCGAAATTTAACGGGAGAATTCTGCGAGACAAAAAATAAATTTTGGCCCAACCACGGATTGTGTGGTGTGGACCATTTTTACGATCCCTTGATTTGAGGCAACGTTTTTTTAAAAGTATCGTCTGAGAAAAAAAGAGATTTCGTAACTCTTGCGTTTTTCCACAATTCGATCAGAAAGAATGTCACTGTTAGAAAAACCGAATTCCAACTTTGTCCAAAAATGGGTCATGGAACGAATTATTGTTACTCGGCGTTCGAAGTCTGTGTACGATGTTTTTTTTTTTTTACCACTTTTTTAAAACTCCCAGTACAAATGTTTGATACGAAAAATGCCGCGCCAGAAGCGAAAATTTGTTTAAAAAAATTGATGTTTACGATTTACAAGACATTCCGAAGCGAAGCGAGACGCGATGCTGCTAGTCAAGTTAAATAGAGCTGCCAGAGAGACGTTGGATAGAGAGATTTATATCGATGGAATATTATTCCATGCTACCGAGAAGTACACATTTGAATATGTAGATATACTGTGTACACATTTGCATAGTGTACAATCACTCTCACTGTATGTTCCCCCTCCCTCTTCGATCTCCTTCTATTTTTTTCGCTCTCGGTCTTGTACACTCTCCCTTCTCTTCGGCTCTATCTCCCCGCGTGCCAGAAACGAAACACTCGTGATTGACAAGCGCAGCTCAGCGGCTGCTCGAACGCGCGTGACTAATCGATTAAGGCTTGTACACTGAATGTACGCTGCTGCCTCGTTTGCATCGGCAATCGAGACGATAAAACTTGGCATGCTTCGAGACTATCCGCGCTCTCGACCGCACTTCCTTCTAGAAATTCCTCGATATATATCGAAAGAGCACTCTTTCAATTACGATCGCGCAAGTGTATCGATGCGCTTGAACTCCGGAAAAAGGAAAAAAAAAATATACATATCAAAGTCTGCTTCGTTGATGATTTTTTAATGAATCCTAGAATCCACGAGGCATTCGAGAATGACAAGAAACGATGTGTACGCGTGTTGCGTGACTATATTGATTCAAGTGAAAATAACTCACTGAAGAATAATCGATTTTTACTGATTAGGACACCATGGAATATTTCGATATGGCCCACATTCGACAGTCGAACTTGCCTACGCGTCGTAGGAATAAGGCTAACGATCTACATATGTTTAAGAATGCCTCGCGCATACGGTACCAACCAAAAGTTACATTCAGCCAGTTTCAGTAGAAAAAGAAAATGGTTGTTCAACAAATACCAAGGATATTATTGCGTGAAATGTGTTTGTCCGTTTCTCCGAGAACAGGTGAATTTTCAAAATTATTTTCGAACGAAGAGTTTCATAAATATAATTCTGAAAAAAAAGCCAAAAATAGACACTTCACAACGATAACAAAATTTCGTAAAAACATTGATGTGTATTCAGAAAAATTAACGAATTCGTTCAGGCAGAAAAAAAAGTTTTCCGATTGTTTGTCAAACGGTTAATGTTTCTTTTACGAATCTGTTGTTAACTTTCGGGCAGAGTGAATGTTTTTATAGTCGCGTATCTGGCGGTGTTTTTGTTTTCGCATTCCCATCAAACTGTGTAAAAAAGTATAAAAAAAAAGTTCGCACCGAATGTGACTTTTCGCTTGGAGTGTATAAAGGTATCTACAGGTATACGCAGCTTTACAGCTGTATGGGTGATGACATTTCTGTAACAAGTTACGGCGTGCCATATTACCCGTCATCGGCAAATAAAAAGTTACTCTAATCGCGAATGCCCTACAACTGCCTCGATCCGTTTTAATCGATTTCCCGCTTGCAGAACAGCAGCACCGTTCGCAAGGTAAGTCAGAACTTGCCGACCTGCAGTCGGAGTTCTCCGGTACAAACTATATAATCCCCAGGGCAACACGAGTAGCTTTATCGCGCCACCTCGTGACTGCCCACTTCCATCGATAATGTTTGTTCTCCCTTTCGTGAACCTTGGGGGAGGGAAGGCTATCCGTCGAGCGGGAGTTCGCCGTCGCGCCATCGTCGTCGTCCGGGCAACGTTTCGCCTCAACGTCAATATTTTTCATTTTCCATTTTTTTTATTTTATTTTATTTTTTTTGCCGGTGTCTCAGGAAAAAATCCTACATGTGGTGGTGACCGGCGATGAGCGCATCGACGAATTTTCTTGTCGTTCCCCGGCATCGTTCACTTCTGCCGATGCCGCAACGTCGTCGTCGAACGTTCGACAACATCGGTGGCGTGTAAGCCGAGTGCAAACACATGGCAGAGCCCAAAGCCTCCGATACGCCTTCGCCAATGATAAGATAAAGGTACGAGAGTTCGTCAGTCTTTGGAATATATATATATATGTGTATACATATATATATATGTGCGTGCGTGTGTGTGTGTGTGTGTGTGTGTGTGTGTGTGTGTGTGTGTGTGTGTGTGTGTGTGTGTGTGTGTGTGTGTGTGTGTGTGTGTGTGTGTGTGTGTGTGTGTGTGTGTGTGTGTGTGTGTGTGTGTGTGTGTGTGTGTGTGTGTGTGTGTGTAACATGTCCGTGTTCTCTACATACATAAGTAGGTCTGCACAATATTAGTTGCATGCTATAGTGCGTATGTAAACTTCGCTCGCCTCCACGCTATATTCCACTTGTCGTTCGTATTGGTTAGGCTCCGTACTCGCATTTGTTGTTCACGATCTACTTGGTCCCCCCCGCCCGCCGTCAACCCTTTTCCCACACTTGGCTGCTTTCTCGCTCGAATAGAGTCGAAGCGAACGTGGGCGTGCACTGGCCCGCCTGTGCGTAACTACCCGCGGTACACGACATACCGCACGCTGTGCATACGCATGTTAGACCGAGAGATCCCAAGTTCGTTCGTATGCGCGAGCAGAGCTAACAGAGCGATTGCCCTCTCAGTTTCCTCGATAAGAAGTCGCGACCGACCGATGCAGATTCCTCGCTAGAACGGTCTCGGTATACGACCTTATCCATACGACCGACCTCTTCGGGTCGCTCGTTTAATGCGATATG
The DNA here is from genome assembly GCA_963922035.1 of Amblyjoppa proteus. Classification (NCBI taxonomy): domain Eukaryota; kingdom Metazoa; phylum Arthropoda; class Insecta; order Hymenoptera; family Ichneumonidae; genus Amblyjoppa; species Amblyjoppa proteus. Next base: position 10,956,475 of record OY998228.1, on the reverse strand, counting down.
CGGAAATTAATCAAAAAAAATAGCTGAAAAAAATAACATCTCTGATACGATGTTTTATCATTACAGGGAAACGAAAAAATCCGCTCGTTTTTCGTCACTCTCGTAATTTGATGTATTTTTTTCATAAAGAATTTCGTGCTCATACACGCGATAAATTCTCGACTTCCGAGGGTTTCCGGAATGGTACAGCTGTGCAAGCAATGTGCCCGGTGTTGGTGCAGGTATGTAGCAGAGAAGTATACACAGAGTAGGCGCCGCTCGTACGAACGCCCACGGTACCACGGGATATTTCTGTACGAAATATACGCGTGGGCAAGTAACGAGTGGGCTTGCCTCTGCGTGCTGGTGCGCTCGGCCGAGGAGAGTTAGCCGCTCTTAATGCGTATCGTATATTAGAGAATTAGAGAAACGACGATCAGACTTCGCTCTAAATGGCTGTGTGACGTGCGAGAGTTGATACGCCCGTGATAAATATTCGTTCCAACTCTCGTGGCTCGGGGGGGAGGGGGGGGGAAGCATTGCAACGATTAAAAACCGATTAAAACGCTCGCGGGTTTCGGCCTCATCGCCGGTTCGTTCCGTTGTTCGAGCTTCACGGCCGTTTCGGACGAGTCCGCGTCTGGAATTCTACCTGAATCTGATGAACGTGTGAGCGCTCAGCCGACCACCCTCGCTGCTCCTTCGTTTCCTCAGCTATTCCGGCTCTCTCTTTCTTTTCTTTTTCCCCCCTTTTTTTAATTCACGTCGTTCCTGTCGCTTCGAGATAAGTCGCTCCAATCAACGATCGAAGGTACGTGCGCGTTGCGCATGGTCTGCAATGCGTATGTGTATACATATGTATATGTATGAACGTGCGTTCACATTTCCAGCTGGGAGCAGCTCGTGACGAGAGGGCGTAGGAGCACTAGTGGCGGGTAATCACTCTTTGCGTTCTTATAGTAAACCTCTGCCTACTACAACCTACCGCGCCATAGAGAAAGATATATCCCACATGGACAGGAATAACTCACATACCGTCCGCGCACTTTGAACACGCGCTGCAGAACCGAACTATGAAAATAATTCGCGCGCCCGATAAACACGCAATTTTGCGGATATCGAATGACCAATCGTAACAGAAAATAATACATGTTATTGCTTTCGATTTGTTCCGTGTGCTGATTAGCTGCCGGTATGGAAGGGAGGCTGGTGAGCTGTTCACGGGCTTGTCGTTGATATAACGTATTTATGTATATGGCAACAATTGAGATATCGCTTTTTTAAAGTACCGAAAAATTACAACTTTTGTGAAAATAGGGCAAATTATTGTTTTTTTTTTAAGTCATTTGGCGATTCGACGCTATATCCGACTTTTATTCCCGCTAATTACGAATTTGGATCAGTAATTGACCAAAAAAACATTATTCAAATTCTGAAACGATGATCCTACTCGTACATTAAATAAAACCTTAAGCACGGAGGAAACCTTCGGTGCATTAAATAATCGTGGTCCAAAAAAAAAAAAGAAACAAAAACAGTTTCTCGATAACACCTGAACGAAGTGCTGTAGCTCAAAACTTTTCGTGCATTGGCCTTAATCCAGAACAGAAATAAAATGCTGGCCCTCTCTCACTCTCTCTGCGTCGTCGCCACCTCGGTTTCCCCGCGATTCTCGTCGGCGAGCCCATCGGCCGAGGCACAGCCGCGAAAGAAGAACAAGCAGGAGGATAATAAGAAACTCGACGTCGTGCACTATAACAGTATAGAGAAAGAATATAACGTCGGTGAGAATGCCGAGAAATACGAGAGAAGCGACTGGTGGCCAGGACAGGAAAGAAAGAGAGGTGCGAAGGGCAAGTAAAAGAGTGATTCGATCTAAGCCGGCGCAGGAGTGACTGCGACAAAGCTGTCTCGGTCGGAGGAGCGTAGCAGCCGCAGCAGCGCAGTAGATCATTTGGGCGCCGAGAAGTCTGGTACGACCAGGCCGGGGCGGCCGAGACGGGGCGAGAGGAAGGAGGAACGCGGAGGAAAGGCGAAGGCGAGCGGAGAGAGGCCAGCCAGAGAGGCGCGTCTCTTGTTACGCGACCATTTGGGGCGCCAAGCGAGCCGGGGGTCCGAGGGGAAAGTCCAGGGAGATTTCGGGCCCCGACACAGAAAGAGAGGAACACATTCGAGGTGAACATAAACCAAAGCGGGGGCGAACTCAGGCAACCTCGCGAGAGGTTTCGAGAGAGAGAGAGAGAGAGAGAGAGAGAGAGAGATACAGTAGATACTCGTTTAGGGATAGTGTTTCCGTCGGGCAACGTATCTACTCCACTATCGTGCAGCCCGTGGATGAAATCCAAGGGCTGGTCTCTCCGAAGGGAAGGGGGGAGGCCATGCAGGATGCGCGGCGGCATCGAAGGGGCCCTCGCGGACGACGAAGAGCACATTCCAGCGGGATCGGAGAAGGTTCTCAAAGATGGCGGTGCCGCGGGGGCCTCGTGAATGTAGGTCCTCGACCGATCCCTACGGGCAAACGGTGTGTGTGCCTCAGCCGCATCGTCGACTTTATATTCTCTCTCTCGGCGCTGTTTCGTTTCCCTCCACACATCGCCTATACGAGCCTCTTCGTCCTTCGGATCCGCCGATTCCACGTATGGAATATCTTCTCTCATATTCACCGGCATCGATACCCCGTCGACTTCGCGTTAATCGTTATTCATTCTCGACTCTCCTTTTTCCACCTCACTTTGTCGCTATCGTTTTTTTTTTTTTTTTTTTTAATTTCGTTCTCCCCATCGTTACGCCTCTCTGTTCAACGCCTCGTGGTTCGCTGTCGCGTCGTCTCGTGTTTTCTATACGTGCGTGGATGCCTAGTAGTGAACTAGCCGGAGGAGCCTCCATGCACCGCAACGAGTTCTCTCGGCTTTCTTCTCTCTCCCTCGTTCCATCCGTCCATCTCCCTCTCTCTCTCTCTCTCTCTCTCTCTCTCTCTCTATCTTGCAGCGCCTAAGCGAGTTTCTCACATCGACGGGGTTCTCTCCGGGCGTTCGTGGATTTCCCTCGGTCCCGCCAGACCCCTCGGTATCCCCGCGACTCTCGAGCGGCCAGGCCGAGCCGAGCTGGCGACACCCTGTCTGGCAAAACCGGCCGTCGGACAAAGGAGGGGAACAGCCCGCGACGTTGCCACGTTGCCTCTCATTCTCGAAGCGATAGCGCCCGCGCGCGCTCTCGTACGTACGACGCTATACATACTACTCGTGCCGCGCGCGCTCGCCTCATGTAGCTGCGGTTGCGCGCCTACCTTCGGCCCCAAGGACAAATCCGACGGTGCCAGCCATCGTGGCGACGACGGAGAGCGCTCGTGCGCTCCGCACGTAGGTCGTGAGCGAACGGCTTTGCCCTCTGTCGACGTGTGGACTCTCCTCTTGGACTCGTTTCACGGATCTTTTTTTTTTTTTTTTTTCAATCTACGCCACCACGACGACCGGTATCCGTCGATTATGTACAACCCACTCTTACGTTCAAAAATTTCTTCACATCGACACATTCGTCGCCCAATCCGTGACTGTTAAGTGCCGATTGGCGAATTAATAATAATAGATTATTAAATGTACTATACGTGTGTACTATATATACACATTATTTAACTTATATATTATATATATCAATTGTTTGATATATGTACTATATGTCTATAAATTATTTGACATGTACGTCCTGCATTGCGATCGTTTTGTATGTATATTCAATTTTCATATGGCAATGATTTTTGTCCTAAAAGACGGTTCTAATAATACAGGCGAATTCGTGGTAGCGGACAGGAGGGCTCGACTCTCGGAATTCCATTCCTCGGATTCACCCATCCCTCTTTCGTGATGCCGGCTGCTTGTATAGCCGGCTTGCGCACTATAATAAAGCGTACATAGGTAGAGAAAGAGTCATAGGCTCTATTGGTATACCGGGAACGGGAGATAGGGTTACCACAGCTTGTTCGTACCTCGGACAGCGGGTGGCGTGATCGAAAGCGCCACCCCACTATACGTATATACCGAATAACCTAAAGCGTATATATATATATGTATATATTTGAACAGTGCGAAGCCTCAGTCTCAGATGTATGACGCAGATAATGGAGGATTCCACTGCGATGAGTCGACGCGGAGAGGCTCTCTGGCACCTCTCCCGTCCCTCCGCCCCGCTGTCACTCTATACTTGGTTTATGGAGGAGAGCAGGTGCCTTCGGGATGATTGCCAACGTCGGCTTCGTTGCCCATCCCGAGAACGCGAGCGACGAGGACGGCGAGGCGAGAAGGCGAACGACGGAGGATCGAGGGGTTCTCTGCCCGTTCGGGGCATTGTTGTACCCGGGGTACCAGCAGGTTCATGAAGGTTCATGAAAGAAGAGAGAATTCCCTTTACCTTCCTTTTATTTTGTGATTTTTTTTAGTTTCCCCCCCCCCCCCCCCTCGAAGAAAGAGCATGACCCATCGGCCCGTTCATTATAATCCCCGGCAGCCAGAGGGGAATCCTCTCTTCTCCCACTTTGCTATTTTTTTTTTTTTTTTTCTTCTAATTCGAATGTCAGTACGTTTGAGCTGGACTCGGTGTAACACAATGTATATAGAGAGAGAATGGTGGAAAAACTCGAAGAACTTTCCGCGACGGTGCGTCTCACTCTAGTCGTTCGTACGAAACAAGTGTGCGGGGAAAGGGTTGTGTGCGCGCGCGCGCGTGTGTGTGTGTGTGTGTGTGTGTGTGTGTGTGTGTGTGTGTGTGTGCGCGCGTGTGCGCGCGCGCGTGTGTGTGTGTGTGTGTGTGTGTGTGCGTGCGTGTGTAACGGAAAAGGCTTGCGTCATCCCTGGCCGCTGGTGGCGCGGCTCCGGGCTGCCTACACACCGAAAGACAGAGCCTGATGAGCGAGAAGCCGAGAGAGCGAGGGAGAGAGACAAAGACTTGGCAACTGCGCGGGAAGCTAAACATATTAACTGTCGGCTCACGCCACAAAAACAACATGATCTCATTCCGTGGCGCATATGCGCGGAACTCTGCGAACAGCCGGGGCCCCCGTCCGTATGAAACAGGAGCTCGTATTAAATCTCATTCAAAACTCCGCGTGCGTTCGATGTATAATGCGAGCGTGGGGTATTGAAAAATTGTGCAAAGCTGTGCAACAATGAGGCGTCGATGAAGAAAGAGAAACAAAAAAATATATATATATATATTACGATAACGAAACGAAAGAGGCGCGATAATGATTTACGCAGGGAGGGTGAAGCTCCACGAGGGTCAGCGGACATGGAAGTATAACGAGCGCAAGAAATTACACGAGAATCGGAAATAAACTAAGCAGAAGCGAAAAGAACCTTTAACCCAGCGGTGACTCTTGACCCGCTCGCGGCAGGCGCAGCGGCAGAAGCGAACCAACTTGTAACTCTCGCGGCCTCACGTAGGCCACAGTTAAGAGACTTCTCGGAACTCGTGGAGTTCTAGGTATTGTATACGGTATACATTGCTATACATAGGACGTAACACGGATCGTCGGGCCAAACGCGTCACTGATTTCACGAGACAGACACAGATAAAACGTCGGTAACCTTCCCGGCTCGTTAAATAATAACATGGCGTATCAATGTTTTTTTTTTGTTTTGTTTTTTTTTTTTTTTCTTAAGGTCAATTTCAAATTCGCAGTCGAATGCAATAATGTCGACGATAAAGTTACACATACGACGTATGTAAAAGTGCGTATCCTTATAACGCTCCATGCAGTATCGGGGCATGAGTTCTGATGAAGTTTAAATGGCATTGCCGAAAGAGTCAAGAGTGCATGAAAGGAGAATCCTACGTCCAAAGGAGTCGAAGAGCCTTGGCCGTCTCCGAAGAAGCGGCATACGGAGAAATTGCGGAGTGAAAAAGGAGAAGTTTCAAGGGGGGTATGTGTATAGAGGAGCGAGAAGGAGCGAGAGGAGAGAGAGAGAGAGAGACAGAGGGAGAGAGGACGAAGAAGCGAGCAAAAATCGAGGCTCCGCGCTGGCTAGCAGGCCCGCCGCCGCTCTGGCTGCGCTGTCGTGGTAGTCAGACGTTCGTGGCAGACAACATGGCGCCGAGAGTATGCGGCGGCGGCTCGACTCGAATGCTCTGCCGAGGCCGTGCGCAGCTCGCTGTTCGTCGTCACATCAGCGTGACGTTTCCCGCGCGGGCTGCTGCGCCATGCTATATATCCCCGACTAGTATGCGTACACGTTGGGAGAGATACATAAAACGCTGCGGCCGTGTGCTGCCGAGGCTCGAGCTCGCGCGCCCGCGTCATTAACGGAAGTGAGGCGGCACAAGATGGCGGATCTTTTGGTAGCGAACTGACTGGCTGCTGCGTCTCCTCGGCCGAAGTGTGAAAGCGAGAGAGGGGGGGGGGGGGGGGGGCGCCTACGCGTCTCTCTCCGCCATCTCGCTTCCTCGTCTATGCCTGCAGCTAGAATCGTTCGCGATACGTGGAAGAAGAACAAAGAGAGGGCTAAAAAAAAAAAAGATCTACGGATCCGGGGGTTAGAAAACGCGAGAAGAACCTGCGGGTGGCACTGGATAGATCCGAAACTCGAGAGCGCGAGAGAAATAGAAGATTGTGGCAACCGAGAGAGCGAGAGGGAAAAAAAAAAAAGAGAGAAAGAGATCGCCGTAGGACTTTGCTCGTGGTAGTTCCCGTGCATGCGCGTAAAATTTATCTTCGTGTAAGTGGGCAGGGTAAGGTTGGCTGGCGCAAAGAAAGAAGAATGACTGGTGGCCGCTGCCGCTGCTCGCTGATGGTCGAACCCGTCGTCGTCGTAGTGCCCGAGAGAGGAGTGTGCACGCACACAGAGAAACTCGAGGACAGTGAGTCCGCTCGTGTCGGTGAGAGCCGGGTGAGGTAAGGGGATTCCCGCTGCGACGAAGAGACCGGCGGCGCTTGGTGGAAGGGAACACTGTCGACGGGCGAAAGGGGGCCGGAGGATGGGGGGGGAGGGGGGAGAATCGGTGTGTTGCTGCGGAGAGCGTCGGGACGCCACGAGAGGACATGGCGAGAGGGGCGTCGGCGTATTTCGTTGGGGGGAAGGGGAAAAAGTTCGTAGCAGTGGGAAGCCGGGAGCGTTGCTGTATTATTGTATCCGTGCGCGAGCGGGCCGGTGTGTGCGTGAATTGCTGGTGGCTCTCTCGGTTCCCTCGGCTACTCTCCGCTCTACCTCTACAAACGCTCGGCTCATCGTCGACTCGGTATACTTGTCGTAGTAGTCGTAGTCGACGTCGTTCCCCGAGAGCTCGACGAACTGACTCTCCGAGTGTACAGTGCCCGGAGTCGCAAGGTAGTGGGGATGAAAATTAGTTACGGCATCTACCCAAGAGACCTAAAAGGAACTCCGTGAGCCGCGCTCGGCCAGGCCACACACTCCGTGCAATGTTACGCGTTAAGGTACCCCCGGTGCGTCGATCGCACTGCTCGCCGGTCTTCTAGAACAAGAGGAGACCACAGTGGAAACAAACGTGTCGAGAAGTGAAGAAAACAGCTTGTGTGCCTTTCGAGTGTGTAATTTTTTATTTTTTATTTTTTTTTGTTAATACCGCCGAGAAAGAAAGAGAAGCGAAGAGACAACCGAGAAATATTGAAATAATCTAAAGAACTTGTTGAGGAACGCAATCGCGAAACGACGATTGCGGCACATTGCACAGTGCCTTTCGAAGTGTACATGTGTGTGCGCGCGTGTGATTTGCAACATTACATATTAATTATGTCGTTCGTATAGTTCGCGGAAAGATTTGCTGAAACAGTTTGCAAAGTTAAATTCTTTACCTCGCTTCTTCCGCCGCGCGTCTGTCCATCTGTGTGTACTCGCGAGCGGGAGTTAAGTATATACATTTAAAAAACGATAACGCCGTAAAGTTTTGTAACAATTTCGTTATGGCACACGGCGTCGGGGAAGCAGTTAGCGACGGTGGTAACGCGATGAAAATTAGCCAGAACAATAATCACTGCTTGCAGCAACAGCAGCAGCAGCAAGCGAGTTCGCAGGGTTCGCGCAAGAGCGTCGGTGTAATGGGAAGCAGAAGAATTTTCGCCGCGGCCTTCAAGCTCAAGGTTCTCGACTCTTACAGAAACGACATAGATTGCCGTGGCAATCAGCGCGCCACGGCGCGAAAATATGGGATCCACAGGCGTCAGATACAAAAGTGGCTACAGTGCGAGGACAATTTGCGAAGTAGCTGCGCGGAGAGCAACGCTACGACGACTGTGACGAGCAGTGGATGCTGCACAGTACCAGTGGGCAGCAGCAGCAGCAACGTTGCTGCGTCCCCGGTGTCGAGTATGGTTGGTCAAGGAGAAACGATCACAAAGTCCGACCTGACGAGCACATCGTCGTCAGCCTCGTCCTCGTCAGGTTCGTCGATAAACAGCAACAGCAATAGCCCAATCGCTTCTATGAGCGTCGCTGCGTGCGCTGGAGCGGCTATCGCGACGACTCCAGCAACAGCAGCGCCGGCCTTGAACCTCAGCCTCGCCAGACTGCACGGCGACGAGCAGCACCAGCAGCAACTCGCCGCCCGGCAAGGTCTCCCACCGCATCTTCCATCCGGGACTCCTGGAGTAGCGGTGGCGCCGATTCGCCATTCGGAACGGCGCGGATCATCGCCCACGTCCCCTCAATACATTCAGCACAATCACAATCAGCATCATCCCCAAATGCCTCCGTCGTCGTCGCCGGCGAGCTCGGCGCGAGGTATGCTCGTTGGTTACGCGGACTACGCCGGCCAGCAAGACTCGCTTCAGCATCATCAGCATCATCAGCTCGACCGACTGATCCAGGAACCTTCTCATTCGCCCGAACGAAAGTATTCTTACGTTATGAATTGTCGCAGCGCTAATTACGATAGTAACGATGTTCTCTCTAGCACCGGTTCGCCCCGATCGTCGAACAACGATCCGTACTATCAGAGTTTAGAATCTTATCACAATAGCGCCGGGTTTGTTGGATTGATCAACAATAATAACAACGTAAGCGTTAAAGAGATCGGATTAGCCGGCGCTGTATCGCCGTCCTATCGGGACAAGAGGAACATCGTCGAGCCGACCGGAAACCCGTCAGAGCCTCCGCAACTTCAACCACAATCGTCCTCCTTCGGGTCCTCGGCGCCGCTGCTTTTGCTCCACGCAACGACGATAAAGTCGGAACGCGCTAGCCCAGACTCGCTGGCGACGCCAGGGCCGTGCGAGACTCCGGGCTCACCCGAGTCCGCCGCATCGCTTCCCCGTCCTCGCATTCACCATCAACATCAGTTCAACCAGCAGCAGCAGCAATCGCTCGTTAGGAGACTCGACGACGCGAGTTCCGATACGTGTAACACAAATCGCATCGATGTGTGCGACACCAACACGAATAAAAACTTCGTGAACGGAACGACTGTGGCAGCCGCATCGGCGACGGCCATCGCCGCTGGTTCTGCTGCCGTTCACTTGAACGAGACAACGAGACCGTTGGCGCACGTGCACGTGAGTGTCGACTCACACGCGTTCAACACACGAGATTCCGAGAAACAGCAACGGGAGAGAGAAAACCAGCAGCAGCAGCAGCAGCAAAAGCAGCAAGAGCTACATCGGGATAGCGTCAAGATGGAGTATGAGGATAGAATGAGAAGGCGAGTCAAGGAGGAAGTCGTGGAGAGGGAGGAGGTCGAGACTGCTACATCGAGTACGACCAGTAATGCAACACCGACGATGTCGATGATAACGATGATGTCGAGGGAAGCCAAGAGAGAGATATCTGAGGAAGAAACTATCGGTGAAGGTTCCAGGTACCACCGGGAGCGTACGACGGCGGACGCCATCGCCGCGTGCCCTGACTATCGAGGAGCCGCAGAACAGGCAGGATCGACTGGTTCTGGGCCTGTGAGTCCGATCATAAGAGACTCCGTTGGATCATACTCGGGCCTCTCGAGTCCCCGGGCGGCGTCGAGTTCCGGTATATCGACGAGCAGCAGTTGTTCCGACAGCGAGATCGATCCGTTGGATTACTCCTCGGCGTCGGCGAGAAACGCGATAAACGATTTGTCGAGAAGACGCTCGTTTTCGTTGAGATTCAAGCTCGACGTGTTGGACGCTTTTCACGGGGACGTCGGAGTCGCCGGCAACCAGAGAGCGACGGCGAGGAAGTTCGGCATAAACCGTCGACAAGTACAGAAATGGCTCGGTCAGGAGAGCGAGCTCAGAGGCGAGATCGCACTACGGGGCGGAGATCTTCGTCAGCGATTGGGACCGATATCGGAGACCAACAGCAGCGAAACGTCGATAGCGGTTGACTTGAGGACCTCATCGATCACCAATTGTCCCATTTCCGGGCTGAGAAGCGAGGCGGAACTCGAGCACTCATCGCCGCCGCTCTACTGCTGCGACGTTGGCTCTTCGTCGCAGAGACTCGGCTATTATCATCAGGGAAGTATATCGGAACCTTCGGAGATGCCACCGAAACCATGCACGTTTTCCTGCTGCGTCGACGCTCACAATGCGGCCTCGATGATCTGCTACCAGGAGTCGGCGACTAGGAGAAGATCCTCGACCGGTTATCCGGAGTCTCAGGGCAGTATTTACTGTTATTCGCCCAGAGATTCCTTGGAAAACGCTCCGACTACCGAAGGCTTCGACGTCACAATGTCGTCCTCGCCTTTGAAGAGATTCGCTTGCACGCTGACCTATTGCTACGAGACCGTACCATCTCCTAAGCGTATCTGCCTCGAGAGCGTCGAAGAACAACGCACCAGTCCCGCACCGCCTCAGGACGTTCCGCTCTGTCTGGTCAAGCCGAAAAGAAACTCTGACGATTCGTCGATGCAAATCGAGCCTGTTACCAGCACGGTACCGACGCCGCCGGCCCAGCTTCTTGTGCCACCAGCGGCGACACCCGTCTCCAAGAAGGACGCCATTCTCTTCAAACCTTACTTGGATAATCCAGTGAGCAAACCCACCGAGGACACCCGGCTAAGCCCTCATCCGAATAATCGGGGACTGTCGCCCATCAGCACTCAGAGCGTCATCGTGAATAACAACAATAATTGTCACGGTATCTGCAATCTTAACGAGGAGAGATCCATCGTTTCAAATACACAACACGATTACGCCCTCGAGCTCAGCTTGAGGGTTCCGGTATCTTGGAGAACGACTCATCACGGCGGTTACACCGAATTTCCTGAGAGACTGAAGAGCGCCTTCGTCAGGTATCCCGCGAGTCCGCATTACACGTGACTCGTACGAAAAATTACGTTAAAGTTATAACAGATAATTCGCGAGAGATAATTTCCGACGGTCTTACGGAGCGTTCGAGAGAAGGGTTCAAAGATTGAAATTTATTCTTGCGAGACATTTCGTCATTCGATTGATACGTGATAGGCAACACGTCTGCGGGAGAATTTTATCGCAGGGAAGAAAAAGCAGTCTTATCGATTAGATACATTTACAACAAAGTCGCTGGTTTTAATCGGCACACAGACACGTTCCTCGTTCGAAAATACCCGAACGGCCTCGCTAATCGTTGCTGGAAAGCATTTTGTTACTACCTTTTCCAATTTTTTCCCCTTCGCGTATAATTTTTTTGTTCTCGCTCTCTCAAACGCTCAGGGGCTTATCGCGGCGAGATTAGCGCGGGCGGTGCGGGAGTCTTATCGCCTCTAGGCCGTTTAGAGGTCGTCTCTCTTGCTTGCGTAGTCCGCGATTACGGATTTCCTCGGATGCATCTCTGTACGTAAGAGTGACGTTGCGAAAGGGCTTCGCGGAGAATCTTTTTATTAATCGTTGGTAACTATACTTGGTATACAAACCGTTTTACGACGGAAAAGGAGAACAGATCGAAGGATCGTTGAATTGCTCAAAGAATAATTGCTTCCATTAATCGAGATATAATCGTATGATTATCGTAATACACTTTTCAGAGTATTAAAGAAACGAAGCACTCGTTCGTTCAATTTTTCACACTCTCTTCTTCTTTTTTTACATATATATATATATAATTCGTTTGATTAGTTATTTAGTTCGTCTGTAAATATGTAAATAAGATTTAATTATAGCGTTCATTGATTGGAGAGTTTTAGGGACGAGTTGAAAAGGAAAAAGATGCGGGCGTTCCTCGAACGGGAACGAATCTTGATATATCGGGGGAACCGGATCATGTTTCGGGTTCCGAGTCTCTCCTCGTGTGTGCCTTCTCGTTTTATCACTCAGGACATTGAATGAATTATAAAGTTTCTATATTTATAATACATATCGCGACCGTGTACCGTTTAAGAGATTATAATGGAGAACGTATGTGAATGTTTCAACAGGCACGTATCTCTAGACGCGGTCATCGACGATTAATGAAAATAAATCGGGTATCGCGAGCTATTTTATTTTATGATTTTTTTCTTTTTTTTTTTATATATATAGACGAGAAAATTCGTAAGAAACCGGTGTGCCTTCTCGTTCACCGACATCGCCTTTACTCGAGCCGTATCGTCGGTTCCTCGCCGACGCAAACGCGAGACAAGACATACAGGGACATAATTGTAATTAGTAGATATAAATATGAGAAGAGCTCGGGATAGTTCGAATTTGTTAACGACCTGATTTACACATTGACCTGATGCAATGCACTGACGCAAAAGGTGACGAAACAAATTTATTAATCCAAGAGCCTCGAAGAGCTCCGTAGTTTATACGAATCGTCCTCCAAAGTTAACAAAAGTATTGTTCACACCAATAAATTTACGTCCATAATAAATATTAAAAAAAAAAAAAAGAAAACGTTGTTTCGTGGTTCAAGGCTCACCGATCGAACGGTTGAATAAAAAAAAAAAAAAAAAGAAGAAATAAAAATACGTCATATTATTATATACACGTTGGAACTACGATGAGAGCCTTGCGCCGGACGAAACACGTGTCAAGGTGGCAATGTACAATAAAGAAATATAAAAAGATTATCGCTAATCGTTTTAAGCCATAATGAATTACATAATGCCATAAAACAATTTACATAATAGCATGTAACTCGACGAGAAACGGAGTGAAAGAGACGACGACGAAAGGAGAGGAAAAGAGTGAGAGCGATTACTGCAAAGTCGAGTAGTTGATTCTCGACGTCACGGCGCTCTGAGCTCGCGTGCTCGCCGGCCCACAAGAGTCTATTAACGTAGTATACGAGAGAGTTAGTATACGACGGAGAATAAGCAATATTTTTAAACTGCATAAGAGGCGAGTCGTCGTGGGCGAGCCCACGATAATCTCTTCAAAACGCAAGCATATTATATTATTATACGAATACCTACAAATACAGATTTATTATACACGATACATTTTTTTTTTAATAATAAAAAGTAAACGAAAAAAAAAAAAAAAAGAAAAACAAGATTTATGTATACACGAACGAAGACAACGATGTTCATAATGTAAAATGTACAAGTGCCTTCACGCACGTATAGAAAGATATTTATACCGAGTTAGAAGGCGATAACGCGTAAACGGACTCATTATTATTGTAACGATGGAGGAGAGGCCTCCTTCCGTCACGGAAAGACTCTCTATCTTCGCGTGCCTTAATATATCAAGTAATATTGAAATATATGTAAAAATGATGCTTAAAAAAAAAAAAAAAAAAAATGAAATAAAAAATAATGAGCAACGGACCACGAGAGGGCACTCTTGGAATCGCGAGTCTGGTGCTTTTCCTCGATCATCGGCTGCTCAATGTGTGATAAACGAGACGAACAAAACAGAGAGAGGAGAGAGCGAGTGGCTACAGAAAAAAAATTTATATGCGAATGAAAAATTATGTTGAACGTGCGTCTTCTCCGAATCGTCGTTAGGGAAAGATTATTTTCTCTTTTTCTAACTCGACCGAAGAAGCAACAGCGCTAAACGACCATATCCGACAGTTGTGATTCATTCGAATAGATAAAGACAAACAGAATTATAATAGAGCGTTAGGTATTCAGCGCGAGTGAGCGAGACGGAGTGCGTGAATGAGACATCGTCATCACTTTTATATATGCTCAGAAGACTCAAGAGTTATTGTATTAAAAAACAACAAAAAAAAAACAAAAAACAAAAAATATTGTACTATATATACAAACATAGATTATATATCTCGTAGACTTTTACTGAAATTTGAGAGAAAATATAAGAGATTATTTTAAATGAATAAATCGCTTTTTAGTCACACCTTTCTCCCCCTCCTAATCTTCGTCTCCTCGATGGAAAAAATCTGCATTGAATGTGGGAAACCCGGTTAACGAAATGAATCACTGTACTTTTATTGTTACGGTGATACAAAATAACTGAACGATAAAGGCTCAAACAATGTTGGATAAAGTAGATGGGACAAAAATGTACGAGGGAAATACCAAAGTGTTTTTGAAACACTCGTTAAATCATGAGAGCCATTCGAGACCACTCAGCGGTAGCCGCAAACGCGCGAGCGCGAACATCCAGCAGCAGTGGCATTGTTTCCGTTATCGAAGCGGCAGCCGATTGCCAATTGACGGCGAGTCCGAGGCAAACGCACGACGCTGTTGATCGCAGTAGTGTGTCTTTTCAAACTTTCTCGGCACGCAACTCTCGGGATATGTGTGCGAGAGTAATTCTCGGGATCGCGACCAATCGCCGCAAACTGGAGTCTCGAGATACGTTAACTTGTATTTTATCGTGCCGTCTCGAAAACACCTGGCGTACCGATTCCGTTATCGAATGAGGCGATAATTAAACGATTAAATGAATTTCTCATATTTCGATGTACAGCTGTGCGTGTAGCGAATATATATATTTTTTTTTTTATATTTTTTACAACTCCCCTCTCTTTTATCGCTCGTGCACGTGGCAAAGGGAAAGGGAATCTCCGAGAGGCAGAGGGAGAGTGTTCGGATTTGTATCGCGAGCCGTGCAGCGCTGGTCAATGAAGCAGAGAACGCGTTTGTCGGCTTCGAAGCCCGGAGACTGGCAGGGTAGAAACCTGTACGCTATATCGAAAGGGTTATTTTTTAATATCCCTCGAAGAAGCGTTTGAATTTATCCCTTTCATTTGGTTTAAACTTTGCGATCTTTGGATAACGAACTAGAATATGAGATGAACTTCGAAAAAGTCGACAACATGACAACTGAAGACGAAAAGCCTACACCGTGGAAGTGAGCATGCAACATTTTATCAACAGTCAGCTCTGCACCCAGCTGACGACTCTTCCGTGACTTCCGGTCCAGAAAACTTATTTGTCGATCGGAAGTAAGGTCATACCGGTAATACGTCACTTCCGGTTTGAAAATCTTTATTTTTGTTTACCGAAATTAACGTTATTTTACCGAAAAACGTCACTACCGGTTTGAAATCTCATTTTTCGACTGGCAGTGACACAGTACGGGAAAAGCGTATGGTGTCACTTCCGGTATAGGAAAAATTCGATTTTCGAAACCGGAAGTGATGTTTTTTTTGGTAAAGTAACGTTAATATCGGAAAAAGTAAATAAATACTTTCAAGGATTCTCTTGATGCAGCGTCGATTGGTAGCAAGATGTTGTCTACACAGTGCTCAGTTTCACGATGCAGACTCATCATGTTCCGTTGTCTTGATGTCGTCTTTTCTTCAGTGTTCATTTGATATACTGCGGATAACGGTGCGCGGCTGCCGGTGTCGATTGAATTAATAACTCGTCGTGTTACCGCGATTCCGGATGAGCGTGAACACTCTCGTCCGAGCACCGTCGTGACTCGATGCGGCTTCGCTGAGTAACCGGAAACGAGGGTTACTGACAGCGACGGTAATGCGGCTGGACAGAGTTGGCCGCTCGGTCGTTGTCAAACCACAACAGCGATACATTACGAACGTCGGGGGCGCCCATCAGTCATTACATTACGATCGATAATATAATGACGAACCGTTGTTATCGAGGGCATTGCAGCTTGCATTACGATACGTCAGTCGGGCTCGCCGCGGACGTCGGACCTTGAATCGATGCCGCTCTTCTGTGCACGCATGATGCGAGCCCGTACGCGCCAATCAGAGCCAATAAATTCTATCGCCTGATGCAATATAATTAGGAGGGATGCGCGGCGGTAGCGCGAAGCGAGAGGGACGAGATCTCTCGTGAGCCCCGCGGGTCTTCGAAAATTCCTGCATACTGAATTCCTAGGCGCAGTGCCGATGGAATAATACGTAATGAAAGGGAACGTAATATCCATTACTCATTGCACGGGTTTCCTTTTTTTTCTGATATTATTATTATTATCAATGACGGACGTCACGAACCTCAACTTCGCCGAACGTTAAACTACTTCTGCGAATCGACGATCGCTACCGGCAGAGTACTTAACGAGGAAAGGAGATTGAAGATACGGCGTGAAATAGGAATTGAATCTTCGAGATAGGAAACGTCGGAACGGTCGTTCGACGATCTTTTTCGCTCGACGAGGGACGTTCAAACGCGGAAATTAAAAAGGGATTCCTAAGCTTTATTGGACACGGGCCAGCAATTCGATCAACGTGACTCGAGCTCGGTCCGCGCGGTTCGTAGACCACGAGCTCGAACCGAACGGAAGTCTTCATTAGATCGATATTCGTTCGCTCGCGATCTACACGCGCTCGTAACTGCGATCGATAGATCTCTTTAAGCCTGACGATAATTAGTGATTTTTTAGCAATCCAAGCTAATCCGATAAGTGTCGTTATTTATTATAAAATTAATATAATCGTTAGTTTGATCGTTATTGTTATTTGGCGTTTAATAGTGTGTAGAAAAGTGTGTGGCGCGCGCACGCGGTTCGAGACAGAGAAGACTGAGGTAACACGAGAGACCGAGAGAAAAACGGAGCGAAACAGCTCTGACGCAGGGGAGGGGGGGAGGGGTGAGGTAGACGGGCAGTATATCCGAGGCGGAGTCACATTGTTTCACAAGAAGGAAAATCACGTTTGTCATTTGCGAAAGGCCAACCCAACGTATTTTTATCTTGGCGTCTAAACGACTCGTCTCGACACTCTGCGTGTCTTCCGTACCTCGCGAGGGGCGGCCCGTCGATTTGAAACTTTAATCTTATCTTAGAATTATAACGTGAACTTGTATCGTGGCGCCAGATAAACTCGCTCTCGAACGAAGAAAAAAAATACCTTTATCGACAATTGTTTTTTGGTTTCAGACACTCCCAGCCAACCGCGGTGAGAAGCAAAGCTGAGATCTGGACACTTACTTACATTGTCAGTAAATGACTGCGAGATATGAATCTCCCGACGTTAATATCGAATTGACGAACGAGGATATTCACCGAAGATATCAGGACACCGCGATGGTTATATACAAGGTGATTATTTCAATACCGTAGCGGCAGTATATTAAATCGAATATTAAATTTGATGACATATTTTGGCTTTGGTTTTTTTTAGGACCTACAGAGGAGGAACGAAGTTTCGAATTACCTGAGCTACGGTAACAGCAGACGCACTATCGAGTACAGCAATTATGGTAATCAGCCGGTAATTATACGACGACCGGCAGGGGACATGCGGAACGACTTGACCCAGCGAGTTATGAGGATGTACAGAAAGCCACAAGAGGGCTGCGCTATAAGCTGATACATGTGAATGAATTCATAACATTTTTTTTATTTTTATTTTTTTTTTTTTTCTAACGCTCAAGGTTGTGGAAAATTATCCGGTGGAAAATTATCTCGAGTGACGCAGTTCTTCGGATCGACGGAACGAAAATACCAAAAGGTTAAAATATAATCTTACAGGATAGTTTATTGTGATTAAAAAGTAACAATAAAACGATAAGTGAATGAAATGAAGAGAACTTTTTGACTTACATCAATGAATCTCAGGCAGCGTCGATATTTTCCTTATGTACACGTATTTCGTATTCTTAGTTATTTATAATTTACCAATAATGTTCATCTATACTGCAATAGTTTTTACAATATATACCTTTCTTATCTCCGTTCGCTCCTGACGAACGTGGCAATCGAAATCGAAGCGCGAACTTGGAGTATCAAATAAATATAATATACGAGGGGGAAGGGGTCGGGGTCATCGAGATGCCGATGGAGGATGTGGGACGAGTTTGATTGTAGAAAAGTAAAAATCTGTTGGGTTCTCTCAGCGAATATATCACAGCGATTCGGCGCAAAACGCTGCGAATAAACTCTTCGAAGTTTACGAATAGTAGGTCGAGAAAACGCTTTTTGGAAAGGGCGTAACGCCGAGTTTCTCTACAGCGTTAAGACGTTATCATACAGAGATGAATGAAATTGTCCGGATAGCTCAAGTGCTCCGAAAGCCATTGCAGCGGTGTCTCGAGGGGCGGCGATATTCCGTGGGTTCTCGCTTCGACTGTAACAATTTTTTTCAATAAATATCACTGCTCAACACATAAAAAAAAGTTCTACACTCAACAAATATTTCTTCCTTGTCCACAAAGGTTCACAATTTAATTTCTCGGTAATTGTACAAGTTTTGGTTTTTTCATAAAAATTGTATAATTGCCAAGATAAAAATCGCTTGACATTTGTGGAAAAGACAAATGTTTGTCAAACTCCGCAAGTCTTTATTGCACCGAGTAGATATATTTACTACCGTTCTTTGCCGTTACCTTTCTTATCCTCGCCAAAGACTTCGTCCAGCAAGTGCTTCAGAGTTTTTCTTTGCCCTTCATCGTTAATGGGTTTAACTAATTTCTGCAGATACTTATCCTCGCTGGTGTAACACCTGAACGGGATGTACTTGAAACCCTCGTCGGCGTTATTGGTCTCCATGAGCCTCCGATTGACCGCCCAGAACTGATCAAATTTGTCGTTCAGCAAACCCAGCCACAGCTGATTGTGATCTTTTTTCTGCATACTAGAGACCACCTGGCCTCTGTGTTTCAGCACATCCGCTTCTTTTATACATGACAGAAAGTACGCTTCGACTATCTCTCTAAAATGAAATTAAAGCTGTGAAGAATCTTCGTGGATTACGTGACTATGATGGGTTAACCAGTCCCAAATTTTTTTTACTTGTTGCCACAGTGCATCAGTACGTTCTCCGGAAACTTGTCAAAGTGGACGACGATGTTCCACGGCAATTGAATGTCACTGGCGTACAGATCGAGCAACACTCCTATCGGAAAGTGCCATTTCAACGGCGTTCCGTTGAATTCTAGCCACATTTCGTTCTCCTGTTTATCCTGTTGTATGTGTCGCATAAAATGTTTTCTCACCTGTCGCGAATAATCGATCGGGTAACTGAGTGAGCTCGGCTCCGATGTATACATATATACGTCTTTAAAAAAAATTCAAATCTCGATTGCCGACGGTGTTACCTTGTCGGTGCAGAGAGGAAAATAACTCAATCTCGGTACCATGAGATAAAACGGATCGGGCGCTTGTAACTCGCATACTTCCTCGGAATCCAGTTGAAAGCAGACCGGTATTTTACCCTCCCAAATTTCTCTCAAAACTTCTCGATCGTTCGCCATGTCTCTCTCTATCGTTATTCCGGATAGAGAGAATGTTTCGGCGAATAACTAACCGGACGACTATTAGTTTACTTTAAATGTCAATGCGACGAACGTTGAACATCGATAAGGTTATATTTATCGTTCGGTACTGCTGTATTCGTACCGCTACGACGGGAGACTGGAAACGAGGTCGGGAATCTTCGAGAAACCACCATTGCGTGGGGATTTAACGTACGCGAGCCGGTAAGGGTATTTTCGCCGCGTTCAATTTCGCTGCGTAATTCGCGATTTGATGTTTTTCGATCTCAATACACACCAGACGGTAAATTAATTACAACCAGCACTCCTACAGACTGCTCGAAGTGCTGGAGGTGAGTAATTTGTTTTGGCTCACCGCAATCCGGAATTCTCTCCTCTCCAGACTCCGTCGATGTTTTGGGCTTCGAAGATGCACGATTATACGTCGATATTCCGATGATCTTTGCTTCCTCTCGAGATGCGTGGATCTTTTTTTCTTCCATCGACGTATCATCACAAACACGCCCTGTCGACAGAATAAAACATGCATTCATCAAGGAACATCGTCACTTTGCACGAAGTTCTTTGTGCGCGGGACAAAGTTCCGACTAGAGCTTTTGAGGCTAAGTAAATGAAATAATGCAAATGAAAAATATCTGTGAATTACCGGTTCGTGCGTTCAGAAACTGATCATCTACGATATTTTACTATTTGCATAATGCCGGGGATGGAGCATCGCGAAATATTCAGGGAGGGAAAGAAGCGGGAGTACCAGCACCACGATCTTATCGAGCGTCCATTCAAACGTATACTAACGGCTGCCGCTTCGAAGTTTCTGGGTCTCTCGATGGCGGCGCTCTAGTCGCACGGAATACACTACGATGCGCTGTCGACGTGAATCCGTATATTCCCATGTTCTGTATTTAGCGTTCTCGAACGTACGTGTCTCTACTTCACGTTTACAAATCGTACATCGTATGCTTCGAAGATATTCATGACGAATTGATGATAGCGATACGATGCGTTCGCGACGAATAACAAAAAAATCATGAATCATCGAAGCATTTAACTATCGCAGTTGCGAATCATGTTATTTGCACTATTGGTTTCGGAAGTGAAATACCAATATTTTTTGTTGCTCTTTTTTAATAATTTTTTGTCGCTGCTTATCGTTCGTTACATCTTCACTTATAATTTAGTTCTTCGCTTATATATACTTTTCGGTAATCGATAAAAAATAATCGAAACTCGCTGGGTAGATATTTCTTCGGCGCTAACTGTAGATGTTTCGCTCGATGATAGAGACGCATAAGTTTGTGACTGCATTGCCTCTCGCTGTTGAACATTATCAATAGTAAAAGCACGTTTTTTTTCAATTCAGACGGCGTAATAATGTTCTCCCCTCGTGACCTAATAATGCCTCATTATCGCACTCACAATTTCTCCTTTACGTTGAAAATTCTCCCCTTCCCGTAGTTTCCCTTCTCCTCGCTTTATCGATGACGACGATATTTCTCGTTTTTCGTACTCAGCGACAGTGCCGTCTCGCCTTTCTCTCTTTTTTCTCGTACAAGATAAGGCTTATGATTCTTAAAATAAAGAACCAATCGGGCCAATCTGCGGATTAAACGAATATGAAAAAGGTGGAGACGGGGGCGAACCATATCAGAAACGGTCGATTCTTTGCACAGGCGAACGCCTCCACGCCTGGACACTGGATATCCTTATCGTTATCTACAATATCGAACCTTTGTACTTTGCGACGCGACAATCTTACGAAAATTCTATTTTTCGCTCTTCGATAAGAAATTTCTGTCGCGAAGAAGCAAAACGCGCCGAATATAATCGGTAGCCGCTTATACCGGAACTCGCTTCGTTATCATCAATATTTTTATGTTACCATCTTACTTTCCTCATAAATGGATTGATATATATTTTTTGTACAAAAATCAAAATCAAAATAAAAATAAAAATCTCTCGATAGTTTGAACAACGAAGCATTGTTGTGAACGCACCGTGACGACGATAAAATATCGTGCTAATATGTTTATCCCAGCTGTTATCTCTCGTCCACTCTCTCATTTCTCCTGCTCGTAAACGACGTACGAAACGCCGAACTAATCCAGACCGTACAGGATTTTAAACGAACGTCTGATTGCAGAGTTCAACGTTTGTGTCGATTTAAAAAAAAAAAAAAAACACATGTATAGGCTCGAACGATACCCTATGGGCAACTGTGTAACATCGAAGAAGTTGACCCGTTTGCCTGTCCCGCGTTCGCTGTCCTTTGTCGACGTTCCCCGATGGAGTTTAATCGCGAGCGAACGAACCGTAACGATTGCCTGGTCGAAGGTGCCTCTGTTCGCTGACTCGGGAACCGCTTGCCGAGAGATAATGATAATAGAGAGAATTAAAAAGAAAAAAAAAAAAAAATGTAATGAAAGAAAGCTATATCTGTCATAGTATAGTGAGTACAGTCGGGGAGTGGCCTCTTCGCGATAATAAAGACTGCCTCGAAGCTGAGGCTTCGTTTTCAATTGTTATCTCCACATGTTTTGTTTATAATTATTTGAATTTTTATAAATAATAAACATTACTTTAGATTTTTTTTGTTTTGTCATGAAAACGTATCGAAGATGCCATGTGTTGAAGAAGCAGCGTCAGAACCTCTAATCGGTCTGTACACGCGTCGCTGGCGTGAATCGAGCTCGCTCACAATTTTTCGCCGTCGCGCACGAGGGAGGGATGGACGGTCGTTCTAATTAGCGAAAAATCGCTGGCATATCGTCGAGACAGCAGTGACCGCGTTAATCATCGCTCATGTGCGAGAATCATCGTTTCCCCCATATCAGGTCCGCCGGACGGAGACTCTCGGATCTTTTAAACTCACGACATAACTTATAACGTTATAACGTCTATGGCTTCTGTAAGCGACGAACTTCGACCCCGACGCGATAAAAATTATGCATAATATTATCATTGTCGGAGTGTGTTCGTACTCTGCGCGTGCACTAAATTACTACGGCGCTTACGTCACGACGTTGCATCGAGGGTTGTTGCTTTTTTTTTTTTTACAACATTAATAACCAGCGCGCTAGACTGCCTGAATTATTGTATATATTTAAAATATATATTTAAATTTATATATTAAATTATATATATTTAAAAATTTAGAAATTTAAAAGATGCTCCTCAAAGTACCGACGAAATGCTCAACACGTATTATATGGACGGTGTGCGGGTGTCCCTCGATAGCGCGAAATTACCTGGCGCGCCCACGGAGCTACGGAGTTATGAATATGCGGGGAGGTGGGAGGGGCGGGGGGGGGGGGGAAGACAAATCATCCGAATATATGATAGCAGAGCGTCCGTACTTCCGGCGGGTTCTCGAGACCGGAACTCCCCTCGGAGGGCGTAAACTCGTCGCGACTTTGTGTGACCCTCGCTGACGGGGAGAGCTCCGGACGATCGGTCGCAACATCGTCAGCTCACCTCGTCAGATCCCCCCTAGCGTGAAACGGCACTCTGGCCGAGTCATTTCACGCCTCGCGGAGCGCGGAAACGGCCGTTTACTCTCTCTCACGAGATTTACTTCGTAAATCAGGCGACCCTCTCCTCGGCCGTTTATAATGCCGCGTTAAAACTTTCGAGCTCCCATTAAAAACACACACAAGCCGATAGGCAGCGAGGGTTGCGCTCGCGTCGGTTATGCCATTTAATATATACAACCGTGATATTCGATCGATTATACCGGGCATTCCACTTGTCGTTTCGTTCACGGGATTTAACTTGGTGAAAAGAAAAACAATGAGTACCACACAGTCAAACGTAATCGGCATGTCGGAAGTGCAGAGAGCTTGAATTATTTATCGCATGTATTATGAAAGTTTACTTCCATTTACCGTTCGGGGGAGTCAGCGGACGATAACGAATAAATCGGCCTTTAAATAGATCGTTATTCGCCGTCAAAATTTTGTACATTATTTAATACCTAACATAGATTATTGAGTGCAAATAACACTATTATAGTTATAATCATTAATTAATATATTAATTATTAATTATATATTAATACATGGTGGGCGTTTTTTCCCCCGGAAAAAAATTTCCAGACTTTTCCCTGACTTTTCACTGACCAATAAAAAATTTTTCCTGACCAAATTTCTAACAAATTGTATAAAAAAAAAAAAAAAAATTAATGATGTAAACGAAAATGCCTACCTATCGTATTAATGTTTAATTCGATTTGTTTGTTTTTTTTTTATCTAAGTGTTCTTAATTTTTTTTTTTTAAGGCTTCCTTTTATCTACTCCTTATTTATTTATGGAACGTTCGGCGACAATTTACCTTTTCCCTGACTTTTCCCGGTTTTCCCTGACCGCGGCGACCATGTAATAATTATGATCATAATTATAATTAATGTACCTCCTCAAGAGTCCCGATGATACTCTGATTTTTGTCCAGTGACATTGGATCGTAAACAGGTGAGTCGACAGCCGGGCAGCGTACTTGTTACCGCGGCCCCAGCGAGAGTTTTGGCTCTCTGGGACCGAGAGCCGAGAAGTCGAGCAATGCCCGTGTTCCGAGGATTATAACTCCGACGATAAACGCCTTTGGCTCCGTCCGTTCTCCGGGCTTGTCCCGACGAGAGATCGCAAACGCCACGCGGGGATAAATGTTGCTTTCTCGTTCGGTGTTCTCGGTCTCCCTCCGAGAGAGACTTTCGGTTGCGGCCCGCGCGACGTGTGGCATATGCCCGACGTACGCGAGAGGAACCGGCAGATGGGCGAAAAGTGTTGTTGCCGCTGCCACCGCTCCGAGGCTTGACTCGCAAGGAGAGAAAATAGTAGCAGCAGAGCAACAGCAGCGGAGAGGATCCGGGGGGATCGAAAGGTCTTTTTTAAAGGGCTGCCAGCAGCGCGGGATAATCTCACCGACCTTATAATGCACAATAATAAGCAATAGGAAAAAAAAAAAAAAAAAAGAAGTCTCGATCATTAGCGCAATCGTTAGCCTGCGGGGCACTCGAATCCAATATCGAAGCCCCGACTCGGAAGGTTTAAAAAAAAAGTATGAAATAAAAGAGCTATCATAAAAGACCCGATTCCATTTTCCCTGAATGATCGTATTTCCGGTGGATGCACAAAAAATCGAACTGATTATTATAAGAGCAAAGGAAACCAGATGGAACTTCGGGAACAACTCTCATTCGCTTACATAGTTGCACAGAGACACAAGAGAGCAATCTGAGAAAATGCATCCTTCATTCTCAGAATCGTTTCTCGAGATGAAAAAAAAAAAAAATTATTTCAATCTCGCCACGGGAGTGAGCGTAATCAATCAAGCCCCACGAAATTCTCTCCGGCCGCGCGACGTTCGTTTCAATGTTCTCTACTCTCCTATCCACGCGGGAGACAAAGGGAGGCCCCGGTATCGCCGCAGCGGCGGCGAGTAGCACCTGTAGGCTGTTGACGACGATGGAATAAGACGAAGGACGCTCGGAGAACGCGCGTGTCTGCCCGACGGGCGAAATGTACGCGCGGTCTGTACGCGTGTGGCAAGTTACACGACGGGAAAGATAGCCTTTTGCGGATAGCTGGTGAACGTTACAGCTGCCAGCCGGGGGGACTTTGAAACGCGGTGCGCGCGGTCTCTCCTCCTGGAACACGGTTGAGAGAAAGGAACCTCTTCTCCGCCTCTCGATCGCTCGTCCAGGGGCCCCCTGCTCCCGAGGAAGGTGCATCGGGAGTTGCGTCGGTGCACCGGTCGCCGGGGGCAAGGTGCATCCCCGTCAGCCGCTGTTCGACCGTTCGCGCTTCCCTTCTTCGAGAAGTCGAATTAGGAGCGAAGTGGGGGGACAATGCGGGCCGTCTCAACGACAACTCATAGAGGGGAGCGGGGAGAAAACGGAATCTCGGGCCAAAATCTACGCGTTTCCTCCATTCGGGATGCAATTTTTGTTGTCTCGCGAAAAATTTGTAGAGATGGTCCATTTTGCCCCGAGCACTTTCACCGATTTCTCGATACAGAAAATTATCATTCTTCAATCGACAAGTGGTTCCTCGATGTGTGAGCATATCGCGTTTCCTTCTAACAATTATTGTACAATTAACAATATTTGTATATATAAACTGTGGAGCTTTGTAGTAAGAAAATGCCTGATAAATCTGCAAATTTGTTTTAATCGAAGAAGCATTTCTGCTAGGTAATTTTCCTTGGAGCGACCCGCACTACCCACTGACTCCCATTACCTCCGAGTCGCGCATTTTTTTCAACGGCGATTCGGAATGAAAGGCTCGCGTTCGCGGGCGATCAAAGTACTTTGAAGCTCAAACGAACTTTCCGACGTGGATAGCGAGGTGAGGGCCGAAGCAGGCGCCCCCGTTCTTCAGCCCCCTCCTCCCCCGAAATAAACGTATACATATTATACGTGTATATATATATACATACACACGTGCAAGAGGCTACGGGTATTAGCAGGTATACTACAACGTGTCATTAAATCGAAAAAGCACTTGTACCCTGGGTTCTCTCTCGGCGCGGCTGCACTTGCCGTCCAGGAAGAAGCACCTGACGCGCGCTCTCGACGACCGTTCGAACCGACGAACCTCGTGAGCGGTTGGTTTTCTCGCGAGGGCGAGGGTGCGCACGCTATTCCTCGTTCTACTCGTTTATCGTCCAACGGTCGAAAGAAGAAAAAAAAAAAAATAAGAAAGAACCCGCAAACGCCTGTCGCCTCTTACCTCACCGACGCGTTTTACAATTCAGGTGTAACCGCACAATTTGAGAGCCTCGAGGCTCCTGAGGCCTTATCTACTCGAGTAAGAAAGAACCCCTCATAGATTCGTGTACGATAACGTAATTGAAGTCGCTATTCAATAGATAATAACACCTGCATGTCGATGAGTTTACGCTCAATAAGATGAGCTTGCACCTGTTTTTATTCATTGAACATCCCTCTGTCTAAATTTATTTGAGATAGATCAATCGATAAATGCAATTTCGTCGGTTAAATTCCCTGAGGACCGAAAGCAGTAAAACAGGGAAGGTTGCATTTGGATTAAAAGATGGCTCAGAGTAATAAAACAGGAAAGCCTCCATTAGGGTTAAAAGATGGGTCAGTGCGGTAAAGAGTAATAAAAGGTAAGTAAACAAGTTGATTATCAGCAAGTATTAAACGATAAGCGATAAGTAATAAGATGGCAACATGAGAGAGCTGGCAAAATGGAATACCGGCGCATGAGGCTTTGGTAAAAAAGAAATGGTCAAAAATGTAGTCCGTTTTGCCCCGTACATAGTATAGAGAATCAGTGGACAAGAATTGGGTACAGCGAGGTTATCACAATTACGTCGATGCTCTTTACACGCTCTTCGGCGTTCTTTACCGAAGACGATCCATGCCGACCACCCTACACCCTTGGGAAAAGCCTCCAGGATGAAAATTACAAGGCTGAAACCCAAGATCGATGGAATTTTCAAGGTAAAATGGATCCTCCGACGGCAGGTTGGCGCACAGCCGTCCTGCATAGAAGGAGAGAGAGAGAGAAAGTGAACGGGAGACAGAGGACGTCGGGGGCGCCCAGGGTTGCTGGTAGCTTGGGAACCAGGGGGACGCAACGACAACGGCGGGGTAAAAGACGATCGGCGTTCGGCTCCCGCGCTCTCGTCCGTCCGAGAAAACGACGGTTACACAAAAGTCGAAGAGCCGAAGAGGCACTCTTTTCCTGCCCCTCCCCCCCCCCCACCGCCTCCCCCCCGCCGCGGTCTTCTTCCTCCTTCGCCTCCTCTCGCGTGGGACCTTCACGTGGACATGAAACTTTTTAGCTCTCGCACAAACTCAAGGCGCGCTGGCGGGGTGCACCTGCTATACACCTGTTGGCCGTTGCGAGCCTCGCCGAACGTCGTGGCGCATCGTCTCTACACACTCTGTAATCCGTGTGCGTGCTTTTTTTTCTTTCACGCTAGTGTAAGGAAACCCACACCGCCGACCTCGTGTGTGTATGCGTACGCAACGATTTTTTTAAATTTTATTTTATCTTTTGGAGAAGGAACGACTTTTGGCAGCGGGCGTGCGCGCACTTGGCAACCGTCTGGGACCTCTTCTTACTACATTCTTTCTCCTTATTCCGTTTCTCTTGACTCCCGCTCTCTCTCTCTCTCTCTCTCTCCCTCCGAACGAAGAAACGATGAAAAAATAAAAATATAACCGAAGAAACAAACAAACGTACCCTTCTCGGTAGGTAAGAAGTATAAGGAACTTCGCGTTCGCTCCTATCACCAAGCTGTCGCTGCTCTCTGTGTATCAGAAAGAAAGATGAAGAGGAAAGGTGGAGAACAAGAAGGTATCGAGAATGGTGTTTTTCACTTTTTTTTTTCTCTCGTTCGTTCATTCGAGGAGTCGCTGGCGGGTATTTCTTGGCGGTGGTCGAGGGTGGTTGAATATGTGAAAGAGAACGAGAGAGCTGAAGCTGTGCGGGGAGAAAAGTATAAGGATAAGAAGGCACGGGGGAACCCGAGAGAGGATGCCTTCTGCTGATACACTTTTAATACGGGACCGCGAGCGGGGCACCGTCGTGCCGCGTCGACTCCGGAGGAGCCCCCTGCGCAGCAGGTGCACTGCAGGTGATTCTTCGTTGCTACTCGGTGGTGTGCTACTCACCACTGCAATGAAACAGTCGGACCTGCTTCAAACGCTTCACGCTGCTTCTTCGCTGTCAGACCGTAGCTTCGCAGGATCGGGAGCTTTTAGTTGCATGTCGGCAGCTTCAGTATTTTTCGAGCTTTCAACGCGAAGGTAGACCAAAAAAACTCTTGGGGAAAAAAGTAATAATAATACGGTTGTCGTTGCGACTTTACGTGTAATTTTTACAATTGCTGGATGAGATGGATAAACAGTGTCGGAGAGAGGGTTAAGTCAGAAATAAGAATCAGAAGAAGAGTTGAAATAAAGATTTTTTTGTGCAACCATCCAGCAAATGGTTCTTGACCGAGGGAAACGAAATTTAACAAGCGCCCTTTAAGTAGCCCTTCGCATTTCGGTCTAATCGCTCTTTAACTCCGTCACATCCGGAGTTTCTCTTTTGTTGAAGAATAAAAAATGTCAACTGCCCAAATGCTTTTTTTATTTTTATCGCAAGGTTTCAGAAAAAAGTCACTTAACAAAATTAACTTGTTAAATTTTTATACGCAAATAAAAACAATTTTATGATAAAATTGTGTTCGAAACACTTTCCGTATTATCCGTCAAATTTACATCGTCGAACAGTACCAGCTAGGAATCGAAGATATGTTAAAAAATATAACTTTTCGGCACCAACGTGCTAAATGTGGGACATTGGAAATTAAAGAGCTAAGAGTTGCGCAACAGTGAAGTGCGAGATGTATTATTGAGAGTGAGCGAAATAAAAGGACCGAGAGGGCGGAGTGTTGGGGATCGGTCCATTGGAGACCACTGTAAGGGTCAAAGGTCCCGCCGATGGACCCCTCGGGTCATCGGGCAGCGGTTTTCTCTTCCTGCCTCTCGATCTCCTTCTGGCCCAGACCGCGAAGAGGTTCTCTCGTCGGACGATACCCATAAATTTACGGGTTCGTGGATCCCCCCTCCTCGTCGGGGGGTTTTTAAAAAGCCGTTCGCAGAGTCGGCTGCGCGCTGGTGTACGTTCCCAGGGGTGAGCTCTCTCTACTCGGCTTGCAGGCCGAGAACCACGACAGCGGCCAAACGTGTGGGAAGACGCCGGCCAAACAACCCTTTGCGTTTAGCCGCTCTCGGCTCGATGGCCATCGTATCGTGCACTCGAGACGACAGGGGGCCCCCTTTCCTCTCGAATCCGTAATTGATACGCCCGCGTCTTATTATTTTTATCGTACCTTTTTCTCTCCCATTAATTATAAACGGCTCCTCTTATTTTTGCTACTCGATCTAATTTTATTCGATCGAGAAGCACGAACCCTTCGAATGTAGACAAAACGAATTCAAATCCCGATAGAGAGTACCGAAGTTATTAGCCATATAGGAGTGGAGAACTTGGTGCACACTCTTCGAGCGATGTTTCGCTATTGGCTCTCTTACTTAGGGACGTTAATACATCGCCGCCTCGCTCCCGTTCTCGAGGACGTCTTTATGTCCACACACACACACACACACACACACACACACACACACACACACACACACACACACACACGCGCGCGCGCGCGCGCGCGCGCGCGCACGCACACACACACACACACACACACACACACACACACACACACACACACACACACACACACACACACACACACACACACACACACACACCGTTCACAGACAAAAAGAGAAGAAATAAAAAATAAAAATATGAAGGTAAGAACGACAGAAAGAAACGAGAGTGGGAGAGTCGGACGAGGCGGCACACGCGCGGGCTCGTTCTTGATCCCCTGATGAGGGCGAAGAAACGCGCGCGCCTCGGAGGAGTCGAGGAGTTGCGGAGGTGGAGGAAGAGAGGAGACGAAGACGAATATAAGAGGGAGGATGAGGCGAACGGAGGAGGTGGGTAGCAAGGTGCCGCTGCTGCTGCCGCTGCCAAGGTGGCCGTTGAGGCAGCTGATCTTCGAATAGCAGCAGGTGAATGCGGGGAACGCGCGAGAGCTCTTATATATACTTTAATACATGCAGAGGTACACTGAAAAGAGACTATCGTGTGTATACCGAGAGCGAGCCGAGTTGGCCGCACATTCATTGCTGGATTCCACGAGGGCGTGCGTAAAAGGTGTTTCGTTATTGTTACCAGGGGCTCCTCTCATCCTCCGACTGGCGGGGCATCCCCCTTTCCGCCGGTGCATCGCGGTTGTTTCCCGATCACCGGATAGGGCGCCAGTTTCCTATCGCGAGATTCATAAGATTCATAAAGTACGAGCGTTTATCCATCGGTTCGACGGTACAAGGCGTATCGCTTATTTCCCCGTGGAGCTTTCACACCTGCTTTGAATTTTAAGGGGATCGAGAGTCGGCCCTTAATGCCCAAATATTCAATCGTACTCTGCCTTGTACGAACGGTCGTATTTTTTGGATTTTTTTTCAGGGTAGGGTCGAGGCAATCTGCTAAGAGAACGTTACGTGTTCAAAAATCGAAATTGGTAAATTAATAAATACATAACACAGATGAAAATGTGTCATAAGATTTTTAGCTATCTTTGTATTCGGCTGTATTAGCCGAATACAAACATTTTGGCTGTATTAGCTATACTTATTTAGATGGTTCCACACAGTACCACATAGTACTATAATCTATGAGTTGCGGATAAGAATAGCTATCAAAATATTTTTATAACCGTGCCATACTAGGTGGTACAATCTATAATAGCAAATGTTACCATCTGAGCAGCAATAGGTATTATACTATTCAGATGAATAGTATAAATAGTATGAATACTATATACTATTTTTGCACCAATAAAACTAACCAGGCACCAGCATATTTGGAATTATTTTCTATATATCTTGCATCTGCGCATCCAACAAGAAATGCGAAGTACGAGGTATGAAGTATAAAGTATGAAGTACGAAGTATCTACAACACAAAGATGGTTAAAACCTGACTGTCTACTTCTCCCGATTAATCAGCGGTTTCTAGATCCAGTATAATCCGACGCGCGGATCTATGTACAGCAAAGTGTAAGATTTCACCCTTCAGGGTCTTCGGGATTTCATGAGCGCGTAGCCTCTCTCCTCCTCGTTGGGCGACGAAGCTTTGCGGTTTGGGATTTTGCCAGCTAGTCGCGCTCTCCTGCACACCTACGAGTGTCCGGCTCATGTATTTTTCTCATGTTTCCCTTTTCGTACCCCACCCCCTCTCGCGTCACCCGCTTGTTTTCTCGTCGTCCGGGGGGGGGGGGGGGGGGGGGAAGAGTGCGAGGACGGTAGTGCCCGGTAACAGCGGAGTGCCCAACGTCGTGTATAGGGGCACCAGCGGAAAGGCGTAGGAGCTCGGAGAAAGAGAGAAAACCAACTTCCTCGATCGCGCCAAAGAGCCCGGGGAGAGAGTCTCCTCGTTCCCATGTCTTCGCCCGTTCGCCTCGGCCTCGCTACCTCCGTTGGAATAAGCGATCGCCACTGGCCACCGCTTATACGCTGGGTCTTTCCGTTGTCGCCGCTTCCCATGGACTTCCTAAACATTGACTTCCTGGCAAAGAGGAGTCTCCACAGTCCGGGCGGCAGATGGCCTATTAATTCGAAGACGTGGCTGAGGGCCAGCGTTGGCCCGTACGTTCTCCTCGCGCTCGCCCCCTTCGTCTTGCATTCGTTATTCTCGAACTACGTTGCCAACAGCCCCTTGGGAAGTCACCCCCCCCCCCCCTCCATCCCACCCTCGTGTTACTCGAGGCACTTGTCGTTTCCACTTTCAAACTTGTGATCTTTCCGTTACTTCCGTTTTTTTTTTCCTCCCGAATATTCCGGGTCACACGGTTGACTTCGACCGTCGCGACCAGCAAACCGGCGATTCGATTCGCATCCATTAGGGTAATTTACGCTGGCCCGAGCAACAGGTAGATTTTTCTCTGGCGCCAGAGAGCGATCTCAGACACGCTGTGATCCACCGGTTCATGCGCTCCTTCACGAATAGCGTCGCCGCTGGATGTTGCACCCTGTTGCGGTCCAGTAGCGAGGAGAGATGGAGGCTCGAGATGAATCTTCGGAATGAAATAAAGGGGGCCACCGCGAGGACCGAACAACCACCGCTGCTGGTGCTCGGTGGTTGCTCGAGAGACGGGAATGAACGGGGAGAGGAAATCAGTGAGGAAGAGACCGGAGAGATAAAATGAACGAAGCGAGATATATAGCTGAACGAGAGATAGGATCTCGAATGGCTCCCGTCTTCAGCGTGACTGGTAAGGCTCTCTCCTCGTTGCGTATAGCGAGGAGCAAGGAAAAGAGGAGGACGGAGACCCGCAGGCTCTTTGATAATTGCCGACTCTCGTACTTGGTAAGCACAGACACACACGCACATGGATATATGCTCTTACGCGTGGTAGAATCTATCGGGCCTGCACCTACAGAAGTATCACCACCCCGGCACGACCACAGGAATATTGTTTTGGCGTTCGATAACATTTTTTTAACTCTAATCTCGTTAAGTTAATTTTTTATTTTTCTTAAAATGATGCTTTCCTTCCTTGGTCGGAAACATACAGTAAATTCGAATGCGATCAATCAGCGGAGGATAACAGTGTGTATGATCAATGTTTTTATCGTTGCGACACATTTGTGACACGTAAAAAGAACATAGCAAAATAACACACGACAAATTATCATCGGGATTTTATTTAATTTTTCGTGGATCGTGGTTCGAGGATGCGTGCGTTCTGGGATTTAACCAAACACGATACACTACAAGATGCAATTTTTTTTATTATTTTGTCGTGTGTTATTCTTCCTTTGCGTTTAGCGTTTGCTGCCAAACGCAATAATTATAAATAAAAATTAAATGACTTTTAACAATTTAACGACTTACCCTTTAAACAGGATTGCTCTTACGCTCACTCACCCTAGATTGCTTCTGCCTTCGGCTAGGTTGGCATTCTGGAAAAATCGACCCGAAAATCTGAAAGTAAAAAAAAAAAAAATCAATTATTCTCTGTACCTTTCTCTATGCAAAATAAATTCTTGATACTCATACGCGAGGAAGATATATATCTTGAATATCATTATCCCATCACATCATACTCAAGGTCTTCACCCGATTTTTTTTATCCTTCGCTACCTGCTTATTACTATTATTATTCTTTGTATAGTACGGGCGGGGGTTGCGGAGCCGAAGGTTGAATTATTAGCGGTAAAAAAAAAATAGACGTTCGGTTAGACAGAGAGTTGTATGGGTAACAATGGGTTACGCGAGCGCCCGCGCGCACCTATGTACATAAAGTACGTTTATGTATCACGAACGGCAAGGAGATGTGAAAAGGGACGGTAAGGGGGATGCCCGATGGAAAGAGCGTGAAAAACGCCGAAGGAAACTGGTTGCCGTATTCACAATACACTACCGGCGGGATTACGTAGGCGCCCTTGGGAGTCCCCCTATTCAGGATAGGAATCGGCGTTGAATAGGATCTTGGAAAGGATAATATCCTCCGAAGAAAAACGCATCGCGCAGGGAGGATCGCAGAAGAATTTTTCACTTTCTCCCTCGTCAAAGTGATTTCAACTCACATGCGCGCATTAAGAAAAATATTTGTACATTTAATAAACATTTTTTTTTTTTCCGAAATGTTTTTGTTTCGTAATTTCACAATTTTCTTTTTCACATTCATCCTGCAAAGTCTCTTTCTCGTTGAAATGAAAAATTGCTGTTCGCAACTGCCCGGCACTACACAGTGAAAAAGATTTGGACATTTAACAAACCTCTTTTGTCCACAAACTTCCACAGGTATTTTATTGTTAATTTCACAAAAAAATATTTGCAAAATTGACAGACATTTTTGTAAAATTAACATGAACAAAAGACATTGGCACCTATTTTACTGTGTATTCTACGTAAAAATGTGCGACATGCGCGATTTTTTAAGAAACTCAATTTTTTAAGTGTTTACAACAAAATAAAAAGATTTTTTAAAAAATTAAAGATCGTTCGAAAAACTTTCCATATAAGATGCACTAATATTTGACAAATATTTTCACCATTTTTTGGTAAAAATTGAAGAACGTATTAAAAAAAAAAAAAAAAATGTAACATTTGTTAAATACACAAACCGTTCTCGCCTGTGTCTAAGGGTGGCTCATTTGTATTAAAAAATTCCATTGCGTGAGCTAAAAATCCAGGTCATGGTAAATTTAGCCCATGGCATGGGTTTTTGGAGCATCGGGCAGAGCGTTCACTACGCACGCACGGGGCAACATTGTACGATCCCGTGGAGAAGCACACTCACTCGAACGGGTACGATTCGAGTAGCCGGTCTCTCTCCTTCTCGAGGTAAAGTATAGAAAAAAAAAAAAAAAAAGAGGAAGGATCGCAGCATGCACGCGTCTCTTACGCTCGGCCGTATGCCTGAAGAGCAACCACGATGGGTCCTGCTGGTTCCCGGCTACCGAAGCTCTTTCTCTCCTCTCTCTCGTCCGCTCTCGGTTTGCCTGCGATTCGTCGGGGTTGCCTCAAAGAAGGAGACCGAGAGGAGTAATAAGAAGAGGACGGGTGCAAGAGCGGGAAGGCAGAACCAAGGGACCGCGGACGAGGGGGGCACAAGAGATATATAGTATGCTAGCTGAGATCGTGGAACATGCAGCAGGCGAGAAAGAGCGAACGAAACGAAAGTTATATACATGCATATACGGCGTATATGCATGTGTATATGTATATGAGCATACGAGAGGGAAAGAGGAGGAGGGAAGGGACAGAGATTGAGAAGGAGAGAAAAAGAAGAGCGAGAGAGGGCCACGAAGAAGAGGTAGGAGTAGAAGAAAGACGACGAAGAAGGAGGAAGAGAAGGAGGTAGAAAAAGAAAAAGATACGTAAGCCGCCCCCAGCAGAGCACGCAGCCTCCGTAGTTCTCTCGTCCTGTCCCACGCCCGAGGCTACGCTCGACTCTTCACGAGTTCCTTTTACTCCTCGAATCCGAGTATAAGCCTCGCCTAACGCATCGGACAGCACACATAAACCCAATGAACGAAATTATTATCGCTCGATCGAGACTTATGGAAAATGTATTCGATTAATTTTGTTTGTTTGTTTTTTATTCATATATTTCTCGCTCGTCGAAAAGATTGTTTCAACGCGTTTCTCTTCATCTCGAATATACAAGTAGACCGAGTCGCAGGTTTCGTATACCGGATTTTTTTGTTTTGTCGATGAAAAAAAAATAACGGAAATGTGCCACGGTTCGTAATTCCGATCGGTCGTAGTTGTCGATTTGTGCATCGTGATGCAGGAGAACTCGGCGATTAGGATACTGTTTCCGAGATGGAAGGCGATACTTTTTCTTCCGCGCAAACACGATTGACAAAATCTGTTGGAACAATGTGTCCCCCCCGAGTCCGGACGGCCAATCGCAACGATGTAATCATTATCCCATCCCGTCCGAAAAAAAAGTCCCGGGTTACCCGTGTGGTAATACGAGCCCTTTTTCGGCATTCCGAGTGACCTAATTGGGACCACCGGGGTCGTCGGAGTTGCTTCTCGTCCAGCCTCGACTACCGTCCAATACCACAAGCGAATAGCCACTACGGCGTACGCACCGAGTTCTCTGTACTTCGTACCGCAGGAATACCGCTACGCCCTGCCCCACTTCTAATTGGAATGATTTACAACCTAACCGATTATCCCCTCGCGCGTCCGGTCGTAAGTCTTTGATTGATACTCGCATCATTGATTCTTCGGTAGCGGCATAAAAAAAAATTACCAAAAAAAAAAAACAAAATAAAACTCGACAAAACAAATAAATCCTATATATCCCTATTTTTACTCCAATCCATCGAGAGTGATCTTGGAGAACGAGAGTCTAAGCGGGAGGCTCCTCGAGCGAGAATCCCCACCGAGTCGAGAAGACGACGGCCGAGACGGCCACGCGCAATGCGATCCCGTGCGTGTGCACCGTTCCTTCTTTCTTCATTTTTTTCTTCACCGTCCTTGCGCCCGTATTATACATATCGTCTCATGAGAAACAGCAGGGCGCAACCCACGCGATTTAACGTGCGGAACGACGTGGCTTACGCCCCTGCCTTTGCCAGCACCCGCCACATACGCTCACCTATCGTCTGCTTGGTTTCGAGGATCTTTCGCAGCACCTGCTCTGCTGTCCTGCTCGCACTGCGGGTTTCCCTCTCGACTCCGTCCTCCGGGTTTATCCCTGCGGAATGACGAGAGGATCGAGAAGTTGGGCGAAGACCCTTTTTCGGATTAATCCGTCCTTCTCCCCCTCTTCCGTCGCCCCGTTAGTAAATGCCCCGCGTCGTCTTATGCACGTTCGGGGGCCTCGTCATCAATAGCGCGAGGATGGGCGACGCGCGCGTTGAAGGACCGACCTTCAATGGAACTCGATCTTACGACGAGCTGAGCGTACGCGAGGAGGCTCCTCACACCGAGGAGCGGCCCTCTCGTGCGTGTTAAGAAGCCGCTCGCGGTTGACATGCGTGTGCAACTGCCGCGCACACATGCCCGCAGGAAAACCAACACGCCGATATGGGAAAGCGTGTACGCGCTTCGCGAAGCAGGGGGCAAGGCCTCTATTACCTACGGCCCGCCGCCGCCGCCGCCGCCGCCGCTCCTCCGTCTTTATTCTCATCCTCTCTTGCTCTTATCTCCCGGGCGCCGTACATCACCCATCGTGTGCCCACGTGGCCCGCGAATCCCGGACGCTCGGCTACCGGCAATCAGCCAACGATACACCCGCTCGCTCGGACATTGTAATAAAGGCTCATTAACAATTTCATCCTTTTCGTTCATTGAAAAAGGGGATAATTTACTGTTGAGAAAAATTGATCGTCTACCAAAGGCCCACTATGTTTTTTAAAATTATTACATTGTTTTTTTTCTATCGTGAAGGAAATTTCCTTTGAACTGGAAAGTTTGCGTTTATGGGCGATAAATGTTCGTCCGTACATTGTTTTACTACTGCGCTACTTTGTTTAACAATGTAGCAAGAACACTTCGATCACGGAAGCGAGCAATCTCGCTAATAGAAAAGTGTTGCGCACATCTTTGTTATCGCCAATGGTTACCGGAAGTCTGAAATGTTGCTCCGATAATGTCGATAAAGGGATTGAGTTCAGAAAAAAAAATTTAGTTTCGTAGTTGGCTATACAGGAAGTTCGTACAGAGAATCGTTGCGCACATCTTTTTTATCGCCAATTGCTACCGGAAGTCTGAAATGTTGCTCCGATACTGTCGATAAAGAGATCGGGTTCAGGAAAAATAAATAAAAATGTACGGTGCTTTGCTATATAGGAAGTCTCATATCTATATTCATGGAGTAAAGTATACTCGTATGGTACTATTTTTGTATTCCTTCGCTGGGAGCCGACAGGGCAAAATAGCACGGAGGAGGGAGGTAGGGGGGGGGGAGCTAAGGGTGAGAGTGGCAGCGGCGTAGTGGGGGACTTTAGCTAAGGTAGTCCCCTTCTCCACTTCAGGGGCCCCGATCGCCTCCCGGGGCCCGTGGAGAGATGCCCATGGCCGCAGACGCCACACCATCGTCCCTGACGAGGGATAGAACGAGAGAGAGGAAGACGAGGAGCGAGAGAGAGAGAGAGAGAGAGAGCGAGAAGAGGAAAAAAAAAAGGGAAAAACGAACCGAAAACCCACAGCCGAGCCCAGCCGCGGGACTTCTCCTCGTAGTAGTCTCAGTTCGTACCCATCCTTGGAAACTCGCGGTTCGCAGCCGCGCCAACACCATCGTGTCCCGCGTGTTATTCATCTTCGGGCCAGTACCCAACGACGGACCGAGGAACACACGCGACTTTTGTTCATAAATCAAACTTTTGTAATTTAATTTTTTATTTTTTTATTTTCTATTATTATATTATTTAAAAAGTTGGTTTTTTTCCACTGCCAAAGAAGACCTGCTGCATAAGTTCGTTGTTATTTGTATCGTGACTTACCGACAAAGTTACCAGTGCTCGGACTCTGCGACGGACTTTGTTGCGACATCTTTTACGCACGCCATAGAGAGTGATCGATAATGAACTATTGTTGACGAATTGTGAGAAAAAATATTTAAAAAAAAAAAAATTGGATTTGCCTCCGTGAAGATACTCGGCGACGAAGTGACCACGTGGATTCCACTCCGATCGAGACGTATCATCGATCCGTCCACTCGTCCTCTACCTGTTGCCGGTCCGAGGAAGGATATACCGATGCTGAACGCGAGGAGAAAGTGAGAGGGAGAAGAAATAAAAGCCCAGCTCGTGATTCCGGAAAAACCTTCATCGTCGATCGTGACAGGCGACGATCGATCGAACCGATCTGCCGTTGGTGAGTCCCTTCGAAATTCGATACTTTTCTTATTTCTCACTTTCCGCACACAAAGCATTTCTCATTTGGGCCACTTCTCTTCGTCCGAGATCGTCTGCGACAGGTGAATAATATCGATGGAAAAAAAAAAAAAAAAAAAAACAGAGAGGAATTCATTAAATCGCGCCGAGCGACGAGCTGTCGACGCCGGTGTCGAGCGATCTTATCGGACATACGCGTTTGACGAATGCACACGTTGTCGACGGAGATCTCCGGAGCGTGGGGAGAGAAGTGGTCCCCGCTCAATAATGGTCAGAGACGCGATCCAATAAATATATTTCTACTCCTCGTCGATTGACCGATATTCATGAACGGGCTCACGAAACGAAAAACTAGAAAAATCTCTCCTCTGACTTTTAAACCAGTCGATTTATGACCATAAAATGCGCGGCCTCGAGAGCGCGGAGTTTTCGTTGCTTTAATTAACGAAGATCGACGGTCCACGCGGAGGACCCGACTAGGGACAGATAAAAATTTAAAAGGACCAACAGCGCCGTTTATTCCGATCTCAACGAAACAAACGGTCCTTCAGAAACGAATAAGATTTAAAAAATTAAAGAAAATCATTTAAAGTTTAAATGCCGATATTTTTTAGAATAGCGAACAGGAATCGCAATCGATTCTGATTCGACAATCGAGAGTTCGGTCTGTTTCGGCAAAAGTATCGGTCCCGTAGTTATTCGTATGCCAAATATTTTCGATCGTTCTCGAAGGGCTACCGATCCTTATTTACACTTCTTCGCTACCCAAACACACATAAACATACACACAATATCACATGTATATAAAACCATAATCATGCCCGCTCTCGTTCGAGCAACGAGACCGCTTGATCGACGGTCAGTGTCACGAATCGATACTGTTCGCACGCGTCGTCTCTCAAGCTATCAGTGGAATGAAAATTCGCTCTCAATTCCAATAACGCCCATTTTTGAGTTCCGAGTTTAGATCGATTTTTGAGTTTCCGCGAAACCCACCGATACGCCAGTCATCGATGATAGGAATCAGAAGTTGCCCACGGAGACTCGCGAAGAAAATAAAATAAAACTTCCCACAGACAGGAAGAATATAAATCCACTCATTCTCTCGCGTATATTCATTCATCCGCATCGTTCGACTGTCCCGGAAATTTTCCACCTTTTTCGACTGCGACAATCCGCGTTTCACACAATATCGGCAGCGGACTCGTGGTAAACGGGCGAAACGAGTGGGGGAGAGACGGCGAAATACGTAAAATCGTTCCAGCGCGCACCGGCAGTGGACGACGGATTCGCCGCACGAATAGGAATAGGTATAGGAGAATGACATAGGAAACTGGCAAACCCGTGCGACAATGAAGCGAGGGGCGAATAACGCCCGTACAGTGGCTTTTCCACCCGTAGTACGCGCAAGTCCGTGGGGGAGCGAGGACGAGATGGTCGTACTAAAATATAATGCCGAAAGGTGGAGAGAACATTTTCTAACGCACGCATACATGCACGCTCGGGGGAGATGAAGGAACGACGGTCCCCCCAGAGGATGGGATTATCTCGGGACGGGCAGGTATCCAAACGCTTCTGAATCGAATCGAATCGTCGGGTTCCTGCAGACCCAATGGATTCTCTCTGCACCGTCCCCCCCCCCCCCCCCCCCCCCCCCACCTCTGATTTTATGACAATGTCGCTCGGGGCGCAAACGAATTCAATGGGATTGCGCAAAAATCTCGTGCATTCGATTGGGGGCCTGCCATATTCATTGTTCGCAGTGTGGGAGTCCTCGGGCATCGCACTCGGCCCTTTTTCACGAGGGGCCGAGGCATTCCCTCACTTGCGTCACACTTCTGGTGCGCACTGTGCGTACCCGAACTGCAACACAGTGATATATATGTATGTGTAAGCGGGCTCTTGTCGAAAAGACGGGAAAAGGGAGAAAAGTACCAGCGAGTTGAGAGGAGGAGAGCACGGATTATAGTACGGCGATGGAGATAGAGGATAGTGGTGGTTCGGTTGGGGAGATCCCTTTTCGGGACCCCGCTTCGTCAACACCTATAACGAATTTTTTTTTTTTCTCCGTGTTTGTCAACCGTCGTTGGGTCACGGAGAATCATCGGGGCTTCGGGAGACGCAGGCCGGTTATTCCCAATGGTTCTGTAGAATTTTGTGAGTTTAGAACGAATCAATAACTCGCGATATTTTTGTTTAACTGTTGTTAAGTTCGCGAATGGCCAAAAACGATTTTCTTTTTTGTAGTTCGGGGGAGAGTTTTTCTATAGAATATTGAGATGGGAATAAAATAAATGGGCGATTCGTAACCAGCGGGCAAGCAAATATGAATATAACGCCTTTGTACAGGCAATTTTTGGATAAATGGGTATTCTCAAAATACAATCATATTATCGCTTTCCTTGGAATCTCGAAAAACGATTTTGACGACATAAATTCTTCTCCACGGTACGAGAAGATAGCGAAGCTATTAGAATCCAATGTCCTATCGCGGGGAGAGTTAAAGGAAAACCCGAAAGATCTGACCCGTTGAAGTCCCTGCTGGATCATCTCGTAACAGAGTCGTCAGTGAAAACGCAATCCGGATCGGAATAGTCCGTTGGGCCGTTTTTGTTCGAGATCCATATTCTCCTCCCTCTCGTCTTGCCGGAACTCCGAGTTGATCACCTATGAACCTTCGTAACCGTTACTCGCAACGTCCGAGCTCTCTCCGGGCTCTCACCGCTGCTCTCCATGCGAGTCATTTGAACGGTTCCTAATCTCGTCGAGTAGACAAAGGGGAAACGCGTGAGAGAGGCGAGGCAAGAGAGCTGCGTCTTCCCGTTGCCGGGACGAAACGTCCCGCGTCAGGAACGGGATAACCGGTATCCCGTGGCAGGACCGTTGGCGAGGACGACTCCGGATCGGCGAGAAGAAGCGTCAGCGGCCCGGGGCGCGTCGTTCCTCTTGGGGGACCGGATAACCGAGGAAACGAAGCCCGAAACCTCGCCCTTACTCGAGATCTCGCTCTTGCGCGGTGTCACGAACCCTGGGAGCACGCGGTACGCGCCACATTGAGAGTACGAACACAACCAGAAGCGCAGGAGGGGAGAGTGAAACGCGAGAGAACGGGGAGCGCGCGTTGCGTGAGCGAGGTGCACGGTGTTCCGTGATTGTTCATTGTAGGGCCCGGCCGAGGAGACAGGTTTTCATTTATGGGCACGTATGGTAATGAAGCGGGAGTTTTAAGGCCGGTGCAGTAGAGAGATAGGCGAGGGGTTTCTATTCCCTATTTTTTGTTTTTTTTTTTTGTTTGCGCTTCTATTGCCCGAGGGGAGAATCGGGAGAGTCCACGAGTGGGCCAGGAAGGGGCCCAATGCGGAATTGGGCGCTCGTTCGCATTTGCATATTTTCGGCCCGCATCTTTGGGTGTCGCTGGAAGGACGCGAGAGTCTCTCCTATTGTGGGAATGCCCGACGGTCGGTTTTCTCCGTCCGAGAGTTCGCTTTATCTCCTTTAAACTTAGGTTCGGTTATTCTTCAACGGTTCGGGGAATCTTCGGGCCGTTCGTCGAAGCTCCCGGGAATCCCCCGTGCGATTCAATCGACGAAACGGACTGTCGCGAAGCACGCGCGCAGCGCCGGTTTGAATTTTAACTCGCCAGCGAGCGAGAGAGGAAAATTCTCGGACAGAACGCCGGACAAGCGGCCTTGGTCCTTTACGAACCACCGAGGATGAACTCGCAGGGGACCCAAAACATACCGTAAACTCGGACAATAGTTGTTTTGGTCGGACATTTTCTTCGTGACGAAAATGGGACTCCCCTGGGTGCGCCTTCTGGATTCACCCCCGCGGCGCTACTTCCTCTCCGCCGGTCTACTCGCTTCTTTGTCGCCAACGGGTGTCCCCAGCGCGCACGCCGCTCCTCGTCGGCCGACACTCAAAGTTTACGTATCCGACACCGCAATGTGTCCCGCGGAGTGCGGGCGATAGACCTCCACGAGGAACCCGGCTTTAACGACAATGGACCACCACGACTGGAGTTTTCAAACATCGGAGCGACGTGCTGCAATTAGCAACAATGCGGGGAGAAACCCCCTCGACTCCCCCCCCCCCCCTCCCCCGCTAAGATGCCGCCAGACGCTCCACGACAATGTTCTCCTCGACAACCCGCATAAATTTTGTCTCGAGTCCACGTTTTTTTTTACCCTTCCACGATCTTGCTATCTCATCTTTCAACTTTTGACAAGATACTCTACATCCCTCTCGCGTCGGATATATAGGGGCAGAAAGGGGGGGGGGGCAAAGCGGGAAGCTAAGAAACACGAATTGGCCCTTTAATGATAACATGCATTTTCTTTATCGTAATAATTACGCCTGCATCGGAGACGATTGCCGGCGTGCAACGGAATAATAGATCTATTCGTGAAACAAGAAAATATAATATTTGAGAATGTTCTTACCAGAAAAGCGAGGGGGTACGCAAGAGGAGCTGCGCTCAACGCGGTAGTTACTGTGCGGCAGAGTAAGATACAAAGCAAGTGTGCTGTAAAGAGATGGACGCTTCGTTTTTTCAACGGCAGTTGAAAGTGAGACCACAAATGTTTTTCAAATTTGGACACTGTAGCAAAGTATCCTCTTCGTTCGGTTAGTTTTTTTTATTTCAATTGAATAGGAATTGGCGGAGAAAAACGCTACGTCGTATCCTTTTTGAGATTAGATTCGACCCTTCCTATCTTAAAATACGTGACTTTTAAATAACGTTGCAAAAAAACTAAACAGTAAAAAAAAACACTTTAAAATGCCAACAAATAAAGCGTGTTTTTTCTGTAGACCACATAAGTTTGATCAAGATCCGACGGAAACGACTTTTGGTAAGGATATCCTTAAACAATTAGGGAGTTTAGCCAATACCATAGAGAGATCCTTCGTTCTCGGTCCCGTCCCGACCAGACGCTGAGAGGATGCTCCGCGTCGAGGAGAGTCTTCGAGGACAAGGACGGAGAGCAAAGTCGGCGAGCGGGGAATCCTTCGTGTGTGGTCCGCAGGCCCGCAGCAGCGGCGAAGCACCGGCAGAACGGCAGCAGCCTCGGTCACTTGGAAAGGTGTCGCATGGTGTGTGGTATGCCGGAGTGTCCGAGGGCTCGCCGAAGTCGTTGCATACAGCCACTCTATATACACACACATACGGTCCTCCGAAGCTTTCAGGACTGTGGTTCGTGGTTACTCGTGGTGTATACGGAGGAAGAGAAAGAAGCCGGATGAGTGGGAGGGGCGGGGGGGGGGGGGGAGAAAAAGAGGCAATCTCAGAGGGTATCGCCGTCCTCGAACCTCGTCAACGGTGGAAGACCCCCTAGAGGTGTCGCGATGCCTCTCGTTTCCCTTTCTCAAATTCTCCGTCGCAATATCGCGGCCCGTTAAACGCTCGATGCAAATTTAATCGTAAATAATGACTCTTCTTACGATCGAGAAGAAACGCGAACCGCGTCTCACCGTCTCGGGAGACAGATAAAGAGGA
Source organism: Amblyjoppa proteus (assembly GCA_963922035.1). Lineage (NCBI taxonomy): Eukaryota > Metazoa > Arthropoda > Insecta > Hymenoptera > Ichneumonidae > Amblyjoppa > Amblyjoppa proteus. The sequence goes on along the minus strand of OY998228.1, from coordinate 10,912,577 downwards.
ATTTCGTTGCGGAGAGAGCGGAGCGAGAGGGAATTCCAACGAATGGCGAAGCCCTTTATATTCAACCATGTGGGAGGTCCAGCAACGACTGTTTCGGAGTCTCCGATATACGAGAGGAAAGGGAGAGTTCGAGAGAGAATCATTTGTCAATGCGGGCCCAGTTTAGCGATTCGTCTCACCGTTACCTCCGGAGCTTTTACATCCCATTGATCCCGGCTAGAGCCCGAAGAGAGAACCCGCCGCCATACGGAGAGGCATGCCGGGAGATTTCTTCGAGGGGGATATATAAAGTGCCTTACAACGACTCTCGGTTCGGCCGATCTCAATTCTTCGGACCTGCTGGGTCTGTTGTTGTTTTTTTTTTTTTTTTTTTTCTACATCGTACGAGAAAAGAGAGAATGGTGGAGAGGTCAATGTGTGAAATTTGTGATTAATTGCCTGCGATCCCGCGTAGGGCGGGTTGCGGATGAGATTAGAAGAATCCTTCGGGGAGGTCTCAGGGAGAAAGAATTTTTTACGAAAATTAAAAGAAACTTCAGAAACACTGTGACTCCCGCGTAAAAATCAAATATATGAAAAAATCGTTATATATAAAATTCAGCGATTTCGGACGATTAACACTATCGGACATGTAAAAGAGTTGTAGTGTGACTAAAACCAGAATGGCCTATAATGTATCCTTAGACACAGAAATTTGCCACCTTTCAGAAACATATTCCGAAAGTATATATTCAAAAAAACAATTTTTTTTTTTTTTTACTAAAATTTATTTGTCAATAATAATGTCATTGATATCGTTTTTTTTTTTTCTATATATATTACATATACTCTTTTCCTAAATCAGATTCTCAGGATGCGCGATTTTCTCAGACTTCTCGAGACTCCCTTCCCTGGCTCTCATGTAAATACGCAACGAGGGAATCGGCAAATATATGAATTTTTGTTTCACTAAGAACGAAGAGGCGCAGATAAATGCAAAGCCGCGTGTTTATCTTCGACCGCAACTCTCGACGAGTCTTTTGTACCCCCAACGATTCCGGAATTCTGTTCTCCTTCAAGGAGGAGTTGAAACAATGCTCGATTTTATTGGTCGGTATAGAAGGAGTAGCGCCGAGGTATTATTGAGGCAGCGAAAGAGGAAAGGAAAGAAGAAGCGAAGCACCGGCGCCAGGGGCCTATTAAAAATCATCCTTTAAAGAACGAATTATGGAAATGAGCGGCGGTCAGCGCACGGCTATCGTCGCGTATACTTTGCTGCGTGTTATACATATATATATATATGTATGCCGACGATTAAGCAACAGAAGGGCGTAACTCGTACACTTTGTCGTGAGGTTTACACCCGTTTGTTTATCAGCAGTCGATTTATATATACGTATATACGACAGCAGCCCGGAGGCTTCGGCGTGCAGCTTCGGCAACTCGTGGGCTTCTTCATCGTCTTCCCATATTAGAGCGAATCTTTCGTTCGCTCGTCTTGCCGAAATTACAGGTTAACTCCCACCCGTGCCGGACGACCGCCCGTGCCCAAAAGGGCTTTGGCACGGACTTTCGCAATCCTCTTTTCAAAATACATTAAAAATAACGACGAATATGTGATAACTGGCCCGAGATACGAGTTGACCAAGAGGAAAATGGGAACACACTAGCTGTCCACCGAGCAGTAATTGGCAGACTCTTGGATGACTAGAAAGGAAACCCACAATTGAAATCGCTTGGGCGACCAATCGCTGGACAGTTAATTTTTCACGCTCTATGTTACGTCTATAAATAAATTACGAACGACGATTATTTTTGGATAACCGATGCATTATGTTAAAAAAAAAATGATCTCGAAAGAAAAAGAATGTTTTCGCCCGGGATCGAACCGGGGACCTTCCGCGTGTTAGGCGGATGTGATAACCACTACACCACGAAAACTCGATGTATTCGTCCGACCCTTTTTCGAGGGTCGAGGTACTTTCGATCGAAAACAATAAATATCCGCCAGATATTTCAAAGTCAAGTTGTTTTTGTCTCTTCGTTAATCAAACAAATTCGACGATTTCGCTATCTCTTTATTCTCATTTGCGCAGGCCCATCGGAAGAGATATATTTATTAATCAGTTTCGTTCGATTGCGCCTGAAAAATTATTTAGTGCGATAAATTGGCGATTCCGCCGAAGATTTCGGGTCGAAGGGGTGGGGGCGAAGCACGGAGCGCGATTACGGTAAAAATAATAAAAGAGTTGCGCCGCGTGTGTGCGTGTGTGTGTGTGTGTGTGTGTGCGTGCGTGTGCGTGTGTGTGTGTGTGTGTGTGTGTGTGTGTGTGTGTGTGTGTGTGTGTGTTTCTTTATCGGTAGCTCGAGAGCGAGTGGATAGAGGATGAGAAGTGGCGGCGACGCGAGGGAGCCAAGAGGGACCGGACCCCCGCCGTGCTCTCCCGCTGCGACCGGTAGCCATCCTCTGTCCCGTTTGTAATACGTATTATACGCGTACACGAGGAGGCCGGGGCGAATCCAGCAGCGGCGAAACCGTCTCACTCTCGCTCCCAAGGCGCACGCCATTACAATATTAATATTCCCCGTCGTCCCCGACGTGATTAATCGGCCCGTAGGAGAGCCCGAAGGACGACGTCCGGGAACTCGAGATCCTCTCTGCTCTTGCTCCTTCGCCGCTATACTAATACATGAGCATTATTAAAAAAAAAAAAAAAAAAAAAATCATCTTTTTTTAGGCCCTCGCGATCGTATTAAAGGATCAATGACGTTTAATTAGACTATGCGAGAAACAGGGAAAAAAAACAATGTAAACCATCGATTACCATACCGGTATCTAAAAATACCTGCACAGTAAAAAATAAGGCTTGTACATTCAACAAATATTTCTTGTGTAAATATCGTGAAATAACGAAAGAATAAATTGTAAACGGTTGTGGACAAATAATGTGTTTGCGTGTACAAACCTTTTTTACTCTTTTTTTTTTTTTAATCTCGTATGGCTAAAAGAAAATATCCCGAGGCAGTAGAAGCGTTTTCTTTTTCGTGAAGCTTAGAAAAATAAAACTCGCTTGAGTCGTTCCATTGATCTTCGTATATATATATTTTTTTAAATAGCGATAGGATAGAATTTTCAGAGGGCGATGAATCTCGATGGGGGGTTCCTCGATGGTGTTGAAAGAAATTCCCACTTTAGTTTCCTTTACCGCAAGACCCGGCTGTTCCCGCATATTCCATCTCGCCTCAACGATTCTCGCACGCAGACCAGACCTCGCCCTCCGCGATCTCTCTCTCTCTCTCTCTCTCTCTCTCTCGAGAGAGAGAGAGAGAGAGAGAGAGAGAGAGAGAGAGAGTGCTCGGTTTCCAGTGAGTCGCCGCGTGGATTCTCCTTGGCGCGCATAACACACAACACCAACTTCGAAGAGAGTATCGGGTCGGTTCTGGCTTCTCTCCCACGGCTCTTCGGAGGCTCTCCGGCGACCACTTCCTTCGGCCGCGATACTCTGCTCTCGTTCACTCGAGAGTCCCTCTCGTTCGCTCGTCTCGCTCTCGCACACTTAAAAACTTTTCATTCTCAAGAAAAAAAAAGGGAACACGACCGAGAGACGTGTGTGCAGCGAGAGTCAACCCCCCCCCCTCCCCCGCCCCCCCAACGGCGCGAGTAAAATTAAACCACCGAAGGATTCTCCCGCTGCGTTATATACTATTCTCAGGATATATATTTTTTAAAAATAATAAGCGAACCTCACGCAAAGTACCTCTCATATAACAGATCGATAGGTGTATATATTTTCATTTGTTTTCTCGTTTCTCACACCGTCACGTGATAAGAAATAAAATGAATAATTATTGTACCGTGGCAGTCGAGTTTTTGGCCTTTCTCTGTTTCTCCATGCATATACACACATATATGCATGGAGAAATATATATATATGTGTGTGTGTGTGTGTGTATATATATATATATTCCCGTTTGGTTTCTATTCGCTATCTTCTCGGGATCTCAATCTGGGTAGGGAAACGGAGGGAAAAAAAAAGGTTAAACAGACGACAGAGAAACGAAGCGAGGAACATATTTTCTGGGGTTTAGAGGCTCGGAGAGAGCGAGAGGACCCGCCGACTCGCAAGCATTGGGTCGGCTGGTGGTATTTCATTCTCCCCCTATTTCTCTTTCGCTCTTTCGCGAGCGCGCCTGTATCTCTCCTCTTCGGCTCGTTCTGTTACCTGTTTTCTGGCCCGGCGTTCCTGCGTCCGGCAGCGCGGAGGCATCGGGAGATCAAAGAGTGCCGACGGTGAGCGCGGCTCGCGCGCGCCCGCGCGGTCCTCCTCGTGGGGTGTCATGTAGAATGGAGGGTTGCGCAGCTTCGTCGGGGGGCGAAAGGGGAGGAAGGGGAGAATGAGCCGGGCACCGCGCGCGGAGGAGATCGTCGCTGGTCCGAGGGAACGACCAGCCAACAACAACCACCGGCAGCGGAACGAAGAAGAATGAGCTGGCGGAGAGCGATGCCGGAGGAGCAAAGAGAGGGGTGGATACCATATTCATTAATACGTCCGGCTCGCGGCGAAGGACGCTGGGGGTATCGCAGTGTAGAAGGGTACGCGCGGCTCTCTGCTCCTCCGCCCACGGAGCGAGGGGGCAGAGATAGACGGAGACGCTTATTTCGTACTCTGGGAGCGAGCTCTCCTAATGGTACCGTGCCAGAATAGACGCACTTGCAGGTAGGGGGGGGGGGGGGGGAGCGGGGCGAAATGGGACAGTGGGGCAAAACGGGATAATGGGACCGAAGGCAATTTTCCAATAACCTTTGGACGGTGGCGGTGACGGTGAGTGGCGCAAAACGGTGTTGAAAATCCGGATCTATCGTAGGGAGAAAATGAGGCATTCAAAAATTATTGGATAACTGAGTTTCGCAACCGTTGTCCCGTTTTACCCCACTGTCCCATTTTACTCCCCTCGCCCCTTACACATAATTAGGTATTAGGTTACACATAATTAGGTAAGACGAGAGTAAGATATTGATAATATTATAGTGAAATAAATTGATAATAAAGGTAATTGCTGCAGACAAGGGCGTGAAGGAAATATTGGCAGAGATAGCGTGAAGGCCTTTAGACGGAGGAAACATGAACCTCGTTTCATCGCTTCTTTCATTTGTCGTTCCTTTCCATCTTTTTTTTAAACTTCCGTTCGCCCGTATTCGGCTGCTTCTTCGTCTCGCCCGCTGGGTGTCTAAGATTTTCGTTGCGATGCATAAAAGCCAAATAGCCGCATCTATACACTCGGCACGACGCCGTTTTACCTCCGGACACGTTGTGTGAACCCGCAATGTCGTAAAATTAAGATCGATCTCGTCCTCGCCGGGCGAGCTCGGGGACATTGGTCAGATTCTCGTCGAGGAGTCATTAAGATTTTCGGTAATCGATAAGATCGTTTAGAGGAGTAAGAGCCGGGCGACATGTTCGCGGTTCGATGGTAGAGGCGATATTCGTGACGAACTATGCGCGGAGGATCATTCATTAGTTAAGATTTATTGGCATTTTTTTTTTCAATGGTTTATCCTTCCCTTCCAGTGTAAAGAAAAGTCTTCTCCACCTTTAACTGGCGGTAGATTCATTATGGGCATCAACCGAAAATCCGCCGATCGGAGGGGTTGCAGGTCTACTATATGAGTTATAAAAAATAACGGTCGAGAGTTGGACGTTAAAAGTCTCGGATTTTCTTCGCCTCTGCATCAGCCAAAAAAATGAAAAATAACAAAAAATTATAATACTACTGCGTTGTTTCAAGATGAACTGTAACAAGTGCTCCGGAATTCACGATCGAATTGGCATTCCCCTAAAGTTGCAAGTGTACGTTTTTTAATCGTAATCGGGAGCTCATATCGTTTATGCAAAATCGAAACTGTTGGTACAGCGCGTTCATCAGCTTTGGCTCGCTTTAGACCGCCTCTCGGTACTTTTCCGTCGGCTACGCATCCCAGCACGGAGAGGACAACCGATTCGTAAAAAGAACTTATCTCTGGCTCACTTGTGGCGGGGACACCGACCTCACAGCGCACAATCAATCGCGACAGTACGGACAAATCTTACCAACTATTTACTATCGATAGTGAATATTTTTTACAAAATTACGAAGTTTTTTTGTTTTTTTTTAAATCCATACCATTGTATCTTAAATGGACATGTGCGAAATTGAGATAACATTGATCGGTCGACCGAATTTAATATATGGGCTCATGAATTTTTAACTCCTGCATTTACATTAAATTTTATCCCTAGGTTCGCACACGAAAAATTCATAAATTGTCTAACATTTTTTTTGTTACGCTCTGTACCGTCATTGTACTATTCGTTTCGCTTCGAAGCCTCCGACAGCCCGCTACCGAAGAGAGAGAGGCCTGTGAAATTATATCAGAAACAAATTTCGTTGTGTTTACTGATCGCTTATCGAGCCGACGAGACGCCTCGCTGATACTTCTCTAAGGACCCCCCCGCGTTCGCCTTATCCCGCGTACGCGTCCGTGACGAGATAAGAAACCGAAGAGAGCGGGCGATCTTCTCGCTTACGTTATCAGTGATATTTGTTTTTTCGATAATACATTCTTGCTCCCACACATTCCGGCCAAGAAGCCTCAAGCACGAGACCCGGATTATATGCAAATATTTAATGAGGCCTTTGTAGATCGTTATTGATAGTTTCATCGATAAATTCAGTTGTGACGAATAATCGAAAGTCTTCCATCTTTTAAAACTTTTTGTTCTCGACGCCATCGTTGGCCAAAAATGAAAAGGCACGTGTCCCCGTTCGCTCCTCCGCCCCCGAAGAGAGGAAACAAAAAAAGGAAGAGGGAAGAGACACTCGACCTTGCCGGAGGCCCATCGTGTTCCGCCACTCTTCGGGGACTTCGTGCTTCGATACAGACTTTCTTTCTACGTCTTCCCTCTCGAGCTCGACATCCTCGTCGGCGATCGCGCACACGGCGAGAGGAGAAAAAATTGAGAGTGTGGCGAATTCGTGTCGCCACGCACGTGACGCCAGCGGGCAACATCGGCCACATGGACACCTTCGCATACCGAAAAGCGGCGTTTCATTGCTTCTTCTTTCGTTCCTTTCCGTCTCCCTCATTCGGCTCTATATTGGCACTTGTTTTCCTCCGGGTATATCGAATTCGAGAACCGGTTGACCGAAGATCCAAGACTTCGGGATCCGGCGATCGCGATCGAGACGGATAATGTCTTTGCTCGTTTACCGCGCCTGTTGTTTTTTTTTTTTTTTTTTTCCTTTCTTTTCGTACCTTTTATCAGAAGTCGATAGATAAAGCGGTCTTATTTTTTTTGTTTACTTCTTCGTCAGCATCGCGGATTACCAATCGAGGACCGAGACTCGATAAGAGCCAAAGAGTTTTCTGTACTTATCAATCTGTTTCAAATATTGGGCGTGACTATGTCGTTGATACAAACTAGATCTAACCGACTCGTGAAAAAGGGAGGCAGGAAACACGCGAATGCCACGTGCTCGGCGGATTCGCGTCGGAGACGTCGTCACCTTAGAGCACATACGAAACGGATTTCTATATATTTGTATTTAAACATTTGTTGTCCGCAATGATCTTTAATTTTTTATTTGTTAACGGTGTTTTTTTTTTTTTTTAATTTAAAAGCGTGTAAAATTTACACGGAAAAAAATTCCACGCTTGGAGACTACAAACTTGTTTACGTGATTATTTGACAAATAATCGCGTCAATGCTAGGTCCAAACTCCGCGATAGGTTAAACACCGATTTGCCAATGGGCCTCGATTAAAAAGTGTATATATATATATATATCATTACTGCATACATGTTAAAGCTATTTATGCAACGCTGCTGCAAAGGCACAATGACAAAGTAGCTCGCTTTACAAGGCCGCTTCGCGGCAATCGAAAAAATAAAAATAATAATTGTTGATTCGACAAGTGAACTCGGCTGGGGTTCGCCGCGTTCTTCAATAACGATGACTGCTCGGATCTCTTATATCGGAGAGCTGTGACGAATCAAGCTCTGGTCGTATGAGAGGAAAGTCTACACACAACATTAATTGGCCTCGATCGAAAAATATTCCCCTATATATATATATATATATATATATATATATATATATATATATATATATATAAACATACCTATATATACATATACATTTATTTTTTATTCTGTACCGCCTCTCTTCGGTTGCTCGAATCTCAAAGTCACGATCGACAATGAGCGGGAGACTGGCGTGGTTTGTCTCCATTGAAGAGTGAGTCCGGAGCCCCGGAGAGTCCGGTACTGCATGAATCCACGTCTCGGATTCTTGAATGGAGACCGTAAAGGTGGAGGGGAAAAAATCCGACGTACAGTAGAATCTCGTTTATTTAATGCTAACAAATATGTTGTTGGAAATGTCAAAATGAATGTTTAGTTACTGTCATGAGATATTAGTCGGGCCAAATTTTCTTTATGACCAAAATAGTTTAACAGTTTTTTTTTTTTGGGGTCAATGAAATTTTACTTGGCTCAACTAAAATTCATTAACAATAAATGAATATCTATTGTTACGAGATATTAGTTGAGTCAAATAATTGTCTTTATAAAACCAAATACTTTACCAGTTTTTCTGGGTCAATGTAATTTAATTCGGCTTAGCTAAAATTCGTTAACAATAAATGAATATTTATTTCGCCATATCCAACGAAAGATTTGTTAATGTTGAGCAAACTTCTCAGTATGGAATTTTGGAGCTTTAAATCGGGGTCTTGTCGGGTCTTTTTCGGAACTTATCAGGATCGATGAAGCACTCAAAAATGTTTGTCAGGGACGGCGAAAATCGGACAAATTGGATGACGCATTCGTGTATTACATACGTTTCCCGTATTATCAGAGATTACGGGAACTACACTAATCAGAGGTGCGCTCTTGCCACGTTACCTCGAATAACCGAAGTTCTACTGTACACTCGTCCCTTCCACTTTCTCTCTCTCTCTCCCTCTCGCTCGTCGGAATTCTACGCCGGAGCTCTCGCCGTCCGACACGGAAGATAATGAACGATAAGAGTCGCGAAGACAATCTCTTTCGATGTACGAAAATACGTTCGATGAACGATGTTGCCGATGGCAAAAGCCGATCGCGGTGCCTGCGGGAGAGAGATGTGAAGGGAATCGAGTCTGCGTCGTTGGCGACTAAACGACCGCCGGTCCGGCACACACGAAGCGATAACAAACGTGTGGAATACACTTGGGACTTTGATCCCCTTACGTTTCAGCTGGTGGTCGAGCGTATTGTCGGGAAAACTCGGCAATTCTGCGATAGACTTCGAAATTCCACAACGCAAATGCGGTTCTTCCCGTTTATCGGCGAAAGAGGAAGCTGAGGGGAGGAGGCGGAGGAATCCTTGCGAACATATTTTTTTTTTGCATCCTCCAAAACGTACTCGGAGCTCGATATTGTCTGATTACAACTGGAAGTCACTTTTTCTGGGTCACTCGAAAGTTCAGGCTCAGGTTTCGTTTGGTTCAGGCCACTGTACTGGGCGTCTTGTAAATTTCATTGTGTAATCTCTTCCGACCCTTTTTTTCTATGTAAATTTTCTAAAACCAGGGCAAACGACTGTGAGTCAAAAGGAGATAATGGCGCTCGATGTGACAATGACCTGACCCCAAAAACGTCCATTAAAATACTTCGCAGATAAAAGTAAGAAAAAAACATTTCAATAGAAAATATCTAATGGTGTTTCGAAGCCAACGTCGAAGTATCGAATGGCACTTCGATGGACTTCGAACTTTAACAAATTTGCTACAATAAAAAAAAAAACTATTCCCCCCCCCCCCAGAAGGGTCGCATCGACGGAGGGCTGTCGAAGGGTTAATCGGAACTACAGTCGCGTTTACATTACACGCGTCCGTCGTTGAGTTACAAAAAAAAAAAAAAAAACAAATCTGTGCAAAAAATGTTTCTATACTCATTGCATCGACCGGTTTAATCTAGTTCGAATCGGTGTTCGGCGAGCATGTTGAGATAGGCAGGCGGAGAAAAAGGCGGGATGCGAAGAGAGTGAAATTATATTATTCTCGGGATCATCCAACTCGTGTTCGTTATCGCTATCGCATCGACCCGTGAAGCCCCCCGCGCTGCCCCAACGGGCGATGACGTTTCTCGCGTCTGCGACAATTTCGCTCCTCCCTTCGTCGTCGGCATGTGCACTCGTAACGCGAACGATTGAAAAAAAAAAAAAAAAACAATAAGAACAATAATAATCAAGTCGCGAGTTACAAACTCCCGCGTCTCCGGGCGCACGCGCGCGCGGTTCTTCGGCCGACTCAACGCGCACGGCCTTATCAGCTTAGCTGCTGGGATCGCCTCGCTATACGATAGGGAGAAAAAAAAAAGAAAAAAAAAAAAGAACCGAGAAAGTGGGGGCATCGTTGGGATAACAGAGGAATGAGGAAGAGAGGGAAACGAGGGAGAGAACTGGGCGAGAGATTATGAGCGTCACTGTATAAATAAGAGGGCACGAACGGCTCGAACTTTAGTTTGACGATATTCGTTCCGGCAACGAGAATTCTCCTCCCGGCAATTCTTCTTGTTTATTCTCCTCAGTAGCGTTTCGCTTTGATTTTTCTCTTCCGTCTCTCGACTATCGCCGGAGCTGTTCGCAAATCGACTGCGGCGCGTCGTCACGACTCGAGTTGGTCGACGGGTCTTCCGTTTCTTCGGATTTCGAAAGGAGCACAACTAGGAGGGCGCGTGTGATCAACGTTAAATTTCGCTCTCGTCGAATGACTCTTGTTTTCGTGCGCGTTGGAGAATCGTGAGAATTGTTTCATTCCGCGAAGAGGGGGAAATCGACGATAGACGGGGAGAAAGAGAGAGATAGTGAAGTTTCGAAACGTCGCAGCTAGCAGCTTCTTCTTCGGTTCAAAGTTCGTTCTAAATCGGTCGGCGAAGCGACAGAGCACCGTGACGGAAGCATAACGAATACCGAAGAGCGATCCTCAACGACCATGGAAAGCGCATTTTCCTAGCAGCAACTAAACGAAAATAATAAAAGTTCAAACGCGCTCGCGATCTTCAAATTGTCGAGCGTTACAATAAACACGCAAACACATACATCGCATTGACGAAGTCTCGTGATTTCGCCAATCGTCGAATTGTCGTTCAATATTAATATTCGATTAACCGAGGCAACGGCTTCGGCTTCGACGTCTGCCGGATCGGCGTTAACCCTGTTTTATGAACCAATCAGTGATAAACAGCCCAGTTATGTTCTCGATCGAATACAGCAAGCAATTCCTGAGCTACCGCATACTCAAGTCCAACCGTTTCAAGTACATCTGACGATACGAACTCGGACTAAGTGCTGCTGAAAAGTTTGTCGTTTGTTAATAACCTTGTGCCCGGGCAATTAATCGCGCGCGTGCCGCGGGGTGTGTGTGTGTGTGTGCGGTGCACGGCTAGAGAGAGTTCGCGGCTTTTGGCGAGCTGCGCGGAGCTCAGGAATAAAGGGGAGACGCGAGGATAAAGCCTCTGGATCAACTCGGTTGTCCAGCAAGACCTGGAAAGTCTTGTCGGCGAGTAGAATACAAGGAGAGCCATAACAAGCATGATAACGAAAGAGATTACAATAAAATAGAACACAAAAAAAAAAAACAAGAAGGAAAAAACAAAAATAACAAAACAGCGAAGATCGCCACATGGGCGGATAACGAAAATCAGAAGAGAGATTATTTCCTCAGTCGCCATGAGACTCTATTGATATACCGTCAGCCGACGAGCTGATCTATTTAAAAGAAAAAAATAATAATCATATATATACACATATATATATCCAGCTTTGAATCAATATAGCGACCACTATAGTCTGCCGCTTCCATCTGCGATTTTTGTATTATCGAACACCTACAATAATTCTATCGAAAGTATAACTCATATATATATATACACGCATACATATACTATCGAGATCTGTATATTTCCAGACGTCTCTGACCATTCGAACACCGGCTCTCGTTTCTCTTACTGTATCATTGAGAAGTTTGTCGGGATTTGTCTGTGTGTGCGCGCGCTTTTGTTTTTTTAAAGTAAAATTCGTGAAAATGATCGTTTACGTTCCTGGCAGAATGCCAAGCCACGTTGGTCCGTACGGAGCCGCTCGTTACCCGGGCACACTCCTGGGCACCGCGGTACCGGCTTACTACAGCTCGTCAACCGTCTACTCGACGAGCGGCAACAACAATCCCTCGACGCCGGTCAGCTACTACACCGCTAATCTGAATCTTCACCAACAACCTCTCGACCTTCCGGTTTGGCCGCGAAGGATGCCGGCCGAGGACGAACTCGGCACACCGCCGACATCCGGTCTCGGAAGCCTCGGCGCGTCCCCGGGTGGCGGCCTCGCGAGCGGCGGACCACCGAGTCCTGCGCACAGCGACTCCGATGCCTCCAACTCCAGTCTCGAGCTTGGCTCGGTCAGGAGGGGAGAGAATGCACAATTGAAATGCAGGTGAGTCTTCAATCAAAAAAAAAAAAAATACCCTCCTCTTAATTACAGGCAAAGCGGAACAACGACTAATCTAGGGACGAATCTCTAATCTAGGAATCAAATCTAAGTAAAACACGGTAAACGAGCTTCTTACAATGGTTTTTTTTTCCGAGGAGTAGGATTCAGAAAAAAACATGGTAAAAAAAATGTTAAGGGGTGAAATCTAAAGTTTTGGAACACATAGAGAAGAACCTCGCTTATCCGACCTTGGCTCGGATAAAACCATATTACCTCGGATAAACGGGATTCTGTAATTCGATGTACTTTGTTCGCACTAATAGAAATTCACTATAGTTAATTTTTCTAAACTCAAGCCGAAGTGATATATACATACACATATCAATGAAAAATAATATGGTTAATCTTTAAATCGATCAATAACTAATCTTTTGCTAATTCGACAGTCAATCATCTATATTAATTTGTTGCCTCCTAGAGACAAGATGTTTTATCGTCACGAGCTCTAATTCGACACGATAACATAGTCACATTGTCGACCGTCTTTCGATATCTATCCAACACGTGTCGTACAAAACGCGATCGCGTGCTTAAATGAGGACCGAAGCACGGTTTCATTGATTTGTAATTGGACTCTAGTTGTTTGATATAATGCGTCAGTGTGAGAGGCGTCTCGACGCAACAATTGGCCTCATTATTCTTCGAAGTCAATCGCGCAAAGACCGTTTTATAACATTACAACATTACGCGAGTAAATATAAGTGAACGATGAGGAAAAAGATTACGTTCAACGGAGATATTATCCAGGCATAAGATGCCGGAGCTTCCACTGTATTCTTATCTCTGATAACGTCGGTGGCAAACTGCATGTTTTCTCCCACCTGTATCGTCACTGTGCTCATCCGGACTACATAATTATGCAGTAACGTATATCGGATGCTGTGCAATACATATTGATTAATCCCAGGGCGTCGTCATAAAAAAATTGTTGTGACGCTAAATTGCCGCGTCTCGCTCTCGTGTACTCGTGACTCTTATCCGATTGTAATCAGAGTGGCCTCAATCTTAACGCGATATCGAGAGAAGCAGATGTCGCGGTTTTTCTTCGGAAAAGAGTCTTGAAACTAAATTCTATTCACGCTAATTTCATACATCCTTAAGAAGCGACCGATTTCCGACAAAAAAGAATTAAGTTTTTCATGTAATGTTGTCGGTAATTAAAAAGTTGTATGGAAAATCTTCCCTGATTGATTTGTTCGTAACAAATTATATGATAAAAATCTCCACACCCAAATACAAAAAATTATCGGACTCGCAACTTGGTTTTTTACGTCGAGAAAAAGAAGAAAACATATAATGATAAAATGAAACTCCTCACAAAACGATAATTCAATCCGGCAGCTGCAACTTATTTTCTCATCGAAATATTTCGTATATTTGCGAGTTAATCGCTCCCGCGTAAGCGAGGAACGAACTCAAGAAGACGGCGCTCAGTGGAGAGCCGATAGGACGTGAATGAAAACCTTGGCTGGAGAATTACGTAGCTGTGCACGTTACCTCCGCGTGTTAACGATTTTACTCGCAAAAAAAACAACCGAGAGAAGAGTTTCCTTATCGTCGTACTCTCTTCTGGTTATCACCTCGGCTTTTCTCAATTTTTCGTAATAAAATCTGCCTGCAGAGGTGCGAGGCGGATTAGTCGCGAAGGGGAGTTCAATTAACGCTGCATAAAGCATCTTCGCTTCCTATTACGTATATAGTGATATAATAACAAAACGTGACGTGGACGAGAGCTCGTCCGTGCCGATGTATCGTCGTTACTTGCGTAAAGCCACTGCAAGTGCGCAGTTGCAGATATACGAGTCTTATAGAGAGAAATAACTGTACCGGGGAAACCCGCAGCCTCAACGATACGCTGAGCTGTACTCTGCTTATAATTAACCAAGAAAATTGCCACGCTACGCGTTGACCCTTCGAGGTCGTGGCAGCGGGCAGGAAATATTAAATTCAGCATCAGGTGCATGCGAGCGGATCATTATCCTTGATCCCCCACGCGATACCCCGCAAATGTTTTGCCCACATTGAGATTAATCGGTAGAGTCGGATGGGCGATGAATCGTGGCCTGGAATAATACCAGAACCATTAAAGTTTTATAATTGGAACGCAAACTAGAGTCAATAGACGAGAAACCTCAATTGACCGTTGGAATTGACTTCAATCGACGTACAAACGACGCGCTATCGTTTTCTATTTCCACTGACGCAAATCGAACGACGATCGGTTATATTGATAGGACATAAACTTTGCCTCTTCCGATGGGCCTCTCTATATCGGAGATAATTATAAAATCAGCGTGCAAGCTTAACGTCGAGTTTATTGTCGAAGGTAGAAAATAGTAAAGTAATACTGATTTGTGTAGATGCTCGTTTGGGATAAAATTAACTTGTTATTGATCAGTCCGCTGTCTTTTCCTGGGTCGCTCGTGACGAGCCACTCCCCAATCCTTTGCGTTCGAGAGGACGGCTCCGAGATTACCGAGATACTCGTTATCGGGGACCGGAGCTATAATTTTATCCTCCGCTAACGTATCGATCGTATCTGCGATTAAGAAGAAAACATTGATAACGGTGAATCGACGATAACTAAAACCGATCTTTATTCAATTATATTTAATTTTTAACTATCACGAAGTCTCACCCAACAGACACGCTGAGAAGGCGGTATCCTTGAACAGACCTTTTCCTCCCACGGCTTTTTGCGCCGTGTAGAGCAACGCTACTTCGCGGGTCATATATTTTCTCAGAATCGACGTGATGTTCTTCGTTATAGATTTTTTCGCGTCGTACTTTTGGGTCAGCGAGTGGGTCTGCAATTAAACGATGAGATTATCGATGCGTGCTGCAAATAAAATGTATCGCGATAATTGAGCAGCCGCTTTGGTCAATGCCCCACGGAATTACCAGAGCCGCCCTGCAGAGTTCGTCGCTCGCCAGTTGCTCGTCGAATCTAATAAAATCTTCGCGATTCGCGAACGGTATCTGTAGATTGTACTTTTTCTCAAAGGGTTCTCGCTTGCGTTGAAGCACCTCGGACGTAAGACACTCGAGCATATCGCCCATGCGTTTTACCGCTGCGGTGAGTTGACTCTGTTCGGCTGATAACTTCTGGATAGCTTCGAAGAGGATGTGCCAAACTAAAATATGAAAAAGATTACAGACTAACTATCGATCGATAACGATATGAAAAAGATTACAGACTAACTAACGATCGTCGAAAGGCACAATGGATAGGATGTAAAAAATATCTCACCATTTGAATCTATAGGGATAGGAATATTCTGCGCGGCCATCTCTTGCGCCCCACTGGTGGAAGCACCTGTTGGTCATCGTGGAATGGAGAGAAAAAAATGAATATATCTCACATCTTCGATAGCCGTCGATGTGATCGGCGCTCACTTTCAATGGCCTCTACGTGCGAAGAGACTGTGGAAGACATAGGTAGCCTGTAGGACTTCCAAGAAGCATTGGAGGCCACGGACGACGTAGGCGAAGCTTTCAGTTTCGAAACGAATTCTTCAAAATCGAATCCTGCACCAGCCTGCTGTTCCTCATCTTCGTTCTTTATCTCTACGTCCCTGTTATCGTTCGAGGCGAGCGTAGCTGCTTCAGGCTGATCGGCGCTTTCGGACTTGGAAGAATCCGATCCGGACCCTTCGTCCAGAGGGTCGACTCTCATATTGTCCCTACTCTGCGCATCAGATTCTATGCCTGGTCCATGTGGTCCTGTGTGTTCCTGTATTCCTGTGGACGAGTCATACATGATAGTGTCGGAAAATGCCCAACTTTTTTTTTTTTCTTAATGAAGAAATATATTAAAAATCATTACCTCGATTGAATCGCGGCAGGAACGCAGCTTCTTTCGATTGTGCGTGTGCGGCGCGATGCCTTCTGACTCTTTCGCGATTAAGCGCTCTTCTTCTTTCTATGTCCATGACTTCCATCACTTCAATCCAATGTTTGTCGTTTCAGAGCATTAAGGAAAAGCACTGTTTTATATATTATAAACTCGAGAGGTTATGGCGTTCTTTGAGTGTGTTGTACCGCGCAGTTCTCGAAACAATGGCCGCCGTACACAATCCGACCAGTGCCTCGTCAGGCTTCCTCCCCAAACCCGAGATCTCCCAATGCAACGTACCGTGTTGTGATGACAAAAAAAATATAAATGAAATACTTACCTCGATTTATTTGCGGCAGTAACGAATTTTTTTTCATTTCCGCGCGTGCCGCGCGGTGCCTTCTGACTCTTTCGCGGGTCAGCGCTCGTCTTCTTTCTACATTCATTGCTTCCATAACTTCGATGCAACTTTATTCTTGCGGAGTACCAATAAAAGCACTGTATTGTAAACGAAGAGAAGAGGTTACGGCGCGCTTTCGCTGTGTTCTACCGCGTAGAACACAATGGCGGCCGTAACGACCTGCCCAGCGCCGCGTCAGGCAGCCCGCTCAAACCCGATCTCCCGATGCAACGTATCTCGCCTCAACCAATCAAAGCTCCGACATTCGCTCTCATAACGGAAAAAGTGATCTAAATGGGATTAGATATATTGGCAAGTTCTGTTGGGCTTTGTTAATAAATATAAATACAAATATATCCGTCTCAATGGTTATTCTACGTCCAAAAGTGAACTTTTTGGATGCTTTGTATCTTTCCGATGCCGTCCAGACAAACATATGGAACCCATTGAGATAACTTTTTGATAACGAATTTTGTTATGCTACCTGGGAAACTACCCGAAAACATTCATCAGGAGGAATGTGGTTTTCTCAAGTACACTTTGCTTAATCACGAAGAAAAACCTGTTGCATCCGGAGCTATTATCTCAATACAGAGACAGACTGGACAGGCTCTCGAAAGCTGCAGTCAATTATCATCGTAAAAAACTTGATACGAACTTACACAAAAAATTAATAGGATAATAAGGGGCTACTTACAAAACAATGATTACCTAATTATTTAACAGTTGTTAGTTAACGACTATCGACAAAGCGAATATAAATTAAACACTGAACTAATGGGAGACTTACCAATTGTTACAGATGGCTAAACTGCGGAAGATGGTTTGCGTCCTTGGAACAGCTGGCAGGACACGTTGCGCGGCTCCACGCCGGGCCCGGTCCCGGAGGACTCTTCTACTGCGGATGGGAAGGATGTGCGCGTGGCGAACGTGGATTTAATGCGAGGTTAGGATTAATCATTATGCTCGACGAACATCGCAACGAAAATTTCCGTTTACCAAGTTCCACGACCAGTCCCCGATTGAAATATGATTGTTTAAATCATTCGTCTACGGTTGCAGGTACAAGATGTTGGTTCACGTGAGGACGCACACGAACGAGAAGCCTCACCACTGTTTCCAGTGCGACAAGAGTTTCAGCAGAGCGGAGAATCTCAAGATTCATGCGCGATCTCACACCGGCGAGCGTCCGTACGTTTGTCCGGTCGAGGGATGCAACAAGGCCTACTCGAACTCGTCGGATCGTTTCAAGCACACGAGAACGCACGCGGTCGACAAGCCGTACTGCTGCAAGGTACCGGGTTGCCCGAAGCGTTACACCGACCCGTCGTCACTGAGAAAGCACGTAAAGACATATCGTCACTACGTCAACAACAACGATAAGATTCAGGAGAAGAGCTTCGACGACAACAACAGCAGTCAGGACAAAGGAAGGTTCGAGATAACGCCCGAAAAGCGCAGCGGCACCGAGTCGTCGGACTCGAAGAAAGACTCGAGCATCGAGAGCACGGCTTCGTCGAGTCCTCGGGCGAGCAACAGCTTCGAGGAGCAGAGAAAATTCGTCGAGTGGAACAACATATACAATCTTCACGAGGCGCGGAAGAAGGAGCCCGAACAATTGACGCCAATAAAGGGTTACGAGCTCGAAAGTAAATCGTGCTACACGCGAATATTCGACGAGAGTTACGTTACACCGGAAAAAATTCAAACGACACCTTTGTTCTCGGCTTGCAACACTCTGACCAATGACAACTCGTCGACAAGCTCGCCGCACACGAGTCCCCGTCACGTGACCGAGAGTCACGTGCCTCGAATCGGAATGCAATCGACGCCGATAAAGTCCGAACACGAATACTCGGACTCTGTCGGTAAAGCAACCACCGTCGACTACCGAAACATCGAGTCGATCGTAAACAGCACTCCCTGCAAGAAAGATACTACCAACAGCTGTAATCCGATAAGGCACTCGGTTATAAAACGAGCTGAAAATATGAAGATCGAAGTGGTCGAGAGCCCCAAAGAGGAGACGAACACAACAGCCCCGGGTATTTGTTGCTGTCGTCACAAGTGTTGCGTTCACAACAACGATAACATCTTGGAGAAGACGAAGATACTTTCGGACTTGATAATGAAAACGCAGAATCCCCTGTTCAGACACCTTCTCGGCTCGGTGGATCTGAGATACGAGCTGCAAAACATATGGACGAATATAGGCGACGATGCGAGGAGCGAGTCGGTCGGGGAGGACTTGAGGGTTAAGGGCAACAACGACGCGGTAACGGAGATGGAGCAAGATCTACCGCTCGATTTGACGATCAACAAGTGAAGATTCGTTTGATCTCTATGCGGTTCGACACCGACCAACGCACAACTCGTCAATTGCCAAATATTTAGCTATCGCGCGCGGGGCTCTCTTCGGTCACGCGCGAGCTTTAATCCGGGGGATTGTCTAGCTGGTCTACGTCTTCGTTGCTCGGGTTCGGCTTCAACGAATTGCCTGGGCAACGATTACCTGGGAAAGCTCGATATCGTTTTTTTTAATGGGTCATAGGAAACGTAGAGAAAGAAGGAAAGCGTGTTCCGTTCTGATCGGATCGCAAAGCCAAATATGTTATTCTAGTACGTCGCGAGTGTGGAAACCAATGAAAGAATGTTAAAGAGCGTCGAGTCAAGTAAGATCTGAAAACTGAAAAACTCCGCATTCATCGTCGAATCGAATCAAGATTTGCTCAATTCTTTACGCCGTTAAGTTTAATTATCACCGAAAACGTTGCCTTTGAAAAATCCTCAGATGTCTGGTTACGTTGGACAACGTCTCGTTCGAGCGGACCATCGAATTTTGCCTGTGTACATATATTTAAAGAGAATGAAAGAGAGAGAAACGAAAATCAAAAGATCGTGTTTAAACAGTGTATTCGAGTCCACGAGAAGGCGTGTCGATCGAATTCCGTTGTGAGCTCTGGTACGATCTATATCGAAGCTCGGCAGAGAGTAAATCCCATTTGGAAAAACAAAAATGTCAAGTAACGTCTATACTGGATACATCGATGCCGGGCTTCGACGCGCCCGCTCGCCGTGTGCCATTGCGTGTATGTACATATATCGATCGGAAATGAAAAAAAAAAAAATAAAATAAAAAAAAATAAATAAAACGATCAATCGCGTACCAAAAGTGCCTTACCACAGCGTGGAGTAAAATGAAATGAGAAGAAGGAAAGAAGACAGCGGAATTGTTAAACGATGTGAAGCTTATTCATAAAAAAAGTTAAATACATTATTTATACGAAACGAACAAGAAACTTTGTATTTATTTAATCTTAACGATGCGTGTTCACACCGACGTGTATTTCTTCGTCGATCCGGCTGCCGTTTCTTCATCATGTCGTGTAATGATTCGGCCGAAATTCCGTTGGCGATAAACCGGAGAGCAGCTTCCGTCGTAACGAGCCATTGAGAGGTAACAATCGGGCATTAACGTGGCGCGGCCACGGTAGAAAAATTATGGAAGATATTGACGAGGAACGAGACTGTCTGTGGGAGATACGAATTTCGTAGAGTCACGAACAAGTCTTGCTTTCAAAACGTTTCCTCCTGTTTGTACGTAAATCTCTTCATCTGTCTGTTATTCGCCTTAGGGAGAAACTTCAGAGGCACTTTGAAGTGTTGTTCGT
Organism: Amblyjoppa proteus; assembly: GCA_963922035.1. NCBI lineage: Eukaryota > Metazoa > Arthropoda > Insecta > Hymenoptera > Ichneumonidae > Amblyjoppa > Amblyjoppa proteus. The sequence continues at coordinate 10,892,120 of OY998228.1, read as the reverse complement.
CTTCGGTTTTTGGTGCGCGCGGCACCTCGCGCGGCGTATTCGTTACAAAAATATTAACAAGAGCTCGATACGTTATCCACAGCCTCAGGATATAGTGTGACCCGTTAGAAGATCCGCCATGCCGTCTTTTATGAGTTTCAAACTTTCCAGGTCGGTGTTTATCGTGTCGATAAGCTGGGCCATGCCTTGCTGTTCCATGCTCAGATACTGAAATCAAAGAAGTTCGTATGAAATTCAAGGACATTTGCAGATTGTGTTGGAGCATTTATAAAAAATCATAATGTCCATATCGAGCGCGACGTACAAAAAACAGTTAATTCGATAATTGTTTTCGTTTATCTTGGAATCGGTTTAGATGAAAAAAAAAACTACTCACTACGCCCGAATGTATATATGCATCTCAGCGAAACTGAGCTACACTTTTTTTTAGGACGTTCGCTAGTAATATACATTTTGAAACAAGCTCAAATTTGCGGGAAAATACAAAATTCGGAACATTGGGTGAAATTCAAGGAGATTCCAGGATTTTTTTTCAGGACGCTTCCAGGAGTTCAAGAACTGCTGAACACCGTGTAAGCATTGCGGCATCGCCGAGGCTGACGGATTACTCACCACTTTGATGTCGTCTTGAGCTATAGGATCCATCGTGTACCTCTCCTGAATTTGCATGTCCACGTGCCTCCTCATTCTCAATTGCGACAGCATCTCGCTTATTCTTCCTTTGAACTGTGTCGGAGCGCTGATCTGCGCGTGCATGGCTTCGAATCTGTTCGTCAGTACCTCCTCTTCGGGTTGGAGGGAAAGTCCAACCTTCCTCGTTACTTCCTGCTTAACGAGAACCTGAAGTACCCGATGTTGAAGTTCGAGTAGAGATCTCCGATGTTCCTTGAGTCTCGCTTGAGTGGCGTTGTGTTGCCTCTGCAATCCTTGTATTCTCTCGGCAGCCATGTCCAGAAAAGCCCGGTGTCTCGCGGTCTCCTCCTCCTGGCACTTCAGACGATTCTTCACCTGCTGAAATCCAATCATCGGAACGGGAATGTACATGTCCGGATTGGGATTGTCCAACTGCGCCTGTTTCCACAATCTCGGATCTATCGAGCACGGTGGATTGTCCAGGTACTCTTTCAGCTGCGATGGCTCCAATTTAACCTGAGGAAATATGTTGTCAACGCCGATTTGCGTCAGTTGTTGTTTCTGAACGCTCTGCGAGAGATACGCGACTAATTCGTTCGCCGGTATCTTTCTCAACGATCCGGTGACGCCTTTCTCCGCTATAAAGATCGTGGCTTGACTCTTGTTTTCGCCAACTGATTTTACACTGTCGACCGTGATAGTGAGATTCGGTTTGTTTCCCAGGATAGCGTTCAACGATCCTATCAACAGCTGCTTGCCCTCCTTTATCTCTTGCTCCTTCTTGTTGAAACACAGAACAACGAGACCATCGTTGTTATCGGCGTTCGGCATGCAGCTGTAACCAATGGCTTTGAATCGACAGAGAGGATTCTCTTGTGTCAGCTCTATAGGCTGGGCGTTCGCCGAGTAATAAGCCTTCCCCGTTCCCCAAAGCGCCTGGATGAGATTCCATCGAGCTATCGTATTGTCACGCTCGTCATTGAACAACTGACAATTGAACACGGCGTTGTAGAGAGCCTCGGAAATCGCGTTGGCCGATTGTTGCTGCTGCTGTTGTTGCTGGAGTTGCTGTTGCTGCGGTGTCAATCCGGTGCCGAAAGCTCCGAAGCCTCCTCCCGTTCCGAAACCTCCGAATCCCGTGCTCGTCGTTGCTGGCTTCGCTCCGAATCCGCCGAATCCACCGGAAGTTCCAAAACCCGTCGCGGCTGTGTTGGTCGTGCCAAAATTACCGAACAGACTCGGAGCGGTCGTGGTCGCCGTTGTGCCAAAACCACCGCCGAAGCCTCCGAAGCCCATCGAACTCGTCGTCGCCGGTGCGCCGAGAGTCCCGAAACCCGTCGACGTCGGTTGAGTGCATCCGAACGCCGAGGGGTTGGTTCCAAAGCCGAAAGTTGTTCCCGGAGTGCTGAAAGTACTCGTGCTAGTCGATGTGGAACCAAACCCAGTTCCTGCGGCGGTTCCGAAAGCTGGGGTCGTTCCGAAACCGGTTGTCTGCGTCGCCGGCGTTCCGAAGACACCGAGCGTCGGAGCCGACGTTGCCGGTGTGCTAAATCCGAACGATGGCGTTGCGAAACCAGCTAAAATAGTACGGTAAGATCAGATTTAAAATTTCAGGATTTACTTCGCGTATAAATTATAAAACGAAAATCACAGATCACCGTATTGCATCGCAATAAGCTCCTGATCAGATTGTGGGTATTGACACTACACTAGTTTCCACAAATGTTATGGCCACACTGGTCATAACATTTTATTTGTTTTATTCTAATCCAAGTAACAGAGAAAAAAAAACGTATATATCATGTACTCACAAATAGATCACACAATGCAAGCAAAGATTGATAACTTCTGCTTGTACAGTACCAGCAGAAATAGATAACTTTTACTTGTATTGTCACTCTGCTTGCACGATTATGAAAAAAACTTCACTCTAGCTGGAAGGTCTCATTTTTTTTCCAGTACAAGATCCATCCAATATTTCTTTTTTTTCGTTTTGTCACTGAATGCATAACAAACGAGAGTCAATGCAAGACATTTTTTCAAGTCTGTCAGATTGACATTTGTTGTGTCAATAAAGAAAAGCAGAATTCGTGAGGGAAATAAATATTTGGCTGGGGGAAGGGGGATTCTTCGAGCTTGAGATGCTCCAATTCACGCGATTTTTCGCGTCGCTTTTCGAGGTCGCAAATTTTCATAGCCCAAAGTCTCAAGCGGCAAGGACATTTTTGTGCTAAATCTATTACAGTAAATGACGATGTATCCAAATTACAAGCGTCATTTACCGCGTTCCTATGTCATGGGGACTTTGATAAGAAGGCGAGAGGATCCGGAGTACGCTACCGAGATGCTGAACGAATTTGGAACTACGGACATGGCTATTGGAGTACGAATGAGTCGTTTTCTGATAAACAAAAATTTAAATTAATAAATAACATTTTTAAAAATGGATCGATAAACTTTGGTCAAAATATTAGGATGTCACAGCGGAGATCATGCTGACGACGATAGGAAAGATCCCGAACGAAATGCACGAACTGGAGGAAACGAGCGTCGGAGTTATGGCAATGGCGCATGGTCATCACGAGAGTGAAGTGATGGCGCAACAGAGGAGCACCGAAAGCATATCAGGATTTGCCGCGCATTCTACCCTCTTTGTCGTTTTGACTATCGCGTTGCTTCTGCTACTGACGATCTGCTGCGTGGTAGCTTGCGTCATAGCCAGAGCCAGGAGAAGATTCATGGACTCCGGAGGAGACGAGGAGTGCGATCCGGAGTGCGACGGCGCGAAACAGCCTCTCATAAGCTCGGACAAGATCTCGGAGACGACGAGCAAGAGCAGCGGTTCTTCGACGAGAAATTGAGGCATGACGTTTTTTTTCTGTAAACGGCAATCGTTCGTTGAATTTTACGGCAACAGTAAGAGCGTGACAATAATTGATTGTTGTCCTTCGACAATCGCTCGGTGATTCTCGAATCCGTTCAAACCCACGATCTCGAGATCGAAGGTTCGAAGTGCGAGGACATCGGAAACATATCGGGGAGAATGTGTGAGTCCGGATCAACGTGAATATCACTCTTGGAGCGAGATTTATGCAGGGATAATGATAATTCTTTTTTGACAAACAAACGGCATGACATAACCTCAAAAAAAAGTTTGTATCGCGATGACTTACTTGGTTTTACCGGAGTCGCTGCTGTGGAGGTCGCCGATCCGAAACTGAAGGTGGACTGCATGGCTGGCGCTGACGCTCCGAATCCCGTCCCGAACGACATTGTTGACACTGGTTTATTAGCAACTATTTACGAGGAAATTAAAAACGCACAACAACGAACCACGATTACGCGCCGACGACATCGAGCGGCGCACTGCGCATGACCGAGCGAGGGAAGTACGAGATTACACCACAAGAGCGTCGTTCGCAGCTTTAAACGCGAACTTGAACAAAGGAATGATATACACTACGGGAGGGTTACGCTTAGTATATTAATGCGTTTTAGAGAGCGATCACTTTATTCACGTTTCGAGCGTGGACCGTAAAGAAACGGATACAGCCTCTTTGGCTTCTTTTTTTCGATAAATTTTATGATTCAAAAACTTGAATAAACATCTTCCATTCGCTAACTAACGTATATAGATACGATACTTTCTTTAACGTTTTTTTTTGTTTTGTTCACAAGCTTTCTCTATGGCATTTGTGTTATTATTTAATGGTTTTTGGGCAATGTTGTACGATGTCAGCAGTGATTGCTATGAACGCAGAGCATCGATGAAAAACACTTTTTTTCGTCTGCTTTATCGTGATAATTCTTTAACGGCGACGACGACATCTCTTCTCTACCACAATTAACAGCTGATCAACGATAATTCTCACTTATATCGGCTCCACTGCGTGTACTCTCTGTGCGGTGAGCAACGAATCAGCGGCCTTTTCATTTACAAACAATTTACAAACAAACGGTAAGTAAACTTATAATATTCAAGTATAACACTAATTAGATTTCTTCATTGCAGTCAAATCACGTTAATGCCATAGTTTAAAATGATAAATAATGAACACCACAGCCAAGACGATTCGTACTATCCGGATTGTCAAATGAATATTAACGTATGGGCATCGTATGCATTTGGTATATATATATATATATGTATATCACCTCTCGTATCAACATAAACAAAAACCGGTGAACGAGTGTTAACGCTTATTTCGATAACTATCTTTCCTTCTATCATTAATAATAATAACTTATAGCCTCGTCTTTTTTGTTATCTATATATTGCTTTACGTTCTAAGAGTTTCGACGTTGCTCATTCCCCGTTCGTTCAGCCAACATGGTCCGTCTCTAGAATCAGAAAGTCAAATACGACGTACTTGAAGATCTTTAATTTGATTTACGGAGCTACCGACCCATTCATAAATAACTGTTTATAAGACAATATTGACTCGGTTCTTAAACGATTAGGTTGTATGTTACGTATGATAGTTTCGTTTGTTAAGACTATAATATGGATTATAAGGTATACATTTTTGTATATAAACAAGGCATCACCTCATCAAGTGTCCCAAATTATTTATGAATGGTGTTAGTTTAATAGGCGTTTAAATCTCGTTAGCATATTTAGTTATCATCGTCTGATGGATGTTAGTTTGCTTTTTGTTTTAACACAAAGTTTTAACGCTACACTTTAAATATCATGTTATCGAAAAACAAAAAAAAAAAAACAATTTGGGAACAGACTTAATGAGGTTCACATCGAGGTTTCTTTTTGTCTAACGAGATTTAACTGCAACAATCTTAATCGTTTCTACGAAGAATATAAAACGGAAGACGGGAATGACAGAAAGATTAAGTAAGTTCGTACGGCAAGTTCGTTGGAGAGTTTTTCGTATCTCTTGGACCCGAATCGCGTGTATCGACGATATACGTGTAGGTACTGCGTGGATTTTATGATAAAACGATAATCATTTATTTATTTTTTTTTTTTTTAATGGGTCGTTGTAGAAAATGAGCAAAAATACGTTAGGCCAGTCCGAACTACAACTCGCCTCTCGACCGTTATAACGACTACACTCTTTTTTCGCGACATTTACACATTTACACGTCGATTACAACGTTAAATAATCTTATCGAGATATTCTGACTAATCAACGTATGTGGTATGTCAAGCTCGTTCTTTAGACAAATATCTTTCTCTCTCTCTCTCTCTCTATATATACTCGTTATCATTAATACGAAAGTACATAATTCATGCAGTCCCAATTGTCGTAACAAACTCTTTCATCTACTTTTGATCCTTCCTCGATTGTGTATTAAAACATTAACCCCCCCCCCCCCCCCCTTGATTACTCATATATACGTGAGACGAAAAAAAAACCACAAAAAAAGCATATTTACTATACGCGTTTATACTGAGAGATCTCGACAAAGTTCGAGATTTGTGGGGTCCCAAATATTGTTTATTTTTATCTTGAAGGCAGGTGGGTTTCGAAAGACGTAGCTTTTGCTTCTTTTTTTTTTTTTTTTTTTTTTACTGAGCTCGACTCCGATAAATCCAACTATGGGACACGAACGAAGTCAGAGTCTTCGGGACAGATTGTATAGTTTGGCGTAGAGGACTTAGATTAGAGATAGGACTCGGAGAATTCAAAGTCGGAAGCTGAGGCTCGAGAGGATCTCGTGTAAACAGATATACCCCCACCAATTGCGCTGTCCGAGGTTCCCTCGCCGGTAACGAAATCGGCGACTATCAGTGAGTCCTTTGGACCACCGCCGCCCCTCAGTGCGTCGCGTTCGGCCAATTTTTGCTTCAGTGCTTTGATCTTCTCCTCTTTCTGCCAACAAAAAAAACGAGACCATACAAACACTCGTTGCACTCTCAAATAACGCGAACAATTTTAGCTCCGAAAAAAAAAAATATACTCACGGTAGCGATTAATTTTTGCAGTTCGTCATTCTCGCTAACGAGTTTTTGATATCGCTCCTCGTCCTCCTTCGACATTCCCACGTCGGGATTGTACTTTGACTCGACCTTGTCCTTTGGGTGTCTTATTACCTCGATGACTTTTGGAACGAATATCAGAGCCATGCTGAGGAAGCAGCAGAATATTATGGCGAGGGCGACGAAGGTGAAGCTCGCGTCCTGCTGGCTCGCAATGACCATCGTTACCGGCGCGGTTATCAGGCAAAGGACGACTACGTTGTATATAGACATTCCCACGTAACGCGAATCGTTTATCTGCTTCACTTTTATGCTGCGGGTCTCGTAAGCGAGAAACAGTCCAAATACCAAAACTATTGCCTTGTAACCGTAGATTAGTCCTGGCAACAGGCAATAAACCATTAATCATAAATAATACTAATTACTATAAACAATTACTTTATTATGTTAATAATAATTTTTGTGTACGGCACATGCGGTACTTTACTCCACTGCAGATTCGTTTTTTTCTCACTTATGCTTAGATTATTATTTAACTAGCAGGTCGTAACGCGGGCGTTATGAATTATAGAATTTAGAAATTTAGATTTTCAAAAGTGTAGGCGTTAGTTTCATCGACAAGAGGAGGGAGTTGGGAGAAATACAAAGAAATAAATATGATATTTCTAAAATATATATAAGATTACCGAGCCATATGCTGTTGTGATAGCTCTCGCAGTGCTCGAGCTCCGGTCTAATCCTTGCGTCGTCGTCCCCGTAGGGCGGGAGTTCGAGAGGAAAAACTTCGATGTTTCTCTGGAGCGGATCGAGACCTTGCCAACATCCGAGAAGCACGATATCGATTGCCAAGAGTGCGCTGACCATCGTGTACAACTTCCACGGTTGAATGTTCTTCTGAACGGAAGAGACTTTCTGTTTTGCCATGAATAACTGCGCATAACATTGTTTGTAGGACGGGATAACGTTGAGAAATCGTTGATTCTCTCGGTATTACCTTGGCCTGATCGGCTTTTGTTTTCGTGGTCAGACGATGCACCCTCCACACTTTGCTGAACATCGCGCCAAAAGCGAGAGTGAAACCGATCGACAGCATCCACGCTCGGGCCTGACAAATCCCAGCGTACTCCCACGGCTCGACGAATCTTCCGTCGACACCGAGCAAAAATACCGATATAAAACATCCTATCACACCGGCCAGCATTATTGTGTTGCAAACAGGATGCGAAGATTGTATGACTCTGCAAAAAAAAAAAAAAATAATAATAATAATAATAATAATAACCATTGTATAATCGACGAAATGAATTTTTCTCGAATATAGTTTGAAAATATTTTACCTTCTGTGCCTGTTCCATATATTGAAAATTATTAACAGGATGGCTAGTACTATTCCTGTGGAAGATATTGTGCCCATGCAAATGAACAGCGGCAATGAGACGGTCCTCAGGACAGTCCTGACGATGGTTCTATCCTGAGGTACTTTTCCGGCTATCCATCTCTCCATATTCTTCCACGTTAGATTATCGCTCTGGGTATCGTAGTATCCTAATTTGACGTACTTTCCGTCGATCACCTGCTCTATCTGGGTCAAGGCTATCCTGTCACCCTGAGAGCTGAACGCTACGTAGCCCTAATTAAAAAAAAAAAAAAAACGAATGTGCATTGTAAATAAAACTCTTCAACTAAATTTGATACGGGTAAAGGGAGGTCCATCGATTTCTCCACTCAAAAAAATCCGTAGACAAAATGTATCGCATTTTTTATATAAGAATCAGTGGGATTTTATTCGTTTACTGTTTAGCCGTCGAAAGCGGCCGAAGCCGTTTGAAAAACAAATTCATCATGCGAGAATTTTCAATTTCCGAATCGAAGTAAACTTAAAAACTAAAAGCAAGCCAGTAAAAAGGCTTGACGGTGAGAGAATTAAATTACCGCCAAAAAATACACTACACATTTTGTAGTTCACACTTACGTTTTCAAAATCTCAGTTTTCAACCGGAAGTGACGTCGTAGGAAAAAAACAGCCCTGTCGGTCAAAACTCGAGTTTTTCAAATCAGAAGTAATGTTTACCTCTATGACGTCACATCCAGTAAAAAAAAAACCGACATTTTCAACCATGTTTCGCCTGAAATTGATGAGACCCCCCCCTTTCCGTTAACTTACCGATATGCCGAGAAACTGGGTCGAATTTATCGCCGAATATATCTCGTCGGCAATCTCCTTCTCCGTGTATGTGAAGTTCTTCAAGCTCTTACCAGTTTTTGCTAGCTTCTCCATAGTTTTGTTGAAGGCTTAAACAATCGATTGGACATTGTTGATTTAATAAATATAACATAGTTAAAAACAAATGCACATATTAATATAGTTAACAATCTCACCCAAAGCAACGGACCATACGGCATCGTAAGCCAGGGGAGCTTCCTGATAGCCCTCGGGATACCTGTTGTTGTCGATATCGTAACCGTCCTCCTTGAGCATTTTATTCAAACGCTGCCTGAAATCTTCCGAAGTCATTCCGCTTATCGTCGTGTCGTTGTTCTGATTCCACATTAGTGCCTCGGTAGTGAGGTGTCCCTCGGCGGCTTGTCTCATCTCCTCCTTCGTGCAGGTGATACCTTCCTTGTCGAGATTTACCTCGAACCAATTGTCCTCGTACCATCCTATGAAGAACCACACGTAGCTCTTGCCGTATAGATTCTGTCGGTAAACCTCGCAGAGCACTCGACGGGCGGCGACAACGTAAAAGAGCCCGACGATTATTCTCGCATCCTGACGACGAAGATTTCTCACGGCGTCGGAGGGGTCGGAGAGAAAACTCTGTCGCGTCACTATCTCGATACCGGCTTCTTTGCAACGAGCCTCGAGATCTTCGACCGTCTGCCGAGAATTTATCTCGTTAGTAAAGTAACTCAAATTTCGATCGACGTTTGTCCTTTATATCCGTCGTCACGTTTCCTCACCGACATGAAAACTTCTTCCGCTTGCTGCAAAATCGCCACTCGGGACCAGCCGAATTTCTGTAGCAATTTTATCCGCGTTGGATTGTGCACAGTCGCCGACGGATGGGTTCTGAACAGCGTGGGGAAACGATTCCTGTCCGAAAGGGCCGGCGAGGAGGCACCGTAACATAGCTAAGTAATCGTTCATTAGTTGTAAGTAAAAGTTCGAGAAAAGAATAACGACCGTTTATCTCTCCGTGCACAGTTTAATCATTTTTTTTTTTTTTTTTTTGAACAGTACTTTTTTAAACGAGTATACTCACTACCACTAAATTCCACATTTTGGAGGCTTCGGCGACCGTCGTGCAGACGGTACTGCAACCGGCCAGTAACATTAATTTTTGTGGAGTGTTGTACAGTAGATCGTACATTACGGAAGCCCCCAGACCTTGTTCGCACTAGAAAAAAAAAAAAAAAAAAAAATTCGATGATATTTTTAATAAGAAAAAACTGCGTCTTTCAGTTACGCTGTAAATTTGATATACGCTTTTTTTATTTTTCGTAATTTCAGACCCACCTCACTGTCGTTGGAGTGCAAATTGAGGGTGAAACCCGGCAGCAAGTTTTTCTCCCGATTGACATCCTCCAGAGCGAGATTCGCGGCTGGCATGCAGGCCTTGTCGAAAGAGATAAACGACCCGTGATTAGCGCTCTTTGCATTTGTTATTATGTCGGATAGCAAAGTTGATTCAAACAAAAATTAAATGAGACTCACCTGCCCGCCTTGCCATCCACCTTCGCCAGCGATCGGAAATATTCCGCCGATATGGAGCACATTGTCGTCGGATTCCGGCAACGATCCGTAGATCGGCAAAGCGATCGTAGCGATCACCAGCAGCCACAGCATCTTATCGATATCGATGGGATTGTCTCTGATAAATATCATTTATCAGAGTCGGCAGCCCTTGTCATTAAAAATCTCTTCGTATATTCATCCTTCGCACAGAGTAGAACACACCTTGCTTCAGGAAGTTAATGGGACAGTCGTTAATCTTCGATCCATGTGTAATGTGGAAGGGTTGAGAAACCGTGCCGAGGCCGAGGGTCGTGTTCGAAACTCGCCTACTTTTCAACGAACTGTGTACACTCCATTTTTCTCCATTTCCAATAAAACTTGCGGCGCTCTCGACGGATAGGATTGACCGATTCACACTGACTGTTTCCGAAAAAAAAAAAAATATGTCACTCCAACTCGCGTTAAAATGTGTGTTTTCGGAGCACGATCCGTACGTCGCGTGCGAATCATATTGATCCCATCCCCGTGACCCGAGGGCATTCGTAGTGGGGATGAGGGTGGTCCTTGGCCCCTACGGCTCGCTCTTGTGTCAATCAATAAACAACTGCCTATTGAATATGTAATTTTTATTGTCAAGCAAGATTCGTGCAATTCCGTGCATATTGAACGAACCGTTTTTACCTGGAATATTTTTTTGTCCGGAAAATTGAAATGAAATAGGTCATCGGCGACGAATATCTTAAGAGTGTCACCATTTTTTTTTTTGTTACAGACGGTATCTATAATTTTTTGAATAAAGCATTGTCGGTCCTCGGACGTTTATCTGGCTCTACCTGTGAACATATTTTATATTTACATCGCGGCATGAAAACATTGCACAGTTTTCAAAATCGCACCCTGTGAGTGGTATTGCCGACGGAGTAACCTAGGATCGATTGGCTGAAAGCATGGCGCGTGAGCTGGTGGTCGGTGGCTCGTCGATGGTAAGGTGTCATTTAAGCCACACTTACTTCAGGGAAACTCATTTCCGACAAAAAGTAACTACTGTATCGAAGAAATATCATGTTTATGAGTCTTACATACTATAGATGGAGCTGGAAGGCTGTCCTGGACAGAATTTACGTTTTATCGAATAGCTTAAGCAAGCGTACAAATGAACATGTGCCGCAAATACTTTTCTTTCAAACATGTTGTGGTTAAGTGCGAGTTCGCGCTGTTACGTTATACAATTTTTTTTTTGTTCGTTTTTTTTTTGCTTGGGAATGTCGCCATCCTTATACCCAATGTTCCTCAATTCATTCGCTTCAATCACTGCATTCGGAATAAATTACAAATACATTCGTGACGTGTCGCACACGTTATTTTACCCACTTTCCTGTGTTCTTTAATTCACAGTAAAATTCCGAATAAAATTCAATTTTGCTTCCGGAGTAATTCCATGTCGATCACGGTGCATTCGGTTTATCCGACACAAGGAGATCAACTGATACGAAAAGCGTTGATCTCCAGCCATCAATTTATGCGGGCCACAAGTGTACTTATCCGACGATTTCAAAATTTCAAAGAGCGCAAAATCATACTCAACAAATACAATATAAATTATTATGTCAATGGCAATGAACATAATAATTGTCCCTCACGACAATACATAGCCATATCCGAGTATGTAATAATAGTATTTTTGTGCATTAACGCCGTACTGTGCTTCATGAACATCATTCTTTGGCTGGGTTGCATTAAGGGGATCAACAAATTCCAGTATTACAGGTAATGTCGGCATGGTGAGATAGGATATGCAGCAAGATATCGATAACAACAACAAAGCAACAAGAAACGCATACGTATATTGTGTATTAGTATTCAAGTACGTCAACATACGGTGAACAGTTAACATGTGTTTTATTAGGTGAGACTATGTACTGGAATGAACGTAAATCTACTATTTTTCTTTTACTCCGTATCTATAATACTGCCTCGTGCCGTTCATTTTAACATTTTTTAAATAACTGTTATTGTAATTTTTAAGAAAAAAAAAAAAGTTCGATACGCAAATCCGGCGTCGTCGATGACAATATCGATCAAAGCAGTTTCACAAATATCATGAAGTACGATCCTGCTGTCTGTATTAGCTTAAAACCGTTTGAAAAGTATAGTTTAAGAAGTCATTGCATCGATTGCATTGTAATAAAGAGTCATCATCAAAACGTGATAATATCATACCCTCCCAAAGCTTTCTACTGAGAAAATATAGATTTTTCCGGCGCTAAGGAAACAAGGCTCTTCACTTCGCACCAGAATTAGTATCCAGAGCTTTTGAGTTTTTAATGGCATATCATGCCAGTCAAAATTATAAATATACATAGTATCACAGGCAACAGTAGAAATGGCTCGGTCCCCTCTTAAAAAAGACACGACACTCGAATGATCGAGATAACATATCGAAATGATCGAAATTGTGAAGTTAGTTTTCGCAGCCAATCGGAATCGTCCGTTTCATCGGTAAGTTAGATGGTCAGACGTAACCGAAAAGAAATGAAATAGGCGCGAGCGAAGGGAGCGCGTTGTTGCTAATATTTTAAAAACTATTAGCTGCACGCTCACACGACTGGTTCCATTTCCAATACAACAAGTGGCATGTTGCAATGTACAGTGTGTTACTGATTGTATCTGTAAACAATGGTTTCCACCTTTTTTTTACACGCGACAAACACTGAAGGTTGCATGCATAATTTATTTCCTGCACAATATCCCTTTTGTGAAAATTGGAAAGCTACATGCAGCGCGAATATCGACATTCTTTGCAAGCGAAAACACAGGTTTGTCCAGTATCATCGCAACCGTCACCAGACTCGGTCATTCTGTAATCTAGCTCGAGGTGTCATAAAATTATGAAAATAATATCATTTTTGTGACAATCAAATTCAGTAGAATCACAGTTCAGTCGAAGATAGATTTTTTTTTTTTAATTACCATTCGACAAACAAAAACGTGAACGCTATGAATCGAAGTGTGTTCTCTATCATACTCTCGGTGATGATTGCGCATTTGTGTACCGCTGAGATTGTGATACAGACGTCGAAGCCAGAACATCTCACCGTTCTTCACGACGCAGTGGTAAGATTCGTTAATCCTTAAAATGATGTTTCATTTCGATCGTTTGTCTTTCGGCAGAACTTTACAACTTTCGATTTCTGTTCACAACGTCATTATGGTATTTTTTCTTAAGAAGCAAACTTTCATGTTATATTCGAGGCAAACATATGTTCTTAATGAGATTTTCTTTTTTCTTGAAATTTCGACTTCGATGAATTTTCGACAGAATTCTTTCAGATGAACATTAGACTGGATGTAAATCAATTCTTCTTATTTATTTTCCGGAAAGAGATTATGGCCTGCTTAAGACTATCATTTCGTTCATTCTTACAATTTAATATGGAGTCGAAAAATACAATGTTTTTATAATCTGTTTGGAAAATCGTAATGCATAATTGATTATTGTAGATATCATATCGCACAAAATATTTTGAAAACATTTTAGAAATATTTTCAATTTTTCAAATATCACGAAATATTTGTGAAATATAGCGAAATAATATTTGGTAGTACTTGGTATCATCAAAATATTCCAACGAAACATTTTTTAAATACTTCAGAAATATAATTAATCTTTCAATACATCTGAAATACTTTTGAATAGTCGTAAAAATATTTTGAAAGCAAATGTTAGTAGGTGTGCACTGAAACGTTCACTTTTTTTTTAACATTTTACAAATATTGTTAATTATTGTTAAAATATTTATTAGATATTGGTATGTTGGCAACATACAAATGTTTTAAAAACATTTTTGCGAATGATTTCTGAAAGGTTTCAATGTGATTTTTAAGTGCACAAAATTATTTTGATTATTTTTTCAACCCCAATTTCGACCAATGAGAGCGCGGTATTTGACATCACGTGGTACAACTAGGTCTAAATTATATCGATAATTTTTCGAAAATTTTCCGGCTAGGTTGCTAGGCGATAAACATTAATTTTTCTGTCACTTGTAACCTATGCGAATGATTAAACGTCAAATTGCTATTCACGAGCATGGACATGAGTGAGCGAAGAAAGCGATTTGGTGATGAATCTCTAGAGAGCATCTCTAAAAAAATCAAACAGAATGTCCCGGCTAATACAGAGAAGAGCAAGAAGTCAAACCTTGTCAGGAAAATGTTAAATACCACAATCTCATTGGTCGAAATTGAGGTTGAAAAAATAATCAGCCGAATACCCCTCAAGCTTAAAAATTAATCGGGTATTTCCCTCTTGTTTCCCTGCGTAGCATCGATCGAGATAAGTTTTGCTCAAAAATCCCTCGCGCTGCGCGCTCGGGATTTTTTTAAGCAAAACTTATCTCGCTCGTTGCTACGCAACGAAACAATCGGGAAATACCCGATAATTTTTAAGCTCTCGGGGTATTAGAACCGAAAATATTTTTTTAATGTTGGTAAAATATTTTAAAAAATATTTTTTAAACATTTCAAAAATATGTTCATGCTATGTGGGATTAGAGATGAATTCAACTCGTTAGGTCGCCCTTCTTTTGTTTAAATTCCATACTAAACCTTCACGTGCACACCTATGGAGCGAATCTTAAATTCCATATGTAATCAATTACATTTCAAGACATTATACATGTAAAAAGAAAATTATCTACGCACTTAATTGTCTGGACGTTTGTTCAACCGTCCCAATCCCACGAACGAACGTCAACTATCGGACGTCGAATATAGCGTACACATAAGTTCGTGGCGAATTCAGTTAACTAATAAATTTTACGTGACTTTTTGCCGATATCATAAAAATTGCTCCTTCGAATCTCGTAATGAAAACAACAAAATACTCTTTTTTTCAACGATGCTAAAATTTTATTCAACTTGATGGGTTTCAGATCGACATTTCGATGACATGCTACGAAAATCCAGGCAGTGCAATTGGCATTGTTGGCGATTCGGATGGCTCCATTCTCAACGTACTACGGTTGAAATACTTCATCCCTGTAGTGTTGATCAATCGTATGCTCGAGTTTCGCGATGCGGAAGCCTCAGCCCTTCACGAATTACAAGTCTTCGTGATTGCGGCCGATTCGATACAAGAAGCCCTTCGATTAATGCGGACACTCCGTTCTACTGTGTGGTGGAATCATTACGCAAACTTTCTCATCATCGACGCGAATCCTAATTCCAATAACCAATGCTCGGAGTACCAATATTATGTTTATATAACACTTCATTATGGTATGCTGAACGCACAGATTATTTGTTATCACTCAGCGTCCATATGGATTTTCAATTCAAATCAATTTACGCCTCATGCACCGCCGGTGTGGAAATATGTTGGAGAATTAAGATGGCGAAATGTTAAGACACCAACTAATGTATTCATCCGCATGTATCAAAAGGGTGGGCAAACCTGCGAGGCACTGAACTTTCCGAAGACGATAGACATCGGTGGCCAGCCACTGAAATTTTTAACAGAGGCCCCACCATCATTTTGGGACACTGATAATCTCAAAACTCGGGAGTATTTGAACACTGTGTCGAATAATTCGAGACGACTCTTTGAATCTACTAAAAGTGAGAGGCTCTGGTTTATGAATAATCTAGCGAGGCATCTGAACGCAACACCAGTGATAATTCAATATAATGGAAAAACTTTTACCAACGCTTCTCCATTGCTGACGATGGGACTCACTTTATCAGGCTACCTTTTCTCGTTCGACTCGGGTTCCAATAAAGTACTCATTCGCGATAGGATCTTTCCACTGTCCCAGGAGCCACTGTATGCCGTTACTAAGCATACCGCTCACCTATCGCAACTCGCCAAAATCTTATCGGTCATTGACGAAAACTCGCGAATTGGCGTGTTATTAGTTTACATGATTACTTTGATATTCTTAAAGTTCTTTCTGGGTCAGGCTTTGATACCAGCACTATTAAACCTGGTACGCTTAACTTGTAACACAGGTCTCCCAAAATTACCGCAAAATCTTCCACCGAAGATTTATCTCGCTTGTTTACTTATGTTTGTGGTAACCCTACAGGGAATTTACACAGGTAATTTAGCAACCCTATTGACAACAACGATAGCTTACAAAAATGTTGAAACAAAACGTGATATTCCATACCTTGGTTATAAAGTTTACACACAAGTTATGAGTAATGCCAAACTCGCTGCCGATCCCATCATTGATGGTCATATCATCGAAATTCCCCTATCGGAAAAGTGTCTCGATTACGTATTGAGAGAATCATCGGCAGCTTGTGTCGAAGACGAATACAAGTGCGTCGCTATGGCGATAAAGTGGAACCTGCACGTGAGTCGAGATCCAATAGTTCACGAGTATGTGTTTTATTGCCTCACGACGAACAATCTACTTGGACGTAGATTGGAATTCATAATGAAAACATGGTTTGAAAATGGTTTGCGGTATACAGATCAAACCGTCGAGAAGCTCCGGCTTCAGTACCTGCACGATGACGAGGTAATGAAAAATACAGTGAGGAGAGTCATGACTTTTAATGATTTATGTTTCGTCTTTGTGATCCTAGGTGTAGGGTTGCTGTCCTCTTTTATATGTTTCATCAGCGAAATAGTGATCTATAAAATCCGTTTGAAAATCGCAAAGCGACGAAATCGAGTCCACGAGCTTTCTTGGCGGATCAACAAGAATTCGTTTTTATCGTTATCTCCGTTAAATTTGCGATTTAATGGACGACGTTTGTTCTCAAAACGTCGGTAGACCTGGCGTCTCGACACGGACGACACAGTGGTACATTACGATACCAGTGCGGAAAAAAAAAAAATTTTCTGACGAGTGTGAGTTTGCAGCACGAGCCGAAGGTTAGTGTTGCAATCACACGAGTTAAACAAAACATTTCTCGCACGAGTATCGTACGAAATTTTATTTCGCGTGCGCAAAAATTCGCTTTACACACCGATTGAAATAAAGTGTTTTTAGCAATCGACGACCGTCCATGCAAGCTCAAAGAAACCTTAAGAATTTTAAATGTAACAACACTAAACCTGTATAATAAACAAAATTCGTTGACTAATTATGTTTTTTTTTTTTTTTAATTGCGACCATTCCCATATTACTATTGCCATTACAACACTTAAAAGTGCATACAAACACACACGCGCACATCCAGATATTTTTTTCACGTCCGCTTTATCTGTGCATTTGAACACTCTGAACGTGCGTTTCACATGCGGACACGTGGAAAACAGTTTTTTCACGAAAAACAAAATTTCTTCAACGCGAACAGAGTGTGTAAAAAAAAAGCGGAAGAAAAAAATACGAGAAGAACAGTCAACATTGACTGTAAAATTTATTACGTGTTATTGCTGTTTTAAACAATGCAAATCTGTCGCGCGCGCACACACACACACACACACACACACACACACACACACACACACACGCGCGCGCGCGCGCGCGCGCGCATTCGGATTAAGAATCGAGTTTGTCGACGTTTCAGGCTATTTCAAGTAATCTGACATTAAAGTCTCGATTTTCATTTTACAAAAAAATTGCTTTCTCGCGGAAGCAAAAAGAACATCAAGTCGGGCGTGAAGTCGCGATGCATTGATAATCGATAACAGACATTAGGACACTGAAGGGTGAAATGCAACTCCTCGGTCGGTAATAAAAAAATGCAATGCAAAATTCTCAAGGACGGTTAATTTTTAGGGAAAAGTACGAGAACGATAAACTGTAAACATCAAAACGTCAAACATCATTTTCCCAAGAAATAAACGGTTTCGGAGATTTTTTGGGTTGCGAAAGTGCAGTCTATCTCTCTCGCACTCATAGCGGTACTTCACATTAACAACAAAGCTTACAGGAGAAAAAAAAAAAAAAAATTTTAAGGCTTATATTTATTCGTACGACCGCTTAAGCTATTCGATGAATGCTGCATTATTATTTTTATTATTTTTTTTAATAGAAAAAGTATATATAAAGCAAACAACAGATAGGCTTGGGTAAGCCCGTCCAGCCGCCAAACTTACCGAACGCTAAAATCGATCCAAAGCAGCATCACAGCACCATCTATATATGTCATGTTCATATTCATGGTGTTTCCCCAGGCAACATGCAGATGGCCGAATGCGAACGTGTCTAATGATCAAACTCACAATTTCCAACGTCTCTACCACACGACGGCTCTTTAATCGATTGCGGAAAAACGGAAAATCTCCGGGCTTTAATGCAATTACCGTACAATATGTAGAAAAGTCGAATGCACATTATAGCAAAAAAGAAAAATACAGGAATGTTTGCGGTCAGTAACGAGTCATTACTGGCCCCAAACCATTCGGTCATTAGTAATGACCGAAGCACAAGAGGTCGGTAATTATTAATGACCGACCACTTGTGCTTCTGAGCGTTGGTATTTTATCTTACAGAAATTCGGTAATTTATCTTACAGAAATTCGGTAATTTATCTTACAGAAATTCGGTAATTTATCTTACAGAAGTTCGGTAATTTATCTTACAGAAATTCGGTAATTTATCTTACAGAAATTCGGTAATTTATCTTACAGAAATTCGGTAATTTATCTTACAGAAATCGTTAAAAAAACCTTTTACTCGAGCGACTGCTTGAAGGAAGATTCAAAGATTTTGACATCATTGAGCAAGAACGGTTTTATTAAGTAGTGAGTATCGAAAATATCCCCGTTCAGATTTTCATTCTTATTGTCACGAAACATTCCTGTATTTTTCTTTTTGACTATAATGGGCATTCGACTCTGTGCATTTCCTACGGGAATTGCATTCAAGTGTGGATATTTTCTGTTATTTCCGCAATCGATTAAAGAGCCGTCGTGTAGTAGAGACGTTGGAAATGGTGGGTTTGATAATTAGACATGTTAGCATTCGGCTATCTGTATGTTGCCCGTTTCTCCGACCTAGCAGTTATTTTTTGTCGGCAATGCGTTCTAGCTTAATAGAGTTTGGCGGAAATTATCCCCTACCTCGTCGATCAGCTGTTGCACACGTTGTTGTTGACGCTATGGCGGCCTCCTGAGATCAGTAGTCTCCCCATCGTTACAAAACGTCGTTTTTCTTCCTCGACGAATTGGTGCGATATTTGTGGAAATGGCGGTTCAGCGTGCCCTGCCGCAGAGCAAGGAAGCTCTATTAAAATCGTACACGACGAGATTGAAGGACGATGTTAAATCGATGCTGGAAAACTTTGAAGGTAGGTTACCTAACCTCTCACTCAGTTCTTCGTAGCTCGAGATTGTTTATTTTCATTGTTCTGATACAGAAAAAGTTAGTTGCGCTGGTACTAAAAATTCTCCTTTTTATTTGTTTCGAAGAAATTGTTAAATTGGCCAAAGGCGAAAACGACTCGCAATTGTCGCGAATGACCCAATGCGAACAGGACACATACGAGATGCACGTTCGAGCGGCAAATATTGTAAGAGCTGGGGAATCGCTGATGAAACTCGTCTCCGATATAAAGCAGTACCTGATCCTCAATGATTTTCCATCGGTGAACGATGCCATAACGACGAACAGCAAACTGTTCAGAACGAAGCAGGCAGAGTGTGATCAGAAGCTTGCGTCGCTGCGGGACGATATGGCGGCCGATCTGTACGACCTTGAGGAAGAGTATTACACGTCGATTTACAAGTGATTCTTAAAGTTTGAATTTCGTCTGGAAAGAATGCCGAAACTAAGTGTCTCCAAACTACCGAAGAATCGGACCACTCGCGCTCAATTGTGATTCCTTCTTCAAACTGTATATTTATTTTAAATAAATGGCAATACTTTTTATAAATAACTTGACGTTATTCGGATTCTCATTGAGCGGCAATCGGTGAATGAAACAGTGTACTCAAGGAAGCTTTATTGATCACGTTCACTTTTTCTCTTTTATTACTTCGATATTTCATAACACACAGATTATACATCACACGATACTTCTAACTGGTAATAAGTATGTATATAATAAGGGTATTTATTTATTTATTCGTATTTATTTATTAATGAATTCATAGGTTCTTGGAATATTAAACGTAATCTTACGGATAATACTAGTATATTTTGCTGCTTCACCTCAACTGATTACCGCAATCTCTCAAACTCCGATCATTACAATCTTTCCAATCATCTCTCACTTGCGGAGAATAATACATTAATAATAATAATAATATAATAATAATTATAATAATTTACAGTGTAACACAAAAAAGAATGATCGTGTTTGATGAGCGGTCACGAATCTGAGTCGCCTCGGAATTTTGGAATGAGTTCGTCGTACACGTGGGATTGTGAGCTTGCTACTATATCGCAACGTATACCACGTAACGGATTTACAAGAACGCAAAATTCGCGGAAAAAAACAACGACAATACGAAACATCACTACGAATGTTAACGAAAAAAATATCACATTAGGGGGGTGGGGCTACACTCGACACCGAGAATAGAGACGAACGTTTTGAACATAAAAAAAAACGGCACGACGAACCAACGATAATCATTAGATCTCGCGACGTCAAGCGTCAATAAATTATTTCAATTCATATCCTGCATAGCGTTCTTCTTTACAAGACACGCCAAATAACAATATTTCATAAGGAAACTCAATAATGATAATAATAATAATAATAATAATAATAATAGTAATAATAATAATAATAATAATAATAATAATGAAACAAAGAAAATACACAAAGAGAAACGGTTTTATACTTAAAAACAAGGTAAGTTCTTTCCGTACGATTCTTCGAGACTAAAGCGAAGAAAACTTCGCCTCTCGATATTCTAAACGCTAAGCAATAATTTAGTATTTACACAATTTGAGTTTTCCTTTCTGTTCCTCTCACGCTTAAAATTAAACAGTTACAGACAAATCAGGCTTTCCAAGCTTCTCACTTGTTATTATCTCGCGATTTCCATTTTTTTACCCTCTCTCACGGGCGCCTTTATCCTGGCTTTCAAATTAACTTTTTGGTCCTCGTCCAGATATAAGAAAATGTAGCGTCCAATGACGATCGCAAAACGAACATATACTTTTGACGTTACTGGTTTTTCTTCCGTTCTTCAAACAAAGTACGATTTGACATTTCACGACCAACGACAAATATATATCGCACGGTCAGGTAGTACGAAAGTGTGGAATGATTACAATTTAGCGGGATTTACAAACATTACAATCTTTTCTTTTGCTTTTGAGAATCCCTTCTACTTTCACAATCGAACCGAAATGAGGTGACGTTATGGTACATTATACGTTAAACGTTAATCTTAGTAGACTTACGCCCTACTTTGGCAAAAAACTCCTCTACAAATCTACTACTCGCGAATCACGAACAATTTTCTTAAACATATTTTTCGTTTTCTTTTCCTCTTCGATAACAATCTCTTTTTACTTAAAACGTGTCTTTTTCGCAACGCCCTCTTTCTCGTATCTATTCATTCTTATTATGACCCCTTTTACGAAAAAGACACCTCTCTTGGAAAGGCTTTCAATACACTTATACTCTCAGTCCCTGCTCAGTCGTGTGTTGTTTTCATCGCGTTATCTATACTATTTATTCGCATTGTATAAAAGATGTTGAAAAAGGTGGGAAGGGCAGCAGCGGCTTTTGATATGCTTTTCGTTTTGCTTTTTTTGTTTCGTTTTGTTTTTTACGCCGCGACCATTTGGCGGGCCGTACGATCGTTCGTAATCTCTTACGGACGTAAAGTCTCGCGACTCTCTCGGCAGTTACACATCGATGATAAATATTTCATTGTACGCATGGAAAGTCTCTGTACTTCGCTCGATCATTCGAGGTTCCTGTCTACGTGTATATGATTTATGTTTGACCCTCCCGACTTTTCTCACGTGGCGAGTCGAGTAACGCGAAGTAAATGCAATTTACTTGGAATGATACTGGTTTTTTCGTTTCTTATTTTTCACGATGTTTCAACGCTCGGACGTAATCGACGGACGACGCAGGGTGTTCATGGCCGGGGAACTTTGCTTGCAAGTTCCAAGGATCACCCCGCGCAAGTTTGATAGTGATTAATCCTCCGTTCGGGCGAGATCCTGAGACGGGACGAGAGTCGATTTCGTCTCTCAGAGTCGGCCGCACTTTGCCGAAGAACATGTTCTCCGAATGCCTGCTGTAGAATTTCCGGACATCTCTGAAGTCTTCGATTCCTCAGTAAAGAAGATCCGCGGTCGCTTCCGCGCCCCAGGCTGCAGCGTCCTGAGCTGAATTCGCGTATTCCTCGCTGTCCGGACAATTCTGTTGTTCGTTAGCCGGAGCTGGAGTAGACGCCGGTGCCGCAGTTCTCGTCACGCCGAGCTCGAAGCCTTCCGAAGCGAGATCCACTTTGCTTGGCGTGAAACTCGCCAGCCCACCGCCACCTGTATAGAGAATAAAAAAAAAGCGCTAGCGTTAAGCACACTACGGACACTACGGGTTGGCAGCGCACTAGTCGGATCGCTCTATCTCAAAAGAGATATTCACTATGCAGATGTTTCTAAATTTTTCGCCAAAGCAATTTTTTTTTTTTTTTACTAAAATAGCGATGTAAAATCTACGAGGTTTGTCGGAAAGAAAATCGTGTGACGATAATCGGGATAGCAAGAGGGTTAAAGAAGAAGAAACTAGACTAATGACTCCTGCGTAGGATCGTAGTCGAGAAATAGTAGACGTCGTTTCGAATTATTTAGAGCGCTTGACGACTCTGGAAAATAGTGAAAATAAAAGAAAAAAAAAAGAAGGAAAAGATACTGATAACGAAATCGTTTGCTCTCATAGCAAAGTATCAATAGGCGAGATCCGATTAGATAAGGAACGAACTTCGATATCGTCTATATGACAAGTATAAATTGTTTGTCGATACCTGATCATATCTTACCGAGTAGAGCGGACGACATAGTTGTGCCTGAACTTGCGGAAGACGATAAATTCGCTCCTTGAGAGGATTGCTGTCCGGTAGAGGAAGTGTCCCCGTCTACGCTAGTTCCCTCGTCCTCGAGCATCGAAGCCTCGCTCGGATATTCGAATGTCCTCGTTGCACCGTCGTCGAATTGTATCCGGTGCTGCAATAACAAAAAAAATAAATAAAAATACAGTGAAAAAAAATCTTTAGTTTATAAGAAACAAAGAGTAGAATTAAAAATTAAAAGCGAGTTTGCGGGCCTGCGACGACTCGCCGAGAGCGCAGGAAAGCGCCTGCGGGCTCTCTCGACGTAGTTAATTTATAAATAAGTGTGTTCTGCGAAGGAGCGAGAGAGGAAACAATGCCACGGTTTGTAAACCCCGGATAACAGTAACCGGTCACACTCGTTGACTTTTCGGCTGCGTGTTACTGCGTCATCTCTGGTTTGTTCTCTTCGTTGATGACGGATAACAAAATTAAAAAAGTCTCGCGAGGATCGAGCGTCGATTTCGTTCTCGTATTTATAAAAATAATATTAATAATAAAAATAGAAAAATGACCGCAACAGTGGAAGCTCGAATGATCGTTCGATATTTGGCTGCGTTACTGCGTCATCTCGGGAATGTTCTCTTCGCTGACGATGAATAACAAAATTTTAAAAAATCTCGCGGGTATCGAGCATTGACGTCATTCATATTAATAAACATAATAGTAACAATAAAAATCGAAAACTGACCGCCGGAGTGGAAGCTCGAATGATTGATCGATATTAATCATAATAACTAATAACTCATCGCAGCCAAGATACAGCGAGATCTTCTGCACTGAGTCAGATGCTGTTTATCGCTAGGATACTTTACGGTTGAGCGTTTCCATACACGATGAAGAAACGAGTCCGTATACGCGCTGATTCTGGACTATCTATGCCGCGATCGAATTATCTTCGTCGCGTGTCTAGAACAATTCAGGCATGATCATAGACGACAACCGTTCATTTCATCTACCTTGCTCCAGGGTAAAGACTCTCGTGCACGCTTTCGCTGAACAGTCGACTCTGTCGAAGCGTCGAAGATCGTTAATTCCCGTTCACGAGCCTCCGCATCGCCAATGTAGAGTTATATTTTCAGAGCTGATCTCGACGATTACGAATGATCGGGATAAAAGTCTACGGATATCGCTTATCTTATCCACGTCGATATATATATATATATATATATATATATATATATATATATATATATATATATATATATATGTATGTGTGTGTGTGTGTGTGTGTGTGTGTGTGTGTGTGTGTGTGTGTGTGTGCGCGCGCGCGCGCGCGTGTGTGTGTGTGTGTGTGTGTGTGTGTATTCGACGACGAGATTCAGACTTATCGATATCGATTTTTTTCTCGATCGGAGCGAGAATAAAGTTGGTTCGCGAGAAACGTTTTAATCCGCTTTCGCGTCCAGGCAGGGATTAGTTACTGACCCTCCGCGACTTCTATGTAACAGTACCGACGATTATTTCAAGCACGGGATGACGGGCTTGCGGCGTCTAATTATGTGCATACCGTTCACTGCCGGTCAGAGATCTACGAGCCTAACTTCGCAGAAGAAAAACAACAACAATAAAAAAAAGATAAATCGACCGCACTAGCCACGAAACTCTGACTGGCTGCGAATTATGTTAATACAATATTTCAGCTTATTCTCCACGGTATGAAGGATTCGCGAATTCACTTAATTCGCTGCGGATCGAAGGAATCTGCGTTGTATAAGTAGCCTGCTCGACGCTGAGAGAAACGAGTGGTAACTCGACGACTACCGGTTCGAGTAATGCCTTTTCCATGACTGCTCGGACGTTTTTTTTTCCACTTCGTCTCACTCCATCACAACTCGAATTTTTTTCTCCTCCCGTGGCTAGACTTACATGGGGATAGGGAGACGCTCGCGACATTCTCTCTAGCGGTCCAGCGACCGCGAGTCTCTCATGACTGGCCTTTCGTGGAATCGAGATATCCGTCGTAGTCGGAGCTACAAGGATGGACACCTCGAGCGATGCCCCTTCTGTGTTCGATATACGGTTCACCTTTCTTCGTAAACGAGCCAGTCTGCACTACCGTCTGCTCTTTCTAGATCGCCTCGAACAATCTCTTCGAGCATCTTGAAGACTATGAGCACGATGCTTGCCGGTAGGATACAACGGGGCAAAACGAACCTCGAATGAAGACGATACTTCATCTTTTGTATGCACGGCAAAAAATTGCTAAAAATTTTCCATTTTGCACCGAGGTTCCATTTTGCCCCGCTCTCTTCTATAGTGCGAGAAGTGTATAAGCTTCGTTCTGATTTTCGTCGAACGGTGATCGAACCGTTCGTGCCTCACGACCTTGGAATTAGTCACGATCCTTCTCTCCGAAGTAGCTCGACTGAACCTTGTACTAACGTCGAGAAACCACCTCTCTCGCTCTCGCCCGACGGTCTTGCCTGTAACAATTTTTGAAGGAGTATTATAACGAGAAGAGATCAGAAACGCCGGCTGCATTCCTTCGAGCAAATAATAAATTATCGAGAGCCTAAAGAATGAGGGGCGGGGGGGGAGACATATCGCTCGGACTTCGTGGAATATCCACACGTAAGACGGTACGGGAGTAGATTCCTGGCGGGCAACGGCGCCTCGACCACCAAAGTCCCGTTCTTCGTGGCTCCTCTTTCCGAGGAGCGTACAGAGAGCAGCCTAGCCAAGATTACGAGACTCCTGCGGACGCGAGAGCGCCTGGTCTATGCTCTCTGTACAACTACTGTGCCTTAAACTTTTAACCATCTCTCACACATAGTCACGGAAAACTGTAAGGGGGCTGCTTGTGTGCTGGACGATACCGGGAAATTAACGTTCCGAAGCGGCGTGCGTGCATTCCCCGGCCAAGACGGGTTACATCGAGCTCTGCTTTACCACCGCCGCCACTTACAAGTTAAATAGCTGCATTAAAAGGTCATGGATTACGTTGCAGAAATAACAATAAAAAATCTAAACAATAATAAAGATAACAGTGGCGAAGCGATGACGCGTTACGCTGTCCCGACGATATATTCCTTTTAACTTCTCAATATGACGTGCTTCTTTTTTCCTTCTTTTCACCAACTCATTTCTCGTCACGATTATACCTGGCTCTATATCTCGTGCGACACGAGTAGCAATTTACTTGTTTTCACGTGCCTTCAACTTCGAACGGAAAATAAATTAATAGTAGAGTAGCGGAGCTTAATCTGTACGCTTTTTTTTTTGTTCTTACTATATCCTCGACGACGGTTATAATGTATAGCTGGCGAAAATATGTCGAACCTCCGTGTAACAGAATCTTAAGTACCGGAAATTCCTATGCAAGGTACAAAACTCGTACGCGAATTATCGGAGTCGTGTGTGTTGCACTATCAGCACCGTTAACTACCTGGAAACGTCGAGGATGCGTTAAAGTCAGGTGAAATATTCTCACGCGTCGCGGTTAATACACGGAACACGGTTGGTTTTTGTTTTTTTTTTTTTTAATTCTTATAATTCGTCAAACTCTTCGAGTGAACAGATGCAAATTGCCCGCCGCCAGTTGAAATTTGTTTGACTTTCTTTTGTACGTAGTCGTGTTATTCGAGCCCGATCCGCCGCGAGCCAGCGCGGTACGCTCACCGCGAGTTAAACTAAATGCGATCGTAGAACCTCAGTGTAATTATCAGCGGTAGGCAATTTGCTTCCTGAAATTAAACAATCACGGAATTATCGCGCCGAGACGAATCACAGCGAGAGGAGCCCGACCCAAGAGCGAGAGAGGCAAGCGGGCATTTGGCTTTCGTAATAGAGCAACAGGTTTGCACCAATCGTTCAGGAATTTCTCCTATTTGTTTTATTATTATTTTTATTGTATTTAATTTTTGTATTTCCTCAACTCTTTTGCCTTGTTTCAATTTTCAGTCTCCCGTGCCTAATCCCTTTCCGGCGGCGAGTAGCTCCTCTCTGAACCGGCACGATTTTCCACGCCGACCGGACGCGATCCGTGAAATCACTCGGTAATAAATGAATTTTCTAATGTCCATCTCGTCGTTAAACTCGAACGAGAGTGGATAAAAGTGCAACGCGGTATAAATCATTCCGTAATAGATAAAGATCTATTATTAAACGCTTTCGAGATTCTCCCGAGGATATAACATGGAAAGTTCCGCGGATAAGACAGTTGACATTTTTTTTTCCTCTGTACGACGCTTTTTTCAGTTTTTCTTTTTTCGCAAGTTCGCAAGTGGCACTCGAAGTAGGTAAACTCGGAGAAATATACGGAGAGAGATTTTTGCCTCGTTTCACCAGTCACCGTGGCTTATTATCCACGAGGAAGATTCTCACGTGTCACGAGACTGATTGAAACTTATACCTCGTAGGTATGTGTACCTCTCCTTCAGAGATCCGACGATGCGTGCGCGATACGTGGCGGCGGCGGCGACGGCTGGAAATATTCTCGCGAACCGTGCAATCCACTCTGAGGACGTACCGAGGCGACGATACACACCGACACATACGAGCCTCTCGCGCTATCTTTACCGCCGGAGTATTTACTGTAAACTGCATATACGACTGGGAGTCTTACGTGAGCGAACGATGTCAGTCGGTCGTGTCTCCGTTAAAGAAGCCGCTTAGAATTTAGAACCAGCCACCGATGGCGTTTAGCGCGCCTGTATGCAGGTGACCTCGCAAACCCTAGACGAGACACTTAACTCTGCTACTGTGTATTTTTGCTTTTTTTTTTTATCGGTTAACGTGCTCGCTAATCGAATTGCCTCGCAGAGTCGCCTCTCCGCCAGACTCCAGTGATTTCCATCAGTTACGAATGGAACACACTTTCGTTCACTTTCATTTCGCACTCCGATCCATCTTCGACTCCGATGTGAATCGAGCGCGATTGTCTATGATTTACGAATGCAGGAAAATTGCAGAGACGTCGCGACTATATAGTTTCGTCGGCGAGAATCTTGAGAATGACTCGGTTAAATTAACCAGCACATCGATATGCAAGCGGCAATGCATCGGGCGATAAACCGAATCGTTCGAGCGGGTAACAAAAAAATCACCCGAACGATAATAATGCTCCGAACGAAGTGCATCGTAAAGTAACAAATTGTTCGACTCCGGCAGCGAGCAGCGATTCTTTAGTCTCCGGAAGCCTCGCGGCGGTAAGAGTTCTCTAGCTCTCCGGGAGATCCCGGTACCATTATAGTTACAGGGCACCGGAGAGTTTGCAGAACTCTCCGTCGAGAGTCGTGCGGCGAACTTTGACTCGGCATTCGGAAATCGCTGCTAAAATGATCGATTGTCCTCTCGTCCATTATAATCCGACGGCCGATTCGCGGATTATCCCGCGTAAACGATGAAACGACATCTGAAAAATTGCAACAGCGGTATTAGCGATGAGCGACGATAAATTAGATTCTACGAGGCTTTCTACTTAGATTTCGGAATATTTATCACGGCAAGGGCGTAACGTGGGGGTAAAAACGAAATTCCTTCGCGGCGGCATCGCCGAGCCATCGTTCCACTACATCGTTTGCTCCCCCCCGGAACGATGAATAATAATATAGCTCGTCGATGTTGAATAATAAATTATCGTAGGAATTCCACGGACCATGGAGTCCGTTCACTTCGACCGATTTGTTCGTATGCACTCCGTCTTGCCGCGTACCATAAATATTTTTCTTAGGCCTTCGACGAGATCAAAATATTATGCAGCTCGCAGCTGCGAATTCGACTCCGAAACGCCTTCCAAAAATATTACGTTTTTCTTTAAAAAAAGGTACCTTGAAAAAAAAAAAATCAAGCTGCGCCGGAGATCGGCCGACGAATTCGAGAAGAAACGGTAGATTAAACAACGCAGCCAACTGGAGAGTCCCATTAACCCTCACGCAAAATAGCGGAGAATCTTCGGCCTGGGAAACCGTTCGAATGTTTCACAGTCGATGAACCGTAAGGACTTTTACTTGCAAATCAGCGTGAACGCGGTGAAGATATCTCTCGATCGCAGGAAAGCTCTCGGCGACGCGATACGAAACCGATCTCTCGGAGACACAGCAGAAATCGAGCTGTCGTCGCGGATGAACGGGCCGGAAAGATTCGCGAGAGCGTCTTCCAGTGCGTCACCGAGGAAGCGTGGAAACAATGAAAAAGGAAAAGAAAAAAAAAAAAGAAAAATTCATCTACCGTGAGAAATCTCCGATGCTGAGGACTCTCGTGCGCAGCGTGCGCGCTGTGCGCACATACATTTGATATGAATCAATTTGGACATAATGTGTGTGTGCAAACAGTGAAATAATGGAAAGAGGTACGAAAAAAAAAAAAAATACGCCTCAAGCCGTCTCTAATCTACTTGGACTAGATCACATTATTGCTGTTGCTGCAAACAACGTTGAAGGAGTCCCGACGTAGGAGGTAAGAATAATGGACAACAAAACTCCGGGGTAAAGCCCGAGAGAGTATATGGAGCGTCGCGAATATCGAGACTGTTGTGTCGTGCGAGCGATCGTCTGTTCCGCTCTCGAAGGCAAATAGACGAGAAGTAGCTATCGAGTCAAGACTACTCTGACCCAACCCCCTGTGAAACACAATTTTCGCCGGAACAATTTTGCTCGCTGGACGATTGTCGAACGAGAACTCGACGATGCAGAATACTATGCTTCTAGGTTGTCCATAAAAAAGTAAAAAGAAAAGGTTTTCCATTTAACAACTATTTCTTGTACACAAATCATCAATTTTTTTTTCGTTAACTTTGCAATTTTCCCAGTTAATAAATTCATTTTATTGATAATACAAAAAATTGTAAAATTAATAAGAAAAAAAAAAAAACTTGTGTACTTTTGTGAAAAATAAATGTTTCTTGAATGTACAAACTTTTATCTACTAACGACTGATCGACGAACGAGCACAGTGCCGCCTCCTTCGTTCATCGATCGCTCCACTTAATTTTCAGCCTCACGTATTTTCCATTAAACAAGCATGCTCGTTTCTACAAAAACGAAATCTTGGAGCGACGATAAAGAACAAACAAGGGATCGTCGGGCGCCAGAAAAGACGTTAGCCCCGCATCTGCGGAGGGGCAAAGTCAACCAAGTGGGGGGGAAAAAAAAAAATGTGAAGAAAATTCCACAGCCACGTGGGGTCGACCCTTTCGCGTTCTCGGGTGGAGCAGCCGCGTGAGTAAAGCCGAACGCGAGAGCTCCGCGAAGGATTTTCCCACGAAAGAAGCCTGTTGAAATATTGAGAACGATTTAATCGTACATCCATCCATTTCTGTACAGTTTCGAGAACGGAGACTACAGAGATTCTCTCGTTGTCCCGATCGAAAGCCTGAATCGATTAGATTAGATTAGATTGTGTCGAGTGGCATTAGAAAGCCTCGCCTCCTCCTGCCGAAGGAACCTGCTCGATGCGCTCCCGCTGTCAATGACGTACTGTGCAGTCGTCGTTGCTTTTTTCTGTTTTTTTTTTCTCTCTCTCCACACACAACGACCGTATGCAGCAGAACATCGGAGTTTTATCTTCCCTCCCGCCAGCGAGTGAGCAACGCGGGCACAATTTTTTTTTTTTTTTTCTTCCTCATCTCATTTTTCCATTGTAAAAGAAAAACGTGTAATGGGTGCGCGGCAATTACTCTCGCAGCTTTCCCAGGCACCTTTAGTTATATTGCCACAACTGTTGAGGCCTCGGCTGCGCGGCACGGTGTACCCAACTTACGCAACCACCTTATATCCACCATCTAATTATGATAATAAATAGTTCAAGCGAATGGAGCGCCGCTGCGGTTCTCTTGGGGGGGATCGTCTCGACGATCTCTTTCACCACACCCGCGCCTCCCCGTGGCCTATGCATATTGTATTACTACAACGACAATATTAAGTTCTTAAAAATTAACAAAAGAAACGAAATTGGGACAATTCGTACCTTGTGGTTTCTCGGCTGTCTCGAGAGATTGCTACGACCGTTTATGAGGACGTTGTCGTTCGTGAATGATACGTCGCATGGCGACGGTGGACCACCGGATATCTCCCAGTCCGAGTCGTCGGTCGTCGAGGCGTCGAGAGTCGCGTCCAATACGATCACACCGCCATCAGCAGCCTGCAATAGAACACATCATTTATATTATCGGAATTTAAAAACCGGCAATTTTTTAATTTCCGGAGATTCATCGGATATCCCAAATATGTCACTTCCGGTTTAAAAATCTCATTTTTTCCACCCGAAGTGACGTTATACCGAAAACACGTCACTTCCAATCCAAGAATCCCAATTTCGTAACTGAAAAACCCGCATTCCTTGTATGGCATCACTTCCGGTTGAAAAATGAGATTTTCAGACCGGAAGTGACATATTTCCGGCATGATGTCACTTCCGTTCGAAAAATCGAATTTCACGACCGGAAGTGCCGTATTTCCGGAATGACGTCATATCCGATCGAAGAATGAAATTTCCAGACCGGTAGTGAGGTATTTCCGCGCATCATTGCTCCCAGTCGGCGCAAGAACCCCTCAACAGTGCGTTTGTCATGATATATCTTTGGTGCATGAGAACATGTAACGACATGTAACATTCGACTGGCCAATGCCCTCCGATAGTCGAGGCTGTTTCTGCTCAGCAGAGGTTGACAAACCCTGGAGCCCCCAACAACAGTATCCGGAAACTGGTTTCTTCAAAGTGCGCACACACGTGCGGTGTTGCACCGCTGTTTTCTTTTTTTTTTTTTTTTTTTTTTTTTTTAATCCGACTCCACACAACTACCCAAGGCACCCGTTGCGAAGAGAAGGAATTTAACGGAGCAATTTCTGACGAAGTTTCCGTTCGACAATCGTGATTCAGAGGGGACAACACAACGCGTGTCCATCGCTCAAGGTCGACCCGTCGCGAGAGAGTCAAGTGCACGAGGGAATCTCCGCATCTATACCGAGTCTATCGTTGTTCCGCATCGTCCGAAAGGAACACACGAGTGGCACACTCGTTCGGATCCGATAGTTTGCGTTTAAACGGCAACGCCGACGAGGCGGCAAACGCTCTTGGAAAGCTGCGACTTTTGCGGATATGCTTGCAACGTTTTTTCTTTGCGTCTTTCTTTTTCTTCCGAAAACGCGAAGGAACGTCGAGAACGAATTGCAAGCGTCACGAGTAAAGTGCGACAGCTGCGATGGAAAAACGTCTTTTCGAGCGTTCCCTCAGTTGTGAATGAGAGAAACGTCGATCGTCGAGCCGGAAAGCCACCGCCAGCCGAAGGGACAATGAAAGAGGGCCCTCGGGCTCACGACCAAGGCCGTATCGTCGCGCCGTGTATGCACTATATATGCTGATGTGTATATATATATGGATATACATGTATATGTACGTATATGTAGCACAGGATTTTTCCTCCTCGTTCGGCGAGAGACCAGTCCACCTCGAAAAAGACTGCTGCGTCTCCTCGAGCAGTCCAAAGTGTGGTCCTCTCGCCACGGGTCTCCATTATTTCGTCTCAATCGTTAATCTTTTATTGCGTCTTTATTCTCGGTCGACTTTTTTTTTTTTTTTTTTTTTTTTTTTTTTTTTTTTTCTTAGGTCGCGGTTTCGATACGCCGTTCGAGAGGGACACCGGGCGAGGCAGCGGCAATTTTCTCGGCGACTCTCGATCCGTCGGGACGGAGTATTTTTCGAAGGGGGCGAAACTCGACGGAGGGAAGAAAAAAAAAAAAAAAAAAAAAACACTTGTAATAATACATCGGGCGCGTCGCGGCGCCGTGCGCGATGCCCGTACGACCTCGAAGTAATTGCGCTATCTTCGTGGATGAGCATAAAAATAATGCAGACACGCGACGAGATCCTGAGACAACGCGATTAATTCCTCGAACGACACGGCTTCGCAAATGCTAAATATGAAAGCTTGAGAATAATGAGGAGAAAAAAAGATAGTGATTAAAAAAAAAAAAAAAAAAGAAAAAAATGAAGAAGAAGAAAAAAAAAGCGAAACGTACGGTTCGTACGGGTGGATGAGTTTCCCGGACGATTTTACACGCGTCTCTCCGAATAATTAATTCCCATGTGTCCGTGTGATTAACGGCGGATCATCGCCGGTTGTCGCAAACATCGGGCGAGCGTAGACGTGTACACGATATGTGAAAATTTATTCGTTTAGAAACGAGCTATTTACACGGCAGCCGATGCTTTCCAAGAGCGTCCTCTCGCGCTCTCTCTCTCTCTCTCTCTCTCTCTCTCTCTCTCTCTCCCCGATGCGAAAAATGATTTGCCGCGGACCACTGACGGCGCGGCGCGGTCCGCGAATGGGATTTGTTTGATAGAGTGCGGCGTTCTCCTCTCGGAATCGCATGGAGAGTTTCGCGGCGTTTGAGTTTTACGCTCTCGCTGCGGAGGCGCGCGCGCGCCCGGCCGGGCCTCTTCACCGGCGGAGAAGAGGCGAGCAACGCCGTGGGGCTCGCCGCACGACGGGGACGAAGGAGAGGACGAAGGCAATCGATTCCGGCTCTCTCGCGGCCGAGCGACCGGCTGAGGAACGAGAGATATCCGGTCGTTCTGAGACTAAACTTGAAGAGCCGGTTGTTCCACGTGTATGTAATGCACACACGTGTATATGTATATACATATATATATATGTGTGTGTGTGTGTGTGTGTGTGTGTGTGTGTGTGTGTGTGTGCGTGTGTGTGTGTGTGTGTGCAACTACCGCAGTATGTGCTATATGTGTTCTCGGGACAAAGGAGTCTCTCCTGGAAAGCTCGCCATAGTCAGAGTCGCGCAGCGGCGACGCACAGCTGCAGAATGCACGTAAACTCGAACGGGAAGGCTATATATGTATATTCGAAATGTGTCCCGGGGAGCGGCTCTCATTGTCGTTTAATCGCGGGATATCGGCGCGCGCGGCAGGAGAGCAATTTCGTCGCATTACTCAAACATGCATTTTAAGGTATAACAATTTAACGATTCATGTACGGTGGATTTTTCGCCGAGAGCGAAGGTGTCCGTGCCTTCTTTTTAGCACAATAACTATGCGGATGTTCGTAATCAATTTTCTTCTGCGTTATCTTCGGCGTGCATATAAAACAAGGCTTCGAGAGGTGAGTCTTTGAATTTTTAGGGATTTTTCTTTGAGCACATAAACTTGTTATTCGAATCGTTCAAAGGTTGCGCCTTGGCGAATTCTAAGTCGTCGTTAAGGGAAGGCTGAACACTTATCATTGCGAGAGAGACGAAGCAGACATTTTTGAAACCATTGAGTTGCACTGCGTTTTTTATTTTACAAAACTGGTTCGGAAAAAATTGCATTCAATATATTTTGCGGTTATATTGATCTTTCCGTTCCACCTCAAGTGAAGGGTTAAAAAAATGTTTAATGATTTTTTTTCTTTAAATAAAAAAGAAACATCATGCGACAGGAAATGGCGAAATTGAGGCAAACGCGCGTGTAAATGATAGACCGCAGTAGCCTCTGCGAGCCGAGAGACAGCGGCAATGAACCCCGGACGAGACCGCGCGAGGAGGTGCGTGAGAAATTCCCAGGGCGCTTTTCTATTATTCCATCGGGCGGGAGACACGCGCGTTACTCGCATGTGCAGCGCGTCGGTAAATATCCCGAGGACCTTGAACTCCGCTTCATTCTCGAGAGGGAGGGAGAGAGAGCGTCGTTCGTCCGACAATAAAAATTATCCGCTCGACAAAGATACTCTCTGTCTTATCGTCTCGTTCGCGCGCGAATCGAACGGCTCGCTGCCGAACGAAAGGAAAACTCCGAGCGGCCGTAGAGAGACTTTGCATCTTGCGCCCGTTTCGCGAACTCGGAGGATATACGGCCGCGCGGGCTTTATGCAAAGTCAAAGATTTCATTTGTGTGCCGTTAACGCGCACACTCTCACGCACCTGTTGTGCTGTGTGTGCTTAGCTATGTGTACAATTCGTGTACACATTTGGTTACACGTTGTGTATCGTCAAGTGGCGGCCGACTCCGGGCGAACAACGCTCCTCGTGGGCAAGGTCCACGCAGCGGGACCGGATGTCGCTCTTCCCGAACCGACTCTCCGGGAGGGCCTGCGCACAGCAATATCTAACCGAGATTTAACGGCGTTGATTGTCACGAATCTCTCTGTGCGCCTCCAGCGTTGGCACATTTTGATTCGTACAAAAAAAAAAAAAAAGAAATGTAATAAAAAAAAAATAATACAAATTTGGCGCACCTCTCTGCGACTCCTTAAATATGCTTGCTGGTAATCGATCCTATCCTCGACGCTCTGTTTTCTGGAGAGTGAATGTGTGTAATAAAAAAATGTAAAAAAAAAAAAAAAATAAGAAAAAATCGGCGCACCTCTCTTCACCTCATAGATTTTTTTTTGGTATTTTATCCCGTCCTTGAGGCTCTGTTTTCTGGAGAAGTGAATGTGGCGAGCCGGCCAGTTGCTCACTGACTCGACGTAATATTGTATTTCTGAACGCTTTTATTATTATTATTACTTTTTTTTTTTTTTTTTTTTTTTTTTTTTTTTTTTTTTTTTTTTTTTTTTTTTTTTTTATCGAGTGAGACGCACGCGGCTACTGTATTTTACTGTACGCGTCGACAGATAAGATGTACTGCAAATACTGGTAATAAACTTCGATATCTCGTTTACGAGTTCTCAGCGAGGGACTCGGGGAGCTCGAGTGATTGTGCACTCGAGAGTAATTTCCGGGGCCTTTCACGTGACCATCTATGAGTCTTCGTTATTTGTCGATCGGCTTTACGCCATTCTTTTTATTTTATTTTTTTGTCATCGACGATGTCGCCATCGTCTCGTTTGAATGTAGAGAGGAGGATTTTCGTCGATGGAGTAGTTGAGCGGGGGCCCACGCATTTTTGTTGTCTGCGATAATTACGGCGCGTGGAGCCGCTTGGTCATATCCAGATGATTCAAGATTACTCGAGAGTGCGTCATCAAATTTGTGTCTCACTCGCGCAACGGTGATGCTCAGCAATGATTCTCGGGAGTTTAAAGCTGAATGCCATTGTCGCTGTTTAGGTCAGACACACATGGGTGAAAAGTCAGAGCGATTAACGTGTTCGTTCGTCGACTACAGATATTTCCGAAAATTTACATTCTCGTCACACATTTACCGGCGATTCGGGGACAGCGGAAAACTCGAACAATTAACTCGACACGGCTCCTCGACTCGATTGTTCGAAGTCCCTTGTGGCGTAAACTCGCGTCAGCGACGCTTTTTTCCAAGATATTTTGCACGCTCGCTTGTAATACGATGAGTCGAAGATTCACGGTTAAAAGAAAGAAAAAAAAAATTCACCTTCTTGCCACTGCAGGTGGCTGATAATAGCACATTACAATACTCGTGCGAAAAAACTTTTTCTGACGAGTGCGTGTTTGCTGCGCGAGCCGAAGGCAAGTGTTGCAATCACACCGCGTTAAGGAGACGTCTTTTCGCACCAGTATCGAACAAAATTTTATTTCACAGGGTGTGAAAATGAGAGTTTCGCGCACGAGTCGCGCGCGTGTGCAATGCCGTTTTTTGAACTCGGTGCGAAAACTGCAAGTTTCGCACCCAGTTAAGTAAAAGCATAATAAAACGTTGCATTTTTTTTTTTTGTGCCATCTACAAAATTCCCAATAAAAACTTTTGTTCTCTCCATACGATGTATTATCTCGCACGGAATGCCAGCCCGATATCAATTTTGGCCTTGACTCAAATATTGCGTAACTTATGCAAAACACATAATCCTCCTTTTTATGGCATCGTTAAAGTTCCTCGCAAATAACGGCCTCGCGCAACAGCCAATTGCGCCACGAATAAAGCGACAAAAGTACCCTTCGATACTTTCGAGTTTTTTTTTTTTTTTACGTGAATTTTTTAAAAAGCGTTGTACGCTAATTTATAGGCAGTTAAATGTCTGTTAGACGACGAAGCCTGACGTCAGGAGTCCGGAATGTCCTGTCTCGCGATACGACATTCCTCGCGAGGCCTCCGAGTCCCCAAGGTCTATCGAGGTCAACAATCTCAAATTTCACCGTTCGCTAAACCCTTTCGCGTTACAGACTATTCGCAATGGAAGACTATAATGGTAGACGGGATCGATGCGAGAGTCCGACGGGACCGATTTCACCGCACGCCTCGTCTACGAGACTTCCAATCTATCGGAGGATCCGCTCAGATAAAGGGCGATCAATCTCTTTCTCTGTATGGAATTTTTTTGTTTTTTTTTAAATTCCCACCGATGGTCAAAGCAACCGGAGTCGAAGCTCGAAAAGGTGATAACGGATGTTGCGAGAACTCGTCGTCCATGCTACATCTTGATACCGAAACACGGTAAAAAGAAGTTTTTCGCCTTCAGCAAATATTGCTTCTTGACAAACGATTTTTTTTTCTTTTTATACTAACTTTTAACAATTCTTTTTTTATCGTCCGGTTTCTTGACAACGAAAAAGATTGTACAATTAAACGGGGACAGGCAATTGTCGGAAGGAAAGTTTGTTAAATTTACATTTTTTTTTTTTTTTTTTTTTTTTTTTTTTTTTTTTTTTACTGTCAATAGGCCCTAAAAATGCATTTAAAAGAGATACGCTCGCATACCGTCAAATAGATTGACGAGATTATCTCACGCGCAATAAACACTGTCTTCGCAAGGGTGTGAAGAAGAAACTTCAAAAAATTGGTCGGAACCGGAAGGACACCGGTTGGTCAGCAATGCAAAGAGAGTCCCTTTTGATCCTTCGACGCCTCGAGGAGGAAACGAGCGCTGGGTCAAAGCAATTTTCGTTGCTCGGCCACGAGAACGAGTTAATTGTCGCGTCTCTCTAACCGAGTAATCTCCATTTCCTACGGCTCCGATAAACACGCCGTAGATTCAATTCGAACTTAAGGGCAGGCATAAGAAATTCGATGCCGCGCAGTGTAACGGTGAAGGGTGTTCGGAAGCTTTTCGCGATGCTAAATTCGAGGGGTGTGGCTCAGCGAGTTACACGACGATGACTCATTGTGCTATCGAGTGTCCACGAAACTATCGATTACCAATCGATAAGTCGCCCTCTTGCGCGATGAGTCAGCATTCGATAAGGATTTATCCGTTTCGTCACTTATTTAACCGGCGTGAATCTTTGCAAGCGAGCCGACTGAGCTGCGATATACTTGGTAAGCCGAGCCGACGATAGAGAGAAAGATTAACCTTTTGGCTCACTCAACCTATTGGCCAAGAGCTCGTGTGCGCAGAGATTCGCCGGAGCACATGAGCTTTGCAAAGTGTCGGAGAAGTTATCGCGTACGAGGTATGCGCGATTAATGGACGTATGTATCGGGCGCGCAAAGCGAGTTACGCCAGCGAGTGAAGCGAACTCTAACAACGAACGCGTAACCGGAGTGCATCGACGAGCAACAAACCGAGCAGCGGCAGCGACAAGCGCACCATTAACAAGCGGTACCCGAACGATGATAATAATTAACGGCGAACGCACAGCGTTAAATCTGCTTGACGAAAGAGCGATTTCGAAAGCCCGGCTGCTGCTGACCGTCGCTACCTCGGCAGCGAAACTTTCTTTTTAAAGTCTGGTTTTAAAGAGCCATTAAGAGGAGACAGCCGAAGAAAGAAGAGAAAAAAAACATTTATAATAAGCGAACAATGTACACGAAGGCGGATATTTGGATCTGTTAAGGAGAAACTACGAGGCGTTTACGGCGTTCCGAGGAAACAACCGACGTCCGAGATACCTGACACGAGGATCGAAAAATTGATAAACCTATCGCAGCGGCGCTGAGGTGTTTGACCGGTTGACGACAAATTGTAGTCGATGATTTTTTTTTATTAAAAAAAAAAAAAAAAAAAAAAAAAAATGTATCCTCAATTAACTTTTATTAATGTTTATATTTAACAAACAATTCTTGTCCAACAGACATCGACAATTATTTTCTCGTTAATCTTACAATTATCTTCTCGTCAATAACATAATTTTTTAAAGTTAAGAATACTATCGACGAAAAAGAGCTTGTAAAATGATCGAACAAAAAATATCGTGGACTCAATCGACAACTGTTGTTTGTTAAATGCACGAGACTCTTTTACTGCGAATATGACTAAAGAGATTTTTTTTGTTATCCGTCCGATTTGACAGTTTTTTTTTTTATAATTACGCACGGCAGTTTCTGCTTTGTTTGTCAATCCCTAAGAGTCAGCAACGATTCGGAAGTCGCGCTTCCGTTTATGGTACAAACGCACGGTCTCTGTTACCGTACGAGAGAGCTCGAGGTTTTTCCGTAGGAGGAAAAGGATTATCTTTCACCGTCCTTGCGGTGTGTTACTCCGCGTGGCTGGGAGCGGATACGCCGGGCGGAAGTCGCTCTCGATAATAGCGCAGTCGGTACGATAAAGGCTTTGGAAATGAGAGCGCGATGGGACGACCCGAGAACAGAGCTCGGATCTGCGTAAGCACACTTGCGGTGTGCGCTATCTCGCACGCAGAGCCAGACGGTTCGTCCAAAACAGGACGTCGGTAAGGCTGACCGGATGTTTCGAAAGTCCACGCGAATGTGCGAGTTCGCGAGTTAAGAGACAACGATTAAGATATATTGCCCGGGAGACATGAATATTTTGTACGCCTCGAGCTTGCATCCGAGGTGTTTAAAATCTCGAGGCGTTATCGAGTGGCGATCTAATCGAGACGCTAATCTCGATTCAATTATCGCCGAGCTGCTAGCGCAAGCATCGTAACTGCCTACGTGGCTACGTAATAATAATACCAACGCTCCAAGCCCGTAACGCAATAACCCGAGCTGTGTACGCGCTTGTAGCTCTCACATTTCCTAGGAGACTTCCTCGGGATGTTTACTTTTTGTTTTTTCTTTTTTTTTTTTTTTTTTCTTCAAGGTCCGAGGTTCAAAGCTACGCGCATTGCACGATCGAGCAACGACCTTAGTTCTGTATCAGACAAATTGTTATTATTATCGTGGTAGTGTAATAATTAATAACTCGAAGCTGCGTGCGCAGCTCGCAGATTTCCTAGAAGACTTCCTCTTGATTTTGTTTTGTATTTGTTTTTTTTTTTAAATTTTTTTTTTTTTCAATATTCGAGCTTCAAAGTTACGGTCATTGCACAATCGAGCAACGACTTTACTTCTGTGTCAGACGGATTATTATAATCGCGGTAGTGTGATAATTAATAACTCGAGGTGTGCGCGCTCGTAACTCGAAGATTTCCTAGAAGACTTTTTCTGTATGTTTACTTAATTTTTTTCACGGTTCGAGGTTCAAAGTTACGCGCATTGCATAATCGAGCAACGACTTTACTCCTGTGTCGGACGGATTATTATAATTGCGATGGTGTAATGATTAATAACTCGAGCCGTGTGCGCTCGTAACTCGCAGATTTCCTACGAGACTTCCTATGGATGTTTATTTTTATTTTTTCCTGGTCGAAGGTTCAAAGTTACGCGCATTGCACGATCGAGCACCGACCTCACTTCTTTATCAGACGGATTAGTATAATCGTGGTAGTAAAATTAATAACTCGAAGTCGTCGATCTCGGGGAGGATTATCGAAATCACCGTGCTCGATCGGTTTCTCTGACACCTGCTTCGGATTAACTCGTAAGATGTTTCGTCATTTCAGACGGTAAGAGCAATTTCTTTTTTTTTTTTTTTTTTTTGTGTACGAATCCATTCGAGGAACGTTGTCACCAATAATTAATGTGTGTCATTGGTTCGCACGTGCGTTTGTTTCAACACGCGTTGTTTACATCTATCGATAACTGCATGCGTTTGCTACTCGCACAGCCGCGACGAACGAAGTGCTGAGCTCGAGCCTCCAGGGAGACAGGCACAAGACGACACTCTTTGCAAACGTTGCAGCGAGTTTGTCAAGCGGGCTGTCTCGGCTCTACCGTGTTTTGAATATTGAGCGTTGCTTTGGAATTCCGGTCTTCGCGACCGTACCACTACAATAACACGATCCGTCCCGAGGGGGCTCGTCGTTCGCGCGTTTACTTGCACACACACACACACGACAAACACATACGCATGCATACGTACAAACACACGTCGGACGATTTCTTTGTCCGCACGACATCGCGCCCAAAGGAAAGTGAAAGAAATCGTCTACATTACAGAGTAACAGGAGAAGCTTCGCGACTTACCTTGGGCTTCTCTCGCTTTCTTCGTATAATAAGACCGTCGTTCTCGATGTAATCGGGAACGTCTTTTCTGTTACTGAAGTTGAATACCATAGTGTTGTTAGCTTGATTCCAGGGTTTCGTGTCCCACAGTCCACCACCACCGCCGCCACCGCCGCTTCCCGGACTTCCGGTAGTTTTCTTCACCGGCTGTATCTCGTCGGCGCTCTTCAGACTGACGACGACTTTCGTCGGTTGTTCGATGCTCTTCACGCGATTAATAAGATTCTTCTCGAGCTCGCGATTGCTCAAATTTTGCTGAGCTATCTGAGTCTTGGTCGATACCAGCGGTCGAATTATTCCTATCTGCTTTTGTGGCGGCGATATATCAGACTTTTGACTCCTTATCGTTTTGCTCTCGTTGCTCTGCGGATAAGATGGCGCGGTGGTCGGCGTTGAGGTTTTTATCAGGCCGAGACTCGAGATTGCACCGATCGGTTTTGTGTACTCGGGCTGATGAGCGAAGCTCGGACTCGGCGTTCTTTCCGTCGCTTTCGTCTCCGAAATCTTTTCGGCCTCGAGTCTCTCGTTTACTCTCGCGACGTTGTCGCCGCTCGTCTCGATCGACGACACGGAGCTCGAACCGTTGTCCGCCGTTGCGGCGAGAGCGATTTTATTATCCGACGATGATTTCGTTTCCGTCGGACCGTTCGTTGCCTGAATGGCTTCGGTTTTTCTAACGCTATGCGCACCGGCGCCGGTCGCCGCGGCACCCGGCAGGTAACTCTTGCCGATCGACGGTTTATCGCCGAAATTAAACTGCACCGTACTACCGGCTTTGCTTATATTGTCCAGAGCCAGTTTCGTTATCGTTCTCGAGCCGTCGACGGTCTCGTTCTCCACGTCGACGGTCGACTCTCCCGCCAACGACGACGCCTGCTGCTCGACGTCGAGAGTCGATTTTCGGTCCTCCTTGACGATCTCCATCCTCTCGCCGATCTCCTCGATCTCACGTCTCGGCTCATCTGCTACGAGGAGCTTATCCTTCGCTTCTCTCTCATCGCTCGGCGACGATATCTTCGGCGGCACTTCCGGCGCCGAGGCTTGCCTGAAGAGTTCCCTGCTGGGACTCGACGGCTGCTGAACCGGGCTCGAGTTTTGCCGTATCAAATCCCTCTTCGGCGAACCCGGCGACAAAAGACCCGGCGACGTTATTCTCGGCGACGGAATCGGCGTTACGGGCGGCGATTTGGCGAGGCTCTCGTTGCTCGATTTGAGCTTCGTAAGAGGTGGCTCGGGGCTCGGCACCGGCGAACATTTGAACTTGTACGTTGGCTCCGGCGACGGGGAGGGGGAATATGATTTCTCGATCTGCTGAAATTTGCTCACGACGCTCGAGACCGACTGAACAATTGGATCCGTGACGACACACTCGTTTCTGTACTCCTCGAGTACGTCGGGTTTCTCTATGAGCTCGGCCATCGGTATCTGCGGCACGGTTATCTTCTTCGGCGACGCGGGACCCTTGGAATTACCGTTTACGAAGGGTTTCGGCTGGATCGGTGGCTTCGGCACGACCTTCTTCATAACCTGAGCCTTGTAACTGTCGTTTATAGTTTTGAAAGTCGCGACCTTGACGGCCACCTCGCCTTTGGGCTTGAATTTCTTAACCGATCCCTCGAATATCCTCATCGTCGTTTTGACTAGATCGGCCGGCGGTCTCTCGGTCTCGGCTAGCAGAGGCTTGATCCTCTTGGGCTTGTTGACGGCCTTCGGTCTCTCAGTTTCGCCGAGCCGACTCTCGATCTTCACCGTTGTTCTGTCAATGAGAACGATGTGATCGTTGACCGGTTCCTGTCTGAGGGAAACCAAGCGACTCGACGTGATGTTCTCCTCCTGAATCGAAGGAGCGTTGTACCTCATGAGAGTCTCGACGCTCCTGGCTCTCTTCATAGACTCGTTGCCACGCGAGGCGTTCCTGTAGCGATCCGCCTTCGGCGCAACACCCGGAGAGTTTCTCTTGGCGTATTTTCTCGTTGTTTTCTCACCGGCGTCCTCCTCGCAGTCAAGAAGATCCTCGAGACTCGCAGCTCGTCTGAATCTCTGAACGGACACTCGGCTCTTGTTGGTCTCGCGCAAAGTCAGATTGAGGTACTTGCTCTTCAATCTGTTCACTATACCGGGACCGTACTGGAGTTCCTCGGAGCTGTCGCTCTCGCACTCGTCGCCAAGCGATCTTCCGTTGCCGGCCGATCGGGTCATCCTCGCTGTTTCCGCGCTCTCGTCGAGTCGACCCTTTCTCGTCTGCTCGGCCGCGAACAAACACACACCGCCGCTCGTCTCCTTGTCCATTATTCTTATTATCCTCGAGGCTCTGCTTCGAGCGTCCTGCTCGGAGTCCTGCTCCCTGTTGTTGATCGATCGTTTGTTGTTCGAGAGACCGTTGCTACCGTAGTGCTTCATCGCGTCCTCGTTCTCGTAATTCTCGTACTCCAAACTCGTACGTTCGATTATAACGGCACCGACCGTAACTCCGACGACTGCTGGGTGCTGATTGTTTCTCGCGTTACAGCTCGGTGCATCCTCCGCACTCGGACAGATGGACGAAGCGTCCGCCTCGAGACGCATGTTGCACACGACTGGCGAAACGCCGCCGCTGCTGCCGCCGCTGCCACCGCTGCTCCCGTCGATCCCTTCTCCGTCGGCATCAGTCGCGTGTACGAGATTGTTCTCGTCGGGCTCGCGACACACAGTGGCGCCACTCGGCGTCTGACAGCGCAACGAGACGGACGACTGGAGCTGCTGCTGGTTCTGATAATGCTGGCAGCTGCCCGACGAATTCTCCGAGCAACCGCTAATACTGTCGGGCGTACGGTTTCTCGATAGTACACACGACGCAACGCCGATGCACTGCTGCTGCTGCTGCTGCTGCTGCTGCTGCTGGTGTTGTTGCTCCTGAATGACGCCGCTCGAACTGTGCGAACGCTCGGCCGGCTCCGACGACGTTGCCGTCGCATCGACGTTACCAACGTTGTTAATCGCGAACGCGCCAGTAACCGCCGAACAAAGTTTAACGCTCGCACCGTTGCTCGTCAACACTTTGTTTTGCTGCCTCCGCCTCTGTATCAGAT
Organism: Amblyjoppa proteus; assembly: GCA_963922035.1. Lineage (NCBI taxonomy): Eukaryota > Metazoa > Arthropoda > Insecta > Hymenoptera > Ichneumonidae > Amblyjoppa > Amblyjoppa proteus. Next base: position 10,847,629 of record OY998228.1, on the reverse strand, counting down.
CTCTCTTCCACTGCGGCACTGCGGCACCGCCGTTGTTGCCACCGCCGCTCCCGTTAACACCGCAGTCCGGACTACCACTCGCGGAGGCCATGTTTCACGACTAACGTCTGCTCCTCGCACGCGTGCAACACTGCTGACGCTTCTAATCCGGCTTCTTATTTTTTTTTTTTTTTTCCCCTCGGTTTTGTATTTATTTTTTTTTTTTTGTTTCACTCAGCTTTCCGCACGACGACGAGCTGGAGAGGATTTCTAGGACCTCCCTTCGGCACACCGCTGCATCATCTCTCGTCCCAGTAAATCTTTCTATCTTTCTTTCTCTCTCTCTCTCTCTCTCTCTCTCTCTCTCTCTCTCTCTCTCGTATATTTTTTTTTCACACACGACAACGCCGTGTCTCTGCACTTGATTATCCACCGTAGTTGTTGTTATGCCACTGTGTTTTTTTTTTTTTTTTCGTTAATTCACAAAACTCCCTCCAGCAGCGGTGTGGCACGGTCGTTCGACTAGTTATCCCGTCGAATGTTTTCGGAACTCGGGGGGGGGGGGGCAGGGAGGGGGGTTGGGGTTCGTGTCGAAGCCGGTCGATGAAATTTTGTGGCTCGCTTAGGTTAAACCGATGACGCGAGGATCCACCGGGCGCGATCGGACCAGTGGAAATCGAAAGCACGACACACCTGTCCCAGCGAGCGAGAGAGAGGGAGAGAGAGAGAGAGAGAGAGGCGAAATAAAACGGGGGGGGGAAGGGGGAGGGACGATTTGAGAGAACGAGTGAGATATCGAAGGAGCGAAAACACGGGGACACACACACCACTGTCTTCGAGGCCGGTTTCGGCGCGGCGCGGCACCGTGAAACCCCGAACGTAAACGCGAAACGCGCGACTCGAGTCCGCCTCTGGTGGCAAGGCACGACGCGGCGCTAGGCGCTTGTCCGCTCTTTTCTCTTTCTATCTCGCCTCGCGTTCATTTCTCTCCCCCTTTTCCTTCGTGCTCTTAAACGCTCTCTCGTCCCCCTTACTGCTCGGCGCCCCCCACCGACGCTTCGGCTCGCTGCTGCTGCCGCTGCTCGTCGTCGCCGAGCGACCCTTTCGCGACTCCGGCTGTGCTCCACCACTCGACCGGCGCACCAGACCTGACGTCAGAACTCTCCGCTCTGCACGTACGAATCACGCTTAGCCGCTCGGCAAAAGTTCTCTATCGAACACACGAGCAGCACGCACGGGGGACAGATACACACGCGCGCGCACACACACACACACACACACGCGGGCCAAACTCACATGGTGCATTTCGCTCGCGAGAGAGTCGAGAGTCAGAGGAAATCGAAACTACGAAGGCAGCCGGTACAGTCCGACCCGCAAACGGGACGAGGTTCAGGAACCGGAGATATTATATCCGCTCTCGAGCGACGTGGGGAGCGCGACGACCCTCTCCCACGGAGATTGATTGAAAATAAAAGCCCTGAGACATATACAAACTCGGATGAGACTGATAAAAGTTGACGGATTTAATTTATATTTTTTTCTTCCTGCTAACAGTTGTTTTTTTTTTTTTTTTAGTGAATTGCACGTACATCAGAAGTTAGTGGGCTGTCGGTAAGCACGGAAATGCGTAGGATCACGCATTGCTCGGACGCCACGAGCCGAGCGAGATAACGTTTGTTCGGAGTTTACGAAATAGTTCGCTTCCTGCCACTCTGACGGGGAGAATTAGAGCGTGCGAGACGCTTTATGTCAGAGAGCTCGGTTTATTAACGACCCTGAATCCGTCCCCGTGGGTGCACTCGAGGATGCGAGCACTTAACGCGTTCGCGGGTCCTCTGAATGAAAGAGCGTGAAAGAAAAAAACAAAATAATAAAAATCGAATCCCTCTCGGTCTGTCCAAACATCGATTTGGAGATAGCGTGCGAAGTCTTTCCCTATGTGCGTTGCATGCGACTGCGCCTTGACGACATGCGCATGTGTGTGTGTGTTCGCGAGAAGATATTTGGCCACGCCCGCGTGATTCCGTCGTAACTCTCGTTCTTTCCTCCTCGCTCCAATCCCCCGAAGGCCTCGTCCTCGTCCTTCGCGCCCTTTCACTTTCATCCCGTGGCCTACAGATTAAAATTCATTAAATATCAACAGTATTTGCGTTAGTGAGTTATTGAGAGAGTGGCAGGAGGGGGGGATGCGAGAGAGATTGTATATACAGGATTCCAGGTATACGACGCGGCGATAGCCTCTACCTGACTTCTCGCTAACTCGTTCGAAGTTCGATTAGATCTTTGCTATTTATAGACATTGTACATTATCGCCGCGCGGACGAATTCGAGACGACTGAAACCGTAGGATTGTCTTTAACGTCGGTGTGAGAATTGGAAAGTCCAAGATCGATGCTACGAGCTCTTCTGTTAACAACGAACGAGGAGATATAATAATAGAATAAAAGATTCGGGCCATCGACCAACCGAGATATGCTGACGCGAGGGGAAAGCAGCGAATGTTTCGCAGACTCGGGAAATCGCTGCCTCATCGGGCTCGAGTGTATCCGATCGGTATTGCATTAACAGACTCGTCGATATTTAATCGGACGTTTTTTTATTTTTATTTTCATTTTTTTTTTTTTTTTTAGAGAAACGACTCGATGCCTACCGCTCTGAAACTGGTCGAGACATTTTTGTATCGTTTGGAACGGTGAAAGGTTGATATCGCGATTTAAAACGATCCTCGTAACATCGTGACTAAACGGTCGATTGCTCAATAATTCGACGCAGTCTTATCGCCGCGAGAACCCGACACGCTGCAGTTGCTATGGCGATCCGGCGATACGCTTACAGCTGTTCTGTCTCGAGATGCAAATTGGAATGCATCTGGCGTTACAAAGTTCCGAATAAGTTCAAAACTCGTGCGGAGGAAGTCGGCAGTTGGCGGGATCTGCTTTAGCAACGAGGTGGGGTGCGGAGACGAGCTTCCACAACATGGCCGACGATTATCTCCTCTTGACGCGTACGGAACCAGTTCCACGAGGTACCGGTTTGGAACTTGTTATCCTTTGGTTTTTCGCTACTTGTCCCCACAGACAGATATTCCTGCGAGTCAGATAACGATCGTCGAGCGTTTGTTTACCGTTGGCACAACTCGAAGCGATGCGAAATGGCTAACAAACGTCGCGCGAACGGTAAGAAACGATTCCCAATCGCACTCCGCGGTAGAATCTCGAGCGGTGGCTCGACGGTGCGAAATCCTCGAGATCGCCGATCGTTCGTTCTGAAACACGTTTGCAAATGAACTTTCATAATTATAATATTTCGTTGCAGGAAACATAGAGCCGGATGTGGAAGTTAAAGCGGAGCCCAGCATGCACGAATTCGGCGACGACGACACGGAAAATGGTTTTGCGGGCTTCGAGAACACGAGCACGATTCCATCGACTGCGGACGTAGGAGCTTTGAATCTCTGGACGAGTCATGCAACTTCGTGTCTCATAGAACAGTACAAGAAATATCACTCCCTGGTGGGACAGACGACTCGTTTGAGAAGCCTCAGAGAGATGTTTGAAACGATATCGCTGGAGATGCAGAAATTTGGATTCTACTTCAGTCCCCAGAAGTGCGAGAACAAGTGGAGGGTTCTTGAAAGAAAATACAAGAACCTTGTGTTCAGAGAAAAATTGAAGAAACCGGGTAGAATAAGGCACTATGGACACTGGGAGCACAAGAGAGCGCTGGATGACATATTCAACGAGAAACACAAACACATGTACTTGGACGATGGCGACTTTCCACCTCCCAGTGGATCTGCGAAGATCGCTCAAAAGGCCAGCAGGGAAAATGGTCAGAGCGAGATCGACATTGCCCCTATGGAGGAAACTTTTGCAAAAGCTTCGGCTACTCCGCAGAGAGCCAAGGAACAGCCAGTATCCTCGACACTGTCTATGTCAATTGTCGAAACGCTTCTTGCTAAGATGACCAGAAACTTTGCTGTGGCGGAGGCCAACAAGGAGAGAAGGCACAAGGAGGAAATGGCAATGAGAATGAGCGAGCTCGAGGTTCAGAAGAAGATTCTAAAATTGAAGGAACTGAAGATGGAACTTACAAAGAGACAAATGAGCTCTGCAGCTCAATACCTGAATATGAGTGCGGAGTGACAGAGAGTGATCGGCAACGAGAGGTGTCACGTCGGACCTGAAGACCATGGAAACAGTTGACGATTTTTTTTTTTTCATGCCAAAAGAGAGTCGAACGTTTTAGTGCGATCCTTTGTACCTTGATGAGCTCACAACTCGAAACTATGTTGATAAAGTTGTTAACAAATGAAGTATTATTGTAATAAATTGATTTTTGTAATTTAAAAGAACAAATATTATGATCACTTTGTGTTATTTACCTTTTCTATGCGAAACTTCGTGCTACATCGGACGCATTCGAACAAACCGAGTGGCGACACCAGGCGGGAAACGGGTGGACTTCAGTACTACCGCGCGCGTCGGACAGTCGAGAATCTGGCGGACTCGGTTCACAACAGCAACAACAACGTAACCTTATGGAAGCGGTGTCATTGTATATCGTCGATAATTCCTTGGTAGTTCGAGGATCGTATCAATCCGTGCTGAAAAATAAATATGGATAACATAATAAAATCCAACAAAGAGATTTTCGAGAGCTTCGCCAAGAGTGCGGCGAATATAATAATGTACTTTCGTAAGTAAAGCCTGATGGTTAAATAAAAAATTCTTTTCATTTCATCGGTTATCACGCGTTAGTTGAGGATATTAAGCGTTTGACTATTTTCCAGAGGGCGATTCACGACAATCGATGTTGAAGCAGCTGCGTGTCGAAGTTGAAAAATTATGCCAGATGGAAGAGCGACTAAAATGCGCCGAGAAGATCTCAGCTGAAATTACATCGAAGTACGATCCAGAAGCTGGTAACGAGAATGACCAGTGCGATCTTGTAGAGGTGAACAAACAAACGAGAGCTCCTGCAAAACATTCACAATTGGCTTGGAGTAACGAATCGTTGTATGTTGCAGGAGTACAAGAAACAGCTGTTGCAGATAGCGCCTAACATTTCGAAGAATGAGAATATGATAGAGTTTGAGCGAATAGTCAAGGCACTCGAGGGTAAGTAACACTCCTCAAAAAAATGCCAATTGTCTGGCATTGTGCCAGAAAAATTGTATGTATGAAAATTTATATAAGTAGACAAAGTTTCCTCCGTAGCAACCGATGGATTGAATTTAGTACACAAGTACGAGTTAAAATTAAAGCGAGGAATATATCATATCAAGCTTTTTGAGACAGGACAGCAACCAAACAATTAATTTCACCTCAATTTTGTATATTAAATTTAATATGTTCGTTTGGGCACATAAACCCATCGATTGAATTTAGTATACAAGTACAAGTTAAAATTAATGTGAGATATATTATAACAAGCTTTTTGAGACAGGTTTAATATACCAAGCAATTAATTTCACCGCAATTTCGTATATAAAATTTAATCCGAGGGTTTAAGCACATAAAGTGTGTAATTTTAATTCCGATAAAAATGTTAACCACATGGCTATAAAATGTTTGATCCACAGATGCCGAACGTAGAGACGGTGACCGCAACGATAGCGATGACGCGGAGCTGCAGCTTACTCGCAACACCGTGAATCTCATCGATCCGGTAACGAAGAAGAGAATGACCGATCCTGTGAGAAATACAATCTGCGGCCATGTTTACGATCGCGACAGTGTCTCCGCTTTGCTCAGCCAGAATCCTAACACTCGGTAGGCAAAACAACGTTCTTAAAGACCTTTTTTTTTCCTCTCTTCATTAATTCGCCCATTTTATAAATGATTGTACGGTTTTTCAGTTGCCCAGTTCCTGGCTGCAAATACAAGGAATACTTGTCCATGAACAACATGAAGTCCGACATAGTCACCAAGACTTATTTGGACAAAAATCCCGCCTAAATTTATCACCACAGTTTCATCAGTGGATCGAGGAGGAGAACACGAATTGCTCACCGATGTCTGCGACGACTGACTCGTGTCTGCCAAATCGAACCACTCTATCTGTCCGTTCGTCAACGACAGTTCAAAGTTCATCGTGCACGCGCGTCAGCAGGATCTCTTGCGCGTGCAATTCTCCGACCGCGTGTGTAGACGGTTGGCTTCGTCATCGAGACTATTGGCATCGATTCAGGCAACGGGCCAAATAAAATCTCAGGGTAAAAAAAGAAAAAAAAAGGCAAGGCTAGAGACGTCACGAGGCGACGCGACCTGACGCGCATCGTTTTATTTTCTGTACTACTACTATTACTACTACTACGCAATGTATTATTAAACTGCTGTGATTCTCTCTAGGATAATCAAAAGAATAAAATATATTTTCTACCGACTCGAAGGACCGTTTACTGAATTACCGTGACACTCGAAATACAAAGCTTTCGATTTAATAATAGAACGCGAATAATCGAGAATAGAATCGGCAACTTCGTCTCGTTAATCCGGGAAAGGCTCGGAACTGTCAATGTCTCAGCTCTGTTCTTCTCCTTGATTCGTAATTTTCCTTGCGATGATGTTAACGCCCGGGCTATGTTCGTACTGCGACTCCTCTTGATGCTCGTCGTCACAGGGGAACGTTACGGGACGAGTCCGGTTAATCGACGAAAACTCTTCGGAGATGAATCCGACCGTGAAGATGACAACGCCATGTGGAACGATGCGTATTTCGATAGATTGTTCGGTATGGAAAACCCTGCCGAATTACCAGCTCCGGTGAACAACGAAGACGAGGAAGCAGAAGAACCCGAGGAGGAGGAAGAAGAAGAATACGAGACTGAGGAAGAAGCCGGAGATGAAAAGAATGAAGAAGAGGAGGAGGTGAATGATGACGATGACGATGATGACGATGATGACGAAGACATGGAACCTCCCGCGGAGTACCACGATTACGGTTAGTATATTCTATATAAATATTCCTAAATTTTTTCAGTCGCAATATGGAAGATCCATTGACGAACGCTTGTCGAGATATAAAAATTCCGACTATGAGAATTACGGGGAGAAGCGGCGCGATCGAGGAAAGTTTAAGAGAGAAGACATCGTGAAAGCTGATGAAGAGGAATGCGACGACGGGGCCACGGAGAGGCTGCAGTACTTCGATTACGGTGAGAAGGGACGATTTTGCGATAGTGTAAATTTAGTTCTTCGCGGAAATTAATCGATTTTTATCTCCATTTCTAACGGCTCGTCACCTGTCGGATCTTAAACTCGCAGCTTAAATTGTATCCATTTCGATTATCCAGCTGGAATTATGCTTTTTACTTTTAAATACACTACAAGAAACTATATAAAAATAAAAATAAACTATAAAAAAAACCACTAGTCAACGGTTTACCGTTCGTTTACTATTTTGAATAATTACTTTTTTAATGCACAATGCGTGAAAAATTGACTCTCTTGTTTCTTTCTTTATTTAAAAACAACAAAGATTTATTATGTTTATTATAAAATGTAAAAGGAATTCGTTTCCCGTCTACCGATAAGTAAATAAATAAATAATTTTTTTTGCAGATCCCTCGGAGCCTAAACAACCTGGCGAAGACGGGTACGATACGTCGTCCGGAGAGTCTCGGTATTTCCGGGGAGGCTCCGATCGCACCGAGATAATCGCTGCTGCCGCTGCGTGTTTTCTGTTTCTCATCGGTTGACTCGTCGCAGAGCCAGCAGCAGCTACACACAACGAGTATTAATGATAATAGATCGCTCGGGAACACTGGCGAATCATTCCCCGGATCAACGGCGAGAAACGCCTCTTCGGAATATTTAATCGGGCAGGGGTCTCGTCATTTTCGGCATCACCATGACGCCAGCTGCTTCATCGATCTGTATCCTATATCAATATATGACTATACAAATCCGAACATTCGAATTGCGTACAATACGCATGCATGTCAAACGAGATTCCAGACGAGAGCCAAGCACGCGATTATCATTATTATTATTGTTTTTCGTCTCTTTCCTATATAGTAATTACGTCACCGCCTATCTTTATTTATCGCCAAATTTCGAGCGATGCGACTTTTATCGCGTGGCGGCGACTCGCCCGGCCTGCTAGAGATTGATTGTACGGCTTCGCGCAAAAAAAAAAAGAACCTTCGACAGATATCACGTTGCGTCAAACGAGAGCGACTGCTCAAGGCCACGCGTGCTAATCTCCCGTCAGATTTTGACAGCGATCAGCGACGAAAATCCCTCTCTCATCTGAGAGTCCTCGAGCTTGGAGCGACCTCGTCGGTCATCGAGCCTTTACCGACGTACAAAAGTCAATGACCTCTGCAGACAAAAAAAGGAAGTCATTCTGCAATCAAAGTGGCTTCGTCAATCAACTAAAATTTATTACAAAAAAAAAACGCTCTCATACCCTATGACTGCGAAATATCCTCGAACCAAAGAGAATGACAATTGAAATTGAATAATCGGCGATGGTTTACGGGATTCCAGGTTCGCGCCGCGTCTTTTTATCGGTAAGAGACACTGGTCGAAGATTCGGTCGCCTAGACGCGCTTCGCTGTACCGGCGATCTCGGATAGTACAGTCGAGAGAGGCGAGAGAAGAAGAATCAAACCCGAGGGGAAAGAGAAGATCTCTGCTCGGACGGAGTCGGCGAGCCCGATGTAGTAGGTTAGAGTGTAGTCGGTGTAGTAGTAGTCAGTTTGTTGCTCGTTGCTGTTCAGTCGCGTTCGCGGCCCTGGTTGCACGGCCCTCCACGGATTGGCCTCCCGACAGGATCACGTGGCAATGATACGTAGGTGGGGGGATGTGCTTCGGCTCCCCCGTAACCGAGAGGCGAAAGCCCGAGCGCCGGAGAGTTACGTTCTAGTATTTTACCCTGGCGGTAAAGTAGCGTTTACTCTCTCGTCGCGAGCCTCCCGCGCTAGTACTACGATACAAACTATACGTGCATTACACTACAATACTACGTTCCAGTGTCTCTCGCGTATTTCATTGCTCAGTAGTTTTTTTTTTCTCTTTCCGATTCAAAGATCGACCGAAGATCGTTATTCGTGCGAGTGCGAGCGATTATCCCGGCGACACCGCTACTGGTATCGCGCGCCAACCGATTCGGCAGTGGGCGACCTCTTCTCTACGCGCACACATGCCAGCGTTCGTTAATCGAGAGACACCGACCGGTTGACGTTTCAGCTCTCTCGCGCCCGTCAAATATCTCGGTGTGTTTCGCGATCGAAGCCGCGTGCACCGCCGTACAACGCCATGTTGCCTTCTGTGTCTTTATCTTCGTTCACTTTTATCGCAAGGAGATGCGAAAGTGCAAACGAGAGACGGATGGAAGTTGCAACGAAAGTTTGAAAGAGACGATCTGTGATTCCTTGTCGCTTCGCTTGCGTGTAATAATTTTTATTTCCCCGGTGTCTCTCCCCGTCGTTCTCTATGCGGGACAGCCGCGCTCGGTAAAAAAAAAAAAAAAAAATCACTGCGTTCTACGAGTGGTGCTGCGAATATGAAGTGCAACATCGTACGCACAAGCTGAAGTACACATATTCGATTGGTGCGTCGGTGCAAGGTGCAACCGCGTTGCAAGGTGGCAGCTGAGTTGGAAAGTCATACAGGCACCGTGCTGAACCAGCAGCACCAGCAGTATAAAAGCCACAGAGTGCGCGGGGCTACAACACAGGGGCCCGGGGAACGCTGTTCGCTTCTCGGCACGCCGTGGGATCGTGGAATGCGCGCTGACAGGTATCCCAGCTCGCCGTAGCGCACTCGCGCACGGGAATTGTCTATGCGGTTTTTCCTATACTTTACTGTACCACTCCGCCGGTTATAATACACCCGGTATATGCGCTAATAGTATGCACGATGCGCAGGACTCACCAATATTTTTCTTGTTCCTCGATGCGACTGGTACCGTAGTATTTACTCCCTCGCCTGTGTCCATCCGCCCCCCTCCACACACCCCCCCCCCCCTCATTCGCTCGTTCACTCACCATGACTCCTTGTGTCGCCGTCTCGCTCCCGCTAAGGCCGAGCGCCATGGGAATGTTCTCTCTTCTCCTACGACGGTTCTCGTCGGCTTTTCGCTTCGCTAGGGAACGCACACAGGCTGCATGCGTGCGAGACTCGCGTAGACCGGGCAGAGCGCGCGACTTTTGACAGCGGCTGTCAATGCCAGAGGACGATGATCCAACATCCATGACGCGAAGGCCTTGGGAAAAATCTGCGGAATAATTGTTTTTTTACATTAATCGGTCTGACGATTAAAAAAAACATACGGTTTTAAGCTCGTTCGAAAATTAAAAAAAAAAAATGTGTTTATAGCATGAATCGTTGTAACGGGAATTTGGATGTCACTCGGAGATGCGCGAATTTTTAGGGTAATTGGCTGTACACGTGTAGTATTTATATTATAGATTGCAGGTAGAGAGGCTGTGGGTTGATCGTAAATATTTCAGTCGAGAGAGGACTTATATAGCCTGCTGTCGTCACGTGCGACGGGACGGGTTCGCCTCGATTTTTCTATAACAATGTATGCATACTTTAACCATCTCGCTTATACGGGTATATACTTGGATGCGCGTTTGTCGCGGTGCATAAAGCAGACGAGCGGGACGTGACCGCGTCGACGTGCCTCGTTTTTTTTCTCTCCTTTCTTTTCTTACCTACGAATCGCACCGTTAGATTCGCCTGGAACTTTGCATAATTATTCTCGGGCGTTTTAATTTTCTTTTTTTTTTTTCTAACGTTTGGACTCAGACGGAGTCCACGCGACGCGTCCGGCTTCGGATAGGAACATTGTACGTCGAGGCGGACGCAACACGCGCAATGAAATAATCGCGACTCGATAAGGAACGTAATGCTCAATAAGACTTCGAGCGCTCTCGAACCCGCTCGCGACGAATAATAATACGCTCTTACCGTACCATCGTATAGAGTTTCCATTGGGTTCGCTCTTCCGTCGGGGCTCGATGACTCCGGCTGCTGAGATGACCCCCGGCTCGGTTATCGAATTCGCCGAAAATTCATTTGATATATGTATATATGTATATACATGTATGCTCGAGGGTTCTCGTCACGGTCATCGTGCGATAAGCGACTCACTGTCCACGCCGTTTGTATTCCGTTGCTTCCTCAAACACGACTCGTTCCTGGAATGTGTAAAATAAAAATATAAGACGAACAAAAAAAAAATATATATATATATATATATAGAAAAAAGGATGCACTTAAATTCTCGGGTCTTCCGTTCAGATTATTTTTTGTCGCCTCGAAGTTACCTTTATCGCGAGTCTTACGGTAAAAAAAAAAATAAATACAAAAAGAAGAGAGAGACTTCGCGTATATATCTCGAATTTTGAATCTTCCATTCGTGACGAGAGAGTTTTGCTGTGTGTGCGTAAGAGTACTCGGGCTTCTTGCCGGACCGCGTGTCAATGCCCCGTGTCGAAAATAACGGTAGTGACGAATACGCCGGACCCGCTGCGAAGTGGCCAGAACGATGAAAAAATAATAATAACAATAAGATATAAAAGAGCGAACGCGATGAAATGCGGGAAAGAAATTTTTAAGAATATATATATATAAAAAAAGGAGGGTATACAATGAATTGAACGGAATTAATGCGACTGCGCGGTCGGGTTACCGGCGCGTACCGTGAAATGTTTACGTCCTGTCAGCCGCACGAGATGCTCTCTTTATATTTTTATCTCTCCTTATTTCTCTCCCGTTGCGTGAAATTTTCATTCTAAAATACAACTTTCCTTCTGGCCTAATTAACTAGCGTTCAGCGGCCGATATCTTTCCACTTTCAAAAATCTTTCTTTTTTCTTTTTTTTTCTTTTACTGTCCCTCCGCAAACCGCATAGACGATACTTTTCCGAAAAACTTCGATCTGATACATTTTTATGAACGAAGCAATGCCGTCCTACATATATCTACATAGATCTACATATATCTACATGTATCTGCATGTATCAACTACATATATCTACATGTATTCCTTCCTGATAAAGGAATCTATGATTTTGTTAATTAAAGAATATTTCCAAGATTTTCATGCAAACGTATTCACAATATTCCAAAACATGAAAAGTCAATATTTTTTTGTTTTGTATTTGAACTTTCCATCGGAGCAACGAATTACTGAAAAAAGAGAGAGGCTGAACATAGCGCAGATTACACACTATGAGGAAGGATAAATTTTCCCTCCGCATAGTTCCTCTATTGTTTTTCTGCTTTGTTTTCATCAAAAAGAATTTTCGCGATTTTCATGTAAAATTATTAAAAATGTTCTAAACACGAAAGCATCCAGATATAACATTTTTTTTCTTTTTTTTTTTTAAGTTACCATCAGACCGAAGAGTTGTCGAAATAAGAGGAAACGAGAGGAGGAGGAACGCAGCGGTAGGAACCCACGAAAGAGGATGATGAAGCCCCTCGTGGAAAGGCGGAAGAGGGGTTCACAGTTCGACGGAGCGTCTAACGACCGGGATACTACGAGGAGTACGACGAAAGCGAGTACCGGCGCAACGTGTGCGAGAAAATCGAGTATAATAATCGTGGAGGCGTGCGGCGAGGCGTCGAACAATCGACGACGAAGATGAGCAGCGAGACGACGTCGTCGACGTGCGTCGGGACGTCGACGTCGTCGAAGCCTCACATCGGTGCTAATAATCAACAGCAGCAGCAGCAGCAGCAGCAGATAACACTGACAGGATCGTCCTTCGACTCGTCGAGCGTAGCTGCGAGAAACGAAGAGCAACGTGGTACTAACATGGCTGCCGCTGACATGGACCTGGTGAACGGGCCGAATCCGTGGCTTCCTGCCTACGGCTTTCAGCTACAGCATCAGCAACACAACCAACACTTTCAACCCACTCACGAGGATTTACGGGCTAATGGTTCGTGTTTCACGTTTACAATTGTCATCGTCGTCGTACACAGAGTGGTTTTTTTTTTTAGCTCTTCCTGTCCTTCACCCCTTCGGTGTTCTTTTTATTATTTTTTTTTTATTACACATTGTCGCAACCGCCGGCTTCTAACGTTACGGTCGTTGCTCGCGTCGCGTATATCCTCTTAGCGTTAGGTATTATCTTCTTCCTCCGGCAAAGTTGCCGCGGTGTACTATAACGTACGCATGAACTTTAAAGATTTTTATACTGAGCGTATAAAATGTGCGTTGGCTGTATGTGTATATACATATGTGTACAGTGAAAGTCACTGACTCAAGTTCTCTATTAAGTTTGCATCGAACTCTCCGGCGTATTTGTTTTTCCACCTTAGAAAGTTGTGAAAATCTATTATGGTTGAATTATAGTTATTATCGAAGCAGCGCACTGTATAATCCGGGATTACCGTGGTTTCTACAGGGAATACGAGCATTGATAGTTAGCGAGTCGGAAAATTACTATTATAGTAAGATTTTTATCAAACGTCCTTAAAAAAAAAAAACATGATTAATTAAGAACGAAATGACCCTGGGCAAAGGGTGTGCGAATACCAGAGCGAAACCAGAGTGCGTGAATCGTCGAGAGATTATCGGCAAAAGTTCTCACGAGATCCTCTTCGCTTGTGAGCGCTTGATAAGCTTTGATGCGTCTGGCGTGTGTACTCACACCTTTAACGACCGGATATGCTTCTCCGCACAGCGGCTGTACTATTTTATATAAACACATATATAGCGCAACAGATATCCGCGTCAACGAACGTGAAAATTATGTATTTCGATTTCTCCCAAGAAATCAACCTTCTCCACTTCCGATGCTCTTCATCGATACAACTCGATGACAGTGCGTAAGTGTATAGTGGTCGGGTATCAGTTTCTCGAAGCCAGGTCTCAAAACTGTCATCCCACGAAACTCCTCGGAGTATCGAATTTCATGGTCAGAACATACCTTTGACGCAAGTGTAGGGAAGGGGTTAGGGGCAAAATGGAAGTGTTCTCCATTTTGGATGAGACTTTCTTTATGTTTCGAAAAAAATTCGGTCAAAACGGTCCGTTTTTCTCTAACATGTTGTTCTACATGCTGCACACGTAAACACGGATGGATGTGATGATTTTATTTTGATATGTCGCAAAAAAACCTGCTAAATATGGTCCATTTTATCCGGATATTTAGGCCGCCTAAAATAAGCAAATATGGTCCATTATATCCGAATATTTACGACCAGAAACTATTAAATACGGTCCATTTTATCCGTATATTTACGACGTCTTTTGTTGTGACGATTTTATTTTTATGCGCCTCGAAAGATGGGTAAAAATTTTCCATTTTACCCCGCTCTCTTTCTCGTACATACAATGTTCAAGATTCCGCATACGCGTCTATGGATCTATGGATCTATGGAGCGTCTATGGATATAATGATTTAAAAAAAATTCCCGCGTGATTGTCGTACACGCTCCAGAAAATAGCACACAGGATGCATAGAACTCATAGCTCGCCACGCGCAAGATAGTTTCCATCCTGCGGAGCGCTCTTAGCGTGATAACCGTAAGGAGAATGAATTACCTCGTTCGTTTGACGCTGCAGTTTGCATATACTACGTTGTAGTAAACCCTCGCAGCCGTTACATACTAATCCCCGATGTTAATGCCCCTCGCGTTAGTCGAGATATCTGGGTTACTTTCTACCCACCCACATGTACCAGCGGATAGCACAATCGAGCCTCGAGAGAACAGACACGTCCCATCGCGAGCGAATCTCCGCTCCTCCCCGGACCGAGGAAGTCTTCGATATCCGAATGTGCGAAGCTTGCTCGACGGCGCCAGTCACGCACACTCGTGCCGCCGTACGATCCGCTCGGCGTAAAAAAAAATATATGTATTAGATTAGCCGAGGCTCGTGGTGTGTACCCGTCGAGGATAAAGAAAAAAAAAAAATAGAGGAAAAAAAATCGGCTCACCGCGATCCTCAGCCGAAGGAGTGTGAGCGAACGATAAGTTTTCACGTGCGTGTCACGAATGACGAAGGACTCGCACGCGATTTGTTGTTTTTTTTTTTTTTTTCCACGAGAGACTCGTTCATTCGTCCGTCGACGTTCCCCGACACACTCCCCTTCTCGCATCAAGCTCACCGTCGAGAGAACTCTTGTACTCGTATAACGGAATACTCGGCACAATGGCCCTCGCGCGCTTCCTCGACTATCCACACCGCCGGTCCTTCTTGCGTGCACACGATTACTATATGGCGTTGTGGCGGTCGCGATGCATCGTGGGACGCACGAATTCTCTCGTTGCAGAAAAAAAAAAAAAAAAAAAAAAACACTGTGCAATATATACATCTATACATCTATACATGTATATATGTTACACAGTATTAGTTTTACAGTAAAAGAGGGAAAAAGAAAAAGAGGAAGCGAGCATATGCTCCGCAGGTGGAACGCGAAATCCGTTGCTCTTTAGTTGTTGGCTCAGTGTGCTCTCGCGTGGTATCGTTCGATCCATCGTATATCCAGTGCTCACCGTTCGACAATCAGAGTCTCAAGGTCTGACGAATCGATTCGCTACACTTGATTTTTTTAAATTATTATTATTATTTCTTTTTTTCATTCTCTCCCTCTCCGATTACCGAAGTGTCTTCTGTATGGTTATCGGTACACATATACACTATGTACACTATATGGGAGCCATCGGGGGGGAGGGGGGGGGATATTGATATACGTGCGTAGTATACAATGTGTACCGCCACAGCAAACGTGCGTGCTTATTCATCATATTCGCATCGGTTATCCTACATCTCTTCCTCCGTGGAACTGCGACGACCTCGACGCTCCGCTCGGTACCGATTGGTTTCTCCTTCGACGAGATCGCGAGGCCAACAACGGAGTCGGGCCTGTGCCGGCGATCAACGTGTCAGACAAACCGTGCTGCTGATGCGAAACTTGCCGCAGCTCCGCCAAAACGCAATTTGTCTCGCATGAGCTGCCGTACTCGAGAATTGCACGTTGCTCTCTTGCATATATATATATTTTTCTATTTTTAAATATATATATATATATATATAGACTGACTGAAAGACAAAAGTGCGTAAACCCCGGTTGAAACTATACGGGTTACGCCCTTTTGTTTCTTAACAGTCAATATATATATATATATATATATATATATATATATATATATATATACAGCTGCTGTACATATATTGTATAGTCCACAAGTGGAGACCGCGTATTGCCGTTGAATAGCGCGTCAACGTAATACCGCAGCGAGAACATAGCGAGGCGAGAGACCACCTGTTGCCGACCAGCAGTCCAGGCTTACCTGTTGCTCGCTCTCGCAGTCCGACGAAAAAAATTCTTTCTCTCGGGGGCCCCCCTATTCTCTCGTGTGCACGCGTCATCGGGCCTAGTTCTCGTTTAAAAGCTTCGTCCAATAGAGCACATAAGCCTTATCTGTCTATGCATAGAGAAGCGTGTATAACTCTCAGGAATCCTGGCCGGCTTTGGACCGTGAAGAATCTGGCACTTTCCTGGCTCCGCCACCGGGGAGGGCTTTCCTTCGGACTTGTGTTACGGTTAAGACTCGGGCCCCGAAGCGGCGCGCCGGGAAGGGACACTAGTTTGCTCGAGTAAGAGACGAGGCCAGATGAGGAGGAAGAAAACAAAAAAATGTGTCGAGACAGAAAACGATAACACGCATACTTGGCGGGATTTCCGTTGACTCGCAGAACGTTTCGCAAAGACCTCGGGCCGGTCGCATGCCGATGGAGATTTTGCGGATGATTATTCGGCGCGCCATTAACTCATTGATACACAATGGGACACATTTGCCGTTAAACAAATAGTTACGGTACAGGGTTCAAGAGACTTGTTAAACGTGACAAACATTCCTTGCCCGCAATTATTTTTCTTGTCAATTTTGCACATTTTTTTTTTGTTGACTATCGAACAATTCTAATTTTTTTTCTTCACTATTGAACAACTTTTAATTACTTTCTTGGCTATTGAATACATTTTTTAATGTTTTTTTTCTTGACAATTAAAATGTAACTATTTGAAATGTTTTTCTTGTTGTTTTAGATTTTGTTATCTTGTTCATTTTACAATTTCAATAAAAATTTTAATATCCGGTTCATTGACGCAAATAAAGAAAGCGATAAAATGAAGAATTTTTGTTGGTCCTTCGTGAACAAGAACTGTTTACCGAATGCACAAATGCACAATCCTCGTGCACTGTTTATGCGGGTGACTAAGGGAAGGTCCCACTTCGTCGAGCCAACACCTAACGCCTCCGTTTATTTCGTAGCACAGTCCGTTTTACGTAACTCGACGCAAACGAGTTTTCCTCAATTTTCGACCTTCGTCGAGTACACAGCACAGGTGACACTGTTGGGTGTGGGTGCGTGTGTGCCGCGAATAGCGCACGAGTGAGACCCAACTGTACCTAGACAAAAGGCATTAAGCGCCCGTTTCTTCCACGATCTTTATACACAAAAATTCCACGATCTTTATTTACTTTTTTCTCGACGATGAAATCACACACGGGCAGTTCGTAATTTTTTGCTCGACGATCGACGATCGAAATCAGTGCGAATCGATATTGCTTAGCCTGTACCCCGTCCTTGAACCACGAAGTCAAGTGTGACTCCCGGTTGTCGGGCGTCGAGGGGAGCCCCTGACCGGGCATCAAACCCTCATGCCAAACGCATCGCCGCCGCTGGCTGCAGCTTCTTCTTTCAACTCCTCTCTTCGCGCAACGCCACTCGATCCGCCGTACGCGATGCTCGCCTCGCGTCGTAATAACAACCAACTGTTACCCCCCCCCCCCCCCCTGCCCGGGGGCCCTCGACGAAATAGCGAGAGCCTCGAGCAACTCGCGCGACTCAATGTATATTATTCGCGCAAGAAAGGCGAGATAAACGATCGCAAGACAATCGTTCGTTTTATTGCCCCGGTGTACTGCGTTTGTCGAGAAAAACCGGAAGCCGCTAATTAACGATCCCTCTCGATCGAGTCTCTTCCCACGGGGACGGGTACGTATTCTCTTCGTTGAGTGATTATACCTCCGTCCGCTGTCCGGGATCGCAGGTTTATCGATTCCGGGTAATACACTTGGCGCACAGTCAATGGGCATGCGATGTATATCTGCTCGGGCGAATGAATCGTAAATTTTTCAAAGTTTTTTTTTGTGATTTTTTTTTTTTTTTTTTCTTCAAACCCGATTGCTTGGCGATCGCGATGTCGGCGCGGTGGTCACTCAGCGGCGCTGCTGCTCGGACTCTATGAATAATACATCGAAGGACGGTAGATCGAAGATGTTTGGGAAATAAATGCAGCGATCTTCGCGTGTTCCGATCCGGTCGTGGAAACTTTGGAATTTGCTTCGGGCAGAATGTGTGCATCCGTCTACTTCCTTGAAAATTGCCAGCACGGAAATTTGTAAGCGTTTTACGGCGTATTGCGAGCGTCGTGCAGCGATAGTGCAGCACGAACGTCAGCCACGTACCGATATGAGTCACACCGGGCGCCGATACTCTCGTTAAGTTGTCTCAATCGCGCAGTTTCCACGATGCCTACGCATCCACCGTCGCGTGGACGATGTGTTACTGGATCGTGAGATAACTTCGCCTCGCATGGGTTGAAGATGCGAAAATGTTATTGTCGTATCCGACGGAGACTATTCGTGCACTTTTATTGGAATGACTAAACCGATCAACGAATTTTATTGAATGCAATTTAGATTTTAAGCCGATGACGAATTCACTGTCTGCTCGTAAAGAAATAAATAGAAAATCTCGTTTGGAGCAATCGAAGCTTGTCTCGGAAACCATTAGAATCAATCACATTATCGATAAAGATGTTTGCTATTCGCTCGAGTTGACTGAAGAAACATTTGCATCAGAAAAAAAAAGGTCGTTTCCGGTTTTCCTTCAAAGCCGTGTAACTTCCGTATTATTTTATTTATTAATGTCGCGCCTTGACGGATATGTTTGTCACATCTTTGCGTTTCAATTTCACTACAATTGAACTTGAAAAATATGGATTTCTGGGGAAGTTTTGCGGTGGTGAAGACATCTGGTCTCCCACATTAGTGCGTGGTCCCAAGTGGGACCGCCACACAGGACCGGTATTGGCGCAGAGCGTCGGCTGGTGTCGGCCCAATGTCGGTCAGCACCGGTCCTGTCTCTGTTATTCCCACCAGGGAGGTTGGAACAAAAATGGGTGTGCCGTTACAGGCTCAAATATTATTATTGATGATGCGATCGGTTACGATACACGAAAACAAAATTAACTTAAAATTCGCGTTAAAGCCTTGGAGTGAGCGGCAGCGGCGGCTCGTCAACGTCGTTACCCCGGACAGCAACGGCCGGTGGCCCGGCGAAAGTGAAACGGAAGCCGATGCTGTCCGGCATCGTACACATACAAGCTCTCCGTACAGCCGACTCTGCTCGTCGTCCCCTTATCTCGATTAGACCTCGTTAAGGACTCTCGTTGATTATGTCCGAGCTCTTCTATCCCTCTCGTATACCGGCCCGTCCGTTTGATCTTCACTGATCTCCGTTCTTCCCGCTCGCCTCTCCACTCGCCTCAATCTTTTATTCTCCTCTATTCATTTTACCAGCTATGAGATCCTCTGTGGACGATAACGAAATAATGAAAAGGAAAAAAAAAAAAAAAAAAAACGATTTCCGAACAATAAAATCATTGCCGACACACAGCCGATTTAATGATGTCGTCGTTATTTTGGATTCGCAGACGCGGCACTTGTACAGCAAGTGGACTTTCTGGAAACTATACTCGAGGAGACATCGGACGATTTGCAGAGCGACTCCGATCGGAGCGGCACAACGTACTGGCTCGGTTCCGACTCGGAAACCGAGAGCGTTATTCACATTAAATCCAGTCACAGAGCAGCAGGTAATATACGTTATGACGCTATTACATTATCCAAGGATAATAATATACGTGTCGATGAGTGCTTTCGCACTAAAAAACGTTTTTTTTCTTTTTATACATTTAACAAACATTTCTTGTCCAGAAAGGTAAACGACTTTTTCTTTCTCATTTACTCGACGACTTTTTACAAATTCGTCGATGAAGTTTATTCTCAACTGAAGAATTATAACATTAACGAGAAAAAAAAAATATCCTGAACGTTTGTTGGAAGCTAAATGTTTGTTGAATTTGCAGAACTTCTTTTGCCGTGCGTGCTTCGAGGCGGAGACAGATGGGTAGTGGTTGGACACTTATTACTGTCTTCTTAATTAGATCTAGAAAATGGGTCTCCCGCTGAGCAAGAGCCCAGTTTCACTTTCTACTCGCATGTATATCCAGTTGCATAATATCAGGCGCCAATGTCACGCAACTCTCGCGCATCGTCTCGCTAACCGTCGTTCTCATCTTCCAGCCAAAGTTTCGATAATCCTCTACTTTCAATATTCAATAAAATTCGATAAACCGGTGGAACGCGAATCGAGCAAAATGTTCAAACGAAATTTGCATGGACAGCATTCTCCAAGGAGAAGGCTGTCCGAAACCTGAGTTAATACTCCTCTTACTCTAAAATTATACCCTCGATCTGCGTAGTTTAGCTCGCTTGTGCGGCATCAACCGCGCACTGGATTCCCATTCACTCGACCTGGCCTGCGAAACTTTACGATCGCGTAATCTACCCGTTCGTACAATACTAAACTTAGATCGGGACCCCCCTATTGCAGCATTCTTGATTCACGATTAGTTCTATCGTCTGTGTGTTACTTTCTATCACATCGGAGCCTCGATTAGGCAACCGATTTATACCCTCACCATGTTCCTCGTCGGTTCGGCATTCTTGCTCAATATTTTGTGCAGCAAAGCACGCCAGCAGAGAAAAAATTAGGTTTTTGGGTGTCAACCAATGTACCTCTTGACTCCGGATCAGAACGACCATGAGATTTGATTCTGGCGCGAAAAAAAAAAATTTTAAATATGTGACCTCGAACATTTTTTGGAAGAATTTTGTTTTTATAAAAATTCTTCACCCTTTGTGTAATTATAATTATTTTTCAACATTACCATCACAAAAACTATCCAGATTCCTCTTGTACTCCGGAAATAGTTATAGTGATATTCTTTACATACTTAGAGTATGAAAATCGCATCTAAATCGGGTACGATAAATAAGCAATTCTTGATCTACATTCTAATCGTACGTGTATGTTTTTTGTGTCGCACGATGAACGACCGAGAAGACGAACGACCGGACGGCAGTGGCAGCGAGTGCAATTCCGTTGTGCCAAAGAAGCGGAGGCGAAGAAATGCGAGTCAGGATCGGGAGGGATCGATGACATTGGCCGACGATCACTGGACCTCACCGCGTTCGTCGAGGTCCTCGGAGTCGTCGTCGAGGTCGAGTTCTCTGCTGCAATTCGAATCCCTCGAACGTACATGCGCGACGGTATCTCCCTCGGGATACAGTTACGATTCGCTCGAGTACTCGAATCGTTCGAATTCCCATTTCGAGAACAACACATCGCCGGACAGTCTCGAGGGGGACTGCGAGGAGGAGGAGGAGGAGGAGGAGGAGGTCGAACGCGAATTATCGAACGAGAGAGTGAACGGTTTTCCGGTCAACGGAAGAAACGGCTTTGCGAAACTTCGTCCTTACAGGAGCTTCGAGAGCCTCGACACTTGTCACAAAAACGATGTCACGTCGAGCAATGATCTCCGCAACGGATTCTCGGCTTCGTTCTATTCGAAGACCAGCAACGATCTGAGCGCCGGCGGCGGAAGAAACGATCGAGGTCAGAGGTGAGTTCCGAATCGGTATACCTAATCTCTTACGACACTCACGTATTTACGTCCACGAGCGAAACTTGCCTCTCGAGACTCGTGACTGTTAAATATATTTCTGGTTTCTAATTATCTTGACCGCAATTTGTAGTACCGTTTTACTATACGCTCATAAAAACTATACTATACAGTATACACGGTACTGGAAATAAAAGTTTTGTACGGAAAATTATATACATTATTTTTAATTGTTATGTGTAAACCAACGCATTTATTTAATGATCGTTATATTAAATAGAGAATTCAGAATTCAGAATTCGTGCTACAGTTACACTATCCTATAATATAGTATAAGTTTAGCATAAATATACATATACGAACTTTACATTTTTTTTAAACCGATTAAATTTTTAAGTGTTTAATATACCGAACAATTAAGTTTGATTTTTTGCCTATGATTTTTTCTAAAACCTTCAATAGTAGAATATAGTACATAGTTCATAACGGAATATAGAAGGCATCACCTCAGGATCCCTTCTACACCCCAAACGCCTCTGTCGTTAACACTTAATAAAACTGACATCATATCCGCGAAAAAACCTTGTGTTGCAGTGATTTTTGGCACGAGACCGAGTCGTACGAGGAGGACTACGATTACGAGGAGGACGACGAGGAGGAGGATCTCGACGAGGATGTAACGCTGAGAGGTCGTGAATCGAGGCTGTACGATCCTTACCAGGACCGCGTCGGTCTCCTCAGTTTCACCGATTGCAATTTGCCGAGTTATTCGACGTCCTTGGACTTTCGGAACACTATAGATCTTCGAGAGATCGGCGTTGAGACGAAGAGGGACGCGGTGTTGGATCTAAAAGCTCGCCAGGCCGCAGCGTCCGCAGCCTTTCCTCTGGCCTCATCGGCGTCCTCGCGGCTTCTTCAGACGACGAGGTTAAATATAGCCGACGGTTGCGGTGTAAGCGGAGTCGAGCGGGGTGGTGGTGGTGGTGGTAGCAAAATGGCGAGCAACGGTCTCGACTCGGGCAGCGGTTTGCTTCACCAGCATTATCATCGTCATCATTATCATCATCCTCAGCAGCAGCAGCAGCAGCAGCACCAGCATCAACGAGGGTGGAGCAACTCGTCGGACTTTAATTTTAGATTCACGGATAAGTCGCGCAGCGCGCCCAGTCTGGCCAGTGGCTTCGACGAGTCGAGTGGTACTTATCCGTCGCGTCGTTCTCCGCGGAACTCGGATTATTATTCGGGCACGAGTATCGGAACGGTGTCGTCGTCGAGCCTCTTCGAGAATTACACGAGAGTAGCGAGCGTGCCGGTGGATCTGAATCTCTGTGGCAAGGACGAAGAGAGGAGCGTCTCGTTCGACGAGGAGTACAACGAGGAGAACGAGGAGGAAACGACGATAACGAACGACGATGTGGACGACGAGTGCGGCCTGACGAAAACTGTTGCACACGAAATGGCGGACGACTCGGGTGTGAGTGCTCAGAGTTCCATCGAGAGTTCAAAGAGTTCGGAGAGAACCGATTCGTCGATGTCCTCGTCTTCGTCGCGCCGTCGAAGGGACGTCGACGAGAAAGTCGCTGGCAAAGCGTTGACCTCTTCGGTGCGGACGCAGTCGCGGCCGGAGGTCGCCGAGGTCAACGCCGAGGACGCTCCGACGAGCGGTCTATTATCGAAGACCGGCGCTGAGGCCGCTGAAGCTGCCAAGATGCATTTGGATGGCGAAAAAGTAATCGTCGGCTCAACCGACGAAGAAGATGGGAAGGAAGGTGGAGAGGAGGACGAGGACACGATGGAAGAGAGCGGGTCGAGCGTGACGGCGAGTCCGTCCCGGGATCCGGAGCCTCCGAGGTCGACGGTGAAGACTCAGGACGGCGGTCACAGCGTCCTCGAGATGGCCATGGCGATGGAGAACGACATAGACGCGGTCGTCGACGAGGCGATAAGGCAGTTCAAGCGGGAGGTCGAGGAGGCCACCGGCACCGGTGGCAAGACGGCGATTCAGGCGATGGAGGCGATGCAGAGGCTGTCGAGCGGAAAGCAGCAGCAGCAGAGAGCGAATCGCCGGGTCAAGAACAACGCGAGCTACGAGTTGGCACAGCAGTACGAGGTCGACGAGAGAAATTTCGGACCGACCGGGAGGATGACCTCGTGCGCCGAGGACGAAGTCGAATCGCCGCCCTGCTCGCCGGGAGGAAGCGCCGGGGCGCCGAGGCGACGTGTTCTGAACAACGCCAGTTACGAGTTAGCTCAGCAATCGGATTACATAAAGATTTTGCAATCGAACGCCAGGCCGTTTCAGCGGATGGACGCGTGCGACGAGCGCACCGAAGTTCCGAGACCGACGATCGCATGCGGCATAAAGGTCGCCGACCTCGTTCGCGAAATGAGCCGGGAGCCGAACTCGTCGGACGGCTCGCGTGGAATCTTCGACGAGACGACGTCACGTGAGAATCGCGAAATCGACGAATCCTCGGCGAAGCACGAAAATCTCGCCGAGGTGTTTCGTCACGAGGAACGCCACGAAAATCACGTGTCACCGCAGCGCAGCAAGAACGTCGAGCGCGCCGACGTTCAGCAACAGGATTCGATGATCGGCCAGATAAAAAAAAACTCGGATCTATTTTCACTCTATGGAGAAAGTGGTAGTGGAAGTGGAACGGTAGGGAGGGTAGAGGCCGACGACGACGAGATAGATTATCCCTGCTTGGAGACAAAACCCATTCTCAATAATACCGATAATCACGATTATTCAGACGGCGATCGAGCGATCGTGCTCGACGACGTGGAAACCTCGAGAACGCGAATGCCGTACCGCGGTGACGATAACGCAGACGATAGTCCCAACGAAACGATCAACAGTGCCGGTAACGTAGATGACTCGCAAACCGGCAGAGAGCTATCATTCCTCGGTGAATTTTATCCCGAGGCGAAGAGAAAAATAATGAGAGATCACGATAGGGAGTTCGATGATTCGTCGTCGAACGATAAGGAGGGAACGCCGACCGATACGGTGGACAACGGAGATCGCGCCGATCGTGAACCAGCCGCGGACAGATTGTGGAGGGTCGTTGCGGAGAAGCAACAGTCGTCCTCTTCTACCTCCCCGACGTCTGAGCGTTTCGACGCCACGGAGAGGGAGACGGACAGTACCGTTGAGCCGGTGCTCGGAGCGTCGACTGTATCAATTCGAGGGAGCGTGGTGGAGGCGTCGAACGATGCGGAGGAGGAGGAGGAGGAGGAGGTGGAGGAGGAAGCGAAGAGAAGGAGTAAAGTGTGTGCGTACGTCGAGACCGGCAATGCGGGGCCCAACAGCGACGTCGGTTCCGTCCACGCTCGTGCTGTAACTCGTACGTCCCCACCGCGTCCAGCAAAGCCGGAACGTATCGGTGTTGGTCGCTCGCTCGAACGGAACAGCGGCGACGACGTGAATCGAGGAGGTAACTCGGATCTTTCCGAGTCAGTCGTAGCGCGCCGCGAGGATAAGGACGACCTCGACGGAGAAAAAGAAGAAGAAGAGGAAGAAGCGGCGAGAGTCATCGAGCCAAAAACAATCGAGAGCACAACGACGTCGAAGAAGACGAAGAGCAGCCCGGAAATGTCCGC
Source organism: Amblyjoppa proteus (assembly GCA_963922035.1). NCBI lineage: Eukaryota > Metazoa > Arthropoda > Insecta > Hymenoptera > Ichneumonidae > Amblyjoppa > Amblyjoppa proteus. Next base: position 10,822,308 of record OY998228.1, on the reverse strand, counting down.
AACGGCGGCGAAGAGGCTGGCTATGGCCTCGCCTCCGGCTCCTCCGAGAAACAACAATGATCACCCAACGCTGAAGAACGATCTCGGACAACAGAAAAACAGCAACACGGTTACGTCGAGCCCGGTGAACGAGAGAAAAAAGGGCGGTCTCGGTGGTTTTCTCCAGAGATTTTCGCGGCTGCGTTTCAGTGGTAGATCGAAAGTGCCGCGCTCCGAGGTGACCAAGAGAAACGATTGCGGGAGCGTTGTGACGAGCGATCAGATCAATCGAACCGCAGGTGGCAAATTGATGGACGAGCAGCCGGGCACTACGAGGAGGAAGAAGGAACCGGATTACATCATAATACCGCTTCACGGACCGGAGGACGAGAGGAGAGGGCCGGAGGGCGGCAGGGACGAAGGGGACGGCGAGACGAGGAAACCGAGAAGATTGTCCGATCTGGAGCGCAGCGCGTCCTGCGCCAGGTGAGAAATATCGTGTACACACTTACGCTTTACGCGTTGTTAACTCGCACGATTAATTAACGAATATTATATCGCGTATCTAATGCGGAAGTCGTACGAAATATACGACAAAGCGGAGAAGGCGCGCGGCCCATTCTGCGGGACATTTAACTCCATTAGCTTCGTTTACTTTTGTTTACACACGCGGCTCGCATGACCACGACCGCGAAGAATCCTTTTCCCAACTGCTTCCCGGTCTCGAGAGCGGTGCTTTTTTTTCTCTTGGAGCTTTGCCAATGTAAGCAACTCGGCCGTAGCGGTCATTACGGTTCAGCTCGACCGCACGGTCAAAAAAAAGTTCTATTCGACAAACATTGTCGTCCGCAAACATCGGCTGTTTTTATTTTTCTGATATTTCGATAATTTCTTTTTAGTTGCAAAAAAAAAGAAAAAAAAAATGGATAAAAAATGTTGACCTTCCGTCGACGATTGTTTGTTGAATGTAATTTTTTTTTTTTTACCTTTCACCGGTCGGAAAAACTTGGCTTTTTTCGAAGACTCTCCCTCGAGAGACTCGCTTCACGGCGACGATAGGCTTTGGAGGAGTTTGCCGTGCACGCGAACCGAGTTTGTACGGATGGACGAAAACTCTTGTATATAATACGAGTGTGCTGTTAGCGAGTCTCTCAGCTCGTTTCTCTGTTAGCCCCGAGGAGCACAACAAGGAGGTCAATGTAATCGACGCTTTCGTAATGGCGGACCGGGCCTCTCGCGGATCCAGCAAACCGAGCGAGACTCTCGTGCAGAGCCAGCAGCAACGGCACCATCAGCGAGCGTTAGAGTTCATGCTGGAATACGTACAGTCGGCGGGTTTACGCCGCCTACACCCTGTCCCTTCTCTCCTCCACTCATTTTTGCTTTCGTCGCTTGTTAGCCGACGCTGCTGCTGCTCGTTAGTCAATCGTTCGTTTCACTTTAATCTCCCTCCCGCCCGGTTTCCCTCTTCGTACTTTACCGCACCCTCCGCGCCGCTTCCTCGAGTCTTCGGGTCTCGATGCGACGCTAGTTTTAGTTTACAAACACTCCCGAGGATGCTTTTCCTTACAATATTCACTCTCAATTTCGCGCATCGGTGATTCATTCGATCAGCGTTATTCATTCGATTCTCGTTATCTCTTTACAAGCCCCATCCTCGGTCGCAGTTACGCCATGCGAGCGGAGGCGTTTCACTTATCGCCGTCGTGCGTACAACTGCCGCTCTAATCCTGCCAGCTAAACTCGACGATAGCAACTATCCCCGTCCTGGATACATAGACGCAGGCGCTCAGCTGTTGACGCATTAAGGGCATGTGATACGGACTCTGTTCCTAAGAAATCGCTTCCCCTCCATTGTCCGCGACTATTAATATTTCGGACAAAGAGAAATTACGTCTTCATTAATCCGCATACAGTAAAGGAAAAGACAATTTTCTTTTGTAGGAAACATTAATGGTTGCGGCGACAATAGGGAAACCGATTTTTTACTGAGTCCGCATCACGTCTCCTTAAGACGATGTGAAGCATCGCCGCCGGTAACGAATACCGTACTGAATGCCGTTTTGGGATCGCAGTCCGCCGGGGAAAAAGAAAATTCTCTTTACCTGCGTCTGCCGATTCGTCAGGGAAAAACAATTTTCATTTTCCCTCGGCACTCTGCGGTCACGAAACGGCATTCGGTAATTTTTTTGTTACCAACTGAGCGGAGGTTATATCACATCACTCTAAGCGAAAATTGATTGAATTATTCACGGGGTAATAATTCAATACTCTTCGGTCGTCGTCTTAATGTAGTTGAACGAGCGGCTCGAGCCTATCGAAAATTGCCTCGATGCAGGAGGAAGATACTATGTATCGCGTAGGACAAATTCCATGGCGTTCAAAGTCCCACTCGACAACACTTAATGTCCAATTTACTCGGACGACTAATATTTATTTATTTATCTTTCGTGCCTCTTGTGCGGAATGTAAACAAGAGATCCCACGGGTCGGATCCGAGCGCCGTCTACAGTCGTACCTTAGAGTCGTATATATACATATATATATCTGTAGACAGGACTCCTCATAGAATACCATAAGTACGAGTGCCTCGACGAGCACTCGTGAATCATCGGACCAACTGCGAAATACGGGTCGAGTGTAACTCCGTAGAGAAAAATAGTGTCCAAGAGTAAAAAAAGATAACGCGAAAGAAGCGAGAAGCCCTCGCTCGCGTCCGAGCCACGACCTTTGCCACGAGTATGGCTCTCGCTGACTCGTCGCTCTTCGGCGCTTATACGTGTATATAGATTTCTGTTCTACGTCGAACTGAGCGCGAATAAACACGTGCGCACGGCGAAGGGAACCGCAGGCGTGCACGACGGGCCGAGAGAGAGAGAGAGAGAGAGAGAGAGAGAGAGAGAGCGCGTCCGGTCGTTTGTGTGTCCACCGTTCGAGAATCGAAACAACGGTCTTCGACGACGACGGCGGCGGCGGCGGCGAGAGCCAACCTGCACGGGCAACTATCGTGGGATCGAACGAATATTACTCGGTTTCCCGCGCACGCGCGGCGCGTGAGAATTATTCGTAATGACCCGGGTGAGATCTTCTCGATCCGTCTATTCAATCCTTGACCGATTATCGCTCTACTGTGCGGCAGTAAATGTTGAAACATTTTTTTTTTTTTTTTCACACGAAGAATCGCTTCGTATAATTACAATGCTCGAGCGGAAGTCGAGATGTGAGCGGTAAATTAATATGATGTTCCTACCGTCGCAATATCGGATTTTTACAATTGAAAAATTTCCACTTTGTCAAACAGGAAATATATCGGTCCGACAGAGGTGGTCGCAATGCGTTCGCGTGGTTAATTTATCAAAAATGTTGCAGCGATTTTATCTACAATATTTTCTACCAGTTGTCACAACTATAATAGACACAAGATTTACCAGTTATTAAGCGTTAATTGCACATGTAAATATGTAGATTTTACAATTTTTTTTATAAATGCACCCAAAAAATTGTGACCGATAATTTGACATCTAGCTAGTTAATCTTTTTTCGATTTTGACATGATTCATGATGATCTGACAAAATTTCGGGAAAAGGCATTAGGGCAAAGTACGGTCTGTGTCAACGAAAATTTAACCGAAGAAAGTAAAATCCCGGTAATTTCACATTCCCAGGCGGAAGTGTTAAATTTCTCAAATACCTACGAGCTATTGTCTTCCGATGTGGGTACACCGGCTTAATGACTAACTGCGGAGAATCATCGCTCTATAAGATAATTCCAAGGTTAACGAGGTATACGCGCACTCCGTGAAGTTTAAACGATTAATCTGCATAGCCACGGGATTTCAATCGAGCGATTACGAAGCTCGCGCTTCTAGCAGCGCTCCTCCCGCATAAGAGGAGGATGAGTCACCGCCGAGGGCGTCTCTTTCATCGTAATCCGCTCTTTACGACTACGCCGGCGGACCCCGGCAGGGTTCACCGAGTTACTGCGTCGGGAGGCACCGAGAGATAGATAGACATACACATACAGGTCTCTGCGGGTCGTGTAAACTCGTGTAAAATTGTTAACCGTGGGAGGTCTCTCTCGTTGCAAGAGATACGAGATAAACATTTATTATTCACACCGAGCGAAAGTCTATCTTTCACCGAGCGGAGCGTCTCTATGCACGCTCGCGTGCGAAATAAATGCGCGGGGGATTCGAACGAGGCTTCGAACGACCGCCAAATCGAGAAGAGAGCATCTCACTACGAAATCTTTTTTAGATCATTCTTTCTTCTGTTTTTTTTTTTTTTTTTTTTTTTTTTTATCGTAGCAACACTCGAAGGATTCTCAAGAGGGAGCGATGAAAGTGGCCGCAATAAATTCCGAGCCTCGTTAGATCGTTATATTAAAGAACATTAATGACCTCCACGTCTCTCCGGCGTTCGCGATAGCAATCGTAATATTAATTAGCCGACGAAAGGCCCTCGAGAGAGAGAGAGAGTGATCTCTCTCCGCCGCTCCTCCGCACTCGGGCGCTTAGTCTATATAAAGTACTACATAATAATAGCCCCGCATGGTTTTTCAATGCTCGGTCGGTATCGCTTGTTCGCATGAATCTATCGACGATAAATCTCGAGTGAAAATAAGGGAATCGAGCCGTCGTGTAAGGGGGCGAAAGCCCCGCATGCTCTCGAGATAACGGAATTTCTCTCGCGTCCGAAGCACGGAACTAACGATGTTCGGTAACTCCTCCGACTCGGCCCTCCTCGAGAAACATCGAAGCTGCCGACCTTATCAACCGACGAGCAATGATTTTCCTCGAGGAGGAAAAGTATCGCAACAAAAAAAAAAAAAATGTGTATATATACATATATATATATAGATATATATATGCATACTGAAATCTTGGTTGTTGTTACCAGTCCAAACGGGAGGCCGCCAGTGTCCAGCAAGCCGCCGCTACCACCGAGTCACAGTCAGGGTGGTGTAGGCTGTGCGCGCATTGGCGGCGCGACGACGCCAACGTCGAGGTCGTCGTCGGGTGTCGTCGTCGGTACGCGCCGGCGCGCGGCAACGGACCTAGGTAGCCCGGCCGCGATCGAGATGGCGAAGGCCCGTGCGATGCAGGCCGCCCAGGAGCCGCGTCCGGTTGGCCTCCTCGAGACCGACCTCGACGCCGCCGAGCCGGCGGTCGTCAACGTCGATCTTGGTGTCAGCGGTGGAACCTCGGTAAATCACCCGGTGACACCGACGAGCTGCAACAATCAGACTGGCAAGAAGACCCGGAGCCTCCTCAATCTTAATCACACGAGCAGCCGACAGGGACGCGACGGTAACCATCATCTAGTGAACGAGAACGCTCTGCGCGTGCCGCAGTCGCCCGGCTCCGGCTGCAGGAACAGCTCCGATCGTCAGGATCATCACCACAATTCCGTTGGCACCTGCATCAATCAGAGGCCCCACAAATCCATGGAGTTCCTCCTCGACAAGGAGAATCTTCACTTCGTCAAGGTGAGCTGAGATCAATTTTTTTGTTTTCTCTCACACGAGAGACTCTTAGATAACAGATAATTTGTCTTAACGGTAAATTCGAAAAAATATGTAAATCATTTCTCTTTTTTTTTTTTTTTTCTTTCGGTAACAAAAATGTATGTACGAAAAGAGACAAAAACAGTGTCGCGGTAATTTACGAGGGAGATGAGTGAAGATCCATTGATGGTCCTGCTTTACGAATCGCAAAATCTCTTGGTTTGTCAGTGCGGCTTAAATCCCCATCGAGGTGTCATGGTGGTTCTCCGTACCGCCACAGTATCTCCTCTCCTCTCTCATCTGTCTGTCTCTCTCGCTCCGTCTATCTCTCTCTCTCTCTCTCTCTTCCTCCTTGAGTTCAAGGTGAAGGTGGAGTTCTCTCGCCGGGCCCTTTTGCCTCGTCCTCCATAGATTTTTCGACGGTACGACGAGGATGAGGAACCAGAGTCAACGAGCTCAGGGGTTAATACGTTGTTTGTATCGTGAAAACGATTGCGGGTAGAGCGGCGGTTCTCGGGGTCACGAGGGGGAGGGGGGCGGGGTATAAGGGATTGATTGTCGAGGGTGTCGATGAACATACGAGGGAGAGTATAATGTAAACGGATCGGCTCGGGGTTCAAGTGGGCGAAGCCTGGAGAATCTCACCCTCCGTCACCGCATCCTTCCGTTTGAATCCCTTTGGGAAGAACATAGTGCGTGTTATCTGCGAATGACTAATATTTAGGGGAAAAAAAATTAAATTACTTTGTATGAAGTGCTTCGGGCTAATTGACATAGTTGAAGAGTTTGCCCGAGTTTGAGGGCGAAACTGTTCCAAAGAAGAATCGTCGATACCGAATGTGGAGGAGAAGGTGGGGGGGGGGAGGGGGAGTTCAGTAACGGCGAAGGAGATCATTATACCGTAGGAGAGAAGGCAGGGAGGAAGCTACGCACAATTGGATTACAGGGGTGACCGGCAAGCGAAGGGTGGATGACGAGTGTGAGCGGTGTCATCACCAGGTTAAAATAGCCGGTGTGGAAGCTTCGTCGCTGTCCCACATAAACCTGGGATTAAAATATCTGTAAGGCACGGTTAGCGGCTCACGCGTAGATGTGAGTAAATAAAAATAAATACGAGATTACAAATAATAACCGAGGTAAGAGCGTGCGTTAGAAGTGGCAAAACTAGAGTCCTGCACGCTGCACGCGCGGATGATTGAAGTCAGTCGGACGCGCAGAAGGTTCTCCCTCGTTCCGTGGCGAAACGCGATATGAATTTGCAAATGAAACGGGAAATCCTGGCAATCACGACGAGTTTAAAATATACATAGAATTCCGTGAGGATTACATGCACGATGCGAGGGATTAGCTGCACGAATGGAAGGAACGTGTCGGGGAACACCGGGCGAAATTACCGACTCACGAGGATTCGCGAATGAAACTCCAATTAGTCGAGGCTAATCGATGAGAGGGCACTTTGCGGGGCAGCGTGTTACGCGACAAGGTCATCCCGCCAGAGCTCTCCGGCTGCGTTCGACGTCACACCGTCGGCACTTGGGAGAAAAAAAAAAAAAAAAAAAAAAAATGTTCGAGCGGACACCGAGGAGCCTCGACGATATTTAATTAGTTTCGAGCGTCGATCGCTACGCTACACTGCGAAGACGAGTTTTGTCAAATCACAACACTGGATTCGACATCGCGTCGACGGGAGTGTGACGTCGAAGGTGTAGCCCAGTGTCCGGATCCGATCGACGCCAATCGCTAAGGCAGTTAGATCACGACTTCCGGCGGATGCCACTTCCGCCATTGGTCAGTGACACCTTGACCTCGAAAATCTCGGCGCTTCCCTCTTCGCCAGCGACGCCATACCAAATTGGGCGGTCATATTTTTAACTCGCTCGAGGATCGAGTCTTATCGATCGGAGGGCATCGACGCTTGTAAATATCTCCTATCTCACGACCTCTGGAATTATTTTGTTGATTTTTTGTTTTTTCTCGCCGACAAAACTCCAACGGATCCGCGAGCATGCGAGGCGCGCGGAACTTGAGAACCCCTGCGGGGCAATAGTACGAGATCGATACAAGCTGAGAGAGCGGTGCATAGCAGAAAATTCGTCTCTCGCGTGGTTCACGTCGTACCGAGGGAATTTTACTCTCTACGCTTCGTTTTTTTTTTTCCCCCCATGTTCTTTCCTCTCCCCACTTTTTTCGACCTCTTTCAGCGGCCAATATCCGAGGTTCGAGACAGCGTGCGCAGCGCACTGCTCTGCTGCTCTCGGCTCGCGAAATTCGATTAGGCTCTCTCGATTAAGGGCGCATCGGGCGAGCACGGGGGGGGGGGGGGTGCTGCCACGTTGTCGTGTCGGGGCAGAGAGAGAGGGATCGATAGCCCGGTAAAGGGAGAAAGAGGAAGCGACGAACTCTCGGAACTCTCGGCAGAGAGGCAAACTCGACCGAGGCCTCTTTCCGCTTCCATGGAATCTCCCTTATTGGCCGGAACGAGAGAGGCGAGAGATAGTACGAGGCTATAAAGAATAAGTCTCCGGTCTCGCGATTACCACTGCGGTATCTTTATTACGGCTCTTCTCGTTCCATCCGGAGAACCGCACCGAATTGCCAAACTTTTCGGGCCGACTTGATGTATATCCGTTTGCAACGGGGTTGATTTTTTGCATTGCAAACTTGGGGTTGTTTGAACGACGGTAAAAATGAGCGAGTCAGGGCGGAAGGCAGGACTTGTAGGGGCGGAGTAAGTAGCGTGCTCGATGGGATCGCGGGTAGGGGAGGCTTTTGCCGACCTTCGAGTTCTGCAACCACAAGAATCGCTTTATTTTGCCGTGTCGTAGTCAGGGGCAACCGCGTGTCTCCACCGGCTATGCCGCTCCGGCTCGCTCGGCGTTACACGTATTGGAAAACTTTCGCGGGTTTCACGGTAGTATAAATTTAAGTGTAGAACCCTGTGCACGCTCTCGGTGAATGCCGCCACTGTTTTACGCGCCATCGCGCTCGGGAGTCCGCAGAGAAAATCGTGTATCGCAATACGAACGTGAAAGTTACACTCGGTATCTCGAGTACGGTTCAGTCCGGCGGCGAAGTTGCTGATTCTTCTTCTTCTTCTGCCGCTTCTTCTGCTCCTTCTTCTGCTTCTGTCTCCTCCCCGATCGAGCTTAATCGCTCTCTCCCGTCGGACGGACAGTGACTCTATTATAAAGACTCGTGAGATAGCGGGGCGGCTCTGCCTCGATTATTCTTCGCTTCTGCCTCCGCGTTCTCCACATGCAATCGGTACGATTCTTCTCTGTCAGCCTCTGTAACCGTCTCTCTGTGTTTTAGACGATATTCTTTTTTGTTCATTCTTTTTCAACTTTCGTTGGCGATAATCCTCTGGAAAATTTTCCCCGAGGATGATCAAGTCCGACACGTGAAAAAAAAAATCTTTGTACACTTCTTTTCTCACGAATTGCTTGGTAATTTTTTTTTTTTTTTCTTTTTGTTGGCTATAAGATTTTTGTATTTATTCATTGTCTCGTTCGGCTAAATTGCATTCGTGAGAAATCACGGATAGCGGAAATTCTTCTCGACGAGGTAAATTAAACTTGTAAAAAGTGTTTGCACACCTCCTATCTCACATAGTTTAGTAATTGATTTTTTTTTTATATATATTTTTTTTCCCTCTGCAATACGTTTTTTCTTCGTTACTTTATCGCGCGTCTAAGTTTTGCGTTGCGAGTTAACGGAAAACAGAGACCGGTTGTTATCAGTGCGCGTCGGCACTCTGCTCTTATCGCCGTCTCCCCTGACTTCGGGCGTAGGGTTGCAGAGAGAGTAAAGAATTTGGACTCGACTCGGAGTTCACATAATCGGGAGCGCGCCGCACCCCCGGACAGTGGGATCCATTGTGCTCGTCGGACCGACGACTATGCTCTTCTGCCGGTCCTTTCTTCGTCGCTCTACTCTCATCCGGCGTCGATTCGTCGCTCGCTCTGCGCGACTCTATCGTCGCGTCCTTCGCTCTTTGTGTAATCGCGACTCGGGGCAAAATAAAACACCGAGGCAAAACGGACTGTTCGTAAAGAATTTTTCGCGGGGCATAAATAAAAGTCTCGTCCGAAATGATGGACTTGGATCCATTTTGCCCCGCGATTCTCTTCTACGACGCTCTCCGCTACGGAGCACCTCCCGTTGCATCGGAGATGCAAATATTCCCTCGGAGAATGGTGAAATCACTCGCATTTCACGGAGCATTCTTCATCGACTGGATGAGACTTGTGTAGTACAATATAAGGATTATATATCTATAGTGGCACACATTCTCCGAGTGGCGCACATCAGCCGAGGAAAATTACGAGAAGAAGCATTCGTTTACGGGCTTGTTTAATGTCAGGGTTCACGTTGTTTTATTTACATCTCTCGGCATTCATCCGTCTCGCCCTTGCACTATAAATATAACATTCAACATCTCGCTGGTCGCGTGTCTGTCGCAAAGATTTCCCATCGTCGATTCGGAATTGGTCGAGCCGTTTGTTCGTAATGTAGACTGGGGCAAAAGGGAAGACTCTATTCTTATATGTTTTTTATGTTCCGCCAAAAATTGGTAAAAGTCATTTCATTTTGCCTCATTCTCCTTTACTTCGAATTGTTATTGTTTATAATTTTTTTTACCATGCCCACGGTTTTGCACAAAGTCCCTCACGGCGTATGACGAAGGAACGGTGAATCGCTCTTGAGAAAATTTGTCCGGCAATGTTTAATGTTCCTTTTATATTTATTTTTTATCCGGCGCTTTGGCCCACCGGAAACGATCGTCGAGTTGGCCCGACGCCAGTCGTCGCTATACTCTCTTTTCGTCTGCGTTTACCTTTGAGAGGAAGCAACGGGCCGAATCCCAGGGGAACAAAACTGTAGCAGAGAAAATTGCAACTTGCCTGCGAGAAAGAATATTTAAAAAGCTCCAACGGATACTTTTATTTCTCGCGGCTGCACATTTGACTCAAAGCTCTCCGTCTCGTACATCCTCAAAGATTATATATATATATATATATATATATATATATATATATATACATATACATACATAAAATTGGTAATTGAAGATAAGAAGTTTGCGTCTCCGACTTCCGGTCTTGCAGATTCGCGTTCGCTATCGAGTCAGAGTATCTTATAGAATACGGGGAAACAATGTGGGAGGCAGAGAGTGGGTGCAAATGCTCTTCTCAAGAAGGCAGACGAGCTGCAGTTGCTGCTAGTTGTGGTTGAAGTAAAAATAACGCTTCCGCGATGGGATCGGTTGCCGACGGAGTGAAAGGGGGAACATTGAATTCGAGAATTTCTCGAATCAATGAGCAACGATAACATTGTCAGCGAGACTATATATACACGAATGCCGAGTATAGAGAGTAAAATAGGAAAAACGAGGTAGAGAGACTCGGATGAGAGTTATACTAGGTAGCTTGAGATGAGGGTTTTTTGCGAGACTAATTGTTTCATTCATCTCGTCGAGGCCTTCGCGCGCTCGATGGCTCGAGAGAGAAAAACAGAAGTGTGAGAGAGCGAGACCCCGTGCGAGCAGCGAGCAGCATGCAGCACGGGGAGTCGAGGGACTTTGTCACTGCTCGATTCTCTTCATTCCCTCGTTCTCTCCTTCCTTTCACATCGAACGAGTACGAACGCGCTTACCGCGGTCGCGCAATTTCCACTCCGCTATTCGCATTTTACGCCGGGCCAGTTTCGAACAATTCGGTGCCAAGCTAGAAAATCCCGGACAAAAGGACGTCTGTCGCCTCGGTGGAAACGGCGAGGGGGCTACGCTGTCGCCGGTTCCTCAATAACCCTTGAGTGCTTCACTCGATTTTTTTTTTTTTTCTTCCCGCTACCGATTTCTCTAGTTATTTATCGTCTCTTTTCTACTTCCGGTCGGTGGCCAGACCTCTGGCGTAATGATAATGACGCCACGATAGAATCGATACACCGACAGAGCCAAGTTCTTCATCGTTCTGAAGGCATAACTAGTAAAAATAAAAGGTCCACATTTAACCATTATTTTTCTCCGTTAATTTTATATTTTAATCGATAAATGATATTTTTAACAAAAAAAAAAAAAAAACACCTGAAATTAAACAAAAATGCTTGTCTGGTGTACCAACGTCTTTTTACCGTGTTTACATTTTAGTTTCGTATTGTTTCCATTGTTTTTTTTACCCCAATCTCGATATCTCTAAGTCTTTGTCGGTTCTGCACAACTTCCGTTCGGCGATTACTGTGATAAGGTCTGAGTCGGTCTGATATAATCGATATACGTGGAGCGACAAGTTCTATGTAATTTTCAAAGCACGAAACGCAAAAATAAGAGGTTAAATTAAACAATTTTTCCGGTTAATGAAAAAAGAAAATGGATTTCACAAAAAAAATGTTTGTTAGTCGATCGAAATTTTTCTTTTGCCACGAATGTTACAATTTAGAGTACACAGCCTCGCTGCCACGTAGGTCGAATTCAGTGGATGAATGTTAATCAAGTTATAAATAGTATCAGATGTACTTGGTGGGATATGTTTACCAGCTGTTATTCTTTCTTAGCAGCGGGTGGTAGGTTTTGCCAAGGTCGTCCGTAACGCGAGAGGATGTAATCATGCGCTCCGAGACTCAATCTCGTATATCGTATTCCTGGATCGCGAGATAGTCGCTCTCTTAGTACAGAGAAGATAGCGCGAGGGACGGCCGGACGGACAGAGAAGTACACTGTGTACATATATATACATACTGGGTACGGAGTAGGTACACGAGGAACGGGTTCGACAATGCACCTCTCCTCTCTCCACGTGCCACGTATTGATCGACGTATAGCACACAACGGCTCCCGAGACTCCACTGACTCTGAGAGTTACTGCCTGCGGCTCTGTGCAACCTCTCACGCCTCTCTCTCTCTCTCTCTCACACACACTCTCCGTCTTTTTCTCTCAGAATAGATGTGAGGATTCCTCTTCCCGATCCTCGCGGGAGGAGTTTTAACAAGTCCCGAAAACTGCACTAACCATACCTCTTGGACTCTCGTGGTAACTTTGACCGAATTGAAGCTGTTGGGGAGAAATCGATCGTGAATGAAAATTCATCTGAAAAGTTAATCTCAAACCAAAGTTAATCAGAAAGTTAGGCTACCAAATATATTTTTTCTCGGGTACCCCACCTAGATTTATCTTCATAATTCCACTGAGAGTGAACGTATTTTGGACAATTTTTTTTTATTTTCTTCATCGATCGATCAAGAAACAGGCCCGTAAGTAATCACATCGATATTTAAATTTTGGGGTCTCTTAAAGTGATGAAATATGAAAATGACGAAAAGTGTAGCGTCGAGGAGCATCGACGGGGAGACAAAACGCGAGAACGGCGAGTTTCCGTTTTTATTATTAGTCGAGAGGGAAAGAGAGAAAGAGAGATGAAGCGTCGATGACGCAACCGGTAGATGCTGCAGCCGCGGCAGCGGAGCATCCGCATTACGAATCGCGTTGATCATTGCGGGTCGAGAACTCGATTTTATGTTGCGTAAACGAGCCCGTTCGAGCCTGGTGACTTATGCTGACTGTAATGGATTAAGAAGGAAGCTCCGGACGAGCTATAAATATAAATATATATGCGACGATGAATTCGCATATCTTCGACTTCATGTTAAAACCTCAAAGTACCCGGATAGATAAGCGAGGCGTTATCGAGAAACCTAGTTCGGATCGTAAATACTGGGAATCTAACTGGATCGTCGAATCGGGTAGAAAAAAAAAAAAAAAAAAAAATAGTAAGTACCAAGCGATAACAACTTTCTTCAAGTTGTCCCGGTGTCTAACGTACACGATGCCTCGAGGGCCTTGACACGGATATAAAATGCACGTGTACGCTTTATCGTCGTTATGTTAATTCATCGATCATTTATTCGACCTCCCCTCGAGTACTCGATGACCTATGCGAGCTTAGACGTGAGGCGTCTTCGGGATCTCTGAACCCTCTCGTGTATGATTTGCACAATGATTTGCAAAAAGGAATTGCCTGTGAGAAACCTTTCGCAATATCATACTCCGTTCAGCCGACGGGATAACTGTTAATAAACCGCATAACTTTTAAGTCTCTCGGTACAAGACAATAATTAACATTTTCTTTATTACCCACTTCGCACACTCTTTTTTTCTTTGCATACTTTGTATGGGATAAAAAAGTGTAAAAGAGATTTTTTTATTTTTTGTTTATTATAATGACGAAGGAGGACAATCGCGCGGTTCGCCATTTCACCTTATAATCGATGCTCCCTCGCGGGTATGCGCGCGGTACGCGTACTATAGACCCGTCTGTTGTGAGGAACTGCAAGTAGTACGTATATTATGTACCCGGGGCTATACTATATAGCTGCGTGAACGCCCTCGCCCTGGCTTGTCTCCATCGGGTAATATGTGATCGGGTTCTCTGCAAGCTATATTGCGACTCTGTACACGTAGAGGCGTTCTCTCAGCCGAAGCAGCTTCTGCTTCTCGGCTCTATGTGCAGTAGGGATACCGGTACAGAAACGCTCGCCGTACGTGCAGAGTGAGAGACCATAGAGACCATGGTGGAGAGGAAGAGAAGAAACTCCAGAAGCTGAAGAGGGACAGACTTAACCCGTTCCTAACGCGGCGTCGGATTGATCGATCGCGTTGGGTTAAAGCGATTCACCGCTCATTAACTCACTCCCCTCCTCCACCCCCCTCCCTCGAGCGCCCTCCCTCGGTTTCATTAAAGTCACCACGGGTGCACGGATACGGACGCTTCTTTCTATACGGATATACTGCATCAACGATACATATTACGAAAAGCATATAGGGCTTTGACACTGTCGAGTCTGATATTGGATAAAAAAATTTTACTGTACGGACAGAAAAGTTTTGCGGATTTAACAACAAAAATTTGGCCGGGAAAGTTCGTAATTGGTTTTCATTGGACATTTTACAATTTTGTACTTCAATTTTTTTGGTCAATAACCCGATTTAACTGAAACGATGGTAACATTAAAGAGAACAATTTTTAGATGTCTGTGGACAATGAATGTTTGTTAAATGTAACAATTTTTTTTTTTATCTAAGATTGTAGTTTCGTAGATTATAGTGTTAGGCGGGAATTTCTTACTGAGTAGTGTTAAGAGATCCGCGAAAAATTCATTAGCGTGGAAAACCCAACAGAAACCAAATTGTTTTTAGCAATTTACTAATGTGTACGCAAAAATGCATGAAAAATGTGTCTTTGAAATTTGTTTGGAAACCTTGAGGAGTTGCAAAAAAATTGCAAGGCGCATTTCCCACCCTTTCTCAGTGTTTTCCGGCGTCATATAACAGCTCGAAAAAATTGTATTCAGAATCTTCGTCGAACACTCTACCTCAAAAGAAATACAGATAAATCACACTTTTCTCAAAATTAGTGAATTTTTTTTTTTCAATCATTAGGCTGTACATTTAATGTATTTTTCTCCCGCTGATTGCAAATCGGCCTTTCGATCTCCGAGCGATAAAAAAAGATATCTGGTTCTGGCGATTATTATTTTCAGACAACGTTCCGTATAAGCGCTTGACGAGTTATTGGTATTAAAAAAGAAACAATGAAAATAAACCGTGTAGATAAAGTGATCGGCTCTCGAATAAAAATAATCAGAGGATTAGAGGATGTTCCGAGTGAGTTACTTAGCGAAGAGTGGTCGTCAAACCGTGTTTGTTTGTGCGCCGAGCCTCAAAGCGAACGTCGGTTCGAGCGCAGCGTTAGAAGGCACGCGGCGGGCTTGACCGGTATTTGCGATACCGCCCCGGCAAAACTGTATTGCATCGATGAGGAAGCTTTCGAGTGAGAGGTAGAGACGGTGAGAGGTCTCTGCACGGGACTTGCGATTGAACGCCGAGAGTAATTCTGCATTCACACAAGCATAGAGTAGAGAGGAGGTATTATGTACACAAGAGGCTTCGAAGGCCGCTCTCCATGTGGGCTTAAAATCCAGGCAAAGATAGCCAAAGCTAACGACGAAGCGCGCCCACACGTCGCAGATTCTCGCATGCGACTGATATTCATCCACGCGCTCTTGTGGACTCTAACATGCCGTTTGCACGCCGTACTCGCGACGAATCTCTCTCTCTCTCTCTCTCTCTCTCTCTCTCTCTCTCTCTCTGTCTCTCCAGTAGAAATATCTATACATCGATATTAAATAAAGTAAATACTAAGGCAGAGCGGGGCAAAATGGGACCGTAAAAACGCAATTTTATAATCATTTTGTCCCATTTGACCCCATCGATGCATCCTTATTGTCGGTCGTGTTTTGCCTCGCTCACCTCTACATAAATCTAACTATTAGTGTAAAAAGTAAGTATACCTATACATTGATGTAAAAAGTACCTACAGCAGAACCTCGATTATCCGAATGACGTGGGGTTGAGTCTAGTTCGGATTAACGAATATTCGAATAATAGAAATTTAAAAACAGCACATAACGTTCTTACGTAAAACATCATAAAGTTAGCTAGTTATGCAACGCTCGTTCCCTCATCGAGCCTCGATAGAATTTCCAATTGTTTCCATCGTAAGAACATTACGCTTCTGCTTAGAGATGGAAACATTCGTCGCAGCCACGATATACTCGACTGCAAAACTATTCTTTAAACATATAAAGAATTTTCGACATGCCCGCATATGAATATCCCTGCCAAGACTTAATGAATACTGCGCGAAAAATCGATATGCGAACGGTGTAACGTATTTTTTAATTTAACGAAGAGACGCGCGATACAAGCTTGATTGGCGTATGCCGTCGAATTACAAAATCACACTGAAATTTTGCGCTATGGTTCGGGTCATCGAGGTTATACTGTATATCTTTATATCGATGTAAAAAATACTTATGTGTGTACACACAGCAAAACAAGTTTTTACTTTTAACAAACATTTGTATAAAATGGACTTTTGTTTGTAAAGTGAACAAGAATATAATTGTGGGCGTTTGTGGACAAAAAAACGTTGGTACCTATTTTACTGTTCATAAAGTAAAAAGGGCGTACTAAGTGTGTACTAGCCCTGCGCGCCCTTCTAGCATCGGACCAACCACGTAGCGAACGATATTGTAGCCCGATAGAGGGGACTGTAAAGTTGCGAAACAAAGAACGTTGTACACACGAGTGTCTCTCGGTCGCGCGCCCGGTTAACAGCCTACGTCCTATCCCCATACAATGTCGAGCGTTCCTCGTCGGCGGGTAACGTGCGGAGCCCGGTATACCACCTGGCTATTTATTTCCGACGATAAATCGATGCAGCCACGTAGTTAAGTTCCGTACGGCGGTTCCTGCACAGCCTGTGCTCGATTATCTTGACAAATTCACGCCCCTTCGTTCTTCGCACCGTTTCGCTCATCAATTTCCGGCACGCTGTAGCGCATGTAGCGACAGTGAGATTTCTACTAACGTACTACGGTATTTCTACAGATTCTTCTTCGTGATTTGAAGGATTTTTTTTTTTTTTTGGGCTAAATAAATCGATTCGTCGACTGAAAATACGTGTCGAAGAGCCGCCAAAAATAATTGCCTCGTGTACACTAATCAGAGCTCGGAATTTATAATACGTCATACGTATGCGCATATATTTGAGATCTGGTCGTTGTTTCGTTCGTTCGTTATTGGTAGTCCGGGGTACGCGCACGTATCGTGTTTCCGTTCGAGCGAGCGCTCCACGCATATACTCAAATACATTAAAATGGGTTAGAATTACCGTACGCTCGTGAACGCACGTACGCTCGACGGATAGCACACGCCCTTGGTGTTGGACACCGAGCGAAAAAGAGTCCAACGGTGGCGAACCTGATAGCTGGCTCGGTATAAAAAGAAAATGATAAATTTTTTTTTAAAATGACTCGTCAAAATATTCAGCAAAATCCCGGACGGCTGACAGCAGCGGAGGGAGCTTCGAAGGTTGAGCCCGCGACCCGACGGAATGCTAATCCGACTCTCGGCGAGCCCTTGATATTCAATCAGGATGCATCGGGGCGCACGTGAATAGCCCTCGCGCGCCCGAGTCGCCGGTTATGCCGTGAAGATTATAAGAATAAAACGTCCCAACTCCCGGGAGGGTACCAAAATGGCCCACATGTGGCAAAAAAAGCATGCACAGTAAAAAAAAGTTTATACTTTACAACGACTTATTGTTCACAAACGGCAACAATTTTTGTTTATTACTTTTAGACAAAACTAAAATTGGTAGTGATCCGGGAACTAAAAGGTCACTTTGTATATTCAAATCTGAACGAACGAGTTTGTCACTCATTCGACAAAATAACTTTTACGCAACATCGTATTTCGATTTTGCGAAATAATTTTTTACTGTGCATGTCGCGTGTATCGATAAAATACGAAAAATATATCGTTCAAATAAAACATTTAATGATGAAAATTCATATATTTTTGTCTCCAGTTATATAGAAATGTCTGTGTTTGATCATAATTACTAAGTTATAAGATATCTAATATATTTAAAATGTATTTTCCGTTTATATATTATTTCCATGGGGTTGGGATCTTTTAGGCCGTTTCATATATTTCCCGGGTTCATCGAATTCTCAGGAATGATCATTACTTCACCCACCACCTACGGATTTATACACGCCCACTCGGCAAAACCGATCGTTACGCACTGCGTTCAGTTTCCCAGTGATCTTTCCACACGGAATGAAAACTATGTCGGTCATTCGTGTTAGTGCGCGTGACGCTTTGATTACGCAGTGATCAAAACGCTTTATGCATATAATTCGTGTCAGTCGCTGGGGAGGGTTTACAGTAAAGTCTCCTCGGGATGCTCGAGGAGCTTCAGGGTCTTTGGCCTCGGCCACAAGATGATGATGATGATGATGATGATGATGGATATTTCTTCTGCCCATGCTGCAGCCAATCTCTTCAGCTTGTTTCTCTCCTCCGTCTACGCGCTTTCCCCCAATTTACGTCAATCGGTTTACAGACCCCCTCCTTCCCTAACCCTATTAGAACGTCAGCATCAGAGATGATGCAGAGATGAGGAAGAAACGAGGGTTAAATTGAAGGGATCAGAGATAGAAAAAAAAAGAGAGAAAAACAGCTAATTAAAATTAACTTCCACGTGAACCATACGAGTCTGTTATAACTATGTAGAAGAACTCCGACAACTCTGCTGTCCGCTATAACGCATCATTATGCAACGTTCCAACAGGCGGGGCACCACGGTCACTCACGCAACTCACACGTGCCCACGAGCCAGGCACTGTACCCGAGGCGCCTTTTATAGCCTATCCCGGCGATTCTATCCTGTACATTGGCTCTTTCTCTTCATCCGTCCGTCCCTATCTTTCGAACGAGGCACCAACGAGTTTTGTTCACTGACCACTGTTCGTTCGGTCGCGCGCACGGAGCACAACGCACAGTGGTAAAACGCATCCCACCGGCTGCGCTATCTTCGGACACACACACGCCACTTTTAAGCCGGTGCATAAATGATTCATCTCGGAATGCCCTAACGAGAAACGCCGATGCGAACGGCATACACGGATGGGGTTTCGAGCCGTGCCCCTCGCACAGCACCTTATTCTTCGGTACACCACCACTGTACTCTCATTGTTTTTGCACTCAGGCTCTCGGGCAAAAGGGACCGGGACGATGTAGTATTATACCGTTAGAACTTTGTTCGCTCGGGGAACGTAAGTGGCCTCGCCACTCCGCAAATGGATACTGCATGGAAATTAAGCCCATGGTCCGGGAGAGGGGGAGAGACAGAGAAAGAGAGAGAGAGAGAGAGTAAGGGAGATGGGATTTTATAGTTTTCTCCCTCGGTACACAGTAAAAAAAAGTTTGTACTTTTAACAAACTTTTTTGTCCACGAACATCCACAATTATTTTCTTATTTATTCAAAAAAAAAAATATATATATATATTTATAAATGTTTTTAAAAATTATGATTAACAAGCATTTCTGCAAAATTAACAAGAGAAGAATTGTGGACGCCTGTGGAGATGAAACGTTCGTACCTGTTTTTACTGTGTACCGTGTGAGTAAGTTTCATTCTGAGAAAAAAATATTTTATTGCTAAACGACTTCTTCCGTTATCTTCGACTTCTTCTTTTTCTACTTTTTCTACTTCTTCTTCTTCTTCTTCTTCTTCTTTACCCGTGTATGTATTCGTAGGGCATTACTGCGGAGCTCGCCGAACGTGAGGAATGCAAAAAGTAATAGAGGAATTCCGATGGAATTTCGTCGAGTTTAGCGACGAGGACGGTTCGAGGATGCATCCCGTACGGTGCAGAAACGTCGTTTTCTTCAACACCGAAAGAGCATCTTTAAGCGTAACGATTAAATAATATTCGGAATTTACGTTACGACCGACCGTTGATCTGACGTTTCCGATACCTACTGGCAAATATTGACGCTCGGATAAAGCAATCGTGCGAACGCGGTTGGAAGCGAAATCTCGTCGCGCGATCGTCTGCGACTTTCAGATTGCGAAATCCAACACCCGACACACGGTGGTTTCCCTGACGACCGTATCTGTCTGGTAATTTTTTTGTTTCTTGTTTTTCCTTTCTATTTTTGTTTCATCGCGGCGTCGACTGCTCTACTATTGTTATCTCGGGGAATATTATCCATCTAGTTTTCCGCAAGACGTGCACGCGATTCGGGGGGGTTTAAAACGGACGAAATTTTCCCGAGTGTTCGATGTTTTGTTACGATGAGGAGGGAAGAAGATAACTGCGCTAAGACGATCCTCGGAGAAGTTATTGCGTCCGGTAGGATACCTTCAGTCTCTACGATAATCGAGGATGAAGTTTCGTTCGTCTTCGAGGTTAATTCTTCACGGGGTACAGCAGGAACAAATTCTTCGCGGACGGAGAACAAGGTGAATGTCTGAAAAATGCACTGGATATTTTTTCTTTTGTCTATATCCAAATCTTCGACACATTCAATGTAGCAAAATGAAAAAAGTTCAAGTAAAAGATTAAATATATTTTGACACTAGATAATATCTCCGACACCAAACAGTTGAAGTGGGACAACAATATTTGTGCACAAAACATATTTAGTTATCACGGTAAAATCGGTTTGTACATTTAACGACAAATTCTTGTTCACAAACCAGGCTTACGACTTTTTCATGTCAATTGTACAATTTGTTTTTATCAACGAACCGTACTTTTATCTAAAGAAAATTATTAATTTTGTCCTTAACAATTGTAAAATTAACAAGAAAAATAATTATGGAAGTTTGCGGCCAATAAATGTTTGTCAAATGTGCAAACCTTTTTTTTTTTTGTCCGTGTATGGAAAGATCGGCTTCGACACGAGAGATAAACAATTTATTTCTCGTGGAATAATTTCGCGATGCGTCTACTCCAAAAATCCGAGGGGTCTGATGTGATAAGTAACAGCGGCTGGTAGCCGGCGTTCTCCGTGCGGCGCCATGGTAAACATGCATCGCTAAATTCGTACACGCGCGCTGGTCCGGGGGGCGGCATCGAGTTCAATCTTTCTCGAGGGAGGGCCACTCTGTTACCGCGGCTCCGGATGCCGGCCTATTTCTCTATTCCTCTTCTCCTTTGCTCGTACCGCCTGACGCGGTTGAGCAATTCCTGTTCTCTCTGACCCTCTATATATATATCTCTCTCTTTCTTGCTCTCCTCCCGACAGCTAAATTTATGTGTGACCCGCTCGTTTCCTCTCGTCATCCAAAACTCTTTCTCTAAATCCCAAAAATAAATCTTATGATCTCTTTCACTCTCTCTCTCTCTCCGTACGAAAAGAATGTTACGACCCCTGTTAACAAAAGGTACACTTAGAGCCACGGCGATTCACCGAGATTTTTGTATTATTATTATTATTATTATCATTATTATTATTATTATATATTATTATTATTAATCGACAAAAATTGGGCGAATGTTCGATGAATATATTTGCATGGAAGCGTGAACATGGAAAGGGTGACTTGAGACGCGAGAGATGTTCATCTTCGGCATACAAACAAATATTAATGCACGTACACGTTGCATCGCTCCGATGATTAATGATGATTTAGTTAATATTTTTGTCCGTTTAAATTTTCTTGTGCAGCCACCGGAGAACGAGCTGCAGAAGGTCGGCGAGCGAGTGCCGAGCGAGCACGAGCTGAGGGTACAGAGATCTCTGCAGCGCCTGAACGTACCGGATTGGTACAAAAATTCGCCAGCCGCCCGGGACGGTTTCCGTCTGAAGAGACACTCGGACGCCTCCCAGCACGGCGGATGGCGGTCACTCGGATCGAAAACAACCTCACTGTCCTCCCTCTCGTCGTCTTCCAATCGGCAACCTACCACCGGTAAGTCATTAATAAAAAAAAAATAAAAAAGGTTTTGATTCAATTTAAAGCGAATTCTAATGAATCGACTGTTCGTTTATTATCGTAACAGGTGTACTTCTCAGTCCGAGCCCAACGCCACCGGTATTCTCAAGATGGAGCACAAGCTTGCTAAACAGCGCCGGAAGTTCGCCGGCAAGTTCGGCAAGATCGTCCTTCAATCACCGGCAACCTTACCTCGGCTGGCGTTCCCAAGAACGTCTCGCCAATCCGCGAACTCCCGCGGAACGTCTAGCTCAAGGAATTCTACCCCAGCTGCAATCTACGAAGAAGGTTGCTAAATTTTGATCCCCCACTTTATACTAAAAAAAAAAAGGAAAAGGTCCCGATTGAGTCAATTGCTTGGCTTTTATACCACCTCACTTTGCATTTCATGACGCGGATGCATAAAAAAAAACGGTGATACAAGGCCAGACGTCACTATCGGTTATTCGCGAATAGACTGATAAATAATTAATGCCTTCCCCGAAGGTTTCGCAAATTCGGACTATCGCGTGTTCGCCGCGATACCGGAGGCTCCGATAGTCTCACCGCCGACACGCGGAGTCGGAATAATTTTTTGCAAACGAGATCGGAAAACAATCGTGAATGATAAATCGTTTCCTCGCGAAATTGCGACTACTTTGACGTCCGTGTAGATTTTCGCAAACGCTGGCAACGAGCGGGGAGGAATGAATTAATTTTTAGCCACGTATCCACGTACGCGATCGTATCGATATTTTTGGCACATAAAAGACGACGTCCATCTATTAAATGGCTCGGTTACTCGCTCGCTCGACCGTACGTGACCCTTGATAGCGCGTCGACCACGTGCTACCCACCGCGAACGCTGCCGCTGCTGCACCCCTTTCCGCCTTCTTTGTCCAATTTATTTTTAATATCCGCCAGACAGCGGAGCGCAAAATGCCTTCGTCTGGTTAAAATTAGAGAGGCGAAAGGGGCTGCTGCTGCTGCTGCTGCCAGCGGCAGACTCGGCTGTTGCTCGTTCTGCGAAACCCTCCAAAGAGCCACCACTACGAAAATCGCGCGAGAATCCGCGGAAGACAAAGCTTTCGGTGTGATTCTCATAAATATATATATATATATATGTATATATATGTGACCGGTTTATTGTATCTTTCAGCAGCAGCAACAACAGCAACAGACGAATCAGCAGCTTGAGGTGAGGAACTCGATAAAGGAGGTGACCTCGGCCATTGTGCACTATGTGCAAAGCGGCCAGGAGGTCGCCGGTGGTGGAAGGCTCTCGCCTCGGCCTCGACCCGACGATTGGGACGACAGGGGCGGAGCGAGATCCACGAGCCCCAGAGGTGAGCACTAAACCCTCTGCCGACGACAAAAGCAATCAATTTTCCAAACAAAAAAAAAAACAACAAAAAATTATACAATGAGAGAGTAAGAAAGAGAGAGAGAGAGATGTAAAAAAAAAACCATCCTACCACCACACGAAGCAACTACCACATCATCACCAATCGCCACTATTATACTTCGCGACGAAGGTAATTTTTTTTCGTTTTTTGCACCAATGTTATTTTCTTTCTCGTTTATCGTTATAATTTATATGATTATGCCGCACTTGAGTTTCCTCGTTTCCATATACTTTAAAACATTCTTTTCATTCACATCCGGTTGTTGTTTTCTATTTTCATCTTCTTTTTCTCTGAAGCTGCGCACGTTTCAGTCTCGAAGCTTCGAAAAAAAAGAAACAATAGTCAGCTTGTTTCATTAGACTTTTTTACGTTTCGTTCTCTAACGTTTCCGTTCGAACTCGGCTGTATATATTACTTTCGCTAATTGGGCTTCGGCACACTAACCAGTGACATGTTTCAAGCTGCCGATAAAAACCACACTCCATCGCCCGTCCACAAGATATATATATATATATATATATATATATATATATATATATATATATGTACGTACATGTGTACATATTTATATACAAACACAGAGAAACCGTCAGGAACAAGTAGAGAGGTATATCGTCATATGTGGTATTGTTTGCATATATGCACACGCACGAAAGCGCAGCACGTGATAACTACGAATGACCTTGACCCACACACCCTTTTCCATTCTCTCTCTTTCGAGCGTTCGCGCGAGGGTGGTCGATCCAACTCAGTCGCCGGGTAGTCGTTGGGGAGATATAAATACGGGTGGGTAAAATGGACTGAGGGGACTCTCGATGGACCGAAATTCTACCGTTGTATTTTCTTTTCTTCTTCTTTTTTTTTAAGCTTTCAGGAGCTTCGACCTTGGTCCTACATTTTATTTCTGTAGATTCGAAAATTCGGATGGTACGAATACGGCCGAGGTGATGAGAGCAGAAGGGGGGAGGGGTGGTGCAAGGGGTTGTATTCTCTATTCTGGCTTGGGGACAATTTTCCCGGTGGCGGGAGGGCAGCCGTTGTCACTGTCAGCTTGGTCTTTTGTCTTCCTTCTCAAACTCTTCCTATATACTGTACGTATATTATCGTTCCGAATGCTCTCGGCCGTTCCGTTGTACGCATTCGCGGAACACAAAAGTACAAGAGCGAGCGAGCTCTCCGCTGCTGGCTGCGCTCGCTTCTATTTCAATCTGTGAAGCGTGGCCGCAGAACGAAACGGAAATAGCTTACCCTGAAATTCCGGGACGGTCTCGTATCCGCTAACGGTCCTCAACAGCAGAGTATCGACGTTACTGTCGACGAAGCTTAATTCATTCTGTGTGGGACAGGCACCTTTTTTTCTACTCTTTATCTCTTCGAATCTTTCTCACTGCTCTCTTTAAGGCGATGTGAAACGGCCTCCCGCCCGTCCCGCACTCGGTCGGTAATACAAAGTGTTATTCTATTTCTTTGTAGAATGCTGAAACTTTATTGTCCAATGGAAATGGAAAGCCACTGCGTCTATCAATTCCGCAGTGAGGTTCCGTTTCCTTTGAACGCTAAAGTTTCGGCAGCCTTGAAAAAAAAGCATAACATGATTTAATTATCGACCGCGGTATTTCACATGTCCCTAACGCACATCGGAGTTCCTGGGTTGGGTCACCCACGCGTGAGTCATCCTATTCAGTTTCAAGCAGATGGTTGCGAGCGGGGCAAAACGGACCGAAATTTGGGATCGAACTTTTGAGAGTTTATCCCGTAAAAGTACTCCGCTTTGCCCCACTGTACCCTATCCTACATAATAAAAAAAAAAACTATAGAATGAATTTACTGTGTATAAATTGTATGTTGATTGTTTATAAATATAAGAACGTCGTGTCTTCCGAGTGTCTCAGGCAATTTGTCTCTCATACCAGAGATTGAAATATATATAAATATATTGTTGGAGATGATTACGAATCATTATTAAAATTCGGTCTGATTGTAACAGGGAGCGTGAAACTATGCTGGATGGAGAGTTCGTTCGTGGGTTCGAGACCGGTAGATTCGCCGGAAACGCCAATGAGCCTGGCGACAGACACGGAATGCTGCGCCGGATGCAACGCGACCGGAACTGGGTCGTGCAGTTGTGTGGATTCGACGATCTCCGGCCTCTATCTCGACCTCACGCCGACGAGGGACGAACCACAGCTGCACCAGCAGCATCATCAGCGAGGTGTGGTAAGCGGACCGCAGCAACAACAGCTCGTCTTCCACGAATCGTCATCCACGAATTACCAACAACAAATCCAGCATCATCATCATCACGTGCAGCATCATCAGCAGCAGCAGCAACAGCAACAGCAGCAGCATCAACGGCATCACCGTGGTGAGTTGCTGCTCGCCTAGCGGAAACTCCTCGACGTATATTCTATCTGTATCCTGATCCTCAAGTTCTTCCATCTTCGATCCCGTTCGAGATTCGGTGAACCTTCCGGGGAAAAAAAATTTCATCGTGGTTAGCGAATGTTTTGACTCAAGAGAGACGGGTCGAAAATCCTTTGAGCTGCACGGAGTTCGGGAAACCGTGAATTTTTATTCGGCAGAGAAATCATCGCGTCGCGAAACTCACGTGCCGTTGCTCTACAACGACCGAGCGAGCAAGTGGGGCAACTTTTAATTTTTTTATTTTACAATTTTTTTTATGTATTTAGTATCGCGACACAGCCTCGACGGCCACGAAAAATCTACTGCTAGACACACACAACGCGCTAGCGTACCCTAATTCATATATAATGCGTTATATAGCAATTTATTGCGGTGATGAAACGCGTAAAAATCAGAGGTGCTCTCGACCATTTATCAACGTTTCCGTGTCATGTTATGCTCGTGAATTTTCGACGATCCACCCTCTATCTCTCTCTCTCTCTCTCTCTATCTTTTGAAATCTCGGGGTAAAGTCTATAAAACATTTTTGTAAATAATAATTGTCCCGTGATAAGGTCGACGATTAAAGATGATGCGAAGAGATAAAGAAATATTACGATGTAGAGATATATATTATTCTTGTAATGATGTTATGTTTGATATGTTAAATAACGCGGGTGCTCCGCCGGGAAGCGTACGGTGGATACCGGGACGTATTCTTTATATTTTTCTCGCTAATTTGCCAGGTCAGAGTCGATCTGTTTCTTCTTCCTCTTCATCATCTCTTGCGGGGTGCAGAATTTATCGATTTAACAATTCAAATATCGGGTTCAGCTCATTCCATATACAAAAAAAAGTCTCGTTTATCGGTACTTCGGTTGCGAGAGCCACGATCGTGTTCCGTTCTACGAATGTTTTCTATACGTCAATTTTTCAACGTTTTTAATATTATTACTATAAAAAAAATGGTGTCTCCACTTGGATAGTCAGCGTGGTCTCCGAGCTTACTTTTCTTCTCCCTAAACTTAATCTCGCGTCGCCCGACCAATACCAATATATATACTATATCAAAGATACATCCCTCTATCCTCTTCCGCCCGTTCCATCCCCGCCGGCGCTTTTTGCTTCGTTATCGCGTTTAATCACCTTTTTTTTCTTATATGTTTAATGTAAAATTTTCTCCCGACTTTAAAGTCCAATTATTATCTACAAACGCATAAAACACACACACACACACATACGCACACACGCTATATAAATACGAAATATATTTATACATTATTTTAGTAACTTCAGGAGCTGTCCATTGTTTCTGTGTTGCGGACGCGTTTTTGAATGATATTATTATGAATTTTAATTATTTTAATCGCGAGAGCGAGGCTCGATCGAATCGCCCGAGTCACGCAAAATTCTTGCGACGATCGCTATCACGATCGAACAGTATTTCACGAGGCTCGACCGATTACTCGAGTTGCTCGCTCGAATTTCCTTCTTTAAAGTAAAACGAAAACAAAAGAAAATAATGAAAAGAAAACAAAAAGTATTCCGTACTTATCGTTCGGACAGCAATAATTACCACCACATGTAGTATGTATCCTTGTCAGAATAAATTATTGTTTGTACTTTTGCGTTCGCTTAGTTTCTTTCACCGGCTGCATATCACAAGTTATAAACCGTACCATGGTCTCACACAGTATGTTCGATCGATTATTTGCTTTCTCACGGTAAGTAAACTGTTTTAGTTTCGTCGCTCGTTGTTACTGCACGTTTATTTATTTAACTCTTGCAAACAAAAAAAAAAAAAAATAAAAAAAAACTCCCATTATTCCCACAGCTCTTTGTTCGCGAGCTCTGTACTTCCGAGTGTCTCTATATCCCTCCACCACCTAACACAGTTATTATACTATATATAACACACGAGTGCAAAGGTCACACGATGCTTCGACGATCGAGAAAACAGTGCGATGTGAAATGAAAGAGAGAGAGTTATGCGTGAGGAAAGAAAATTGAAAGATTGATGCACTTAATTGGCTGCCAGGTTGTTGCGTGCTTATGAAAGTTAAAGTGAAAAAAAAAAAAAAAAAATGTAAAAAACGAAATAGTCGTGGAAGGAGGGCGTTGACCTTTGGAAATCGTTAGGATCGGGACAGAGCGAGGACGAGGAGGCAATGGCGACGGCAGCTCTTCTTCGGAACAAACCCAGCCCCGGCTCCACGACCCTGGAGGACGTCCTTGACTCCCTCCTGGGACTGCCCTCCGCCTCGCGGACCCCAAGCCCCGGGCCTGGGCCCCTATCCGGTTCCACGTCCATCCGACATCATCGAGCGGCGGTGACCGGGTCGGCTGGTCAGCCGAGCGCCAAACCCGGGAAGAGCTGCAGCGACCTGCGCCAAGACCTCCAAGGTAGGAGGACTATGTAAGTTTCGGCTCTGACGATCCTCACTTTCGTCCATTTAAATCTCGCCCGCTCATTAACAATCCTGCGTGTATATATATATATATCTTATGTATATATTCCATTCGAATCAGCACCGAATATGTATTTGTTATCCAGCATAATTATATTGTCTCTGCATCGCACGTTTATCCACGCTCATAGTCGATATTTATATTCTATAAATATATCTATATATATATCAGTAGTATATTTATCAATGACGATCGTCGAATTTGTCTTCATCGTTACGACCTAGACCTCACAAGCATATATTCAGGCGACAATCAGCGCGTTCAAATTTATTTTTACATTATTATTTCATTTCGTAAAAAAAAAATCCTTCAACCCGGAACCCTATCACCGAACAAGCTTCGCTAAACGAATCATTGAAACTCGACATCTCACACGCTTTCTCATGTTCGCAAATCGATCACGATTAAGATACGAAAGAAAAAGAAAACAAACTACCGGATGTCCCCCAACATTCACTCATTTGTTTATATTATATTATCAATTTCACAGGTGTTTGAATCTTCAGTATTTTACCACGTGAGTACTACTTCTGTCGCAGAGTCCGCTAGGGGAGGAACCCCCGATTCACCGGGTGCGGTGGTCACGGACACCCGGCCGTCGCCGTACTACGTCGGCGAATTGGTTCGCAGGAAGAGCGAGGGTAGCGACATAGTTCCGCCGCACCGATCTACCTCGAGATCATCGAATATTCGTAATCGTCGCGTGTCATTCGATAATGCCCAGAACAACGACAACGCCCCGAGCATCGTTACCCTCGCCGAGAAACTCGTCAGATGCCGAAACAACAAGTGCACGAACGCAACGACGGTCGCCGAGGCTAGAAGAGTTTACAAGAGTTGTCATAATTGCACGTGTCTCTATTGTTCGAGAGAATGCCGAAGAGCCCACTGGCAGCGTCACCGAAGAACGTGTCTTCATTCGCGGGCCGGAACTCTCTGTCGTCAGGTTTTGTCCTCGGCGAAGGAAGATCCGGCGACGCTGAAGCACATATCGGCTCTCGCCCAGAGAGGATACGCCTCGCACGGACGCGGGGCTGTGAAGTGTTTCTTCTCGAGTCCCGAGGTTGCGGAGCAATTCGTCAGCAACGGTTTCGTCGATCTCGGCGAGCCGACCTACGTCAGATGGTCGGATCTTCTGCCGAGCGAAATGGGCGCCGAATTGTACGCGGAGGTGATGCGTCTTTGCAAGTCTTACAATCCGGAAACGCGTCTAGTTCTGTACGTGGCTGTTTGCGTGGTGAGCGAGGTACCGTCCAGTGGCGCAGTGCGCTGGGAGCGCCAGCTCGTATCGAGATGCGGAAAGATACGTTTGGACTCGTCGTGCAGACAACCGACGATCCCGGCTTCGGTTACGGCGTCGCCTCAGGGAAGACAACAGACCGCCTCGCCGTGCAACATAACAAGGGAGATGGACTCGCCGGAGACACTCGTGCTGACCTCGCTGCCAGGTACCGACGGTCAGAACACTCCGAGGAGCGCCAGGGAGATCGGATTCACGAATATTCAGCGTCAACTCCGACTCCGCGGTGTCTCGTTGAGAAGACACTTTCCTCAGGTGTACACGAAGCTCTGCTCCTACGTGGACGGTACCGTCGATAAATTCGCGCCGGTCACGATATATCCCCGCGATCAGGCGTCTGGAAAAAGCTTCATGTGCATTATAATGCTCGACGCCGAGCCAGAGAGGCTCCAGCTCTTGCCGACCGACTCGTCGAGGGTGAGAACCGTCGACATCAGCGTGGAGCAAGAGTGAACGAGACCCGAACGAGGAACAACGTTGGGAGATACTCGAGGATAAGATATTCGATATATCGATAGAAATTAGGGAAACAGTGATCTCGAACGATCAAATCGACTGGTGCACGTATCAAAAGCTCTGCTAAGCTCTTCTAGGTAATTTATTGGTACTTAAAAATCGGACGAAGCTCGCGGTAACGATGAGGGGAAGGAACTCGCAGGTTCTTTTTTTTTGCGAGGATGAAGAAAAGAACAGACAATGTCAATGTGCTCGCTCATTGCCAACGAAGCTCTTCAAGCGGAGAGCTTTGCTCCACTATTACACAGGAAAATAAACGACGACGAAGAAGAGAACAACAACAACAACACAAAGCCCTGAGAAAAAGCACACGCTCACGAAAAAACCGCTCTTTTCTATGACTTCTAATCGTTCGCGAACTATGATAATAACGATTCCGGGTTTTCTGTACTATATAGTATAAATAACTACTATTAATTACTACAAAGAAAAACTATCCTGTAGAGGATGCTCTCCTTCGAGTTTGCGCTTGATAAAACCTAACGACAGTATAGCAGAGCCTTCGAGCTTTCGTTCGTATTACATTAATTAATTCTTTAAAGAAGTATGAAGAGGAAAAAATAAAACAGATAAAAATGCTCTATAGGGACTTCGATATAAGAGTAAGAAAAAAACGCTTTATCTCTCAGAGTCTGAGTGATCTGCAAAATGATGCGCGCGAGAAAGTTGAAAAAAAGTATACAAGTACGTATTATATATGGTACCATACATAGATAGTATATATATATATATATTAGCAGCCCTGCAATTGGATCATTGCTGGAGCACGGTAATAGCTTTTCCAAAATGAGAATGACAAAACATGAAGAAAAAAGCGCGAAGGATGGTGTGCCAAAAGAGAAAATTTTCATTTTAACGTGGACAGCCATGCCAAAAGACAAATTCAAGTTTCGAGAGGGATTATAATTTTTTGTTGTTTTCTTCAATTCATCCAGCGGCACCATCGCTGTGTTTCATTTATCGCCGCGCATCCCTCGTAGATCTCTATCTTAGCAGGACCAAGATATAGTTCTAGAAAGTACTGCTCTGTTCGTATATTCGTTATCTCGTTTAAACGTTATATATATTGTTCGATCAGTTGCCGGTGCTTCATTGAAAAACGGTACAGAGGGTATAATTTGAAAATAATAATAGTAAATGAAAAAAAGTAAAAGAATAAATAAATGAAAATGAAAGAAAAGGTAAATAAACAGTGTGCCAAGCCACCCAAGAGAGTCATAAACGCGCCTCTGCAGATAAAATCGGCGGGGCGAGAATTTTTATCAAGCCAAAGCGAATAACGCATAGAGAATCGACAGTTATTCTTATATGTATCATATAGTATCTCCCACCCGGATAAATGATCTCGTTACAACAATTTTGTAGCGACAAAAACAAAACAAAAAATACAGTCGTGAATAGATTTTATCTACTCGCTTGGATTCAAACATGGAAGACACGTTCGTCGCGGGAGTTTCGCACGAACGACCAAGATGAATTTTTAATTTTATAGCAGCCGAGAGAGAGGGAGAGAAATAGAGCGAAGATTTTGTGGTACCCTCGTCATACTTAGGCAACTAGTGTGGCGCGACTCTTTATTTGTAAATATGAATCAATGTGAACCGCGGGAGAAAGTGAGAAATAGAGAATGAGAAGTGAGCGCGATTCGTGCGAGCGCGGAAGTGTCGTAATAAATAGTTGCATTTTTCTCATTAATAATACGCAAAGCTCGAAGAAGCTCAATTAAAATTGATTGCGCCTCGTCTCGCACGACACTCATCAAATTATTGGATATTCGTGACTGAGATATCAAGCCATTTCCGATAGTAATGAAAAAAACCACAAAAAACAAAAAAAAATGCTGTTAAATTTTTCATAGTTCCTTTATCTGTCTCTATGAAAAGAAAAAACCAAAAAACAAACAAAAAAAACTGCGCGAAGCGAAACTACAAAGTGAAAAAAATCACGTTGGACGTATTTAACGTTTGATTATCTATTTACGAAATATTATAGCGTCTTATTGTATATCTCAAATAAATTATTCGTGTTGTTCGTCGCGTCTCGGCACGGGCGAGAGGTCGAGATTATTAAATGAAAAATGGAAGTGATTAAAAAGGAGAAAAAAAGAAAAATAATACAAAGTCATAAGAGTATTTGTTATTCGGTTTAACCGGTCGTGTACTCCGGAGTGGTCAAACCACATCCACGAGTGACTGCCAATGTTTTATTATTGTAATAATGAAGATTGATGATCTACCGAAATATCTGAGAGCTAAAAATTCAATATCGATAAATAGAAACCGCATTGACTCATTCCATTCATAGTGACTATTCGTAACGAGGCCTCCGCGAGTGACAGAGAGGCAACTCTTTATATGGTGAATATTATCGTTACTGGAAACAAGAAACCCTTTTCACTGTTACACACATTGTACTTATGCGCCAGTCGTGGTGTGTTTCATCAAAACTTCTGTGAGTTCAATGAAAGCGTGGCGCAAAAAAATGAAGAACAATCTTGATTATATTGAATAAACAAAAAAAACAAAAAATCCACGCATTATTTTGCGAGCGGCGTAGTCACTCCAGTATCGATCTAATCTTATATCTATCGGTGCTAACGTGTGCTACCATTGTTTTCGCATATGTGTATGTCTCAATTTTTCAAATAAAATGTTAATTTTATTACAATCGCACAAACGGTTAGGTATTTACACTTATCCCTTGCTGCGATACATTCTTCATCATTGTTGAATGAAATTATTGAGTAATCGAGTGGCAAAATTACTTACGTGCTCGTCTCGTATTCCATTACATTTTTACGACTGCTGCTTGAAAATAATGGAGGGATCATCTTAATGGACGAGAGGACGTACGCCATTTTGGGGCATTCATCGGATCAACTTTTCTCGTCGGTGTTGCTCATTGTTTACTCGTGTCACATGCATGTTTCTCTCGTTCTCTTATTGCTTTACGGGTTGACGACTGCATTGACTGACCTGGATTACGATCTGTAACAGTTCAAATGTCAAATTAATAAAAACAAAATCGTCGACGAGGTATACGCCAAGGTATCGTCGCGGAAAGTTTGCCGGTGACGAGCTGAAAACGACGCCGCCGACATTTCATCGAAAGAATATCATAACAAATGAGTGTTTCGTACGATAGAGCATTTCGAAGCTTCTCATGGGGTATCTACGTCGACACTGAACACTCACAGCGATAATCAAACGCTGACAAAAGATGTATTCGGCGGAAAACAAAGGAGCAACGCGACTGCACACCATGTCGGGTCGCGCGCGACGGTTACACTGACCGTTTGATAGTTCATACCAGTTCATACCGGACGAAAAGCCGATTGGCGTAGAGTGCGCATGCGCCCCGTACTTTATTATTTCGCTTACAGTATCGATATTGGAATAAAATTATTAAACTTTTGATGATTCATTAATAGTGACGCCGTCAGAGATAATTTTCTTACATATTTTGATACGATGAGTATATTAATATAATGACGGACGAATTCATTATCTGGCGTGGATGGGCCGTGCGACTACGGATTATTCAATCGTCAAGGTCACCGTAGTCAACCACTTCTCGAACTTTCCTCGTTTCTCATCAAATATTGCCTGCAATAAGTTTCTCGCATCGATAATTCTACTAAAATGGTGATTTCCAGATATTCCTTTTTTTTTTTAACCGAAAAACCAATTATTTTACAGTCGATATTCCAACTCCCCGAGAAGTGGCAGTTATTTTTTCTTGTGATTGGCTCTGATTGGTGCTCGAGAATGCCATGACTATATACGGCCTGCGCAGTCGCGTCGGCAAATAGTTCAAACATGGATGCCTGCTGGTCGACCGACGCTTATGTGCTCCGCCGTTTTCAATGAATATCATATGTAATATGTCTCCTGCACCGATAATTCCTTCACGTATCCCGACGTAATCAGCTCCAGGACGACCGGATTGGTAATTTACAAATGTTTCTTCCTTTATAATTGGCAATTGAGCGAATCTATGTAGCGTCGTACGGACTCGTTGGCACGAGCATGTTGGAACGTGTTTGAACATGAATTGGTACACCGCATCATCCAAGCAAGAACGATGCTTCCGGACGAATATATTGAATTGATAAACTTAAAACGTATTGAGGATCGATCATCTTTCCGAGAGATGCATCTTTTATTTATTATCAATCGCGGGTGTGTGCATTTTATTCTAATTCAGATAATCGGAGGAACATCCAAGCGTATTCTGCGGAATGGCTGACCAGCAAATACAAATCATCAATCAACCGTCGCTATAAGTCCTCGGTCTCCCTTCGGGGAGGGATCTCCGAGGCACGCAGAAGAGCTCCAGATAAAAAAGTGAGTAGTAGGTTAATCATTTTACATCTTTACTCCGTCCGGCATCTCCAAGCACGTTGTTAGATCGCTGATTGTAATTTTTGTTTGTACCGATGCAATTTCTTCGATTCCCATTTTTTAAAACTATTTCTGATATTACGATGAATTTCCGAGCGAGCTCGGAGATTCCCATGTCTGCGACGTTTTCGTAGGTTCCTTCGACGAATAGCTCGGTAGCCTCGCTATCCCCACTTACATTTCCACATTTAACCGGCGCTCGATTTTGCGAACACGAGCAACACGAACTGTTTAGTTACGATTTCGGTACGAATTTTTGTCCGAAGTCAGTATAATTGTTTATTGTTATCGAATTGCAGTTTGTCTGACGGTCAGGATAATAGGATAAAAGTCTTATTATCCTTCCGCGCGTAGGCACCGTGGTTGTTGGTTTTCTCACAACAAATAATTGTCGGCTAGAGTTTCGTGTAGCTCCAGTGCTTAACCTCAAAAGAAAAAAAACTATTCGTCGTCAGTAATGTCACAGGTAACGAGGATGTCTCGATTGTACAACGTCCTGTTCAATCAGATACGTTTCTATCGAGGTGCTAAACCACCGAGATCATGGAAAGGTGATGGCGTTAAATACGGATTGGTAACTTATTATCCTAGGTAAGTTGGCTCTTGTTGCCGCTTAAGGTGATGTGGTATAACCCTCCGCCCCCCTGACCTGGGCCCAGTCGGTAACAATCACTGTACTGAATGCCGTTATGAGATCGCACAATGTCAAAGAAAAAAAGAAAATTGTCAACATTTTATTTTTCCTTGGCAGACTGCGATCTCCAAACTCCATTCAGTACAGTTTTTGTTACCGGCGGAGGTATTTCACATCACCTTAAGCAGTGGAACCAAATAGTACAATCTACGATATCTCAATTTATTTCAGATACCCCGATCACAAGGATCCTCCGATAACACCGACGAAACTTCTGATGGTTCAACGAATAAAGTTGTACAAGCATAACCCTTGGTGGCACAAAGCGATTCTTGATCAGTTGAAACTTAACGACAAGGTAAGTGCCAATGGGCTTGAGATAATATGTATGTATATGTATATATTCAAAATTTAAGTTTATATATGAATATTCTATGTAGAATATTCTAGAGTCCAAGCTCTCCCGTTGACTAATTGATATTTTGTTTAAGATCGAAGACATAGCGATTGTGAAGAATACCCCGGAAAATTGCGCAATGTTATGGAAGATAAAACACCTGATCAGAGTAGTGCCTATAAACGCTCCTGAGAAGTTTCCAGATGCGGATCAGGCAGGAACGTATCTTCACGAGAACGGCGATGTGTTGATAACTCCAAGGGTAGATCCAGCCAGAGAGCAAGCAACCAAAGAGTTTATAGATAACCCAAGGAGAATGGATCGTCCTTATTTGAACGATGTGCTAAGACGTAGATGGCTGTCTGGAAGGAACATTTAGGAGAGTATTTGGAATACAAAGGATGAACGTGTAAATTGAAATAAAACTGTCCAGGAACGACGCGGAGGCTCGTTCCGGGATATTTAGAGGTACAAACAGTTGAACAAATAGTATAATTTATTCGTATTTTGAGTTCAAGCCTCGCGCGAGGCCCCGTTTACAAACTACCAACGGTAATGTTAAATTTTTTTTTTTTTTATATTTCATTCTCAAACCATCGAGATTCCATTGAGCGAGTCTCGGCGACAGTAGTTTTGTCAGCGGGTCGTAAACGTGGGTGGAAGATGAGTGCCGCGTTGGGTCAGTCGTGCGGACCTATTTAATGGCTCGAAAAATTAATACGATTAAACGCTTACAGTAAATTCATTAACAAGCTCCGAACGAGCCCGAGGGACGAAAGTAATTCCTTCGTTTACTCGCGCGAAGGAATTTATGCTTACGATACAAATAGGAGCTCTATGTTATCTTTTTCATTTTTAATCTATTTCTTCATTTTACCGATAAATAATTCATAATCTAGGCCATTTTCTCGGTTACGCACGATAGGACAGATTGACTTTTAAACTTTCGGGTAAATTCTACGCCGCGCATAGGCCGCTAAAGATTTCTCAAACAAGATCTTTCGACGAATCTTCCGCACGGGCGCGCGTATCTATATCGACTTTAACAGCTTATTCTCTCGTCCGCTTTCACCGCAATCTAAAAACTTTCTACACGTGAATCCTTGACTCTATTTTACTGTTTTTTATCACACTACTGAGCCGCTTGAAGCGCTAAAGATTAACGAAAAAAAGTCTCATATAACGGGGCCCATCGGAGTCTTTGAATTAGAGATACGGAAAAAACATTTTCTTCTTCATCTTTTTCTTTTTCTTTAATACAACAACGCGGAAAAATCCTGGAAGTCCTAGGTAGTAATAATAATAATTGAGAGACACCTCGTTCGCGTAAACTTCTGAACCATTTTCTCCTCTTCACTCCCCCCCTTATCGCGCATATTCTTAGCTACAAAAATCGTTCGTCTCTGGACGTATTATGTTGTTTGTCGTTACAGTATTAATAGCTTACACGCTAATAATGGAGATTGTATTCTGCGTTTTTAAAACGAAGTAATCTTTCGTCGAGAGAGGTCGGCGAACAAATGACGTCCCACGTCAATCTTTTTAATAACCGATGCACACTTCATTTTTTTTGTATAATGGAAGTAGGCATTTCTTTCGCTCTCTCATTTCTTTTATTTTATTTTTTACTTTCTTCAGATCTATTCAGGCGGAATTGGATTTTCGTCGACTCCTCAGTTTCCAGAACCTCCGGTCCCTGGAAGTAGTGTGATTGATGGTTATAGTGTTCTGCGCCTTGTTATTGGCACCGCCTTTCTCAGGCATGTACATCTTCAGCAACCTCGCGGCGCGTTCCTCCTGCGATCTATCGGCAGATTTTCCACTCAGGAAGCCCAGTAGTTTTATACTTCGCCGGCGAATTCTCAGACGCGTAAGGATACTCGTTTCACGTGGTCCACTCTCGTCGGAACCCTCCTCGGCAACGTCCTCCAAACGCTCAGACTTTCTTCGTAACTGTTCGAGATGTCTTTTTCTCTCGAGTTCCAAATCGAGCTTTCTCAATCGTCTCTTCTCCGTCGACGGTCGTCTTTCGCTGACGTACTTTCGGCTCGCATCTGGCTCGAGCTCCTTGTCCAACGACGAGTCACCGCTTGACGACATTCTCTCGTTTCTCCTCGCAATAGATTCCAACTCTTTCGTTGCATCGGCTCGCCTTGCGAGACTCTTCGCCTCTTTCGTATCTCCGCTCGATATCTTCATCCTCGATTCCGGACTCGCCGCTGGGACAGCCGTAGATTTCTCAATCTTCGAAGGTGACGTAACAGGGCTCTTGGTCTGTTGCTCCCCTGCCACAATGTTTGCGCTATCCTCGTCGACGTCCGACAATTTTCTGTGCAAATCGAGAATCTTTCGACGAAAGTCCTCGTCCTCCTGTCCGAGCTTGACGAAGATCTTGTCCCTCTCGTGCTGGCCGTCCTCGTCGAGTTTCCTCGAGGTCTCGACCTGCAACCTCTGTCACCACCATCCGACCTGATGTTTACCACTGCCCGGCGAGTCCTCTTCCTCAGGCAGTGGCTCGAGTCTTCTCCGACCGAGGAAACACCTCAGCGAACCGAGACTACCACCTGTGCCTCCCAAGAGCTGATCCATATTCAACTCCGGAAGTCCACAGTCGTCGACGTCGCCGTCGAGAACATCCTGCTCGTCGTCCTGGTTCAAGCTCAGGCCGTAGTTATCCTCACCGGTCACGTTGCCGTTTGTCGACGGCTACGGGAACGTCAGTCACACAGCTCGGGCTAGTGATTCTTTGGCAAACAGAGGGCAAGCATTTTTGCGTCATGCAGAGGCGTGCGAAGCTTAAAATTTATCGAGAATAATAGTAACGATAGTAATCACAAACAGTTGCACTCTTCATTCTCCTATCGCCATTGTGCTCTTCTCGCATAGTTTCCGTGAATAATTTAAAAGGTACTGGGATCGTTGTAGAGCGAGGCGGTGGAAACGAAATTAAGTAAATAAGGGGATAAAAATACAATTCGATCTACGAAAGCTTCGAAGCGTTCAAGCGCAGTACCTTTTAAATATTCTCGTCGCCTTAAGGCGATATCAAACACTGTCCCGCCCATCCGCGCTCGGTCGGTAAAAAAACGCCTTTACTATATTCTCAAAAACTTAATACTCTTCGGACCACAGCAAATTAGGTTTTTTCAAGTGATATTAGAGTAAGCTAGACGCATGAAAAACCTAATTCACTATTGTCCGAAATATTAACAAGTCTTTGGAGAAAATGGAGTGGTCGATTTGTCACCGACCGCGGCATTTAACATGCCCTTAATTTATATCTCGACAGAAGGAGTACGATGGATTTTATGTACCAACCGGACTGGCGGTGAAACTCTCATCGTCGGGTCCACCGGACGTCGGAGTCCCCCATATGTCATCGCCCGAA
Source organism: Amblyjoppa proteus (assembly GCA_963922035.1). Taxonomy (NCBI): domain Eukaryota; kingdom Metazoa; phylum Arthropoda; class Insecta; order Hymenoptera; family Ichneumonidae; genus Amblyjoppa; species Amblyjoppa proteus. The sequence goes on along the minus strand of OY998228.1, from coordinate 10,783,574 downwards.
GTTCCTCCCGAAGTAGTGCCCTCTTCGTCGTTCGGATCTAGGGAGAATTCCGTTCTCTCCGGAGGCACCGGTGGCTGAAGCAAATATCCGCCCACTCCCTCACTAAGCTGTTCAAGAAGGACCATCTTGCTGACGACGAAGCTACTCGCCCTGGCTGTCCAGGCTCTCAGTCCGGAAGGCGGTGATTCGAGATCACGATTATCGTCCTCGGCCTGCTCGTCGAGGTCGTCGTCTTGATCCAAGCTACTCATAGTTCCGAATCGTCGCAGAGCCCTTTGGTAACCCGGAAGAAAAACATGGATATCGTAAACAAAAAGGGAAAGAGAAACGATGCTCAAGCATGAATTTCATAGATCGATACCTGTAAGGCGGCTCTCCGTCGCAATCCAGATCATCCTCGCTACCATCCTCGGTGTTTCCATCGGCCGGCGTGCAGTTCGAGCTGTTTCGACTAGGACTGTCGTGCAGAACGCTTCTGAATCTGTGACTTGTACACAGATCCGGAGTCGGTGGTAGAACGGAGATCTTCGGTGGCAGGGGCGAGAACGGATCTCTCGGCAACGGTGGAGTTGGACATCCGGACCTGAAGATTAAAAATATATTTCGGGATTTAATGATTATTAATTGACGATTGAATTCCCGACTGATTCTCGATCGAGACACGATATAGAAATCATTCGGCAGACGATCTTGTCATCGCGCCAGGTGAGACTCCACCTGTGGCACCTTCTGCAGATGTTGATGGAGCCCGTTCCCGTGCAGTCCTTCGCCGGTCCTTGAAACAGTCCGCCGTTCTTTCTGCTCGCTGCTACGCTGTTCGACTTTACTGTACTGAGACTAGCGCTCGACGTCGTACTCTGCTGTTCGACGTCCGAATTAATCGCTGTCTGCTCCTCGACGACATTGTTCTCCTGACTCTGAGCACCACCGCTCACCGGCGAATTAGTCTTCGGTGCTCTCGCGGCGAGTTCCTCGCGGGTCCACTCCTCGAGGGGTATCTCGTTGTCGGGCGGTGGTATCTGATGCGAATTTCGAACCCACTGAGCCAAGTGATTACTGTCCGAGTGCTGACTCGTGTTGTTCTTCAATATACTCTCGATGCACTCGCCTCGCAATCTTTCCTCCTCCCGATGTGGAGAACTCGTCGATACGGGGATCTCAAGGCCACAATAACACACAATTGACGATTGAGATAGAAAGATGTTGAGATTCAAAAACTTCATTGATTTTATTTGAACAGTACCTGAGGACTAGGCGCCGATTCGCAGGCAGTCGTGAAGTTGCTACCAGTGAAGGGACCCTCCTCGGGACTGCCGAGGCTCGGCGTACCCCCACAGCCTGTATTCACATAGATTCTAAAATAAGGATAGAGTTAGAGCACAAACGACGTGGACGACATCGACAGACAGACTGGAACGGATGAGGTGAAAGCAACAAGAAAGAACCCAAGAAAATTAATTAACGAAAACACGAAACAAAACTATGGAGTAAATCTGCTGCAATATAGCTTACATCTGACGTTGCAAAAGATTGTGCCAGACGGCTTTGAGCTCGGGACTGGGAGCTCGCAAGACGAGGACTCTTCTTCGTGGTCTACCGTGCGGACTGCAGCCGCCGCTGTGGACAACTTCGAGATGACCGTTCTCGCTGTTGCCGTTCGGTGTTATGGACACCTGAAGTCTGAACTCCGTTGGTCTCTTGCGGACGGTGAAACACGCCTCGGCGATGCTCGACAATCGAAGGGGTTCCTCAGTCACAAAGAGAACACGGTCCCGGGAAACTCTCGCGAAAACGAGAAGATCCGTCAGCAGGAGAGCCCAGGAGGGTTGAAGGCGACGACCCTCGACCTTCGCCAGGGCTCCGCCGAAGAGCCTGACGATGATTCATACATTCGATGAGAACGACGATAAACAGGCAAACTGTGTATCGAATTATCTATTCGGAGACTGACCATTGTCTGCCGGGCATCGCGAGGGTGAAGGGTCTGCATCGGGCGAAGACCAGACGCGATTCGACCTCTTGCAGGCTCAGCAACGGCCTTCCGGTGTCTCTGGGCGGTTCCATTACTCCGGCATTCGCCGTCGCTTCTCTGTAGCCTTGAGCGAGGTCTCTGGATTTCTGACAATTTCTCGGCGACGCCAGACCGACGAGCCTCGTCATTTCCCTGTTACACACACACAGATCGCAGGTCATTTCTCGAACATCGACGGTTAACTCTCGACGCAGTCTTCGAACTTACCTGTAGTGCTCTAGTGGAAGTAACAAAAAACCCGTCAGATCGGGTCGTCTCTTGTGCGGCACAGCGGGTTCGCATACCAATTTCGCGAACGAGGAATTTCTTCTGAGAGCGACGAGAAGACAGCAGGCGCGTTGCAAACCACTCAGATATCTTCTGTAAGCCGCGGTTATTCTCGGTACACGGGCGAAGTAAGAATCCACGCCGCCACCCTCGTCCCTTATCTCCTCGGATATTTTAACGAGTTCCTCGAAATTTTGAAACAGTATGTTGTAATCCGTTGGAGAGAGTACATCCCGTCGATCGGCGAGAGGGACGAGAAAACGCGCCTGGCCGCTCTTCAGGGTCGACCAGTAACGCGCCTCGCGAACCAGGAGTTCCTCGTCCGGCGAGGCGTCCGGGGCGAGGTTCGGAAATACCTGAATAGCGGGACATTGGGAGATCCTGGTGAATTCAGCGACGATGACGGGATCCTGCTGCGCGTAACTCAATGACGAGCGTCTTCGATTCTCCGTCGTCGTCTGGACGTTAGTTGGCCACAGCGATGAGAGAAGAAAAGAAAAAAACAAATGCGAAACAAGCGCCAAATCGATAAACTACCGGACGATGAACTGCGTCTACTTCATGCATCGATCGAAAGTCTTCGAGGGTGGTCGCGGATCGCCTCCGGAAATCAATTATCAACTATGTGGCTGGGTCGAATGAAATAAACGAACACAATGTTTATCGAAGTCTGAACAAAACTTGTTGGCAACAAAATAAAAAATACAATAAAAAAAAATAATGGTAATGGAACAAAGTACAAAAAAAACCGTAGTGTCACTAAATCGATACCAGATAATCGTAGAGTCGATAATCTCGTTCTTTCGTACACGTTCGGATGATACACAGCGCCGGGTATACAAAAATAAAATTAAAAAATCAATGTGAATAATACAATGAATAATAATAAGTTCTTTTTTTCACAAGAGTCTAGGACAGCTGGACGAGAAAGATTGAGAAGAAAAAAAAATAATAAGCTCTGATAAACGCGCGCGAGCGCGAGCGCGGTCACACGCGGGATATAATATTATCCTCAGGGATAGTCGCGCAAAAAAGCCTTCGCACTATATAAATATAAATATACACATACGCAACGTTAAATCATAATTAACTATGTACACGAAGATTTTTCGCAATAAATATGTAAATAATCGATTAAGAGTGACAAATAATAATAATAATAAAAAAAACAGTAATAACGTAACTTAATCGGTAAATCAAAGAGATAAAGGTAACACAGTATTTTTGTTTTTTTTTTGTCAAGATAATCCGAGGGCTCTAATAGTATTCGCGCGCAAGCTGCTCACTCGATTGTTTGTTTTTTCACACATGCACGCACACACGACGACGTCGACTTTACACGTTCGATAATAAATAATAATAATATTGTTATAGATATTATAGAGTGCGATGTGTCCGAGAGGGGGTGTCAGACGAGCGGGAGGAGGGCGAATGCTTTAACGCAATTGAAATAATATCGACTCTATCCTCGTGTTTCTCTGTCGCTCTTTCACTCTAAGATTTTTGCAATCTAGACCAAAACGCCCGTACCGACCTCGGCGGTGAAGGCGACCGCCGGCGGCTGCGCTTGGCCGTTCGGATGGTCCATAGCTGGCTGCAACGTTACGTTGACGAGGCTCGGCCTTTGCGTCGTTGAGTGCGCTGCACCCTTCCGGTAAACCTCGAGAACCAGTTGATTCGTTGCCGATTGTATCAACGACAGAATATCCTCTCTCGCCAGCGTAACGACGTTGCTCGTGTCGACGAATACGACGTGATCGCCCGGCCTCAGACCAGCTCGTTCCGCTGGACTTCCGGTGTCGACTCTTTCGACTCGCGGCGGTCGTCCCCAGGACAGAGAAAAACCCCATGCTACCTGAAATTCCGTACGAAGGATGTTAGGAAAAAACTTCGTTTGAATTTCAATGACTTTGTCTAAATCAAAGATTTTTTTTTAACATACCTGATTAACTCCACACTGTCTTATCAATCTCCGCGTTATCGTGCACGGCGTTCTGCCACCCCTCGCGGTAAACGTAGGATGAAGCGGGAGCCCGGTGAGCGGATCGAGTTCTTCGAGCTCCAAATATCTCAGATACATGAGATCATCTGCTGTGTTCGAATTGTTGTTGTCCGCTGGTTCGCCTCCGTCTTTCGACAGAGGCGGTGATATTGGACACTCCTGCGGCAGACCCGAGTACGGTGTGCTCGTGTTTCGTCCTGATCCAGCTTCCAGAGGGTGCCATGTCGCTTCCTGAACAAATCGATATTTATATAGTCACACGATCGTTCCGCACCTTCCGGGGAGAGGGGGGATGCGTCGGGATATAATAATATTCGAACTTGAGCGGTTTTATCAACAAAACGTGAAGATCTTGAGAAGCACTCCAGCCACTACGAAGGCCACGCAATAAATCGCCACGACGATCATTTTTTATTTCGATACGTTTTTAATGATTATTAATCTTTTGTGACTTTAACCAGCAATTTTTTCGCGACTGTTCGATGCGACAACCGTGGAATAAATACTGTGAGTCTGCAACACGCGCAACCATCGAGGCCCCCGTGTGCAGTCTTAGTCGCGACCGCACTGCCCCGTAATCGGCTTAACCCTGACCTTAAGCGGCACGGAAGACCCGCGGGACTCGCGGTATTAGTGCGTTATAAAATCGGTCTCGGCCACGCAATTAAATTTCCACTTGTTTCCCCAACCGACAATTTATCGCATATACGATCTCTCTATGCTTACCCACGAACGGTCAAGTTTCCAACTTTTAATCATATGTCAATCAATTATTATTATTATATATTACATACAATATATGTAATATATTATTATTGAATATTAATATGTGAATTATGATATGATTTATATGTAAATAATAGGGTCGATTAAATTAACATCGTGACTATTCTAAAAGTAATTCGAGCGGTTGCGAATAGCTCCATGATTGAGGGATAGTTACCTTGTCCTGTGCCAGGGGCAGGGGTAGAGTCATGCAGCCCAGCAGCTCGCTGCGCCTGAAACACGCAAGGGATCCAAGTCCACGGTTATATATCGTTTACGTTCTATAGGTCGCATTGTAGCATAAGGAAGTGGGTATACGGAGAGCGAGAGAAATAGACGACGCTTGCGGAAACGTGCAAGAGCCGAGGGCCGGTTTAGGCTCCCGATTCACCGATGCACACATAAACCTGCAAACTACTCCACAAATCATATATTTTTTTTCTCTCCTTATAACACTAGCGAGGGCGCGAGAGAGAGAGAGAGCGTATGTGTGACCGGGTTTTTGCACGTGGAGAACCTTGCAGGATCCGTCGGTGCGCAAGCGTCGTCCAAGAATCGATTCCCCTCCCGCGTTTATAGTTGCGCAGGAAAATTCACCGCTGACTCCCAGAGATATTCTCCTGTGCGCTTCTCTTCTCTTTCAAACAAACCCATACACCGTGAGCTTGACGCTGGTGAGAAAGATAAAAAGAAAGAAAGAAGAAAAAAAAAATACAGTAGCACACATATTTTTGTAACCGAATGGTATTTCTCCTCTTGCACCACCGCGCCGACTCGACCATCTCTTTCCGTTCCGCAAATAGATAAAACAAACCACGCGTCCTCGATTCATCAGAAACAATTCATCCTCTGCGTTTCACGGTTTTGCCAGTTTTTTTTTTATTGCAGCGACCGAGAACGAGAGGGAGAGACCAAACTGCGAAGATAAATAATGCAACGTTTCGTGTACACGGTAAAACAAGCTTTGTATATTTAACAAACATTTCTTATCTGCAAACGAACACAGCTTTTTTTCTTATTGATTTCACAATTTTTCTGTCTTCAATTTTATTTACGAAAAATTGTAAAACGATAGGTAAACTGTGAAACTTTGTCGAAAATAGTTGTTTGTTAAATAAACAAACGTTTTTGTTTACTGTGAATGTGACCGTTGAATCAATCTAGACTCGCCGGTTCTTGATGTTGTTTCATTCTCCTCGCTCGTTGTTTATTTACTTGCTATGTATGTGTTGTTTTTTTTTCTTTTTTTTTTGCAGATCGCAGATATATAGTTGATAATGATTGTTACCTCGCGCGTCGATCACGGTGCCAGACAGCTATGTCCAGGGACGTCGCGTTCCTCGTGGAATTGTTGTTTCCCGAAAACGGATATGGCAACACGAGGCTCTCGTGAAAAACTGGATTCGGCGTTGCTCTGTGCACCGCTGTTCTCTTGACCACTGAACCCTCGCCGCAGGGATTCTTAACGCTCGCCTTAACGTAAGCGTGAATAGGTCCCTCGTAAGTTCGCCTCAGTTCCTTGCAACGTATCACTGCACAACAGACAAGCCCGCACGGGGCATATAAGTTAGAAATTTAATATCACAGAGCACATATATACATCTATCGATGAAACGGAACTTGATTACTGATTTATGTATCGGATGCACAGGGAATCGTATTACCGTTCTCGAGACTCTGCGTACGGTAAAAGGGGAACGAAGGTATTCGGAAGGGGATGAGGAGGCAAAGAAAAAAAAAGAAAACAGAAACGCGTTGGGGATGAAAAAAAGAAGGGGAATGAGGGGGAAAATCGAATCGACTTCCGGAGCAACAGAAGAGCACCCTTTATTTATATTTCACACTGTGGTCCACCAGTCGACTTGTTTTTACAACAACAAAAAATGTTAATAAAATCAGGAAGAAAGTAAACAATTATCGGTTTCGAGAGTAAAAAAAAATTAATTAAACCCGCGGTTTCTGCGGTCCGTATAGATGGACGAGAGCTCCAAAGGGGATCCGAGTTGGCTCGAATTCTCCTGGGAGGGAAACAATTGGGGTCGGTTAATTACATAATTATTCCGGGTCGCGGCTACGTCTATGCCTCAACCCCTTCCTCCGAGGCTTTACAGTTCCCCGCCTATCCTGGCTCTTCGGTAGAGTCCTAGGACTATAGCTGCTAACCTCTATATGCCACCGAGATTCCTTCTCTGGGCGGACTTCGCTTCGTCGGGGGATCCGCTACTCTATTCACTGCAGGCCGACTTTTTATCGCAGATAGACCGTGAGAGAGACCCCGAGGGAGATGAGTAGAGATATTTCAGTCTGGCCAATGCGGCATTTACCTACTGGCGCGTCGGACTCGCTTCGTACTACTTCGGACACGCGCGTCCTCGGACTGACGGCGCTCTGTCGTCCGGCCGTTTATAAATCACTTCGCGTTCCTTTTACTCTTCACACTCTGGCCGATGAAACTTGTGACATAAAAATGACGGTAATATTTTTTTTTCTTCACAATTTGTAAATTTATCGGACAGGATGATACTCTAGAGGCGGCGAGCAGTGACGGACGATGGCGTGAGGAAAAAAAAGTTAAAAATCCTCCCAGCGGCCAGGAACTTGAAGTTTTGCGTATTCGACGATTATCCGTCTTCTTTTTCATCGAGTCGCGGGGAAATAATTTACCGACACGATTATTAATTTGTACACGATGGTTGGGGGTTTGCAGGGATTTTAATGTTTCACACAGACGAGACACGAGGATTGAGCAAGATAAGAGGGTGTACGGACGAATCGATGGTTAGGATTCGCGGTTAAGCTTACTAACCGGGAATCGAGGAACACGACACGAAAGGGTCTGTGGGTTACTGGCACACGGTTCCACGGGGCGCAAAGGCAGAGCCGCGGGAAGGCAAAATCCGGCGCCTGCGTCGACCCGACGTGTTTCATCCCCTGCGGAGGGCGCGTTCTTCCGGGGGTGGCTTTCTCCGCCAGTGCGCCTCTCTCACGGCACTGGAATACGAGACTCTCCCAGGAACGTGCCGATTCTAACGAGTCGCCCTAATTTACATAGAGCACCCACTCGTCGACGGTGCACTGCCCGGACCAGAGTTCGGCCGTGACGCAAGTCCTCCCCCTCGACAGCGATAGCGCAGCGGTACACAGGAACGTAACTATTCTCTATGGGAGCCCGATTTTCATTCGAGCGAAAAGCTCTGGGGGGGAGGAATTTCATTTATCGGCGCGTTTTCGAGAAGATAAGTTAGATAACGTTTTTTTTAATTATGTAACTTACCTCGAACGTGAAGACTGTCGGCTATGACGTTGCACTCGATCTCGATCGAGCCTCTACCGGTACCGGATCTCGGCGTTTCGCTCTCCGGACTGTACTTCAAGCACCTTCTGACGGTAGCTACCAGCGGCGCTTCCGGCGTGTTCGTTACCGAGTAGAGAAACGACTTCGAACTCTGAAAGTCATCGATCAACGATGATTTCGGACTGTCGAGTTCCCACGAATTCGTTGTTTTTGCCGTGCTGTCCGACTCCTTTCGTTCCTCGGCGCTGTGACTGAAGGATATCGTCTTCGAGGCCGTTACCTCGCCGAAGGTCGAGTCGAGATCGGTCTCGAGGGCGAATTTTTTTACGTGACGATTCACGGCCTCGATGTCGGGTACTTGGGTCTCGAGAATTTTTCTCTTGCTGCTCGGACTCAGACTCAACGATCGACGCTTTTTACTCGTCGAAGTTTTGTCGTTGACTGGCTCTCTCTTCTGTCGCTTTCGACGAATTCCGCGCTGTCGGCGCAAAGTGAAAACTCCCTCGGAATCGCTCGGCGAACGAAACGCCCAGGACATCGGCGACGGATCCTCCAGCAATTGACTCGCCGATGAGACCGAACTGTCGTTGTGCAGAGCTTTTCCCTCCTCGACGAAACCCTCGTCCTCCCGCTCCGCTATCGTCTCGTAAATGTGCTCGCTGCTCGCCTCCGTTCCCGTCCTCGAAACTTCGGCAATATTTTCGAGCATTGTGTCGGCCGGCCTCGTGTCCGATTCCTCGAGAACTCTCCGCCTCTCCTCGGAATCTAGCAGCAGAATCTCGGCGACGGTCTTTCCGCTGCTCTCTTGTTCCCTGGAGCGTACGAAAAGAAGAAAAAGATTATTCAACCAGTCAATATAATTCTCCTATCGATAACGAGAAAAATAAATGGCCAAATTTATTGGCAATCGGTTCGTTATAAAAATATTTAATTAAATTCAGTACATTAAAACATTATGTTTAAAATGTTCTATACTGTTTGAATAGAAATATTTAGTATCCAAATATTTAGACTATAAAGATGCCTAAAATTTTACTATCTTTTTTTTTCCCTGAGTTACAGTAAACATGTAATTTCTTCGCACCTATTCAGAACTTCTGTCACCGTATTGTCCATATTTTCGTAATTCGGCAAATCCTGATCTATTCTCAAATCGGCCAGTCTCCCAGCCAGCGGTGTCGCTTGCAACGAATCTCGTTTGATGCCTTTCAGCGGACTTCTGCCCTGCGTCCCGACCTTCGTGTGATATGGAGTCTTGCATCTCGTGTGAAGCTTCGTTACTTTAGCAACTTTCGGATGGCAGGGTGTTCTGGCATACTCCGAGGCGAGTTTCATTCTCGCGGCTTCGCAGTTCTGCACGAACAGTCTAGTTTTCGCAAGCGGCACCGAACCCGCCTCCATCACGTCCTCCGGACTTCCGGCCAGCGATATCTGATTGAAGAAATCGGAAACGTGCGACTGCAGATTGGCACGCGCCTCGTTCACAACGTTCTGCGGAAGCTCGTTGTTGTTGGCGTGAAAAGCCTTCGGATGGCTCATCGTCGCCAGAACAGTGGGATCCGTCGGTAGGGTCAGCCCGGTCGTGCATCGAGGCGCCGCCGTTGCACTTCCGGGAAAAAGCGTCAGAGGCCCGATGTCCGAGTCCACCCGCGGCGTGCTTTGATAGAAACTCTCAGTTCTCGGCGACTTGGCGTTACTCTCCGTCGATATCGATTGCCTCTTCGTCGATCTCAGATTCGGCTTCGTTGCCTGTAAAATATGAAAAATTTATATTAAATTATTATTATTTCTTTTTAATCTTCAATTCTAAGACGGCGAGAAACGAAAAAAAAAACCAAGCGAGGTCACTTCATTTCCTCAATGGAAGGAGATTGAGTCTCACCTGGAAATAAGCGCGCAGGTCGCTCCCGTGACTCCTACACCTTCTCCGTCGTCCGGGGGTGGGTCTGCTCGACGTGGAATTGTGCGTGGCTTGTTGAATCGTTATCCTCGATCTCGATCCGCCGGTCGGAGGTGTGTTGGACAGATCGCGAAATGGCCTTCTCGACGAGACGGTGGACTTGTTGTTGTTCATAGCCTGATGCGAAGCCGCGACCCCCGGATGGGGCGTCGAGCTCGCGGTCGAGAGAGATCTTGATACCGTCCACTTCAGCATCTCTGATTAAACGAACAGAAGAGAGGGAGACATGTGCTTGAGAAAGGGTTGGCAACGACAGAATTGCTGTCTACATTATCTGATGTAGTTGAGGGGAGACATTCATTTTTTTTTTAAACCCGAAGTTCATTTATTTTTTGTACTTTCGCCCGTCGAATATTATCGGCGATTCTCTGACCGGAAATGGAAGAAGCGCCCGGAAAAATTTACGGGTGACGAGCGCGATTATCGGCTGTCGACGGTCAACGGGAATGTGTGTCACAGGAAATTCTAACGAGCGAGCAGCGAACCGAGAGCGCGCGCGCGCTCGCGGGCTCTTCGGCTGTCGATAGTATTGCCGCTTCGGTTTTTCAACCGTAAATTTCACAGAGAATTTCGTATATGCCAGATATTACGTAACGTTGCCAAGCCGCAGCTGCAGCAGGGTGGCTCTTTTTTTATTATTATTATATCCAAGAGGGATTATATATCCGGATAAACGGTGTCTGCACGCTTCGTCGCAAGCACCTTTGGATTTAAAATTAATTGAAAGATCTCGGGGAAAATATACGTCTTCGGAGGGGTTGAGATAAAAAATGATCAATGGAACACCTGCTCGACACCTACGACGATGCCAGATGCTGCTACGGGAAGGGATTAGATGAGGATGAAATCAAGCTTTTTTTCGTCCTCGAGAAGTCGATTCGAAAGTCTAGAGAGTGCGGAGCAAAATGGTCTCCGTCTGCAATGAGACTTTTTTCTTATTTCTCACGAAAAAATTGTAACAATGGTCGGACCCCCCCTCCCCCTCACTCCTGACCTAACCCGTTTTTTCGAATATTAATCTATCAAGCAAGGGTCCCGCAATTATTACTTTGATCGCAAGGAATATATCAATCGATATCTCGTGCCCTTTTGATGGCGAGCACGTGCAGACTCTCAGATACGAATCACATAGGGACTTGATAAAAAAAAAGTTGAAACTAAGCGATTACTGTTCGAAGCTACGAGTGCGAAGGCGAGGAAAAAGAGTGTTCGTTTTTTTTCTTCTGTCGGTGACATGTAAGATGTAAGACAGGGTCAATTAACTATAAGTGCTGCTTTGGTAGCCTACGGGGTAGCAGGTTGTTGGTGTGCTGTCGGAAGGAAGCAGGCGCTCGAGTCTGTCAGCGGTACAGGAATCGGTTGTGTACAAACTTTTCGTCTTTCCCTCTCGTCTTTGATGCGAACCAGTTAATTACAATCCTGCCGACCTGCCACGACGCGGTGCACAAAGTATATAGGACAGTGGATCTCTCGCCCTACTTCAACGGGGTGTGTTAGGGGGAGACGCGGCAAAATGGAACACCGAAGTAAAACGGACCATTTTTACCAATGTTGGGACTTAAGAAAAACAATGTCCCGTTTTGAACAGATGACATCGGTCCGTTTTACCCCGATGTTCCGTTTTGACCCGCTTTCCCCTACTACAATGAGTTACGCGAGTAGACGTTCACGATAGGAGGAGACGACCTCGCATAGAGGTACTCGCCACAATGGGAAGCACCTGTCGCGGCATACGGGAAACAGTGAAACAGGTGAAAGAGAGACGACTCTTCTGCTCACCTCCTTCGCCTTCCAACTATTATGCACCTGAGTCGTCGACGGTTTTACGAGTTAGCACTCGTGGTCTAGCCAAGCTCGGGAGCTCTCTAACGATTCCGTTAAATGCCGCCCCGACACGGTGTACTGCGAGTCCGCCGGCGGATGCTCGACCCTAATAAAAAAAAGAATGAAAACACTCTTGACGCGACGTCTAAGAGTGACGACGAGAGAACGAGGAAACGATGACACACAAAAACTGATCTTAGAAACCGATTAACCCGGCAGTTTAATCTTGAAAATTCTGCAGCTACAGGATAAAAAAAGCTTCGTACATTTGACAAACATTTCTTTCTGCAAATGTTCACACATTTTTTTTCTTTTAAATTTTACAATTCTTTTCCTTAGAAATTTTATCGGTTTTTTTTTTATTTTTTAGCTAAAAAATACGGTTTGTGGACATACGAATTATACATTTTCTTAAATTTGGATCAAGAAATGTTTGTGGAATTTGCAAAATGTTTTTCTTTACTGTGCACCAATGATAGATATTTCTTGGTAGAAAAAAAACGGATTGAAAAGGTAAAACATCTTACTTTCCTCCCCGTTCACGTAAGACCGGAAACGCCAAGTATTATTACTGTGTAGCTGCAACCCGTGATCTAGGGGAAGGAACTCTCTCGGCCTGTTGAATAATCCTCTGCCGACGCGCTTTGCACGTTGAATTATTCATCGAGAAATTGCGATGGGTATATTACGCCGAGGAAAATAATCCAATGCCTTGTTACTCTTAGCGATTCCTCTTTACAACGTGTAATATCCCATCCTCTCTCCCGCGATACCGTAGTTAACACCGCGAATAATATTCCATCAAGGGACGTGAATCTGTGCTCTGAATATATATATATATATATATCCGTTTTCCCCCTCGATTCCCTTCCCAATAAGTCGTCCCGCAGTGCGAAGAGTGCATCGAGATAATTGCTTCGCGAACTCCAGAAGGCGTGAAAGTTCCGGCTAGTTCGTGGTCGCCCGTGTGACCGCGGGTGGTTCATAACCGCATAAAAAAAAAAAATCGTCGCATGAGAACCCGAGAGTTGCATAATTTACGCAAGAGCGAATCCGATCGGCCCAACGATTGTCAAACGATTCGTGGTGTAAATTGAAGGAAAAAAAACGAAAAAGATGAAAAAGAAAAAAAAATTGAACTGCTCGCACGTTCGCACACTCTTCACTCTCTCTTTCTCTCGCGTAGTCACCGGCGGCAGCAGGTTTCTAACTTTTAACGGTTCCTCTCAAAGGGGGGGCGCGAGGCGAGTGAGAGAGCGAAAAGCGGTGAGGGCTTCGTCGCATTGTGAGAAGTGGGTATAAAAATTCCATTCATTTGCATACAGGCTGTTGCCATGCCGCGCACGCGCTCTTGTCCCTTTTAAACGCGAGAGAGATGGAGAGCCAGGTCCTTTTTTTTTACCTATACACGATGTTTGGCTGTACAGAGAGGACTCCGCCGTTCTCAGCTCGTTCTCTATCGTTCCTCGAAACACAGGAGGGCACCTGCCCATATGGCGAGAAGGATAGAGATGGAATGTAAAAACCGAGAGAAACGCGGCCTAGCGAGCGAGGCAAAGAGAGAACCGTCCGAGCGGCCCATCTGGCCACGAGGAAAACACGCTCCGCGCCGAAATAGCTGTCTAAAAGACGCACGAAACGCGTCCTGTCCACCCGACTATCGTGTCCCATGGATCACTCCGGTAGCCAAGGGCCTCTCCTCAAAACTCATATCTTTCTCGTTTGCTTAACCATCCGTCCGTTCGTCCTCTCGCCCTTTGTGCCATCGACGCGTGCCGTCGCTCCGTCGATTTTGTTCATATTTTACCTCCCCTCGCAACATTGGATTCCAGAGACGGCATAGTCGAATATCGCTAGATCGTTTCACGCTAGAAAAGCTCCTTCGTATAATTATTGAATAGCCCTAAATTCTAGACATCTAACCCTCCATTCGGAGTCACGATCGTGCAGCGCACCGAATCTTGTGTTCTGTTTGGTCCGCGACAGCGTCTGGTAAAATGTTCACTGCGGGGTGTCCGAGGGAATGTTCAATTGGAAAGAAATTTTCGAGGTTGGCCGGAGGGAGTCTCGAGATTATTCTCCAGACGCAATGTTGAACCCCCTTTTCTTGCACGCTCCGCTCGAGAGCGTTATCGCTCCGGCGTCTTTCTTCGGGGCACACTCGAGGACACATATCGCGATTATGCACAATAGGAATTAGGCAACAGGTTGCCCCGGGGTTTATTAGGCTGCGATGGCGAATCAGTCGGCTCCGGTGAATATGCGGTGCGCGGGGCACAGGAGCAGGCAACGAGCCAGCCAGGCATCGGGGGGGCCCCCTTCGCTCTCGAGTACCCGTACTACCGCTCTACGTGGATAAGCCTTAATGGCAGCGATTTGCATAATTGCGATAGCAGCGATAAATCGTAAACCCTCCCTCGGACCTGCGGCTTTCGGTCACTCGTTTGTTTCGTTCGGAGTCGAATAAAAAAAAAACAGCAAGCGTCCGACACACTGTACACCTGTCTCGTAGTATCTTTAATTATGAGTTTCAATCGCGGCTTTAAAGTCCAACGGTCGCGACAAACAATTTTTTATTAACACCAGCCAGGAGACACTCGATACGCCGATATCGAGTTTCTGTCCCAAAGGACGCGAGAATGTATGCATAATACATGTGCTAGATATGTATCCGATGTATCGAATGTTTTGGCGGTTGCTTGGGCTATAATTATATTCTATGTACAAGTAGTAAATACGGTCTGGTCTATGCATCATTAACATAGATTGATTGATTTGCCTGCCGATCGGGTGGGCCATATTCACCACTATTACGCGATATATAGAACTTTTGGGGAGAACATATTACACTCATATATATATATTTTTAAGGTGGGCTCGTATATATTGAATCTATGAGAAACAGGTTTTATGTACTCGGGAGGACAATTATACCGTCGTATAGTCGATATAACGGTGGAGAAAAGACACCCCTCGGCGATACATAGAATCTTTTAATTCGTCGGGTTTATAGCGTTCAGGTAGAGCCTCTCCCGCGGCTCGAAAGAAGAGAGACGGGCAAATATGAAAGGATATATTAAAGTGCGTGTACTACACGCGAGGATGAGAAACGACCGTTGGTTCTCTTCTCCGCTGTTCTCGTCATACTGTTGCATTATACCCTGCAGTATAATACCTGGAATTTATCCGTCGATGAACGGACAGGGTCACGGGTCACGCGAGGAAACCTCTTCGAAGCCGCACTCGATCGTTGCGAGCGGGCTTGTTAAACGATCGTTGGACAACCACGAACGATAGACCGTCGAAAAACGGGCGGGCAGTCCTTCAACTTGCGAAGAACACAAGAGATCCCCGAGTCCGATTCGACAACGATACCATTGCGGCATACCAACCGTACGGGCTCCTATAACTACCCTCGAGGAAAATAATTCACCCGGGATTCTCGCACAGGACACTCGCGAAGGGGACGAGGGCGAGGGAAGGAAGACGGCGCGATGAAAAAGAAAAAAAAATAAAATAAAGAAGCAACGAGAGCAGGAAGAGGAAGAAATATAAGTCGTTGCGAGGTTCTCGACGACAGTTGGAAGAAAAGTGGATTGTCGGAGTCCGGTTTTTTCTTTCTTTTACTGTTGCGTTAAACTGCTGTCACTCATCGACGGGTCTTTCCTCGAGCCAGTCTGCGTACTCTCGTCATACACTCTTGAGACGAAGCCCTTTTCTTCCACTCGAGAGGGCTTTCTGCCGTTTTTTTGAGAACTCCAATTATCCGCACGTTGATCGCGACGAGGAGGCCGTAGAAGTAAATTGTATAATGGAAACTCGCGAAGTACGACTGAGAGGGTGACGATGAATTGGTGGAGTGCGAAGTTTCGTCGAGACTTATACATTTTTCAGGCATTAACGACCCTGCGGAATTGCATGTCTGCTTGTTGAGTTACTGCCTTTTACGGATTCTCTCGGGGTAGATTTTACTTACACAGTGGCGTCGGCGAAAAGAAACCGAAAGAATTCGATTTTTTTACTGTAAGACTTTTAGCGGTCTTGGATTACAAATGTTTTAATATTAACTGATACTATTTAAAAGCACTACACACTACCAGTATTGTACACACCTCGTTCGCCCCGAACACAAAACCGATGTCAATTTTGCCCCAAATTTAAACCGAAAATTGATAAATGCCAACATTTTATTTTCCTTCCGCATGACCGGAGTTTCTCGTGAATAGAACTCCCTGTTTCCAGCCTAGTCCGACAAACAATCAGCGAACGAAATAACATCGACAACAATGCGTTTCGATATATTTAGGAGACACATCAGTGCGCGCTAGAAGAAGAAACGAGGGCTCCACAGGTATAAATGATATCGAAATGGATCGACCGTTGATCCTCGCTTGTGGCTCTTCGCGCTCTTCGTCTCGCATCTTTTCCGCCACAATAAATATATATATCCTCGAATAAAACCGTGGCATTGAGATCGCACTCGACGAAACAGTTTTTACCGGCTCGTGCCCTCCACGCGTACCTAGACCGGGTACCTAAAGAACATAAGGAGCGCAAAGCACAAGAGCCTCCGCGTACGATCCCACTGTCTCGAGGTAACAAAGAATAAAGAAAGAAAAAGAAGGAAAAAAAGTGGGCAAAGGGAATAATCGAGAGGAAAGAAAGAAGAGACGACGTAGAAGTGTATGTACCATGCGCAGAGAGCGCAAGGAGAGATCCGCAGGAGGGGGCTTTAAACAATAAAAAGAATAAGGAGAGTCTGGCAGGAGTCTGCGCGAGGAATCCCAAGGACTTCAAGGTCCGGGACCGTGAATCCTCTCTCCTGGCTCTGGCTCTCTCTCGTCGAGGGACGAGATCCTATGGTCGAACAAGTTTTCGCGAAGTTCCCGTGAGGGAAGGGACGCAGTCTCTCCTTCTTGTTCGGAGGGTTGCTAGGCGAGAGGCAACTCTTGCACGGTCGTGCCGCGAGAAAGAGAGCCGACCGGGAGAGCAACATCGGATCTTTGGGACCGGCGAGTTTTTCGGGACTTGCTGGGCGGTTGAGGCACGGGAAGAAGGGGAGGGCAGGTGAGCGATCCCTGGCTCTCTTTTCTCTTCGAGCTTCTCTTTTTCGCCCGCTGTACCTGCGATCCCTTTTCACGATCCGAGCGCAAACAACCCTACCGAAAAACCCCGGTCCGGGCGTACACGACTGTGTGTATTTTCTCTAAATCTTTGCAGGGACTCGCTCACACGAATATATATACACACCGGCTAAGAATAATTCGACGATTGTGTGAATTATTTGGGGGTGCGCCGAAGTCTTACGCGTACATGTGTGTACTTCTTCCTTCCGAGCGCGTACACAGCCGATCGGCGAGAGTGGTCCCAAAAATGGCTCCTATTCATCCACGCTACCCTGGAGTCTTAGCCCGTGTCGTGCCGCGCCACGTTCTCTATTTCTCTCTTTTTCTTCTTTCACCCCACCCTCCTTGGCAATTTTCGTCACAGCAGTGTGTACTGTAATCTCGGTCCTCGCGTCGTCTCTCTTTCACTCTCGCTGTGCCCCGGACGTTCTGATTTATATTGGATTGACCCCGGGGCACCTTTCGAGGTGCCATTTCCCTCTCTTTCGCTCTCTGTACGCAGCTCTCTACCGCTCGCTCGAGAGCGTGGATAAGCCACGACACAGGAGCACCACCGAGGACTCCGAGAGTCCACGGGGCGATATAGAAAAAGAGGGCAAATGGGATAGACGAGAGAGACGGAAGGGTGGTAGAGTGGAGGGGTCACACAGGATTCAAACGACTACCATAATCAAAGGTGCATTCAGAGCGAGAACTCTCCATACAAGGCTCAACGCACGCTCGCGAGCCATACGTTTTTCGCAAGAGGGTCGAAATGTATGAGAGAGAAATATATGTTATGGAAAGGAGATGGATATATATATGTATATACGGGCAACGAGAGAGTCGTGAAACACGTAGTAGAGACAGCTTAGCTCTCGTTCTCTCATACTCGCTTACACTATTTGGAGCACACCTGCCTCAATGTTCGCGTTCCCATGCCGCGAAATTTCTGTACCGGCTACCGGGGATTCTCGCTCCTTTTTTTTACCGCGCTCCGCTCTTGGGTCTCGCTGTGTATGGTGTCCCCCCGCGAGAATTCTGGCACCCTTTGCAGTTCCAGTGTCTTGGGCGCGACTTGTTTTTGGCAACCCGATTTTTGCATACGGTTATATAGCGATTTGACGAATACTAAGGAGCGAGCAAAGAAATCATATGGGAATAGAGGAAGAAAAAAGTAGTGAGAAGAGAGCCCAGTCTTTGGTCAAAGGGGCGGGCAAACGGTCGCGCGTGTGCGCACACAGAGAAGACCAAGGTGAATAAGGTCCTTGAATAAGGTCGCTCAAACTCTACCACTCTCTCTCTCTCTCTCTCTCTCTCTCTCTCTCTCTCTCTCTCTCTCTCTCTCTCTCTCGGCGCCCGATCTCGAACAGATTTTTCGCATGGCTCGTCTCTCTCTCTTGAATTCGTACCCGCCTATCTCCTTTCGTATTCTTTATCGTGTTGTGAAGCTCTTGTATTTGTTTGTATGCATGTATGGTTTACGCTGTGCCGCCATGCATATCAGTCACCCAGACATCTTTGATACGTATTCTCTCTCCTGCATTCGCGCAAGAGTTAGTCGCCCGACCGAGAGGAAAGAAGGGAGAAAGAATCGAGGCAGAAGATAAAAAGGAGAAAGGAGGGAGAAAGGAGCGAGAAAGGTTGCACAGGCTTACCCAGTACGGGGCCGAAAATATAGAGTGCGAGACAATGAGCCCGAAGTGAGATAGAAAAAGAATTGAAAAGCGATCCCGCGGAGAAACACGCCGAGGAATCGTTTAAATGGAAGTCGGAGAGCCGAGTCCTTTTCGGTACTCTTCCTCTCCGCTGGCCGAGATCAGAGTCGCCTTACCTGGGGACTTGTCTCGCCAACGTTCTAAGCAACGTCCTGTCCAGAGAGCGAGAGCCACAGCGGTGTCTCGGTAGGAGAGGAAAGATTTCGGGTGAACGTGTGCTAAAGTATTAGTAGAGGAGTTTGTATAGGATCCGGGTTCTTCCGTTCGTTCTCGACCAGCTTCTTTTTGTACTTTTCTCTCCGTACACCTCGTCTCCCTCGCTCTCGCACAGCTTCCAAGTGGCCGCTCCACAGGCAGATGTACTTCGCGAGCGCATGCGCTTCATGCCTTTTTGTACTTTTGCCATCTCGTTCGTTTCCTCTCTTTTCGAGATTTCTTTTTCTTTTTTTTTGTGGGTCTCTCTAGCCATTCGCCGGTAGGACTGTAGGGCCATAGAGGCCGAGAGTAGCTCGTGCCCGTACTCCACTAAAATTCTGGACTCGCAATCCGGCAACGTCCTTAGAAAACGTTACCGCTCCCTTTCTTGTACTTCGGAGCTCCCACCGCGCGTGACACTTGTCTGACTTTTTCTTTTTTTTCTTTTCTTTTACTTCTTTCTTTCCCTATTCTGATACACGCGACACATCGACCAACGTCCGGCCAACAGACCGTAGAGAGACAGTGTCCCTCCAAATGTCGTTAAACTTTTACGACACATATTTTCGTGCATTGCGGCTGTCGCGTTTGCTTGACACCGTCGGGATCTACTTTTACCCACTTTCTTGGTCTCATCTCTCGACACGTGGTCACACGTGTCAAGTCGAAGGGTTATGTTGACTGTTTCATAAAGTCTGACCGTTGAGTTTCAATTCCGGGAAAAAAGGTCTGCTTCGTTATCCCTCATTTTTTTTTTCTTCATATTTTGTGGAGAGAGGGAATTTCCCCTCAAAGTTTACAGTATTTAAGGGTTCAGTACAGGAGGGAGCGAATTACCCCTTACATCTCGAGAGATAAATGATTGTCAACTTTTTTTTTCAACCCGCCGTGACGATGTTCACTTCTAATTTGAAGACAGAGCATTAGAGTCAATCGTAACATGATTTTTCATCGTGTTTTTTCTTCGCGTCGACTTTGAGGCTCGAGCCCACTGTTTATCCACCTCTCATATACATATTTAGGCGACACCTCTTGCAACTTCGTCCCGAGTCTCTCTGAAGGGTTAAACACGTGTTTTTTTTTTTCGTACTCTAAAAACCCTTGCCCTCACCGATGACGAATCAATTTTGTTTTTCACATCCTGTAGTCTGATTGATTATCGATGGATGTCTATAAAACGATTTAGAGAGACAAATCTGAGCCGTTCGAGCGTTGAAGATTAATCGATTATTATTCCTCCGACTCGCTTGATATTGAGCGATGATAAACCGGATTTTTAGCGCTCGCAGCATGTTATTTCTATATTATATATACTCCCTGGGAATCGCGATTGCCATGTCCGATAAAAGAAACGAATTCGTCGCGGTTCGGTTAACATTTGCATGCACATGCGAAAAATAAAAAGAACATGCGAGAGCCATCGTGGGCTCCGCTGTATTGGAGGGCACAAACGCCAAAGGCAAGTCGTGGAAATCCAGATCGCGAACTGATTAGCATATGCGGTCGTCGCAAATGAATGGGAAAAAAGAAAAGGAAGAAAACGTAAGTGGAGAATCGCGTCAGATAAAGCGCCGCGGCTTCGCGAACGAAGGTACGAGAGGGAAAAAAGTGTTCGGAGAAAAAAGAAGGTGGAAGGCAAATCGCGCAACCCCTCTCACCCATGCGTGATAGGAGGTAACGTACAGGTACGCGGGAACCTGGGACTTTCAGTCGTTTCGCGAAAGGATATATTACTGTACGTACCCTGGAGTATAATGCGTGCTCTATAGCCGCTAATAAGTGCAACCGTCTTCACGATCATTAGAACGTGAATCTTTCTAGGAGAACACGGAATCGCCGTTGAAGTTTCTTGTTAGGGTATTTAACTTACGGGCGCATTTTTGATACCTATATTGCAGAGCAATCTTCGACGAATCCTTCGATTAGGATTTGCGAACGTCAATTCTATTGGACTACGTCGTTGAACTTCAAAATCTATCATTGATCATTGATATCTTTAACTATTGCTATATCGGTCTTTATATTAAATGATCTTTTCGATACTGATTTTGTTGTTTGATACACAACTGGTGTTAATTTGTATGTATCCAGCGTAAGACTATGATATACAATGATTACTATATAATTAATATATGATAATCTTTTCATGGGTAATTATAGCGACGCCGTAACAGTAATTGGAACATGCAAGTGTAAAGATTACTTTTGGAACCACATTTCTCCAAAAATGTTTTTACACTATCTTCGATGGAATGTTTTTTTTTTGTTTTTCTTATAATGAACAAACTGTACTCACTGCGCAACTCCTGAAGAACAGCTTCACTGATTGTACATCCAGAACTGATGGTGTGAAATCCTCTAACGTGTACGACACGCAACACTCGATTACAGTCTCTTGGTTTCCTTCTTATTCTCTTCTTACAATTAAATAAAATCGACGAACGATCCGAACGGTATTAATACTAATAATAATAAACAAAAACTATATCGGGCACTCCACGATCGTCGCAAGGTAGAGTAGACTAGAATGGTGGAGGTAGCAGCATGGCAACCTCGAGCGCGAATCTTCGATGCGTCCCGGCGCGGCAACGGTTAGTACTTAACTGACGTGGTGGGGATTTCCGAGGGGCCTTATATAGCCTCTGTCGAGGGGAGGTTTGTGCGGTACAAGTCGCGCCATCGCACAGGTAAGGTTGGATTTTCTGCCACGGGGCCTTTACGATTCACGCGTAGCAGGCCTCGTGACGCGCCGCCGCCACCTTCCCTCTCCTCGTCTTTTGGACTCGACCTGACCGTTCGGCCACCACTCCAGTCCGGCCCGGGGTCCCCGGGTGATACAGAAAGGGACAACGCACGCACACAAGGATCCCAACAATAAACCTCTACAGTGGGTGACTTGGGATTATTATTATTTTTTTCCTCATTTCATATTTTCTCCCCGTATATTCACCGCGGAAAATATATTGAATAAACCTTGTATACACAGTGTCCTTCGTGATCTTCGGGTCAGGTCAATTTCGAGTACTGCCGCAGCGTGAATATGCAATTTTTTGTTATTTTTCTTTTTCGATCGAAAAATTTTCCGGCGGGTGGACTTTTTTTTGCTCCGAACGAATATTTTTTGACCGGCTCTCAATCGAGTTCCGTTCGAATGCCTGAGGGAGATGATGTGTAGATTTTTTTTTCTGCAAAGCGAGTGCAGATGCCTGCGCCATTGTGCCTTTTGGATTAGAGGGCGGATAGTTGATTCGGCCTCGAGAACGATTCATCGGATTATTGGATCAGCGAGAGGTAATTATGTATACGGTAGTAGACGAGATCTTTCTTTGCCTTTCTTCGGGGGCACGAGAAGATCGGCTTTTCGAAGCGACCGAAATCCGCGTCCCAAATATCTGTCGTAGCCGCCGGCACGCGAGACTGGGCGCCTCGGCTGCTGCACCCTGAAGAGAGTGCACGAGTCTGACGGCGCGCGCTCCTCTTTCACGGAACGATCGATCTTGATCCCGTCACCACCGAAGAGAATCCTTGAGGAAAGAAATAGAAAAAAAAATCCGGCTCTCCGGAGAGGTCTATTGAAGAGACTCAGGTAGGCTCGCAGTCGTGGATATTCACCTCCGGCTCTCCACTGCGCAAAGGTAAAAAGCCCGCTCGACTCCCCCGCACGCGACGAACGTCTTCCCTCTGGAAAGTTAAATAAAAAGTTAATAAAAAAGTTAAACGAAAAAAAAGAAGAAAATTGGGATTGGGATAGGCACACGCTACACGGACCAAAAAAAAAATCTGTTCATCTCTTCTCTACGCAGCTGGGTATCAGCCTCGTACATTTTCGCCTTCTTCGCTAAGGAAAGCAAATGGACTGGATTAAAATTTGTGAATATGAGTTTTATATATTCGTCGAGTATTCCAAGCCTTGCCAAAAAAAGGAATGAAAATAAAAAAATGCTTTTCGACCCCATGACTCGGTCTTAAAAAGATTTAACATTTTTTTCTCTCTTTTGGCCCGGCTCTTCGAGTTTCTTTATTGCGAAGCTGCTTCGCGTGCTGTCACTCGTGCTAAATCAAAAGGTCTCGCCCGTGTGTCACGCGCGGACAGGCAGCCGCGCACGGCAAAGCTCCCGCGGAGACCGGAAGTGCGAATTGTCCCCGTGGCCCAGGCCCGCTTCTCGCTCTATCCGTACGTTCGTCTCCGTCGATCTTTCGAGCCAACCGCATTAACAAAAGATTCCTCGCTCCTTACCGCTGCCACCGTCACTGTACTAGTTTCTGCTCTCCTTTCACGAGCGACGTCTCAGAAGAGAACCGCGGCAATCTCACGGCCGTTAAACCTTCCAAGGAAACGCTAATCCCTCGCATAACTTCCCCTATTCGACTTTCGAGTCGGGCTTCTCCCTTGTCCCCTAGAAACCCGCCTAGCTAAGAAATAAATCGTAGAAACGAAACTCCCCCGCGCGCACGAGCCTCTGTTCGGAGAGAGAGAGAGAGAGCGTTCCCTTCTTATTCCGACCCAACTTTTTTTCTTTGCAGACTCTCTCGATTTTTTCATTCATTCGTTCGTGCGGCTCTCGAGTCATAAGGCTGCCCGTAAGGTCGAACGGTCCAATTACTCCGACAGATTCGGAGCGTACGTAGAGACGGACCGTGACCGTCTGCAATATATTCCGGTAACGACGGAAACGGCCTTAAGAAAAACCACGAGCGTCAGGAACTCTACTGGAGCAATGGAAAACCACCCTCTAACTCATCATGATCTCCGCTATCCCTCACTCTCCATAGCGGATTCTGGATCGGCCACTCTTGACGCTACACATCTTCGACGATCTATTCAAGACGATCCGAATTCCATTTCCGAAGTATCTGGTACCACCCTATCTCTCGTAGGTTCGTATATAGATGAAAAGATGGAAAAGAAAGCTGAGAGCCTCACTGACAGATGGTTTCCACTGTCCTGGCTCGAAATCGATATTCATATACCTTCAATGTGGAGTAATCTCTTTGCTCCATCTTTCTTCTGCTGGAGAACCATGTAAAAAGAATCTGATCTACAATAGACTCGTGGCAGATCTGTTATGTGCGTCTACTAAAAATCCGCCTGCTGGCGCGATTGCAGACGTACGATATGGATTTCGAAAATAACTGTTAAGTTTGTACGTTGGCTTGGATTTATGTAGTCTTAACTGTATGGTCGATAGCCTATCGTGGATAGACTTCACGCCAAAGTCGAGTCGATTGTCGACATTAGTCGATAGAAACCGAAGTCTACATAGTTTGTTGTACAACAGTTTGTAGCAGATAAGCTTCATTGAAGTAAATGAACGTACGGTGCAAAGTCTATAGAATGCCGACTCAAATCTATATAGACTGAAGTCTACTTACATCATGGACTTATGTAGACGAATGGCAAAACAGTTCATCTTTACCAATTTTTCGCGGGACAAAAAAGTCTCATTACAAATGGAGAACACTGGACCGTTTTGCCCCATCCTTTCCTGCAGCTTCACAAGTTGAAACCGTGAAATTGACCGACTTGATGCGTATGAATAGTATCAATGCCACCCGCTTCGAACAGGGTTTGATGGTATCGGTTTAATTTTACCATTAGCAGTTGCGTTGCAGTTACAGTTCTGTCTCCGATTCTCCCTCGAGTTAATGCACTTTTTTTTCTAACCGTAGCTTTTTCGTGAAAACGCTAAACCGTGATGAATGTTCCGGGTACCGCCTCGCAGCATTGACGCGCCGTCAAAAGCGATTTGTACTCGTCAATCGAAACTCGGCCACGCGCTCCGCTCACGAGCCTCTCTGTCCTACGGGTGCCCTAACTTTGAAAGCTAAGCCCCGACCACCAGAGCGAGCTTTGTACACATCTCTACGGCATGAACCTACGGCAAGGGTGCAAAGCGATTTTTTTCCCTGTTTGATTAATTTTTACGAGACCTCGATCTGCGAAAACTAGGCGTAGGCTCTCGTCCCAACGCCCATATGAATTCAGAATTTGTCCCGTTTATCGAGCGGTGGGCTCTCGACGAGAGAAATCTCGATTTTCTTAGTCAAAGCCGCCGGGGAGGTTTTACCCGCAGCCCCGTATAATAGCACTGCCAACATTGTTAGACCTTCAAGTAACGCTTGCGCACGTGAAAAACTATACCGGAACACGCTATGGGTGATTTGAAAACACGGGTAGTTGCAAATCGGCTCGATTTCTCAAGATCGTATTCGCTCGAAGCGAGGTCTGAGCCTCGTTTGGGGCCTTCGAGGCAGTGTTTTTCCTACGTTTCCACCAAAAACCGAGAGCTCTGCGCGATTCGTTCTCCACCGTTTAAATCGCTCAACGCTATTTCCGTACCATAGTTTCTCTTGGAATCGTGGATTCCACGAGTATGAGGTAACACGGTGAGGATTCGTTATACGAATCGATCAAACATAGAAAAGGGAATTCGGCACAATGATGTAAACGTGAAAAATCAAAGTCCCAGGAGCCGTATTTTCTTTACATTATGTAGCGGGCATGGAGCGAGAGTCCACGGTAGGGATATTTTTAAAAAGTTTCTGTATGCACAGGTCTCGGAGCGAATTATCGCCGAGTTCGTGTGGACCCTCATATTGCTTTATGCTCTCCTTATTTACTTAGGGGAGGAGGGGGGGGGGAGAGAAGGGGCAAAACGGACTACTCTAATTAATTTTTCGTGGGTTATAAAAAACAAAGTCTCCTCTTGACAAGTGGTTTAATCGTTTTTATCGGCAAAAAAAGTTGTATACAAAATCGCATGCGGGTGGTTGTTCCTAACGGTGTGATGATCGTACAAAAAAAAAATGCACATTTTCGTAGGTAACAAATTTTAGAAGAAGTTTCGTTTCTTTCAATATTATTTTTCTTCAATATATTCTATTAAAAAAAATGGAACCACTCCTACAATTTTTTATAATTAGATCTGGAAACCTTTTCACAGGATCACAACATTTTTATATGCCTTCTTCTACTGATAAAAAAAATAAAAAACGTTTTATTTTTTCTTCACAAAATCGTCGCAACCCGCCCTTAAGTGGAGGACACGGTTCCGTTTTGACCCACTCTCCTCTATCCCTCTTTATCCCCATTTGCCGTCACCTTACTTTTCGGTAAAAGCCGCTTTCTCCTCCCGAACGACAATGTGTCGCCTCAGGAAGCTCGGCAAATATTTTTCTTATTTCTAACGAAACGAGCGAGAGATTCCTCGTACACTTTATTCAAAATTCATGCATGCACATGGTGCATGTACGCGGGTCCTGAAAATGCTATCCGCGGCAGTGTAGGGAGCTCGTAAAGCCGGCGATGCGGGACAGCTGCCGCATCATTTGACAACAAGACCATGAGAAGACTTTTGCGATCCTACAGGTAGCGTTAACGCTCGGCATGAAACTTCTATGATCTCGCTGTTGCGTCATGAATTGTTTCGTTACTTACGTTTATGAGTCGCAAACGGCACGAACGAGAGAGAGAGAAAGACTTGGGGGCCCCGCATGATCAAAGTTCAACTGCTCGTGCGCTTGTAATTGCATATTGCACACCTTTCATTGTCAGTTGGAGTATTCGAACGCAATTTTCTTTTTTATAACAATGAAAGGAGTGAAATGGCACGCGCGTCGGCCGGTAATGTATATCGGCGAACGTAAAAATTATAAGCGCACGCGGTCCCGCATACTTGCATTCCTAGTAGAGGTTAGATTAATGGATTCGTTGACGAGCGACCGGTGGAAAACGTGAGGAGTGAAAAAAGAGACAACAAAAAAAAGAACCGTGAACGTCTGGTGCGTCGAGGCACGCGCTTGGTAAAACCATGGTTGACATATGTCGCCTAAGTACAGGCAATTACGCACGCGTACGCGTCACACGTTATCGATAATTACACAGAGCGTACAACAATTGTTCCTCAATAGTCATATAATGACTGTTTCAGCGAGTCGTAAAAAAAAACGGTCGGTCAAAATGAGTAACGATTGTCTATCGGAATGAAAGAAGGGTGAAGGGACACCGCGCTATCGTATCTTTGGTCTTGGATCCATCGCGCACTATTATTTTCGCATTTATCTGTATTTAGTCGATCGTTATCGTAGGTCGAATCCGTTTCCAGCTCGATTTTTAGAACACGCGGTAAAAATAGAAAAAATTCTCCAAAGAACAGACAAGCTCGAGTTCGGGAAGCGTAACGCGCAGTCCACGATGCGTAAAAGTGAAATAGATAAATGGAACTTTTAGTATTTTTTTTTTTTTCGGTGGAGAAAGGAGTTTCGGGCTATGCGCCCGGTTTATCGATGATCTAGAACTAACATGATGCGCTAACTCAATGACCCCGTCATCGTCGATCAAAATCGACGCTAATGCGTCCCGGAAAAATATAAAAAAAGAAATGGTCTCACCCATGGAGCCACATCGTTTCCAAAATTTTCTATCCCTCGCCCGCCGCATCGTATCTCTCTCGCTCTCATGCACGCGGGGATACGATACTCGTGCGCTCCGCTCTTCCTTCACCCTTGCGCAGCCCGTGTCATGGAAAAAATTGGTGTATATCTGGAGGGGGGGGGGGGGGGGAGCTGAATCGTCCTCTCTCACCTGATTCTCTCACTTCATTTCTCATCCCCACTCTCTGGAATGAAGCAGAAGGTGACAGCAGGGAAAGGTGAGAGACAGCAAGAGCAGCTTTTTTTGATGGTAAACGCGGAAGAAAGGGGGTAGAAAAAACTAAAAAAAGCCAACGAGCCACAAATGCCACGCTGACGGATCACCGTTTTTCAGGAGAACAGTGAGTTTTTTTCTCGCTGCTACCACTCGGTGTCCCAAATTGGAGCGTCGAATTTCGCGCATCCCTATAACTATATCCACACATAACTAGAGAGCCCATCGGGGTTACACTCTTCACGAACAGCAGCGTTGCACATCAATTGTTGGAATTCGGATCTGCGGAAGTGATTCGGGGTTAGCTGGAAAAAGCTGCTGGAAAAAAAAATCATTTTTGTGAGACCTCAGATAAGCAGAGCTCCTCATAGGAATCCATCTTCGCCACGTACACGCACACACACACAGACAGTCCACAATCTAATCCTCGAATCGCCGGGTCGACCGTTTTCTTGTGTCAAATTTCACGAAACGTGACGTGACCCTCCTGCTCCTGCACACGTCAATCATTTGACAATCACTTCTGACTCATGGACCGGCGGATTTTCTGCATTATTCATTATCATTTTAACCGATTTTTATTACTTAAATAGTCCGCATTAGAACTGTTAGATTAATTTTTAATCAGTAATAGATTATTATTATTCGATTACGGGAAAAGCCGCGAAAAATCAGGAAATCTTTCCACTGTTTTAAGTGGCCACCGTGCATGTGTATTTTTTTAGGTTTGATAGATAGATTTTCGAAATTATGTTATAAAGATTAACCGTGAGTCTGACTGCATGTGCATGGGAGTGTGTGTGTGTGTTTTCATAAGCCGTCCGTACATGTCTTCCACTCTGTCCGGCGCAACTACGAGGGACGGGTTCCTCTCGGCCCAGTTGGCCGAGTAGACGTGTGTACCAGTTCGCGTCGGTGCATCGAGCGCGTTCCCACGTCCGTCACGTCACGTTTCTTCTCGATACGAGTCTGCGCCAACCACCAGACTCAGCACTATGTATCCTGTCCGTATAACATTGAAACTATACTTTCTCCACGAAGGGCGAAAAATGAAGAAAAAAAATGGACTCACGTTCTCTCACCTTTCATTCATCCCTTACGTCTCTATTTAGGTTACGTGTTTCGCCCCAATAACGAAAATAGCAGGACAAAAAAGCTTCCACACACACACACTTTTGTGTATATATATATGTCAATCGGGATTGAAAATATGAAAGGAATCGATGGAAGTCATGGAATCACAGGACCTTTCATATAAGTATTTCACATTGACGAGAACACCTGCCGTTTATACAACGAGCTGTATTTTTTTATTCTACCTCGACAATATTTGTCATTAGCATAGACACAATCTTTTTTATAGAAATTTTTCTTTCTCGTGCCTCTTATATGCTTATAATTATTCAAAAAAAGTAGAAGAGACGCTTTTGTGTCGAGAGAATCAAAAAGGAGAGGACCTAGGCTGGGGTGGTTTGATTATTCTGGAGTAGTATCGCGTGTATGTGTTACGCGACAAGGCCGAGACGAGAGAGTGCCGGTCCGATTTAAATGCAAATAAAATATGCTCGTACAAGCGGAGAGCAGGCAGGAGGTGAAAAAAAAGGTTTTCGAACCCTCGTTTCTTTCTTGCCGTTTCGAAGTCGAGAATGAGCGAGGCACGTCAAACCGATGTACCGGTATCGTCACAGCCCCCGGGCAAGGGTTAAAGAATAAGAAGTAGCCGCGCGGCGGCAGCGCGAGCAAAAATATGGGTCGCGATCGAGTTCGATCTGAAACGAGGGTTTCGCTTTCAAGCTCTCACCCGTTTCCATTGTCCTCGGATGGCCGCGTATATATGCACATGCATTTGCCTTCGACGTATCGAGACACCCTGCATTCATATTTTATTGAAAGCCTCAACAGAAGAAGAAGAAGCATCCAGTCCGGCCCATTCGCATCAATTTATATCCAACCGATCGTTGCATACACGTGCTGCATTATATTCTATTTCTCGCACCGCAGCTATAATACTATACATACGTACAGACGTAATATTATAAAGAAACATAGCCTGAGGGCGGTTCCTATCACGACGATATACGCAAGCGTTTTTTACACTCATAAATTAACCGATCGATCGAGGTTGAATAATATTTGACTAGATCGATCAAACTATATCGATGAATATCAATTGCGGATAATATTATGCTGGATTAAGGGAGGAAATTCGATGAATCTAATGCAAATAAAATTGTGGTTAATTATTTTTTTATCGCTGAAAAAAATATTAAAATATCGTAGGAGTATACATTTTTTTAAAATACAAAATATTAAAAAATGTAAAATAATATAGATATAAAATAATCTCTTCATTATCGTACACGTTCGAACCACCGTTACGAACAAGTCGCATGGGATTTTTCACTCGATTTTTTTTTACACATAAAAAAAGGTGCGAACGATTTTGCTGCAAGTCGAATGGAGTAAGAGAGAACAATCAATTTTTTTTTTCTTTTGGGATGAGGGACTCGACTCACTTTTATGTTGATACCATGATCATCCTTTAACCCCTACCGTTTCTCTATCTTACCGCAATAAAATAATGGAAGGCGTAAAAAATTTGAAATGGCCCATTTGCGCAATAAAGTATAGATTCCGAGATTGGGTAGAGACTCGGTCGAGCACTCTCGATCGCAACGTTACGTGATCCCTGTATCAATCCCTTCGGGAGAGTCCCACAGTTCTCGACCTCGGTGATCCCCGCGAGGCAAGCAATAAAGTTCCTCGTATCGCTGTGCAGCCTCTCCTTGCGTAACTGCAGTTCACTCGTATCAAAACACAAGGTACGAAAGGTAAAAAAGAGCCTCGAGAGTTACGCTTAGGTATTACCTCCCGTGTGTGTTCGATGATAAACATGTCAGCGCTGAAATGGCGAAGGGAGGAGTTGAGAGAGAGAGAGAACAAACGTGAGGAGGGCCAGGAAATATTTATCGGTGTTCCGGAAACTCGAAAGTCTTTGCCCCTTTTTTCCCTAGCCTTTACTTTCCCTTCGAGCACCGGCAGCGGCGCCGTCTCTACCCTTGCGTGTTCTCGGATATTCCCGGCACTCGCACACACACACCCTTAATCGTTGCACATTGTCGCGTTATTTCTGAGCCGTTAAGCCGAGGCCGTGCTGAGAGAGAGAGTGAGCGAAATAAATGTTTTCCCCTGATCGTCGTCCGGGACCGACGTACACGCGAAAAACCTGTGTACTCTTTCACATTTACCCGTCCCTTCCTCGGTAGACACATCCGCACTGCTTTTTCACTTTTTTTGCCCTCGTCTTCGTTCTTTTCACTTCCGCACCTTCACGTTTCCTTCTCGCCCCTATACGTTCACAGTAACAGCCTTTCGCGGCACTCGTACATCGTGTTCTCCAGCTAGCTAGCAGATCTAATGAGGCGTGCGAGACTCGAAAAAAAAATCTTCGTGCCGAACACCCCTGTACGCTGTGCGGCCCTTTGAAAAAATCGTCGAAGAAAGAGACAAAAAAAACAGCGCATCCCCGAAGCGAGAAGGCATGCAGGGTAATTTTTTATTTTCATGCAAATCTGTCCGCGCACCGCTTTGCTCGTTCACCGGTTAAAAGTATCACTCCATCTTCCTCTTTCTCTTCTGCTCCGCTCACTCCCATTTTTTTTCGCGAGACAATGCTTTTTTTTAATTATTTTTTTAGGAATGCGTTTCAGCCTCCTGAGAAATGGCCTCGTATGTTCGCAATTTATTTGCATGCCGCATAGTGTCCGCGACGTAGTAGTCACGCTTGCGTTGTCATGGAATTTAATTCGAGCTAAAAATCAGCTTATCAGTTATCTATATACGCAAACGGGCGTCGTATGAAACACTGCATTTCGTGAAGTCGCAGGAATTCAATGCATTTCTCGTTGTCGGTGGGGTGAAAACCTTCGCGTGGGGTTTATTAATCAATGCAAATTGTCTGCCGACATTCACACGCCTATAGCACAGTGTAATCCATAGGTAAAGCGGAACCCCCCGGACACAGCCGTTGAACAAAATTCCATATTCATGTTCTCCTCCTCCGCGCGCCCGCTATCTCATTACTATTTTAGTTTCGGGAAAATAACATAACACCGTTATAAAGCTATGGCATTCATACTAGACGTGGTGCTTACGAAACAGCAGGAGGGCAGGTGCATTACAGAGTTCTGTGAATCACTGTATTGCACTCGCCATATAATTCACCTTTTTTTTATCAACATTATGCTCCGACAGTGTTCGAAATAACATGGTATAGACACGATTATCCTAGCGCAATTTGGATAGAAGTAGCAGCAGGCCGCAGGTCGAAGTCTCGAGGGGGTGGTTCGACGATGCAGAATAAAAAAAAAATCATTAAAAAAAAAGCAACTGATCGAATCTCACCGCGACGTAACTTTAATCGCGGCGAGCGATCAAACGAATCGAGACTAATAGCGCGCGCACGTGGTCTCCCAGCTCGCTTCCTGTCTCAATAAATCCACGCACAGTGCAGGGCCCTTGATACTGCAGCATTATAGTGGAATAAGAGCGGAATAAGCGTAATCGAGTGGTCGTTGAACTTTGCCACTAGAAATATTCGAGTGCACAGCACCCGCCGGCTGCTGCCGGTAACACTCCTCCGGGGCACGGGAGAGAGATTGTAGATTACCGTTCTGCCTGGTTAATCACCGCACCTTTTCAACCCCCCGTGCGTGTGCACCTAGCGCGCCGGGCTCACTGCATGGCGTTATACAGATTCTTGTACGCCAGTTTACTACATATGTAAAGTGTTTGTAATTAGAATCGAAGCTTCTCGTATATACGTAATTTTGTCAATTTTGAGTTTCTTTTTATTTAGGTAACAAAAATTATCTAATTTTTATGTTTGAAATGATCAAAGATTCCTCATGGGAGAAGCTTTGTTTTCATGAAGAAGATCAAGAATCTATGATTCAAGAACTGCTTCATCGGCCCTTTAAGATTTTATGAAATTTTTAATTTCCAAAGAAATGCAAGAAGAAATTGAAAAATAAAATATCCGTGTTATTTCTCCTACACTGTTGAAAACAATTGTAAATTTCATGTATAATTGTCATGAAAAAAGAATGGACTTTCAGAGTGAAATTAAAGTAAATGATTAAAAGTAAAGTATTTCTAAAGTTTTAAATATACTGTACGTTCATTTTCCATCCCAATTGTACATGCAATTTATTATACAAGATTATGCTTAAAAACTTCCAGTACCAGTACCTTAAATTTTATACGATTTTTTTTTTGTTTTTGCAGTGGTTGTAAATTTTTCATCGTACTCATGTAGTAATATCCAAATAAGAATAGCAGGTATGAAAATATTTAGAGCATAAAGATTACCAAAAATCTTACTCCCTATTTTTCTCTGCGCAGCCGATGATTGACGGGGGTCCCTCCCGACATTTTTTTAGCTTACGTCACTCTGTCACACTTTCCTCGTCACCCCGTCTTTGCACGTGCGCCTTGGCGAAGGGATGATCGTTCTGGGGATCAAAGTGTCGAAGCGTTTTGACGAAAAGGGGTACACTTCTCCAGACTATAATACGGGTATAAGATATGACGTTATGAAAAGAAGTGAAAGGAAAAAAAAACGATTGTATCCTCGAAGGACAGTGATTTTGCTGGGCGTGTCGACCAATAAACGTTTCAATCGTCGTAAGGAGCGAGAGCCGCCTATATATATATTATTCTTCGTATATCATTTCCCAAATGATATTTATCGGTCGTAAATAATATTTTTGCTTTCTTTTCTTTCTGGTCACCCGAGCCGCCAACCGAGCGCGACCACGTTTCTCGCCTCCGTTTCCGCGTTCTTATACAGAGGACCTCCGAACCTCCCGGGAAATCGGACGGAAAGGCTTCTTTATTGCCGAGCACAGAGAGACGCATCTCCCGATGCCTCCAGGGCGATGAATTTAATGAGGCGAAAGAGTTGCACGCAGCGAAGCGTTCGATGACAGGGAAAAAAAACGGTTCTTCAGAGGATGCTGAGTCGATCTCACCCCTGGTCTTTTTTTTCGTTTTTCTCACTCTCTTTCGTGGATAATTTCGATTGTAGAAGTTCACACGACTCTATGTGTATCCGGGCCACCCTTTCCACTATCGATATTTCCTCTGATTTTTAATTCTCAGATGTGTGTTCACAGTAGAATCACACAGCATGTGCGCCTCGAGTGACCGGAATGTTCTCAAATTTGTTTTTTTCTTTCACTTCCATAACATCTCTGTTTTGATTTCACCACTCGAAAGGGAAGAGCCCGAAGTAGAAGTCTGTGTGAGGACAATACTTCTCATCTCTATGTGGGGTTGCCGTCGTTTCCCGGACGACGCGATCATGCTCGATGACACAGAGAGGATCAAGGGAGAAAAAGCGGGAGAAGGAGGAATGAAAAAAAAAACCGTAAAACCAACTCACGACCACCGAACAGTACGGAGAGCAGCGAAGAGAGATTGATCCGTACGATACTCTACGAAATCAGTGTCAGTCTGTCTGTCCGATGCCAGTGGCGCGTAAGCGTGCAGAATTTTCCTTTTTTTTGTGTAAAAAAAGGGTTTGAGAGGTGTCGGAGCAGCGCGCGGTCTATTTTTTTTTTCACCTTTTTGTCTGATTCACAATGGAAAAACGGCGTTTGGGACGTCGTGTTGGCCACGCATGTGCGGAGCGCACACGCGAGATTACAGTCGGTAGTTTTCTATACTATACAGCCACTATATCCACAAAGAACCTGCGTGAAGCAGTTCATAGCCTATGAACATGCGGTTCGCTCCGTTTTCCGAAATAGTCGCGTCATCGCCGATCTGGGGTAACCCTTCGATTTATTTGCCGTTTGTTAAATTTCGTCAGCACGAAGGGGGTCGCACGAATCACGGTTTGCGACCGCTCGAAGGCGCAAGAGCGGAGGGAACATAAAAAAAAAAATCGGATAAAAATCGCTCCGTCAGCAGAACGCAGGAACGGTAGCGCCGGTAGAGTTTCTCCGATTTTTTCGATGTATGTCACGTATGTGCGAGTGTGTGTGCCCTGATTCTGTGTTTCCCCACATCTCTCGATCGGATCCTTAACGAATCGCAGAAGGGTTGAGAAAACTGTTTACTTCGACGGTGGCCACAACGCTTGAACGAGCGGATCGCGATAAAAGGATCTACTTTCTTCATCCCCCTCGCACCGATCGTCCGGGGTGCGTTCCTTGCGCCGCTGCAACCCTCGGACTCGCGCCGCTCCGAAGATTTTATCGCGAGAATGCAGCGACTCGCCGAGAAATCGAGAGTGAGAGCGAGATAAAAGTATCCCTCGTATGTCTCTTCGATCTCAGCATTCAGAGAGCGCGGGGCATTCAGCGGGAGCAAAGGCACTCGGTTTATGCGGCGACCCTGAAAGAGAAACAAGTTTCTCTCGGGGGCTCGAGAGGCTAATTATTTTTTTCGTAAAAAAAGGGTTGCCGGCAGAATGCGAGGTGCGGCGAGAATGAGGCTGCGAGGGGTGCCCACGTCACTACTCTGAGGGACGAGCCCGCGTCCGAGGTCACAAAAGCGTATATACATCGAGCTTCGTATATAATACCTTTGGGAAAAAGCGATCGAGATCACGCTTGTTTTCAAACACCGTTGTTACGACACGTCTGACCCCCATTGGGAAAAACCCCTTTTGTAAGGCAATCGCCGAGACGATCTCTCACACGCTACGAGATCAACAAATTTTCTTCGCCTCAACCCTTTTACTCACGAATTTTATAGCGCGGTTTTTTAATGCTCTTCCGCGTGTCACCGCAACACCAAGATAATATCTTCTATACATATGTATATGTATAGATGAAATTTTATTATTTTCTTTGCCGATAAATCGAAGCGTTGTTGAGCCATGTTTCCAATTGATTTATAACCGCCGCTTTTTTATTGTTATTGTGCCGCAGATGACTTAACGTGTCGGTCAACCCCGGGGCCGCGTGGTCACTCTAATGATTGTAATCGCGGTGATTAATGAACAGTCATACACGAGTCCAGCCGGAAGTTCAATTGTTAACGCCGAACAGAGAGAGAAAGAAATAATGGGAGTGGGTGAGCGAGTCTTGTACAGTGGCCGGTACGAAGCTGTAAGAACACGGTTCATTTTACGCTGCGACCGCATGGCCAGCCTCCGCGATAGGGCACTTCTCCCCCTCACATTGTCGAGTAATATTCCATTATGTAGATTAAATCACTCGCCTGTCTCGACCCTCCACCCTGCAGCGCGAAAGGCGAAAGTATGCATACACACTATATGCGAGCCACTCGCCTTATTGTCGCGAGCCACGAGACCTTTGCCCTAACCTCTCTAGGTAGTTATTGCACTAGCTTAGCCTAGTACGATGACGATAAAACCGCCCCACAAACCGTGAACCCTAATTTCGGAAAAAGGGTTCGTCGTCACATATCAGACCGACCACACGTTGCTTGTTTTTGTTCTTTCTTCCTTTTTTATTTATATACGAGACCACCGCACGTGTTCCAGTGGGCGCACTCCTCGTACGAAACGTCCCAGCGTGAATAATCGAGAGAGACACGAGTCTTGAGAACACAGCGCAGACCCTCGAGAAAACCTCCCGAGGGATCGCCCGGACTCGAGCGGAGGATACTCACGTTTCCGTTACGAAAATACTATCGAGGTTTTGGCTCCGTGCATTCTGCAATCAAATAGAAAATCGAACATGAATTTCGTGTGTGGATTTTTTTTTTAGATTTGTGTACTAAATTTAAGGTTTATGTAAAAATCTTTACGCAAAAGAGTTCATTTATTAAAACCGTTTCGATATTCATAAAAAAAAGAGGATTGTCTCATAAATTATGAAGATAAATTCTTCAATTCTAGGCTATGCTTGTTTTCAGAAAGTATTCAATCAGCCGCTTTTTGAAATCTTTTTGATACCATTTTTTTATGATTACGAGCAGAGCAGTCGTTTCGTAACGATGTACCATGGATTTATGATAGTATTGTAGAGCGTGTGAATTTTTCTCCGTCAAGAGCCACCCCCAATAGTGAAGGGCAGCTATAAATTTTCTAGCTCCGGGAGGGCCGGCGAACCGACCGGGGGTGGTCTTTACTTGCTCTTCCGTTTGTGGAGGAAATCAAAAGTTCGAGAAGCTATTAGGGCCGGAGAGCATGAGCCGCCGAAGAAATATCCATCACTATTACTGCCTCATTCTGGTCGTCTGTTGTTGAACTTGCACTGACTCCACGCGCTTCTGGACTATGCAGGCCGATGCGGAGCGTGTGAAAGTACCAAGAGAAATATTTTTCTGTGCAGAGCAGCTACATCTTTGGTCGTTATGAAATTCCACCCCCTACACCTGAAACGTAAACACGAGGGGTGGATCGCGAGGCATGCTCGGGATACCCACGAGAGAGAAAATCTATAGTTCGATGATTCTCGTCGATCGATCAAACTACCTCGACATGAACGCACACGCGACAGACGAAATTATTTAACGAATAAAAATAGTCTCACCTGAAAAATGTGACACGGAATGAAAAATAAAATGTAGGTCAAAAAGAGATTTTAAGCGTGGAGGAAAATATGTATACTCATTATCGTACCTGCTTGTAGAAACGCCTAACGAGAATAATAATAACGGTGATAACAATAAGAGGGAGAAGAAGAACCCGTTATAAATTCAACGCGAATCTTTAATCCCTCCGTTGAATAGAATCGAGTCTTTAAAAATCCCCGAAGCGTTGCTTCGTTCGAGATATAAATAAAGGCCTCCCCGCTTTCTATAGCCCTCCCCTCTCAGAGTCGCAGCCAACAATGCGGCATAGTGTAGATCCTCCTGGAAACAAGACTCTTGTTAGCGTAGAGCACGAAAGAACGAGGAAAGGTTTTTTCCTAATAAAAATACAAATTTACGACCTCACGATTCGTACGTATCGTACGAGGAGTAGTTTGAAATGGAGAAAAACCACCCCCGTGCGATGGGGTGCAGAGTTCCGCTGTACAGCCCGAGGGCTGCTGTGGGAGTTTGGTACCCGCACTCCAGGTGAGAATAGAGGATAAGGGGTCGTTGTGGAAGTTGCGTCGGAAGTTACTGCCATGCTGTCTGTTGTTGTTTATCAAAGAGGGAGTTTGCCACTGCTTACAAACGGAAGTGAGTGAAATGCGGTTGGAAAAGTGGCCCGGTAACTCGACGGGTGGTCGGCCATCTTGGCCGAGAACGGCGAAGAGAGAAGCCGCGGGCCCAATAATGAGCTCGCATTCTAAAATCAAGTCCCTCATTGTCATGGGTCGCCGGGCATTCGTCGCCGTTGTATCGTATTATCCCTCGCATTGAATTCGGCAAGGACTCGTCCTTCATCCCCCTGTGCTCACTCGCTCCTCCATGGCTTTCTTCCTCGGTCTCTCCATCTTCGTTTTTTTTTTCTTACTCTCTCGCTCACCCGAGACTCCGCTCACCAGGACACCTGGACCTTCCGGGTGCCATCGTTGGCAATATCTTGTGGGAATAGTCGAGCGGAAGACGTGACGAACGCGCGCGCGACACAGACATACTCCTGGGCGAGCATGAAAGCGGATAAATCGCTGGATAATTACGACGGCGCCCCGCACGAGAAATCTCACCTATAGACGGACAGAAAATTCATTTTTTTCCGTACCGCCTCCGGTCTAATTGGAATTTATGGAGGGTGTTGAATGAGCTGGAGCTTTTTTTTATTTTTTTGCGGAACCGAGCAAGCTCGAGTAAAAAAAACACTCTAGCTCTTTCCCTACCCTCCGTAAAAAACGTACGAGAATGGTGAATGGGCGGTGTTGATTGGGGAGTAATTACGAGAGCAAACTATACTGGGGCTGATTCCGTGCTGATTGAAATTTACGATCGAAGACAGCAGTTCCTCTTTTCGTCGCGAAAAAAATGTCACCGTGGTGATAACTTCGTTAACTTCAGCAGTTAAAGTTTTTTTAGATAGAAACGGTAAAGTTTCTTCCCTTGGTGCGTGAAGAGCCTGACCGTCCCCTGGGTAAACAGTGGATCCGCCAGTGCCCGAAACAGATTTGAATAAAATAAAAAAACTGACAATTCACCGTCGGACTATCAGCGCCCTACGCGAATGTCCCTTTCGTCATGTTAATCGACTACGACTTCATCAATGCATAGCAGTCAAACAACGTTAAAGCGTACGACACTCCCGCCGCTGCATTAACCACAGAGTGGCTGATTTATGGTCCAGCGAATTGAATCACATGACTTGACAAAACTGAAGTTCCTTTTTTGATGTTTGCTCTCTTATTTTTTACTGTGCAACGGCACGAGTCTCCATATACCGAGCTCATCGTCTCGTTGTAGTAGTCGCGTGGATCCCCTACGTTTCGTACCCTTTTAACACCCTCTCTTCCCCCTCCCCCCTGTCGTTGCCAGTGCGAGATGGTTAATTAGGGCCCAATCGGCGTACACGCGCACAGTACTATAACCGTCCATACGGAACTTCATCCGAGAAGTGAAAGCGAGTGAGAGTGCATTTATAATGCGAACCTAACTGCAGTAGTGCACGTACACTCGCGTATGCATTAACGGTGGGGGGCCCGAATGCAACGGGGGTGTCCTTCGGAGCTCCGACAACCCCTTAGCGCGCATTACGAACGTATATACCTGCGGAATGGCATGAATGCGTAATTATTCGTAACCGCTGCAGCGGTGCAAGGCGAGCATAAGTCGAGTCGATTCGATGCGAGAGTCGAGACATATATATATATGTAATATATGTCTATATATGTAGTATAAGGAAAGGTAAAGCCAGAAGCTATATGCATACTATATAGTCCACGGCAGAAGGGCGTAACGAGGGGTCACGCTCTGTTAACGGGGGTGATGCATGCATATACCGTATAGTTTCTCACCCCTACGAAGTGAGACCGAGTGCCCACACCGGACGCTTGCACTATACATATAAGCGAACCAACCGGGAGTGAGAGACCCCGCGACGAGCGCGCGCGCGCGGACGCCAACGTCAGGATCCGCTGCACCCGTTGCACCGTTGAAACTTTGGCTACTGCTGTTAGTGACATTTTTCACGTGCACGCCTCCACGTGGAATAATCATTATCGCAGGAAATTTTACAATGAAATTACCGAGGCTCGATTCGCCGCGGGAGGTCCAGAAGGCTATATGTAATTTTTCTTTTTTTTTTCAATGTCTATAGTCTATAATTTATCGGTGCCTCCCTTGCGGCGAGCAACTGACCGATTTGCGTTACGGGGAATCAATTTCTCGAGCAAGTTCACGGCGGTGAAAAAAAATAAAAAAATTAGATACTTCAAAACAAATTGTTTCTTGTTAGCTATCGTTTTATTGATATAAAGATTGATAATCTTGTTCGATAAGGAGACGGAGGGCGGCGAAGCGTTTCGCCGGGCACGACGTCGCTTCTGTAAGGCATGTCTTGCGCTGTCGGCTAGGTAGTGCGGTTGATACGGAGGCCACTTATGTTGTCTTGAATACATAATATACAAAATAGACGACAGGTATTGTGCCAACTGGCGGCGATCGGTGGTAGACTGGGACGATGGACGCGCGTAGTAAACGTGAGTGGCGAGCGTAAAATTATGCGCATGTTGTGCGTAAGCGTTTTACGGTTGTGTAGCGTAGGAGAGAGGAACAGCAGGAGGAGGATGAAAGTAGCTGCGCGCGCGGTCACGCCTTTTGCCAGCTGACTAACATAAAGCGTGTCTCTATAGTTCCACCGCATGTAATTTCCGTCGCGACGAACTCCGACGAAGTATAACGTTCAATCGGTAGTTATAGTAATACACCCGCTGCACGGTGACATAAGCTGACGCGCTCACCCACTGTGTGTGGCCAGCGCATTGCACTTCCACGTATGATAAATAATTCAGACTCGAAGGGGGAAAAAATATAGCAACCGCAGAGGCTCAAAAGAACTGCGATTATGAAAATCGCGGTGATATAAATTAAATTGCAACGACATAATGTCACCTACGGTGTTTGTCCTTGGATACCCACAAAGTCTCGTCGGGCAGTACCTTAAAAAAAAAATTGGAATTCAATAGTTTTGAGAATGCTCACGGTCAACATTAGTGTTATTATATTAAATAAATAAGATATGTCGTAAGTTTAAAGAAAAATGCGTATTTTTTTTTACTTTTGAAAAATCATGTTTCACAGAGGATGAAAAAAAAAAGTTACGGTATTTGGCGGGGTTTCAAAAATGCTTTTTCAAGCCACGGCAGGGCAATGAAAAACATCAAGAATGCGTGCCAACGGGGTCGACTTGCAATTATTATTTTTCGGGAAAATTGAAGTATTGCAATTTTTCACATCACCTTACGGCTTTACAGAAGTCTTTCTGTAAAAATATGCTGATGCGCTGACTTCGTACGAACCCTCAAATCCGGCCACCTCTTATCAACCCTCAGATCATGGCTTATCAATCTCTTCCGAAAAAGTGCAACTTTCCATATCATAATATTCTTGTTGCGATCAAAATTTAATATTCCTCGGACGGGGAAGCGACCGGAAATTCATTCAGGGGCAATTAGTCGGTCAACGATAATCCTGCGATCGTGGCATTCAGATTCGCACTTTTGAATCTACACAGTTCGTTGAGCCCGCGGAGTCTTCCGACTGTACACTATAATTCTCTCGCGTACAAGACCGTCGACAGAAGCCTCGGGCGAGGGATGCGTAAAATTATCCGCAGTCCGTCATCCGCGACAGAACGCCGAGGGATAGAGACGGCGAGCGTGCCTCACGTACCAAGGATAAGGAGAGAAATGGGAGATGATAAAGCGAGAAAGCTGATAGTTCGTGCAGCTTCTCTGTGGCTGGAAGGAAAAAGCACACACCGTGTGCTTTCCCCAAGACGCTAATTGGCGGGGATGACACATGGCCCTCGTAATTGACCGAACGAGCGTCGAAACGAACAAGATAAAGGACACGGTACGAGGAGGAGGCGTGAGTTTAAAGGCGAGAAATTCAGCAGTCTGGAGAACGAAGAGGCTGCCCTGAGAAAAAGATCCTCTTTCTCTCCGCTCTTTCCCATCCCAGTACAGTAGTTCAGTTTTCAATTTATGGGATCACCGGTTTTAAGTTTTTGCGCGCTCATTCAACAAAATCAGTTCACAGCTACTTGTTGACCATTGTGCAAGAGCCGAACGTATTATTTGGGGCTTTTGTTGGAAATTCTGATCTTAACAGCCTCTCGTCGAGCGGTCACTCCTTTATCCCCAATTTTCTCGGCGCGGTCCTAAATGTCACCGAGGAAACTGGATTGCTTCTTCTTCCTTTCCTTCCTCTCCGCCACTTCTGCTTCCTCTTCTTTTTCTTCCAGCCAACGGTCCACGCTCTCACCCTGCCAGCTTCATCTTTCCCTTTCATTCTTTATATCACTTTCCCTCATTCTTTCGCTGATCTACGTTCTTCGCCGAGAAAGGACAAGCGGGGCGCCATGCATCAGAGATTCGTCTCGGAAGTCGCTAATTTATACCCTCCCGGCTTGGTGCTATCTTCCTGTCCCTGGACGACGCTCCTCAGTTTCCTCTCTTGCCATCGCTTGTCCACCGCATTGTTAGCGATTACGGCGAAGCGCGAGCAAACTAAAAGCCCGACGACTTCGCGACACGGACGGGCCCTTCTTTCTCGAGTTTTAACTCGGTAACGTCACGCTCGGTCCCAGTCCGGTCCCAGGCGAGGATGGGCCAGCGTGTGCGCATCTGCGGTCAGCGCTGTGGTCACTCGTTCACCCCGATTCGAGACTCTCCGACTCGACCATGAAGAGCCCGCGATCGCTCGGCAATGTCCCTCGGGGGAAACGACGAAGAAGGATGAAGAGCGATTATCGAACCTCCTGGATATTTTCATATAGGCGAAAGTCCGTGGAGCACGACGGGGACGAGGTGGAGATTTAAAGCGTCACGGGACGTTAGTCTTGGTCCTGTGTCTATACCGGCGCGAAATTTTACTCGGACCGGGAGTCCAGTTTCTCCCCCACGACACTCCAAAATATCATCCGTATCCACTGAATATTTCATTCTCGACTTGAGCGACGAGTTATAGATAGAATTTTGAGAAAGCACGTATTTCCAACGAGAAACCGCCCGTGTGAATAGGTTTTACCCCAAACAGAAGAGAATGAAAAGACACATTTCCCGACAGTTGTTTTGATTGTTCCGGTGGATGCGCGATACCTCCGGGGTGGGGGAGGGGTGGGGGGGGGGGTGTTACGACTTTGGACGAGGGAGGAGAACGTATTTGCATGATGCGGCTCTTAATGCTACGAATCTCGAACACATGTGTTTACTTTCACAGATTGAAAAAAAAAACGTAAAAAAAACACAATGAAAGTTCGTCGGGGTGGAGACTCGTAACGGATGGTCCAATTTTTTTTAGAGTCGAATAACAAAAAAAAACCACGATCGATAAATGATTTTTTCCACCCTCTGGTGACTTGGATATCGAGGCGAAAAACATTGGGATGTACGGAACGCGACTCATTCCATCGGTGCAAAAATTCTGCCGAGTAAGCGAGCGATGACCGTCCGAATTGGCTTTTTTTTCACGCCACTCTTTCACTGTACGCAGTGTGCGGCGATCGAGAGCCTAACTTTTACTCACCAGGGATGTTCTTTGTCCCTAATGGAAAAATGGAAGAGGGGTGTGGAGAAGATCGAGGCTCGCCGCCCTTGGTACATAAATACAGAACGGGCCGAGAGGCAGAAACTTTGCTCCGCAGCAAAGCGAGAAGGTAGACGAAACACTCCGTCGGGAGATGATCCTGGTCACGATTGAAAAAGAGAGAGAGAGATGGACGATCCAGGGTTAACACCGAATACTGAGTACTTTTGTCGAACTGTCCGCTCGTGGAATGACACGACACTGACGGGGAAATAACACGCACGGGGTGAGTGTATCGATGAACTGGACCGAGTGTTCGACTTTTATAAATGATTATCTAATGGACTTTACAGCCGAGAGCTGGAGAGATCATTAAACATCGGACTTGCCGAATGAATCGGAAGTGTCATTACAGACAATGAATACTGTATACACACCTAAAAAAATATATATAAAAAAATAAAATAAATGTAACGCTTCCTGCAAGATTAATCGTAATAATGGAGCAGGTAAACATCTGGCGAAAGTGAAAATTTCTTGGTAAATAGTTGTAACTGGACTAAAAAAAAGAAGTGAACATTTTAACGTACGTTCGAGATTGATCGATTTAACCTTTTCTGTTTTTCGAATTTTCACATGTCTGTCCTTAACTAGGCTTAATTGTAACTGTAGAAGAAGTGAGCATCTTTACGTACGTTCGAGATAGATCGATTCAGCAGTTTTTATTTTTCGAATTTTGAGATTTCGAATTCTCTGAGATTTTTTATTTTTTGCTTTTCACGGAATTTCTATCCGCCCTTCATTGGGCAAGGTTCGGTAAATTTTTCTTTTTTTTCTTTAGTCATCACTCA
Organism: Amblyjoppa proteus; assembly: GCA_963922035.1. Classification (NCBI taxonomy): domain Eukaryota; kingdom Metazoa; phylum Arthropoda; class Insecta; order Hymenoptera; family Ichneumonidae; genus Amblyjoppa; species Amblyjoppa proteus. Next base: position 10,739,286 of record OY998228.1, on the reverse strand, counting down.
TCGAACTCCGGCTCTAAAATTTTCCACTCTTAATTGGCTGACCCCCAAGAGTGCCAGGATTGTGAAAAAAAAAAAAAAAAAATGAGAAGGCGAGCCCTTGTCCAGGTAGGACGAACCGAGAGTCACGCTTGAATTTTCATCCTTGGCCGTCGCGAAGGGTCTCATTCGTGCAGGCTCTCTTTCTAGCCGGCGTTATACCGCATCTGCGGTCGACGAAAAAAGACCCTTATCCTGTCACGAAACATTGGACACTGACCAGACGCAACTACTGCCGGAGAGACGCAATATTTTAATGCGGCTTTCACCACCAAAATCTCCGATGAGCGAAGGGAGAATAACCGAACTGTACTCACATGCGCTCACTTCCTTCGTCTTCACCCGGGAGGGTGAAAAAAAAATTGCATTACCGAGGTATCAAATCCAAATTCCCACGACGATGATCCCGCTTGGCAAATCCGTCGCTCAAATTTCCACGTAACTCACATCTATTCACAGAGCAAACTATTCCGTGTGCGCCCCAACAATAAAGGTCGGAACATAATAAGGTTAAATTTATGATTCGTGGAACTATTGTTAAAAAAAAGAAAATGAAAAAAAATAAATAAAATAAAAAAAATTGCGACAGCACCGAGTAAATTCATATATTGATTTAGCTTGGCACTATATTAAATATATAGCTTGGCAAACATGCGCCGCACAGGATATTTATCTCCTGCAGTGTGTGTGTGTGCTTAGCCGCTTTCCCAATGTTTGCGGTAAGCACTGCGCCGTTTTACCGAAAAAACATCATATCAACTTCAAATTAAATAAAAATTTCCCACGTAGCTATGTAGATAAGCCGCCGCATTTCTCCCCACTGGATCGTTCCGAACATTGCGCACCGAGAATGGAGAGTCCGAGGGTCCAGCCTGGACGCGGTCCGGCAATCCTTATAAATCATTTTTTTCTCTCTTCCCTCTTTTAGTTGCGGTCTGTCTCAAAGGCACGAGCTCGCGCGCATTACAGAAAAAAAAACAGCGCGTGATCGAGCTCGGGTCTCGGATGCACCCCACACGATTCACCCTCCGCTTCGATCGTCGCTTCCTCGTTCGAAACATATTCCTTCCCGTTTAGCGCACTTTTTTTTCATCAACCTTTTTATCCCCGAAGAAGGTTTTTTTTTTTATTCCGCAGCGTTAGTGAGACGCATCGGAACGAATGTCTCCCGGTGAAGGACGCGAATTGGGTCAGAGGAGAGCAATATCGAAAATCGCCGATGGCCTCTCTGGACCTAAACGGGAGAGGCGTGAGAGAGCTTTGGGATTCTCGTCGGTCCGGCCGGGAAACAAATCTATCATCTGGCGCTTTGAACCTGTGTACGTACACGTGGAATCAACGTGAGATCGCGGTTAAGGAACTTTCACGAGTCCGAGGGAAAATAGCAGTTTGGTCCACTAAACCCCGAACCGCCTGATAAAACGAATTCGCTTTTTATTAGTTTGCTTTTTCCTGCATTCCCCGAAACTGCGCCGCTCCCATGGCCTACGAGGAGCCCCCGAATAGGTCTCATTTTTATTTTCTTCATGAATCTCTCCTTGATACAACTGCTGAACGGATCAAGTATCTAATCCTGGCAATATAAAACTCAACGCGGTTTTTTTTTTACTTGTCTTCGAGATTCCTCCCTCATGAATCACGAACGGTGGTAGTGACGAGGTGAAACGCGATCGTTAAAAAAAACGGGGTAAAGCTAGTAGAAAAGGATAAGCTCGGGGAGGCTGCGTGTGTCAGCGTGGAGAAGTAAAACAATGATAAAGAATGTCAGGAGTCTCTGGGATGTCAGAGGGTTCAGACAGCGGTCTCCTCACGATCTCCCGTGAGACTCGTCGTCTTCGTTGAGTTTATCCCGGCATCGTTTCGTCTCGGTGCGTAAGACAGCGGCTGCTGCGGTCTCGTACACGTCGTCGACGGACGAACGTGTAGCAAAACAGCGAGCGAACAAGCAGGCACGCCTAATAATTCTCCGTGGGCGTCTTCACGACGTGTACGTGTCAGGGTGTCGCGACGCCCGCGTCCGTCTCGCCTCGGTGGCACGAGCAGTCGGCCCGAGCACGCGTTTTATTGCTCCGTAGCGTATCTCTCGCTTTGTGCGTGTATATGTGTCACGAGGGGATTTCTCTTATTCTATGTAGCGTATTCTACTTCGCAAGCGAAAACGCTAGGGAAAAGCGGCAATCGGAGTCGTAAAAGCTGTATAAATAAAATCTGAGCTGATAATTAGCCCAGGCGAGATTTCGTACTCCGAGTCAGACATCGCGTCGTTTTCCACGTACGGGGAGAAAGTAATTAGTTACGCGAACCACCTATTAGATTAAGATTAAATTTGTTGGGCTAATATTAATTTGATGGGCCAACATCAAGTTGTTGGGCCAACACATTCATTTGACGAGCTCACATTAATTTGTTTGGCCAACATATCTGTTTTTTGTGTCAGCCGATTAATTTGTCAACTCAGAGCCAAGCATCATCATTACATTCTTCCACGCACAGAGAAAAATAATGTATTCTTCTAACCAACTATGCGTGGAAAATAGGCTGCAACAAATCAATTTGATTTGGCAAAAAATTAATTGGATGTGCCAAAAAATTAATTCATTGCCAGCGAATTGATTTTTTGTTGCTCAACTGAATGGAACTTATTTAATCACGCAGACAGCCGGAACAACAAATTATTTTTCTCTGTGTAATGTTGAGACATTGTAAATAGTTGATTTGATTACCATTTTAGGTGCACATAATGCGACGATATTCTGTACAAATTCTGTACAAAAGAGCGTCGATTGCTACCTGCGAAGGTAGGAGCTATACCTCCCGATATATAAGTACTCCCGGCACGCGAGAAGTTGACGCTTATAGAGTGGTCAGCTGTCGACACTAAGTCCGACGACGGGGCTCTTTAACGAGCAAGCAACGAGACAGCTATAAGCGTGTAAAGCGAAGCTCGACAATTTCGCGCACGCAAGCTCTCCGGCGGTATACTTGTTACATACTTTCTTGTGACTTTGGTTAGTTCGTTACTTTTTTTTTTCGTTTGTCAAATGCGTAGGTATTCCTAAATCTTTCGAGCGAAGCGGTGGAGAGTGGTCAGTGTTTCGTTAACAGCCGTAACAAGAGTGAAAGATATCACTCGGTGTATAAGCTACTGGCTGTCATGAGTTACAGTGTCGATACTCGAAACTCTTGTGAAAGACGATACGAGCCGCGCGGGTGTGCAACCCAAGATGATTCCAAGATCCCTCTCAAGATTTTCACTACATAATACAATGTGATCGAGCGGGTCCATTTAGAAGAAGTGACAGCAGCATCGGTGCGCTTCGCTCACTTATGAGTAATTTGATGCTGGTAATGGACAATTTTTTTTTCCGCAAAAGCTGAAATTTTCATTGAATTTCTCATATAAATCTTTACAGATTCGTGGATAATCCAAGTTTATAAATTTTATATCTCTTCGCGATCATGGCTTGACCAATGAAATTGTAGAATGTTGCCTTAAATTGTATGAAGGAAAATCTTTCATGTCTCCAAATTCTCTTTAACAATCTGAGCTTTGTGAATTTTTGCTGTAAACAATTCTTTTAAGTTACACATCGAAGAATCTTTTTCTCGACAATTAATTTTAACGAGACATTGTATATTCTCTGAAATTATCTGAATCTATGTTGTCAGAGAAAAAAATCACAAATATTCGCAAAAAAAATTGTATTACCTCCGAAAGAAGATAATACAAGGAATCTGATTATCTCTCGAAAATTATGACTTTTTGAAATTTTTAAAAAAGTAAGTTTGAAATTTTCCGAATGTCTATCAATAGGATTCCGTTCGTGCTATCCATCGAAAAATTGTGAATGAAACATCGTCGCGAGGCACTCGAACTTTTTTAATGAAAAAATATATATATCATCTCGCAGAAAAGAAAGAAACAAGTTGACCGATGCAAATTCCGAATTGCAATCGTCGTTGCTGAACATCACCCGGTGTTAAAGGAACACTGCACCCCGAAAAAGAGACTTCAACACAGGAAGAATGTGGCTCTCCGAAGAATCTTCATCGAGTGTGATGGTCCCGAGGCCAATGAGCGTCTAATGAGGGTGGAGCCTCGGACGAAATCTCCACCTACTCTCGAAAACGCTCTATTTCTCGAATGCTTTAAACGCGTTCGCGTATGGAAGTGGCAAGACGAGGAGAGATAAGTATATACCCTCTCGAGATAAAATAAGAGGAAGAGGCCTGAAGGAGGCGAGCGAGCAAGAAGGAAGAGATACGTGGAAAGAGTGGAAGGCTACGCGAGGCGATCTTTAAGTACGTCTTAACTCGGCAAAGTCAGTTGGCATTCTGCCTCCTTACGCACGGTCCACATTAAGTACCAATACCGCGGGATAAAATTCGCAGCGAGCTTTTCACCGTATCGCGGCACGGGACCGTATCGTCGATCTCCTACTCTGGCATCAACGGGAAAACTGCGTGTGTCCCTTCCACCCTCCGACAATAAATCGGGCGGAGGGTTCGCCCGAGAACCGTGCTCGATTCGAACATCTATTTGAATAATTCGATTAGCCGTGTAATATATACACGCACAAGTGAGACACGCGTAAATTTAGCGGACCCGTATTTAACCGTGCCCCGTTGTAATTCAATTTACGAAACGTTGAGCCTGCAGTTTTTCCTGTCGTCGCCCGGCCGGCCCCCTTCCTTCGGATAAATGCAGACCGATCTGCGACAGCGAGCGAGCGAAGCGGTGCATCTCTAATTTTCTGCATATAAAATCAAACAGCCGTGAGTTTAATGCGGGAAAAACTACCAGCGAGATTCGTCCGGCCTCTGGCTCTACCAACGTGATATTGATAATTTGCCACGGTCACGCTTCGCCGGGGTGGCCAAATAAATAACCCGGTTGATTCGATAAGGAGTGAAGGGAAAAAAATTAACGAAAGTCGCCGGGTGGACGCGTGTCCCCTCGCGTGGCTCGCGGTACTTTCTAATAACGAGAATTACTATTAACCAGAAAAGTTGCATCCGCATCTCGCCGGTTTTCACACGCCAAGTCATTAAATTTCGTCGCTCTGCCTGCCCGCCGTCGTAGACGGTTCTATTATTGTTCCGATAACCGCAATATTCCAAGAGCCGCTGTTGCACGACAAACTATTTATAAATTTTAAACCCCTCGTGGAGTTTATGCGTTTGGCAAGGTGCTAAATCTTCGTGATCTGTTCGGTGATCTCGATTCACTCTCACCAATTGCGGAGCTGTGTTTGATCGTGCTGTGTTAAAAAAAAAGCAGAATATTATAAATTGCAAAGAACGAGTCATGTTGCACACAACGGAGCATCAAGCGAGTGGAGGATCGGTTATAGTGTCGCAGTTAACGAATTCCCACGTTCCTCAAGATTTCACCGTTTCTCGGATTCTGTCGACGCCGACACATTCGCTCGGTAAGTAAAATTAACTACGATAAAATAAAAATAATGTTTCATTATCAATCGGAAACACGTTGCATGAAACGACGAGGCACTATCGATGCTCTCGAGAGCGTTCGCGAATAAGCGATGCGTTTGATTTCACATAAACGCGAGGGATATTAGGCGAACGAGGAGAGAGAGCTTGGAGTCTCATGCTGCTCGCATTATGCCGCTTTGATGATTGCCCGAGGACAGTGAGCTCATTCAGAAATTGCCGGCGGAGGGTCCCCAACGTGTATCCGCGCTGCGGCGTTCTCTCACAACGAGGCGAGACGCGGGATAGTGGTACATATCGCGCATCAGCACCGAGAGTCCTTTTTGCCTGCTCGACTAAGCCGAGCGTTTAACGCAGGCGGCGGCAGACTCTCGAGCGGGTCGTTCTCGCCTCAACGAGCTGCTCTCCTCCCGGCAACGATGATGATGCACCGATGCTCACCCTGCCGCGAAAAACGCCCGAGGGGAAAAAAGAGTTAATTCCATTCATCAATTCAATCGCGATTGACTGTAACGATTCATGCGATTCATTGTTAACGAATGAACGGGTCGAAACTGTAGCGCCTCTGCGACGGGAAACTATTGCGCACTACGTCCTCTATAATATAGATATATAATATTAAATATATATGTAGCGTTGGCAGCGTTATTGCTGTAGTGCACGAGGGCTGGCGAATCGTGTCATTAACGATCTTAACAATATCACGCACAGATTGCAACGAGAGCCCAACAGCTGGTAGCCGAAGACCTCGAAGAAGCAGAACTACCTTCTCTGCTCAACAACTCGCCGCCCTCGAGAGGGTATTCGAAAGGACTCATTATCCAGACGCATTTGTCAGAGAAGAACTCGCCACCCGGGTCTCCCTGTCCGAAGCACGAGTACAGGTATTATGGGCGATTTTAAAAATAAAAAATGTTTCCGTAAAGACGATATCTCAGTCATAGACAAATTAAACGACGCGCTATCAGAAAACGTATTATGTAGCATAAAAATGAAAACAATAATAATTATAGTCATCATAATAATAATACTAATAATACATTTACAAAAACATTTATTCTAACACTGGCCTGCTAAATGGTCGAGTAGGCTGCGTGACAAAAAAAAATATTACTACATTTAACCAAATTTTGTTGAATAGTTGCTGAAATTATTTTTTTTTGCTTTCGCATATCTTAACCCGGCGATTTGCTAGCGCATATCCGAAACCGGCAAATGGTCAATGACTGATACATCATCGTTACTTTGGCATAGCGACGGTATGTAAATTTTCGCTTCCGCGTCACCGTTTTGTCTCCCTCTCTTCCTTATTCCCGTTGATTCGAAGATTCGGAGGACACGGAGAGGATAGAGAGCAAGGCAGAAAATCGGAGGAGACAGGTTGTCAGGCGGGGTATCTATGATTAGCCCTCGGGGTGGCTGTGTTGCTGTTTCCACTGTTAATGCCCGATGCCTCTTCCAGCGCGCACATGCGTTCGGCATAGCGTGTCGGGCACGTCGTCTTCGTCGTTGTCGTGGTCCAGCACGTGTGCGCTCTGGCTCTTCGTGTGTAGAAGAAGCCGAAGCAGCCCTTGCCTTGCCCTGTCTGTTTCTTCGCTCGTCTGTCTATCCGCTTGTCTTTTCCTCCTCACAGACCGCACCAACAGTAGCAGTAGCAGCACCAGCGGCAAGCAGATCTCCGTCCTGTTGCCTCGGCGACAGCGGCGGCGGCGTTCTGTACGCCTGCCAGGAGCCGTCACGCTATCCCGTCTCCGGTCGCCGCGTATCCGTTTCTCTCCCTTCGTCTCTCACCCGTACGGTATAACGCTGCTCCCAATGCTCACGATTTTCGAGACGGCTCCTCTCCTGCGTTCAACTCTTCCCTACAATAAAAAGCAAAGAAAAAACAGCCAAACATGCAATAAAAAAATGGAAGTAATTCGGAGATATGTAGACCAGAAGCCACCATGAAAATAGCTCGATGATCATCTTGTGCTTCTTCTCTGCAGGTATGGTTTCAGAACCGACGAGCCAAGTTTCGAAGAAACGAGAGAAGCTCGGCGTTGAATCGCGGAGCATCGGCGAGCCGGGAAATCGAGACGACCACTCTGCCGCTCAGACCGATCAGAGTAGCTCACTCCCATGAGCACGCCAATGGCAACGAAAACGGATCGCTGCAAACGGGACAGATTGCGGCGCAGTATCCTTACGGTGATTACTGGAGATCGCCGCAGCACTACGGCACGGTTCAGACAACCTCGACGAGCTGTCACGGTTTCGTCAATGGAAATTTGGGAAACGTCGGCTTTCCGACTTATCATCAGGCGGACGTTCATTCGGGACTCGAAGCCTCGTCGGTCAATGGATTGAACGCTCTGAGACTGCGAAGTCATCCATACGGAAGCGCGTACTCGGCTATGCACGCGAGTATGTGACCTCGGCACGATTGTGTGGTAGCGAAGCCAAAGATATTTGTTTTCAGTTTATAGTTTTTTTTTTCTTAATACTTGTAATTTCAAAAAAACGAAACAGGGTAAAGAAACTCGAATTAATAAAGAAACATCTTCAATCGGAACGACGAACGAAGGTGTGTAGAAGAAAAATAATGTTTTGGGGTACCAGGAATAAAAGTGAAATTTTTTTCATAAACAGTGCGTAACTCGAATTTATATATATGTCTTGAAACAGCTCGCGGGGAACAAATCGTACCTGTTTTGATACACAGACATGTATACATATAATATTAATATATATAATATATATATATAAGTTGTGGATTGTATAAATATAAATAGTTATTCGTAAAATGAGGACTTCAACGAAGACAAATATTTATTTTTATATGTTCGGAGGGAAGAATGAAAGCGCGCCTAGCAGCTCGAACGACTCGGTTGTATTTTTTTTTTGTTTGTTTTTTAATCATCGAGTATGAAATATTAAAAATGTCACCGAATACGAGAGACGGTGACGCGGTTGGCACGCGATTAGAATATATTCTCACTTTTGTAGTCTTATATTATAATGGTCCATTATGGCTGTTCCTCCTCGTCATCTTCTTCATCCTTCAATTAATTCGGGGAATTGCTGTTGTCCGGCGTGTAATGTCTACTTTATCGAATAAGGAGTTTGTTAAAGAGTGACGAGAACGTTTTGCACCGCGTTGCTCCAATCGACCTTAGAAGGAACGAGATAAAACGCCGGTGCGATTTTGGTGCCGCACGGACACTGGCAACCGGATATCCAGCTGAACGATCCCAGTTTCGCGTCGCACTTCGGACAGTTCAGTTTTCCCTCGACATTGTGAAGGATATCGGGCATCCAAGCCAGCGGCTCGATGAAGTATGTTTTCGTGCAAAATTCACCCGTACCGGTTTGCTGCTTGGCGGGCTTTTCCGCAGCCTCGCCGGCCTGCCCGGTCTTCGGTTGTTTCGGTGACTTGTCCCGTCTCTTCGTGCTTATGTGTCTCCAGATTTGCCGCTCGTGCGGCGAATGCGGCAGTACGTTGCTGACGCTCGCGACAATTCTGCGACATTTTTTGCAACGATAGACAGTAGGCTCGGGTCGAACGGTCATAAGAGCCGGATCGGCCTTAACGAGGTCTATGCAGCTGCCCGGCAGTATTCTCGCCTTCCTCACCATATCGGCGGCAATCTGAAGCCTGTACATCTTGAATTGCACGTTCGTGTTGTCTATGCTGCATCCCATGTCCTCGTAGAGCTTCAGTTGGGCCAAGAATCCAGGATTCGGCCCGACGAAACGCCGCTTCGACTTTACGATCTCGAAAGCCGTGGTGAAGCTGGTGTCGTGCTTCTTCATTATGTAAGCTATGACCAGAGTCGCTGACCTGGATACCCCGAAGTAACAGTGAACGAGAATGTTGCCTCCTCCGGCGAGAGCGTAATCGATGAACTGGTAAGAGTCCTCGAAGTACGTTAGAAAATCCTCCCTTGGCATATCCGTTATCTGGATATATTTTAGTGTAACTTCCGGTAGCAATTGTATCTTTCTCGGCAAAGGACAAGAGTCGACGGTGAGTATGTGAGATATTTTTGTCTCTCTGAGCCAGTCGACGTCAGTGGCAGCCGTCAAGTTTCCCAAGTACAAGCCCGGCTCGATTTGATCGCAGCTCGAGGGACCCGCGTCGTAATCGTCGGTATCTTCTTTCGCCATTGTGTGATGCCTTAAAGTACTCGCAAATCCCGGGACGATCTGTGAAAGGTAAAAATAAAAATTATTACACTTCGATACATCCATCCATGTTCGATAAAAAATGTATTATTCCGTCGGCGAGAATAATTTTTCTACCCTCCGGCATTGAAATCAAATTTTCCCGCGGCATAGCAGTGCAATTACTGGTTTAATCAATCGAATGGACCGCACCGAAACTCCGACGGTCGAGAAACAATTTTTACTCGAGAATTCGACACTCGACGCGACAACGTTCGATCGCAATCTCGAAGCGAAGATTGTAACGCGTTCGATTGAAAAATATCGTGTCTAGTTTGTGTCATAATTACAATGTCTCCCGAGGAAATTACTGTGGGCTCTCGAGGCTGCTGGCGAGGCACGCGAACCGGTGCCTCGACTCTCCCCCCTCTTCCACGGTCGATAAATACTACATTATACATTGGGCACACTATCAGTGTTAGAAACATGTCACAATACGTACCGTACACAAGCTCGCGTGCGTCCGCGATGCGATGTAATCATGCAATGAAGTTTACGGGTGCAGGGCAACGAAAACCGAAGTTGATAACCGCTGTTCGTTAAAGAGCGACATCTATGCCCGAGGAATCGATCGGTCAGCTGAGTTTAGCGGTGTCTCCAGCTCACCTAACTTTACCTCGCGGGAAGCTACTCAAAATTTGACAGTAGCTGGCAGCTGACGGCCACTGACACTCGCACCGACGCTGTAGTTCGACCCCTACAGCCGTTTGTCAATACCCGCGTCCCAACAATAACGTTCACCGCGTTCGCCCAGTGAGCGCGATCGTTCGTCCGGACAACACTTTCGTCGCGCACAAATTATAACCATTTCATCGCGAATGTTTGGAAATAATTTTTTAATCTGCAACACGAAGCATACCGGGTGCAATGACGGTGATCTCCGTCGACTCGACGATGACGCTCTTGCCAGATGAAACGAGGAATTCGTATTGGAGCAGACACGAGAGGAGACGATGGTTCTTCTCGTTGATATTCGGCACGAGCATGGTTTACGCGACGAGAACGTCCGTTCCGCTGTCGATGCCGATTATAAGCAAAGAAAAATCGTGGTCCAAGACGGACTCGGGAGTTATACTGTCCAGCTTCTTCTGGGGCTACACGTTGACTCAGGTCGCCAGCGGATACGTCAGTGACCGCATTGGAGGCCAAAAAATAATGTGGTTTGCCGCCCTGGGATGGGCCGTGACCACCCTCTGTTTACCTGAGGTAATCAACATCTTTACCGATGTCGATTATTCTGTGCCAATGGTAGCGACGATGAGGGCGGTCAACGGCGCCTTTCAAGGTATTTCGACCACTTCTTTAATTTCGTCTCTGTTGATAATCTGAAACATAAAATTGGATGCTTCAATCTAAGTGTACAAATCATTTCAGGAATGCATTTTCCGAGCATGATCAGCCTGACGAGCCAGCGACTCCACGAATCCGAGAGGGCCTCCTTTTTCAGCCTCTTAATATCGGGCTCAGCTCTCGGAACACTTCTGACCGGGTCTCTTGGCTCTTACTTGCTGGACAACTACGGCTGGGCTATAATATTTCAGCTATTGGGTAGATAAGGCTTATCTACAGTTTTACGAGTCAAGGCTGAATTTTACAAGCGTGATTACGCGTTTTTACCTGTACGTACGCTTTGTTTGTTACTTTTTTTTAATGCAGGTGGTGTGAGTCTCGTATGGACTGCGATTCTTTACTATCACAGTTTAACGATCAAGAGCGGTAGAAGGAAAAATTTAAACGAGCACAAGTTGCCATGGAGGGGACTGTGGACCAAGCCATCTTTCTGGTATATTTCGAATCGTATCTTCATCCTGCATTTCACCGTTCATTTTCTCCTTCTAATTTTTTTTCTATGCCTTTTCAGGGCCTGCGTGGTCGCTCACGCGTGTCAGAACAATTGTTTCTTCGTTCTGCTGTCGTGGATGCCGATGTACTTTCACGACACTTTTCCCGATGTCAAGGTAGCGTAGCGGAAAGACACGATGTGTGCCATGTTGAGGCAACTCCAAAGAAAAAAAAAACGACGACTTACCAGACACTGTCTCTTATTTCATGCGCCGGTTGCAGGGCTGGTTGGTGAACATGGTACCCTGGTTGTCTATGTTGCCTTGCACCTTTTTAGGTAAAGCGATATCCGAGAAGCTCATCAGTTCCGGATACTCCGTTACCTCGACACGAAAAATAATTCAGAGTATTTGTTTCGCCACCGGTATCGTGAATCTGTTCTTACTCGGTAAGCGGTTTGTTCGACCGTTTTAATACACTAACGCGAGTCTATGAAAATAATAACGTTTCTTCCGAGCTGCAGTGCAAGTGGAAACTTTTCAAGGCGCTATGCTGTGCCTCACTCTCATTATCGGAGGCTCTGGATTTCACAGTAACGCCGTTGTCGTTAATCCTTCAGACCTCGCACCCCGACATTCTGGCAGCGTTTTCGGACTGATGAACAGCGTCGGCGCGGTACCCGGTCAGCCTCCCCGCTTCACGTAATCGAATGCATCTTTCAAATTGATTTTTATAAATCGTTCATAAACTTTCGCAGGTTTTCTCGGAGTTTACTTGGCCGGCTACATTTTGCACATTACTCACAGCTGGTCTGTGGTATTTATCTACATCGCCGTGATCGACGCTCTCGGCTGTGCCGTGTATCTCGCGTTCGGCGGTGGCCAAGCTATCATATGATCAGCTTTTTTCTTATGATGTCAATTGAATAATAGAAACCTTTGTAAATACAATAATTTATCGAATAGATGTGAGTACATACATTTTATTCTCATCACGACAAGTGTGGGTTCTCACATCTTCCCCTCGTCGTTATCGTTATCTATCAGCATTTTCGACATGTAAGGACCGTCCAATTCGTAGCCGATTTTTCGGTAGTAATTTCGCGTTCCGACGCCGGATATCACAGCGATCTTGTGCGAGCCGTGTTCCTCGCGTGCGATTCGTTCAGCTTCCTCCATGAGCAACATCCCGAAACCTTGATGTTGGAACTTCGTTGGATCGCGAGCGTTTACGGGAACCACGCTACCATAAACGTGAAGTTCTCGCACTATCGAACATTTTCCTTTGAGTTCGGACCTGTAATGATCGCAGTTGAATTAGTTATGCAAATTCCGTACAACGCTCTCGCATTGACTGGCTCATCGTGTACCTAAACGTTTCGTTGGAGCACTTCCGGAGCCTCAGCAAGCCAACAAGAATGTCCTGGGTAGGGTCCTCGTATGAGAGAAACGTTTCCCAGCCGTTGTTCGCCGTGTAATCCCTGCGAATGAGTTCGACCTCGTAGGGTTGAACTTTGTTGTGAATCTCCTGAATGCCGACCTCGCGAGTCCTCACGTCTCGACAATCAGTCCCGAAATCCTTCATACGGGCAAGAGCGAGCTCGCGCAAGTTTCCATGCTCCACCCCGGAGCTAAACCCCAAAAAAAAAAAAAAAATAATCACTCTTCAGCATTTTGGGAGCGAACCTTAGCTGTGAATTATTCGAACCGGAAACGGCTTTACCTGACCAGAGGCATCGGTATATCTCGTTGGACACGATAAACTCGTGTCCACGGTGGTATGAGAGCAAGGATTCTCGCTATCAGATCGACCAGTGTACTTGGCGGGTAACTCTTGTATCTTCCGGTTTTCCACAACTCGTACAGGCCGGTGCCGCGGATAACCAGAGTAGGATAGATCTTGAGGCCGTCGGCTCTGAAGGCGGGGTTCTCGAAAAATTCCTGTATCACACATCGGTTCCATAAACGTTCCTCGTTAATATAGAAAATCAATGCTGACTAGATCGAAGAGCCGCTTACGACAAATTGCTCGATGTCTCGTTCTATATCGACGTTCGGAAGATCGGGCATCATGTGAGCTATTACTTTGAAACCGGCGTCTTTGGATAGCTGAAAGCTCTCGCAGACGGCGTGCACGGTGTGACCTCTGTTAGTGTCTCGGGCAACGTCTTCATAGACCGATTGCACGCCGATCTCCAATCGTGTGCATCTGCAAAAATAATCGATTACTGTAGCAGACATCGTCGAAAATTAATGTCGACAAACGGAAACGGCTTCTCACCCATAGCGCAGCATATCGGAAAGATGCTTCTTCAGGCAATAATCCGGACGAGTCTCTATCGTTATGCCGATACATTTCGTTCGACTACGCTCCGAATATTTTACCGCCTCGTCGACGTTGTTGCTCACATGGCCTGACAGAGCGTCGTGCAAGTTTCTTATAAAGTAATCTCTGTAATCCTCTGGCAGGGACATAAAAGTACCACCCATTACTATAAACTCTACTTTGTCGACACTGTGGCCCAATTGCTTCAACTGAAATTATACAAAAACTTGATTATGTTTTGTGAGCATCTGTGAATATCCATGAATATCTGTGAGTAATTGTGAGTGTCAGTGTGAGTGTTCAATCAACAGGAACTTTATTACAATGTATATAATTAATATAATCTATAAAGTCTATATATAAGAACAAAACAAAGTATTTGTAATTATTGTATAGTGCAGGATTAATTCTAGGTATGTTTACTTGCTCCACTCGATGTCTGGTTTGTAGAAAAGGGTTGTATCTGGCTCTGATAGCTCGCATAGAGGTAGGCTCGTATCCTGTGTACGATTGAGTTGAATATTCAAAGTCGGAGTCCGGCCCGCCAGGACAGTAGACACAGATGTTTCCCGTCATGTTTATGTGAGGACACCTGTGAGGTTTGCACATCACGGCTACGACAGCGATCTGTGAACGAATCGATAGTACAGCGGTCCAAAATGTCAAAGTCAAATGATCTTGACAAACTTACTCCACTGGCGGTTCTTATCGGTTTAGCTTTCAATTTAGGAAGAAGTATGCTCTTTGCATCGGATGGAACAGATGCTATTATGTCGACTAGCCTTGGCGAAGATTCCAGTCCATACTTTGAGGAGATTCTTGTTTTGAGCTTGTTGAGATCGACGTCCCTGCGCTGCTCGTGCGCTACCAGTAGTTCCTGAATTATCTCGCCGATTGTCATCACCATTCGCTCCTCCTTGCTCTCGGTAAATACTGCGCAGGCAATCGTCGGAAACGGGAGGTTAAACATTGAAATTTTATTTTAATTAAACCAGCAGCCGGAGAATTTGTTTGGGGGTAATTTTACCTTTGCGCTTTCGCACCATGTTGAAGATCTACCCTGAGTATTCTTAGTATCACGTTAACAGTTAAAATATTCAGGGGAATTGCATTAATCGCATTAAAATATAAAAAAAAATTACTTGACGGTTTCGCGATTATTTACACGTGTAGTTAGGAATTTGAGAGGGCAACAGCCTGCAACGCCATCTAACGATTTCGTTGCATCAGCGTAGGAGTTTCGTCCGTAGCGGACGTCGGTAAGTTACGAAACGGTAACGTAATCCAAGTGTGAGTGACCCTTTATGCATCGTTCCGAAGCACATGCCGCAGTGTTGTTTTGTAGTACGCGTAGACCTCGTGCCGAATCTTGTCGTAATGCAGTGATCAGTTAAGTCAATAATTATCACACATTTTCCAAAGTCGATAACAATGATTTATTCAGATGCCATAATATTAGGATTACATATGATCCGATTGCCTCGCAGGTAAGCGTTTTCCAGGTTACATCCTCATATCGTCACAGGTATTACGTCTTTCTTCGTGAGTATGCTTTACCGAAGAATCACCGTCCGTGTACAGTTTAGCAGCAAAACACCACTGCCCCGCAAAAAAAAAAAAAAAAAAAAAAACGCTGTCGTATAACATAACACATTCAACGGAAAATCGTAACAACGATTATCGCATTCAACAACAGTTATCTCGTTTATGATACGAGGGACACATTACGTCTCTCGTATTTCGTTGTATTACTGAACAACAATAATCGCACAATAACACGTCGCGTGACGAGTCGATGCAACTTACAGACCGCAATTTAAAGAAAGCAAATATGATCGTCATGAGCTTATTACTTCCACGGCCTCTTACATTTTCCTAGGAACTTATTGTTATTATGCAAGATACGCAGCTCTTGAGGAAGACACTCGCATTTCTTTGTTTAATCGTCGAGTCGGTTCTCGATTTTTTTTGTTTTCTTTTTTATAACTGCCGCATAAATTCCTCGAAAAAACGGTAACACCTTTTATATTCATTCAACAATTGCAAACATCGAAACATCTAGTCGTACTACAGTTAGAAATGTACAGGCGTGCCTTCTCACTCGTTATGCTCTCGGACACCGATGATCGCAAAGCATAATAATAATAATAATAAAGAACCGTGCGTGTACGTTAATCGATGCGTCACAACGGGACCTACGTGTCGGCCCGAATAAATCACTCTGTCAATGCTATTGAAAGGTCGACCGTTCGCTCGACGAGAAAACAAATAACGAACTAATGAAAAACTTTCATTCTCGCTTTATTAATTTCGTTTTCATTTTTTTTTTTTTTTTTTTTTTTTTTTTTTTTTACCGTTTTAAGCCATTACGTTACTTACACATTAATAGCCTATGATGAACACGGTTTCAACACTTTGTAAGACCGATTGAATAACTGTCGATCTCGGGATTAATCGTCAATCTGATTTTTTTTTTTTTAGCGGCGTATTGCGTATTTCACACGGATAATTAATTTATTACAGTGTAAAGTACGTGTGTGCGTGCGCGCTAACGTATAATCACAGCCCATTGCACTAATTTCATCGTTTCGTTTAATCACTCGTTTAATAAAAAAAGAAGCTCTTATCTCGGTTTTTTTTTTTTTGTTGCTATTACGAAGCTAATATCAAAGCAATTGCGTGGTCAAGACCGTTTTCTCGCTTTTAGGTTACAGACAGCTCTATTACAATTGTTCGCAAATCTCGCAAAGGATCATCGTCGTTAATAGAGAGATTTTTTTTTTTATATATACGTGCACCAAGATAGAGTTTGGATACCCGATGATTGTGTTGACTCGCCAAGGTCTTAGCTTAATCGTACGTGTGTCACCCGCTTACAGAGTGAATTAATTTGTTTTTTTTTTTTTTTTTCGAAGGAATCTCACATTTCAATTACGCTGTTGCTTACAGTGTAGATCGCCGATCGCCCGGCCCAGCGGATGTGCAATGTGAAAATTGCCCATTCACCCTGTATAACCCCTTGGAGCGACGATATATAAAATGGCATAGAATAATTTTTTGTTTCTTTTTTTTTTTTTTTCACGTCGATCACACTTATTAATGATTGAAATAACAAAAGTGTTAGATATGTTTCTCGTATATGCTCTACACTATGGCATTAGTGTTCTTGATCGTTAATTCCGTAGAGATATAATACTAATTATAATATAGATGTGAACTATGGCGTCTAAATTAATGATAGAGTATCGACGGGGAGGAAGAGTCTATAGTAATCACTCTCCCTCTCACACTCTCGTTGCCTGTTAGAGCGCTACACGTAGACGAGCTTCAATGACCTTTATCTAAGTCGTACAATTGATAAGTGGACAATACTTGTCTATTGTTTACTATAAGTAGAAGACAATTTAATTCTATTCAAAGATTCTATTATCTATCCTATTAGAATTAACAACGATGGCGCTTTTTCTTCTTCATTTTTTGAGTTTATTGATTGGAGCTACGAGCAGGATGTTAGTACGGGAACCGCAAACGTTATGTTTTTCGAGTTTATTCGAGAGTTTTGGAATAAGAGAAGGAAAATGAGAGGAGATACAAGGGGAAGGAGATTAAGGTTGGCGCATTGCAGGTGCCACGTCCCCCCCCCCCCCGCTCAACGCTCCGCGCACTATTAGATACGCCGGAACTTGCTCGAAACTTTGTTGTTTGTCACTTCGTGGCCAAAGCTTTCCTCTCTCGCCGACTGCCACTCGGGAAAATAGAATTTTTCTCGCTGCATCATATTTCTCTATTCGTTCGATTTTTTTTTTTTTTTTTTGTGACTATATGGAACTTTAAGTGTGACGAGACTCGCATAATGGTCGAGATCCCCAGCGGGTTTCCTCTTTTACGACTGTAAATCGATTTAGAGCCATCGAAGCGCTAAGCACGAAGAGGCGCTTCAATGAGCTTTTCGAGAATAATTCATTTATCGCGGGGGATGAAGCTTCTCACAAAGGTAAATAATGCGGGTGGAAAAAGGCTGAGCCGCGGAGTACAAAAGAACGAGTGGGCAGCGTGAAAAAAAATGGCTCTTATTACCAGCGGCCATAATGTAATCAGTTATAGAGTTGAAGCTCACTTTTACGGGTTCGACGTTTTTAGGCCAAAGAATTTTTTATTAGTCAAAAATCGTATAAAAAATCCCATGCGACTGAGCGTTGTTCCATCCCAACCCAACGATATTTCGATGGTATAAGAAAATCCCCGGAGTTGAATATACCGAATTGCAGGAGTCGAAATTAATTTTTTTTTGTCTTCTCTAGTTTTCAAAAAGAAAATTCTCCTCTCTATTTTTTTTGTTCTGTCACGTGGAGATTTTTTTGGATGACAACACGACTACTAATAATCGATCGCATGCGATTTTTCATACGATTTTTTTTTTTTATCAATGGAAAAAAATGAATTTTTAAATTTATTTTTAAAGCAATCGACGAATATCCTTTAAAGATATTGCTTATTGGAGTTTGTAGTATAAGTGAATGAAAAACCGGCCAGAGAAGTATCCCGCTTTGTAGATAGTAAATTGAAATTGTACAAGTTTCTGTTAGAGAACGTTCTCCGGTATCTTCGTGCACCACGCTGATTAGGCTAATTTATTAGGTCGCTTGTTGAATGGAAGCGAGGGTTCTGTATGTGACGCGAGTACAATTAATCAAACCGACAATTTCGACGTCAAGCCGATGTCCAAACCGCTTCAAATTTCCAGCGTTCTCCGCGAACCTGGATTATTAGTATTATTACCAGAGTCCTCGACCGGTACGAAACTACATTGGCGCCGTTCCCGATATAGCTTTTACTAATTTATCCTGCTGATCTCGATGGTCGCAATGTATAATGTGTGCTCAGACGAGAATTTCTCATCGGTTTCGAACAATTCGGCCGTAAGGGATACGCTGCCCGAGCTCGAATCAAGATAGCAGAGTCAATGAAAAGTTGAGGAAAGTAAAGTGTTCGGTTTCACTACAATGTTGCAGTATGTGTGCGTGCTCGTAATTATGGAATCTCTAAACTCCGCGGAGTTTAAATTGGCTTATAAAGTATTTAAGGCCGTTGTGAAACGGTGGATTCGAGTGAATACTGATCCTTCTCGCAAATAACTCCGGAACCCGGGATCAAAAAATGATTACGAAAAACTCCAAAGTGATTGTTTGGGTAGAAACTGCTTAGTGCAAATTTGTTGTTCGACTGGAAAACACTCCGTATCGACGTAGTCATTTCATTTGAGCATGTATCTAGAGGACAGATGGATGTCGTTATCGGATGATAACATATTTATACTTGTTAAAAAAAATGGAAAATAACAAAGCGAGCGCGCAAGTGACGTCGCTTTTTCGGCTGACTGCCCTATTTTTAAAACTATCGATTTTTTTTTTATCACACGTGTCTTTCATCTATAGTAATAATGATTACTTACGTAGAAACTCTACCACGTGCCGATCGATATATCAGATTTCATCGCTCGTTATGTACGACTATTTCGGCGTCCTATCGCTACATCTTTAATCTGTACGGAAATTTGAGTATCGTTCTATCGAGAAAGATTGAGATTGATCTCTTACAGATGCGAAGCGTTTTATGCAGATTGTTTTCTTGTTATTATTTTTGTTTTTTCTATTAAGCGTGAGATTTTTTTAAATCGCGTTTCAGCATAGCATAGAACGGAGAGCGGCGTGATAAAGCTATGTGTGTTGCGCGTGTCGAATCTCAAATTCTTCCATAAAAATGTGTAAAGCCACCTTAAAATTACGTTACCATTTGCACCTCGGAATTATTTGATTAAATTTCCATGTATCCATACGACCGTTTGTGACAACGAATAAAGCGTTATGGTGAACGCTAATAATAATAATCATAATGATGATAATAATAATAATGATGTGCCTGATGATAACAATGATAATGATCATGTGCACATTCGGTGGTGATAAACTCCAAGAGTAAGTCGCGCATTAAAGTAAACAACGATTCTCATAAACCTACAAACACTTTTCGCCCGAGCTCACTTGCGCAAAACACGAAACAGCTGCGATGCAAGCACTTTTTTTGCGTTTTATCTTTTTTGTAAACAGATTTTTTTTCTTCGCAGTATATCATATATTTCTTCAAAAACAACGATATAAAATATCTGGCTACCCGACTCTCTATAGCTGTCCAAACTAACAATGTCTCTCGCATGTAACGCGTGTGTACAATCTGCTCATGTGCGTTCGATTTACACGATATTGTTTTCCATCATCCCCCGGTGAACAGAGATGACATTTACTTGATTTATCAATCGAATAATTTTGTCAAGTTATAACTTTCGCGGTTATGAACAAATGACGGATTAGTTCAAGTGTGTCAAATAAATTGGCCATCTCGGTTGATCATCGTCCCTAATATGACATTGGCAAAGGAAAAGGGGAGAATGAAAATGTTGGTATGGGCGATCGGATTTGATTACACGCCCAGTGTGTTTATATCGTGTTTTTTTTTTTGGTGTTTTGATTCACTTTCGTTAGATTTTCGGACCTTACGCACGTGTAACATTCGCTTATAACCGCGAGATATATTAATTTTTTTTTTAATCTACTAACGCATTAATCTGCATAGGCCACATCGAACTTATCTTTATAGTGTCATACATTAACGGTATTAGTAATAGAACTATATAGTATTACCAATTGGCATCGCATTCGATCTCATACACATTCGTGAAAACAAAAATGAATAAAAAAAAGAAAAAGAAAACAAGAAACTAGCCAATGGGCAATAATGCATCATACATTGTCTCGTGTCCTATTTAAATTAGACCCTGACACACTATCGCTTAGCAAATAGGTTATTACAAACTCTTACGAATTATAGGCACCGCATGTTTAACTTAAGTTAAACTATTTTACCGAGAACCAGTGTAACTCGGGCAAAATAGCGACGCGTTTTATTTTTTCGCCGCACCTGCTGATGTTGCCGAGTGTGTGTGTCATGTGTATGTGTATGTGTATGTGTATGTGTGTGCGTGTGCGTGTGTGTGTGTGTATAATGTGTGTCTCGACCGAGAAATATCCAAAACCTGACGGTTCAAATTTCAATTCCAGCATCGTAAGTAAAACGATACAGCCATATCTCGCGAGAATATGCTGAGCTGAAATTCACCATATTCTCCGATCAGCCGGTTTACCCCTTGGATGACCTCGTCCTACAGTCAAATAATTCCCGCTTTCCAATAATCTCACCACTACGTATATAACTCTAATACTATAACAGTATTCATAAAACTTCTGAGCAGCTCGTCTTACCTCGACGTGTGTTATAATTTTTTTATTTTTTATTCGTGATTGTAGTCTCGCCTGTTCAGTGTTTTGTTGTTATTTTTTTTTTTTGTCAGCAAGACACCTCGACAGTTTGAGATGAAATCTCGACAGTACTACCAAAGCACGGGCTCTAGTAAATTACTCGAATAATTATACAATATATATAATTACCATAATAATATCACTACGTGTCACGTCATGGCGGAC
This sequence comes from Amblyjoppa proteus, assembly GCA_963922035.1. Classification (NCBI taxonomy): domain Eukaryota; kingdom Metazoa; phylum Arthropoda; class Insecta; order Hymenoptera; family Ichneumonidae; genus Amblyjoppa; species Amblyjoppa proteus. The sequence continues at coordinate 10,717,945 of OY998228.1, read as the reverse complement.
AACTCGCGGAGGATCTCGACGAAGGATACTCGGATAGCGTTAAGGCGGATTCAGATTCGTTTCGTCGTACCCTAATCGCCGAGATCGTCCTCCCTCTCGTCCTCGGCAAAGTGGCTCTCTGCGTTTTTATTTAATTTTTTTTTTCGTGTACGAATTTTTCATAATTATCAATAAGTGTCTCTTTACTTGTTTATCGAAGGTAATGCGGGACCGCTTCTGATTTTACCGTTTCGATCGCTCCATCAGCGGTTCGACACTGCTTTTCAGTTTCCGCAGCGCGTGGCGTCGTTGGCTCAGCGATTTGCGTGGCGTCGATGCCAATATCATACATCGGTGCGGCACTCAAATCGCTCGGATCCATTAATAGATCACGTGGGAGGGAAGATTTATTTTTCTTTTGGAAGGGCATCTTATCGGGATCAGTCCTACAGGTACATTATTTTTTTTTTTGCTTTGCCTTTATCGCATATTATGATATACGTGGGTCAACGACGTCCGCTCCATCGCGTGCAGAGGCAGAAAATGCAGTTAGCCGTTGTTCTGTATTATTGCGTGCTGATGGAGCTGTTGCTGCTGGTCGACACGTCGGACAGCGGCGGTTCCTCGTATGGGCGAACCCTCGGGGGTGGCGGAAGTGGCAGATTACCGCAGTCCGGAAGGGGGGGTAAAACGTTCCTCTGGAAGTGGCCGGACGAATTGCCAACCGGCTGATAGTTCGCTACGACGATGATCTTGCCGCTTCGACTGCGCGCCTTTCCAACGCCAAAGCCATGGCTGCTCGCCCATATGAGCTGCGTGAAATGACCTGCGCACACGGAACACGTGGATCAGGCGAGCATAAAGGCCTCGGCTGTGTATAATGCTATTACGATGCGAGACATGACGAGACTGTGCGCTCTCTCTCCCCCTTCGGTCCCGGATAAGTGCTCCTCGCCCGTTTGCGAACCGTACAGGCACGAGACACATGCGGATGACGGTAAATTTGTTACGCATCATGCGACGACACTTTGGATGGGAGTGGGATGAAATTCCGCGTGCTTGAGATTGGGGTCAATATCGAAGCAATTAAGATAGCATTGTATTTGCCCATTTAAATAGTCGTGACTGAGTTAGAGTCCCAAATGGTGGTTTCCTCTTACACGGTAAAGTAAATATTTTGCAACATTCAACAAACACTTATTTTCATCAAAGTCAACAATTTTACTTCTGTTTAATTTTAACAATAAAAAAATAAAAAATACATTTGCCCGATGATAAAAAAATAGAAAACTGCGGACAAGAAATGTTTGTTGTATGTACAAAAGTTTCTCTACTGCGTAGCATCGAAAATGAACGGATGTAATCCATAGAAAAATGCATAGCAACGGAAGCGCATGCGGACGATATCATTGCTGTTTTAATGACTAATGGATTGCTACAGATATTGGATAATGATTGGTAAAACGGAGCGTGCCACTGTTCTACTTTTCGGTCAAGGTTCAGCCTGGAGCGTGTTCCCAGATTTTTCATATTCTATATTCACACACACACACACACATACAAACACAGGCGCACATAAACGGGAGACAGAGACGAATGCCGATGATACCGAGTGAAGCAGGTGCAAGCAGACTGGCTCGATCCGTATGCGAGAAAATAATTGGCTTCGCGGTGCAGTCCCATCGATTCCCACGGGAGTGATGGTGACGGGAGGGGAAAAGAGATGCCTATAGGGTCAAGGCCGGGGAGACACACACACACACACTATCTCTCGTCGAGCTTTGATTCCCGACCCTGCACTATGAACCCACAACCGTCGGGTCAAGGACCCCTTTGTGCCGTAGACGCTCTCTTTCACCAAGGTTCATTTTCAACTCCATACGCCCTTTTCACGAAACACCTTATTCCACCGAGATTTTAACGATCCTTACGCGCTCCTTATCTCTCCAAGTTCCGTTGGATATAGGAATACCAGGTTCTTATTTGAGATGAGAGGAAAGCGGCTCTGGAAAGTATGGACTAACGAGGATACTCAACAATCCCACCGGGTGTAATATCCACGAGCGCATGCTTCGGTTTGAGTTCACTAGACTATATGCAAAAATCTTATTTTTAATTGCATATGACGTTATATCGGGAATACGTCACTTCCTGTTCGAAAATCTCACTTTTCAACCGGATATCATGTCACACCGGAAATCCGTCACTTCCGGTTTGAAAATAAAATTTCTCGACCGGAAGTGACGTGACAGAAATATGTCAAAATCTTTCGGTATCTCGATTATTTGCGTAATCAAAAAATAAAATAAAAAACGGGCTCAACCGGGATTTGAACCCGGGACCTCTCGCACCCAAAGCGAGAATCATACCCCTAGACCATTGAGCCGATCTTGAGATATATTGTACCAAAAATTAGTCAAATATGAATGAAACTTGTGAGGAAAAAATGTCGAGCCATATGTACTTCGATTCACATATAAGTGTGTGTATATATATATATTATGGTATATAACTATATATTTAAATCTAGTATTGAATTGATAACGAACCTGCATTGACGTTAGCGTGAAGAACGTCCGGTTCTTTGAGAAAGTCGTATTGCCGAACAGCCGAGTACCAGTATGCAGCGACCTCCTGTCCATTAACGTCACCGGGCACTGCACCGCCCGGACGGCAGTACAGATTTTGCCCAATTTCTCGATCGTTGCGATAATAAAATGTATTCGTGTGAGCCAGATGATTCGCCCACGTTTGAGCATATTCGCACAACTGTTCGTAAACAGCAGAGAAAAAAGCATATTACATATAGCCATCGACCAGAGTATATCTTTAGCCAAGAACAATCAAAGACTGTGGATAAAGAAGGTCGATAGCGGTTCCAAATTTAATAACTTTACCTCCGGTGACATCGTCAAAGGCGGTGCATTGTGTCGTTGCCGGTACACGTTGTGCCAGCAAAGGCATTCGGTTATAAATTCGCTGTCCCTCCAATCCGTTTCCAGGTCACTGCTGTCGTGCGCTATACTCATTGGCCTGTTACTCAGGATCTGCGAAAGTAAATATATACATATAAAATTTAGATAATCCGTGTACGATCCGGGCACCGACGTCCCATTATCGAACTGCGAATTGTTAGGGAAGAGGGGGGTAAAAACGATTCATATTCGCCGTTTGAAATGCGACTTCGCGATGAATTCCAAAAAATACTCCGTTTTGTCCCGCTCTTCCCTACATCGCGTGACCAAAATCGGAAGGACCTATTTTTTTTTCTTTATCTAGCATACAAAATACGCCGATTCTTATTTTGAACCACGCGACATTTATTACATAGGACGATAAATTAAAGTTTCCATCGGCATTTTACAATAAGTCCTCTCTTATTCTTATAATAATATCTATATAGTGACTCTTCCAATCACGTTAAGTACCGGGAGGAGAAGCGCATATATTTCTTTCGATTAATTTTGTGTCGCCGTATAGGAACGGAGATAAATCGGAGAGTCACTGCTTCCATCTCATAAATTTATCCGATGTCTCGCCTCTACTCCCGTCCCGCTGCCCCCGCTTACTCTATCCCTGATTCTGTTATTTTCAATGCGTCAAGTTATATGGTACATCAAGATTGTAACAAAGTTTTCGCTCTATCTCTCTCCGAACTGCCTGAAAGCTCCAACATTGAATACGTTGAATTTCCGTTCGGAGCGGCGCGGCCACGACCTTTGCAACACCACAATCTATCCGATCTGACGCAGATAGCTGGTGGCCGCAATGGCATGGTATAATTCAATGTTGCGGTAGGGTAGCATTAGGTATAGACGAGGACCCTTTCACCCGACCCTTTCACTCGACCCTAATATCGCCGGTTTCCGAGCACAGCCATCCCGAATAGAATAGCGCTCGTCGAAGAGGGCAATTTCTCAGAGCGCAATTTCGTGTTTTGCCCGACAGATGGCCACGATGTCAATGATGTTTCTCACAAGCCGTCCGGTAGCCAAGCGATTTATATATAAGGGAGACTCTTCGAAATATTTTTCGTACTTGCTTCAGCAGTACATATACTAAAATTGGAACGATACAGAGAAGATTAGCATGGCCCCTGCGCAAGGATGACACGCAAAATCGTGAAGCGTTCCACATTTTTTATCGATTTATTCCGTAATACAAATTTTCTGGTAATTTCCCACAATCTAATTTTTTTTTTTTTACATTTTTGCAATACAATGTGTCATTTTTTACAATTTTCAAGGTTAGTATATCGAATATTGAAATTATGATATTTTACAAATTACATACTAATTTCTTTTTATATAAGTAAATTTGTATATTAATATTTTAAAATTTATTTTACTTTGTGTAGAAAGTAAATTAAAAAAACGTTGCCTCATTAATGTAACGAAAAGCAATTTGTATTTCATTCGTGCAAATGACGAGGATTAGTTGGGCCAAGGTTGGCGCGAAGAAAACGCGTGAACTTTTCATGCCGCTAGAATCTCAAATGGCAAAGGAGCAAAAGATGAAAAAGAAAAGAAAGGCCAAGAGATGTGAATGGAAGCTACTCTACTATTCATGGCGCGTGGAATTTCTTTTAAATCTCCCACCCGGCCTCATAAGGCCTTTTCACTCAAGGACTTCGATCTAGGCCGCGTCGGGTGCACGAGGAACTTCCTTATATATGTACATGTATAATATAATAAGATAGTCTCTTTAAAAATTATTTATCCCGATGACATTTCCGCATATAAGAAGGATCTAACAATTCCGCAGAAACGAAGCCTATTAGTTTCGTTAATGGAGATATAACTGTAGATCGTCGTCGAATCTCCTTAACCAGCACCGACGACCTTTCGCTCAGGGAATCGTCGAAGACTCTTGTTGTGATGGGACTTTGCCAAAGTTTAAAGTATATTCAGAACGAGAGACTCATTTAACGACCACCGTGGTGCGATAAGCTGCCGGAGGGAAAACGTCAACGAGGTCGCAAAATTCAATGTATACCTTTTTTTTTATCTTTTCGAGGATGAGCGACGATATATTTTGTGGGAGGCCGGGTTGGCCCCGTTATCGCCGGTGTCCACGGCAGTTTCCGCTGGAGCGCCGAAATCCCCGTCACCCCGTGCAAAACACACAGCGCACGTCGGATGCGTATACTTTCCGCTCATCCCTCTCGCATTATCCACCTCGTTCTCACTGCCGTTTATGTGTGCTTTGAATTTTTATGCCATCCCACCCTTTCGTTGCTCTATCCACTTTTACGACGAATTCATACCGCATCAAACAGCGGTACGTTAAAAACTCTCGGAACTCGTACAAGGCTATGGAGCAGCGGGTCATGCCGCGTAATACAAATATCCTCGTGAAAATAGCAGTTTGCCAGTCAGTTTCGACTGCTCAGAGTGACCAGTGTCAGAAAAATTTGAAAACTTCAGAAGACTTAAAATGCGTAATAAAAAAGCGGTGAAACGTTAGAGAATTAAATTTGTAAATTGAAATCTAAAAATTGGTACGCTTTCTATTAAATTTTCTCGATTGTAAAAACAAAAAAGGTCATTCAACTCTTGCCCCTATATCCGCGTTCATTCTTCGTCCTGCCGACGCCTCTCCTCTTTGCGTCGTAATTGTCGGATAATCGACGACCTAATGTCATACACGGGATAACCCGCGAACGTGCGCCGATTATTAGTGTGCTTGTTGGACGTCCGTGGAGAGGCTATATTCTTTCTTATCGATCTCTCGTCTCATCCATTCCGTCTGTCTCGATACTCGGTTACAACCGCGCACACATACGCTCAGTGCAAATATCCTTTCGCCAACGTGTGTATTCGCATACGGTAGATACAGCCAAGGTCTTATCGTCTCGCGCCTCAAGTCAACGATGGATAAAGGAGAATTTAATATTCCTCCTAGACGGGTCTTTCTTTCACCTCTTTCACTTCTCGGTTCGGCAGGTCTTCCTCTATCTGTACCGTGCGAGCCAGCCCACCTCCTCACATTCGTATGAAGTGCACCGTCTATGAGGATATAAAAATGCCTGAATCGCTTTTTCCTACTTATGCGAACCTCTTCCTTTTATCCCTTTTCCTGCAGGCGAGGATCATCACTATTTTTCGATATAGTAGCCCTTCGCTGAATGCGCGTTCGCATGACTGCAAGAGCTGAAACGCGGTCCGCCGTATCGACAACATAGAATGTCAACAAAATTTGTGTGAAATTTAACGTACTGTTACTGGAAGTTTTTGTGCATAAACTGGTATATTCAATTTCATGCACAATTGGGATGAAAAATTAATTTTTATGAATTACTTAAATTTAACTATAAAAGTACATTGAATCCAATAATTTACTTTAATTACATTACTGTTTCATCACAACTGAACATGAAATTTAATGTGCCACTTTTTGCTTAAACACTTCCAGTCCTGTGCATTAAGTTTAGAATTCTTTTTAACAGTGTAGGGGCGAACTACAGTGGAATGTCGCATATGTCATAATCTAAGTTTTTCAATTAGATCGGGCGAATCGTAGGCGAACTGCTTGAAGACCATGACTGGTTCTTCACATAGGATACACATTTCTGAAATCAGCACCAAGTTCAAAGTCCACTGTATCCGCGCGTGGTAGAGACCGGAAGTTGCCGTCTGCGAATATTTAGCGAGGCGCTACTGTAGGTCTCTCGATCGCCGAATTCCGCATATGCCTGAGGCGAATCGTCAGTTTAATTTATGGCAATACATCAGGCTTATACGGACGAGTAATATATCATTCCGGCGTAATGCAATTGTGCATACGGATGAGCGTCGTATTTGCGAATGTCGTTAGAACGTTGCGTTTGTGTGCCGACGGTGTGCGGGTGGATAACAGAGGCGTGCCATGTTCTTCGCGGCGTTGACACGAGACATTTGCGATAACCGTGGGGGAAATAGTAAAATGAGTGGGATAGTGATGATAGTTATAGGTCGTTGGTACATTACTGATAGCGACAGGGTCGCGTTCTCGCGTTGCGCGAGCGTTTGTATCGTTATATATAACGACGTCCGTGTACTCTGCCTCGGGGTGTCTATATGTATGCAACCATTCGTTTCAACGAATGGCCCGTGGAAAACCGTGGACGTTGGCTAACTCCGTCGAGCGAAATTCTCTTGGCGAATACCTGTACGAGATGTACCGCAGTATGCATATGTGGACACTGTTTTCGTCGCTATATTGTTGAAGCTGCAGCAACCAGCGCCGGGTCGACGAATTAACCGTGGGGTAAATCAACCCCCCGGGCTGGAAAATGCAGACTGTTGTATAAATGCAACACAGTGTGCTCAGCACGCGCGTCGAATTATTGACACAATGGTTGAACGAAACTCGCGAGTGAGGGAAACCTGGAATGTCCGAACTGTTAAAATTGTTCCTCCTTCTTCCGTTAAACACCTAACTCGCATCCACTGCCGCGGTATTCGCTCGACTCTGAGTACGATGGAATGCCAGCGAATTGCCGGTCTTTTTCGCGGCTACCGTGGCTCTACCGCACGCAGGAACGTACTCCAATGTAATCCAGTCGGGCGCTAATTAGTTCCGCGCACGCATAGGCGCGCTTTTATATCCACCCGCTAACCGCCGACTGCTCTAGCGAACTCGATTCGCGAATGTCTATCTCGGCCTGGTTTCGGTAAATCTGGCTGCGATAAATTATACACGTCGCTGCAAAATATAATCCACTCACGCATCTAGAAGGGAACTCTCGGCGCGTGGGGAGATTAATATTGCGACGATATTGATATGATCGGAGGTGTTTGCGTAATTACCTTTTTTTTTATTTGTGTTCATGCAAACGGTTTATGCAAATCGAAGTGCACGTCGTTTAGGCATTGAAAAAGTTTTTTTTTTTTCATCCAGCACGCGTAACGGCCGGCGATTAAACAACGCGATATTAATGGCGTGCACATGTGAAGTATGTTCGTGTGACGGTAGAATAGTGATTGTTTGCACGCCGGTTGAATGTCGCCCGGAGTTTATAATTAAAATGTCAAGTGCATCTCCGACTGCGCGGGTTGCGAGCGCGGAAATCGTGTGCAAAGGGTCATATAATAACGCACGGGACGTGAACCGGGAGCGAGTTTTCGTGACATTTCCCCTCAATACACAACTTCGAATGAGAGGCAAACATCTACGCTCAGCGGCTCATGCAAATTAAATTTTTTTTTACTCGCTGTAGGTTTCGAATTTCGTCTACCACGGACGCTCACATTTTCCCCTGAATTCGTAGAGAAATAAAAATTCTACGAGTAAGAAAAAAGAAAAACATTCCTTTCTTCACCCGTTACGAAGAATGAAAGGAGCTGCGGCGTAACGTACCGCTCACTACCGCTCTGTAGATAATATTTTTTAATTCCGCTATTCTTTTCTCTCTCGCACCCACTCGGCCGGCAGTTTTTTCAATTACCGAGTACGAGAATTAGGACAAACGGTGCGGTGCGTCCAGTTCTTTCGGCGCCATAACGCTCGTCCGGGCGATGAGCTTGTGCTTTCCGCGTTTTCATAAGTTAGCGATGTTTTCCATATTTTTCGATGCTTTTTTTTCCCTCGTATTAAGAAAATTCGTGCCAAGAGAAATCTCGAAATATCGAAGTGCACGAGCTTGGGAGAGAACCGATGGATCCGTGTTCGGGACGATAATATATATCGGATCGACTCTGCCGCTTATTTTTTTTTTTTTTTTCAAAAACGTATCGTGAATGGAATGCGGCCCGTCGCAGGTCCGCAATTTTATCGGAAACTTCCTACATTAAAGTTCTTGATTATTAATTATTGTGTTGTAATGTATTCTTAATTGTTTTTAATAAGGGCGAAGTTGGCACACTTTATAACAATTCGTTATCCACAAAAGTCCACTTATTTTATTTTTTTTATAAACTAAATGACAAAAATAATGCCTTTTAACGTAAATTTGCAATCGGTAGTTTTAAAAGGCATTCTTTTTGTCATTAAAGGTTTCGTATTTTTTGTCATTTTGTTCATAAAAAAATAAAAGAAGTGAACTTTTGTGAAAAACAAATTGTTGTAAAGTGTACCAATTTCACCCTTATTAAAGGCAATTAAGAATACATAACGACATAATAATTAATAATCAATAACGTTAACGTAGGAAGTTTCCGATAAAATAGCGACCCTGCGACGGGCCGCAATTCCATTCACGATACGCTCGCGAAAATGCGTGCGAGATCGTATTGCCACGTGCACGACAGCCTGGGCCATAATAACGATACCGGAAAATGAATGCATTAATATTGTCAGGTTTGCGCCGGGTCGACGTCATTATCATTGTCGATTGTGCCAAGAGGAAGGGTGGGAATTGTCGCAATCGCAACGCGATTCCGGCACGTGAACAGGCGACAGGAATACGCTCCGTGAATCCTTTCTCTTCCCATCAAACTTCGGCGAAAGACTATTAAAGCGGAACGTGTTATGATTTATATTCAGCGGCAATGCTGCCCGGTACAGGCGCCGATGCGAGTCACCATTCGTCATGTTACTCCTTCCCGGCTTTGATATCACACAGTAAATAAAAACAAAAAAACAAAAAAAAATAAATCAAGCATAAAAAAAAGTTTACAGTAGAATGAAACGCTAAAAGCCGGAAAATCCTGAACAGGATTGCGGGACGTTTGAGAGGGTGCAAGCATTTTGGCGGTCCGCACCTGAACCCAAAGTATCGACCCAAATAGGTCGCACTCTCTCCCGTCTCTCAAACTCTCTATCTCTTCGTTCTCTCTCTCTCTCTCTCTCTCTCTCTCTCTCTCTCTCTCTCTCTCTCTCTCTCTCACACGCAGACACACTTCGCTTCCCTGCTGCTATCGTTGTGCATCCTGTCGCTTTACGTCCTGTCTGACAGTCGACCGCTCGCTATCTGCCTCTTTTGTTCCGTACACCCTGCCGTTCACTTTAGCTCTCCGGGGCCTGAGGCTGACCAATTATCCGATAAACAGCGATCCCGCCAGTCCATCTATTAGTACTATGGCTATGTACGAGTCTTTGTTCGAAGTATATCGACGAGCCGCCTCGGTGTTCGGGGATACATGTGCATGTGTGGAAGAGCCGCTGTACGGGGAGGGATAAGTTTCATCGACTCCAAAAGTTTGCAGACTATCACGACCCGACCAGTAGGAAACACGATGTCAGGGATTTCTGTTTTGCGCCGATAAATGGGCCAGGCTTTAGTGGATAACCAGAGAAGTTAGGTCGAAGATTAGCATTAACTTACGCGGTCGTCCACTGTAACAACTCTGATGAAAATTGGATCAGACCTTCGTGTCCTTCAACGTGAGCTTTCTTTATTCTCTGCGCCGGGCTCGTCTGGTGCTGCTCTACGCTCAGAATACGTTGTTCATTTTTCTTCTGCAACGTATTGTAATTACAGTTTCAAGGAAAAGGAGCTACCGTCTACCTGACGTTAATTAGCTTCTCTTCACTAATTGCGACTACCGCGAGGTTTCGGTTTACAGGAGCCGGTCGAGAATGAAGCCCGGGACAAGACGGACTGCCTCTACCTATCTCTCGTGGGGAAAAAAAGTCTCCTTTCAAGTGGAGGATAGCAATGGCAACGTTAGAACTCTTCGGCGTGTTTTATGCCAGTGCAAACTTAGCGAACAACTGATCTGCTGATCTATTGCTGAAACTTTTTTTATAGCGGTCCAATTTTGTGTAATGTTCCGGCACACTCGTCCACTTTAGGACGCCATCGCAGCGTGAGATCCAATAGATAAATTGTTCTTCGTCGCCGGTGTTTGTGGCTCGAGAGTTTTTTTTTGAAAAAGTGTCCTTCGTGCACTTGGATCGTCGCCAGGCGAAAAAGCAAGTCAGCCAAGATTTTCGGATCCGCTTGACTTTTGGCCCTCCTAGCGAAATATCTGCACGGGCGCTTCGGTCAATAAAACTTTCAGTGCCCCGGTTCCAAGTTCCTTGCCGCTTCGCTTCGGTTCCCATGCCAGGAGCAAAACTGCGGGAATTTTTCATAACTTATAGCCGCAAACTATCCATGAATTCGGGAACACACAGTCGCCCAAATGCTTAACCACACTGAATACGCACATACGAAGGTCGAAAACTCGAACAATTTACAATATCATAATGCAGGGTATGTGTGGACCTTGAACACTCACAGAGATTCTCGCAGAAATATATTGGAACATCCTGTTTTCTTCTTCACATAGCAAAAATTGCAAACTATTTTACCCAAAAGATTTAAAAAAAAAAAAAAAAACTGGCAAACCAGGAGTTGGTGGACGAGTCTACCGATAAATCTCGAGGGACAGCATGAGTACTGCGGCAACTAAGCAGCTGCTAGTTGCCGGTCAATTTCAGAGAGTGGTGACGCTTGGACAGGTGTCAAATGCTCCGATATACACCTGCTTATAGCTGACGCTTCTCTCGCATCGAGCAATTAGGAAGAAAGCCCGATTGCAAGTGGTTCGATAGGGGACAGAATATCGGACGAGCTGGCCACGTCAGCCAGCTCATCGATGGTGAAACCCCAGAGACTATGATCATCCAGTTTAGAGTCGGCGGCTGGTGATCGCCAAGTAGACACAGGCGCTCAGCCGCACTCTAGTTTGAGTACAGGGATTCGCGTCGTATGGCGCACTAGCGACTCTCCGGCTCGTTTCACCCTCGGTACTTCGGCGCAGGAAGTGTGTTTCGCTTTCTTGGCTAACGTTGCGAAAAATTTACCGATGCGACACTTCGTAAATTCGCCGCTGCCGCAACGAGGGGTATCGTTTCTCCGCGGATTGGATGATTATTAGAGCAAATCGAGGGACGCAGACTGTCGAGCGTTTAGATTGACTGGCGCATCTATAAACCGAAAAAATCCACGCGTCATTTTTCGAAGGTGGTGTGGGAGTATCGAAACAAAAGAGCGTTTTCCTGTTTGTTCTAATTGGATGAACTATTTTCGTCTCTTCTGGAGCTTCCGGCCGGAATGGAAGATCCGCCTCGTTGAACTTGCCACGTGGAAAAATAATTCGCGGACAGCGGTGGATGGAAAATTTTTATCATTTTGGAAGAGCGTTCCACCCACGTTCAGATTACTTTATAAAAATATGTAGCTCGTACACAGTTATACATATATATGCGTTGTAATATAAAATAGAATGGAGTCAAGCGAGTGAGACTATCTCGCACGGGGTAACATCTGGTCGGACATTATTGAAGTCTCTGAGCCGATTAAAAGCGACAAAGGTGAAGGACGTACGGTTGCGCAGCTTTAAATCGCCACTTTCATCCGGGCTCGTGGGAATTTCCCCGTTCCAAGGACACTCCCCGACTGTACATTTTATACGGCCCGGGCGGGCCATCATTTTTTTTTTTTTGGTTAATTTTTTTTCCAAGACTTTATCTCGTACGACGATTAAATCGATTCCTATCCGCATTTCCGAGGTTTATTCTCCAAAATCTCTCAGCTCAGAAAAGATCGATCTTTTAATTCGCATTCGAGATAAGCCGCAGCAGCGGCAGCAATTACAATAAATAAGCGCGAATAAGATTTAAAGAAAACAACCCTCGTTCACAATACCAAAAATCTTACGACGACCCAGCGAATCTTCGAGCAGCGATAAAGAGAAAAAAACTAAATAAGCCGATAAGGAGATAGCTGATAAAGATTAAAACGGCGACGTAGCCGAAGAAAAACGAAATAGCGTGATCGTGTCTGCACGCGACGTGCTCATGAATATTAATTCACAGTTTTTTTAACGTGCCTGCGAGACTTGCAGAACGAGAGGACGTTGGTCTCGCGGCAGTAGTAAAATGGTCGCAGTAAAAAAATAAATAAACCCAAAGTCTCGACCAGCGTCGCACGGAAACGCGGTGATTTCACCTGGTCCCGCATGCGTTGTCACGTCGACGGGAACGCCGAGCGGCACTCACAATCATCGACCGAGGTCCGATAAAAATTAGCATTTCGTGCTTAACCGCTCACCGTCTCCAACAGCCTTATTACTCGTTCTCTCCTCTCCCACCCCCGTTGCTTCCTGTCCCGTAAAATACTTCTGAGCCGGGAGAGAGAAAACGCCGCGAAAATGGTATAAGGGCTCCGTAGCGGCGTCGGAAGTACCTGTACATGCCGGACATAAATATTCATTTAAGAGCTTTTCTGCCCGGCGCGCCAACCGCTACCCTCTTTCTCCATCGTTTCTCTTCCTTCGTTGCGTACACATATAGTCGCAGTGACACTGCTGTGCAGCGCAAGCAAAGTTCACGGATGAGGCCTCCCGCGCAAAGTGCATACAGATACACCAGAAACTCATCCAAATATTAGTACGTGGTACACGGCAGTATTCTCGCGTCCCAATGAGAGAACTCGAACTGTTGGAGGGTTGGTTATAAGTTATAAGTTTAAACTCCGCACAGGGTATGTATACGTGGTTACAGTGGACAACCGGATAAGTTAGCATAGTCAGATACGTTAATAAAGTGCAACCACAAAAGTTAATGTTGCTCCTTCCTTACAATCCTTTCGGATTGTGGATGGGGAGACGGAAAGCAGCTACTCTCGTACTACCTGCGGTCAGAATCGTTGCCGCAATAAAATTGTGTATCAAACTTAGACCGATGGTCTCTCTAGGTCGTGGCAGCTGTGAGTATCCCCTCGTGCGACGTGCAACGCCGTCCGGGAGGGTACAGTTCTGAACTTCAAGGGTGAAAGGCCAGGTACTTGGTCAGGTAGGGAGGGAGACGACTTATCTGGTCGCGCTGGCTCCTGGGACATTAACTTTTCGGGTTGGCCACTGTATATAATATACAAACTACACAGGCAAATATAGGTTCACTGAGCCCGGCCAGATACATGCTTCGTCCGCACATAGTTTCCTCGGCTTACATATTATGCAGTTAGAAATACGGGAGCGCAACCCCATTCTCGTTATTGACTTCGCGCTCGTGGAATTCGCTGATGCTTCTAACACGCCTATCTATCTCCTGTAATATCGTTGGGGCTGAGGTTACATGATCGTCCTACGTAATCAACGGCTATCGACGGCACTCGTGAAATTATGCGAATTCTCCGCATTACTTCTGTGTCTCGTATACAAGCGAGTTAGCGAATACCGGCTGGCTGATATTGAAGGACCGACGATACAAAATGCATAACTTTCTCTACACCGAAGCTATCCGCAAAACGGCAAAGCTTGGAAGCCATGTCCAAATTACTTTACACTTTTTTTGTATTCACGGAGACATCGCCCGAACCTGATGGGGAATATCGTCATTTAATTAAGCTTTTTTTAATTCCTAATAACAGTTGGTTGTCAATAACTTTATAGCGAGCAAAAGCGTAAAATACTTTGCTCTTCTATTGTATTGTTTTTAACTGTTAAGAAAAATATTGGTGGTTTGCATCAACCGAACCCGATGGGCAGTATCGGCGGATAAACTTTTTTTTATTAATTATTAATAACCGTTAGTTGCCAATAACTGTATAGTGTCAAACGCAAGTATTTACTGATTGACATCCCGAAGTTCATACCTGTACAAACATTTTTTATTGAAACTTCACGTTACAGCCGAGATATTGAGGTTCTCGATTAGGTCCCCGATTCTCCCCCGCTCTCCCCCGTTCAGGAAGTTATCGCACAGATACGGTCGAATATTGTCCGGAATTTTCCACCTTCGGCCGCCTACCCGTATACATACCTCGGACCAGTATGTTATTCAATGAGAAATATCGGTTGTACGACACTGTACATTCAGTTACGATTTTATATTGCGTTTTATTTCCGAGCGCGATATACCGGACGAGAAAAACCTTTCAACTTCTACCTCATTCTCAAGAATCCCTGGACGATATATATGTTTGGTCGACTCCTATCGACCGTTTTCCCCACTTCTCCCGTGCGTTGTACGTTTCTCTGGATAACAGTAATATATTTCTCTGCCACTACCGCTACCGACCATTGCCTCCGACTGTAACGTTTAAAACGATGCACTCTTACTGGCAGGAGTAAAAAGTTGCCGAATAATTTTATTCCACGGGTCAGCGGAAAGTGGCGCTGGTAATGCCTATGGGCTTTACCTACTTCTCTGGAATCCTTGGAAAATGTATGTGCACGAGGAAGTGCTTCCTTATATTTATCGAGCCCGGCGCTTTTCTATGGGTAAGAGTAAACTTTCCCTAGACTGCTGGGTTCCGGTATACAAGGTTACGTACGACGTACCCCGGGTAGAAATAAATTCCTTCCTGGCAGAGCAGGCGAGAGCGCAGCAGCAGCAGTTCGAAGTCTCATCCTGGATCGGTCAAGGTCCGAGGAAAAATAGTACAGCGGTGGCAGCCGGTATATAAGCGATGCCGGCAGTGTGTTGCCGAGAGACCGATGGCTATCCTCGATTCCCTTTCGGGATTTGCATCGAGCTCGAGCTCCCCGGGGGCCGAGCTGCGAAGCCTCGATAGGATCAACACGCCATTCGCCTCTTCAACGTGTCCTATGGCAAACACCTATGGAAACTCCCATTCTACCTCGCATCTATTAAACTCGCATCGCTATGCACAGCCCTCATCCGGTTAAATTTGCACGTGATGACCGAAGCCTCCGATAGATATGTGGAGAACAAAATTGCAGGCTGTGGACATTTTTTTTTGGCAAAGAAGCTGGAACGTGATTTCGTTTAAGTGCTCACCTATCCGACCAGTCTTAATCCAAAAGGCTTAATTCTATATTTCGCTCTATTAAATTTTGCCCACTTCAATGTTTCGCTAATTGCTCTGTCCAGAAATTTGTACGAAATTCTAAATTAATTAGATCCTTCAATGGCTCGGTGGGAGAGAGAGTTGGCACGAATTCTTGATCTCAAGAGAGTGCAGTGGGCTCAAGGTATCCTGCGGAATGAGATCACAGAGGATAGTCGACGAACGAAGAGAGTGGGCGGTCTCCGAGCGAGAGATGATATTCCGTGAAATGAAAGTCAAGCAATCAAACTTTTTTTTGTTTCTCTCGCGACGTACCGCGAAGTTGGCGCTGCGAGAGGATCTTAATTATCAAAGGGGGCCGAGACGTCAAATTTTGTGCAATAAAAAAAAATTAAAATAAATCGCTTTGAAAATCGTGAAGAGGAGTATCTCGCCAGAGGACGAGGGGTATGGGCGACGATTGCAACGTGGTGGCCCGTCACAGCGAGGACGATTCGCCCTCGTCATCCTCCCCGAAAGTCGCTGCGGCCCAGCGCTTAAAGAATATTGAAGAGTCTCGAGACCGAGATATACCGTTGGACGAGCGAGAGTCGTTGCTTCTGGCTAGACAGTCCGGAGAGCCCGGGGAGGGGATGCATAAAATCGCTGATAACAGACACGTATCCGAGAACCTTTTGACCGAGGTTCGCGACGAAAATTCCTTACAATTGCTCAGGAGTTTAATTTAATTTCATCTTTAAAAAAAAATCGTACGACAAATCCCACCCAATTGATTTTTCGTAACAGTGTTCTTCAGGTCATGTAAAAAAAACCTCCAGGTCTGAAAATAAGAAATGGTAGAAGCTGCATTTTTTTGTCAGTAATGCCTCTTCGTTATTTCCGATTTTTCCAAGAATGAAACTCGTACCATTTCGTTATATTCAGACCTGAGACTCTTTCTAGATGCTTCCTGCACCGTTGCGACCAATCAAATCCATAGGATTTATTATAACAATTTTCTTACCTATAAAGATTTAAACATTTTTTTGGCTGACCTAGTCGAACACCTTTACAAAAATTTAGAATAATTTTTTTTACTGTCTATTCTTCTAAAGTTACATGTAAAAAAAAAATCGCGTACCCATTCGCGTATTCCAATTTCAAAGCAGCACGAGGTGGGCGCAACGGAGCCACTTCTCTTCGTCCCGTTGGGAGCGCAATCAGCCGCACCGGGTTTTCCCTATTCCGAGACAAAGCTACGGCCGGACGCGCCGTCCTTCACGCCGGAATCTCTAACGAGGAGCGGTCCAGCTGCTTGCGGAATCGGTGGAATCAGTGAAATCACTGATACGGTCTGCGGTGAGCCGAGCTTCGTACCGCGAGAAATGATCGATGATTCCTGTTTCGTCAACGTTGATCTACGGTCGACCGAAGAAGACGCGGTGGTCCCGGTGGTACCGAAGGTCAAGAGGCTGGCAGCAGCGCCCAGGACACCGCAGCCTATACCGGCGATCAGGGATTTGAGAGATCCCATCAGAGATCCGGGACTGAAGCCGTTCAGTCTCACGTCGACGCCTCGGCCGAAGAGATCATTGCCCAGGGTCGAACCCTCGCTCGATTCTCTGCATACCAATGTGGAGACAAACGAGACCGTCGCCGCCGAATCCGGCGCAAACGAACCGGAGATCAGAGACTCCGGTCCCGAATCCGGCGAACCGCGAATCGTCCAAGGACACTGGCGAATTTTGAGAACCACGTTTATCATCGGAAATCGAATTCAAATCGCTGTTTTCATAGCCAGCATCGTGCTTTGCGTTATCATCGTTATCTACGTTTTCGTCTGATTTCCAACGATGTACAAAGAGAACAACAAGTCGACATTCATCCATAGTCGAGTGTCGGACGGTATCGGAGTTGAAGAGAGTTAATCTTTCGGACAGTCGGTTTCTTCGCCGAACCATGAAAAAGTAACACGAGAACTTTGCGTATCATCTTCTTTTTTTATCGCACACGGATCTCGAGATGCGGATGAACTCGGGATGGTGCAAAAACAAATGTTTCTTTCTCGCTATTCTGCAACGTTGCGAGAGGTCCGGGAACGAGGAACAGGAGCGAGAAGGGAATAACTCGCGGAGAGAATAAGAGCGATGGAGGATGGGAGATATAAACTGTAGGGAAAAACGTACGGAAGCCGGTACAGCCGAGAGAAAAAAATAGTGAAAAAAATACGTCGATAGACCAGGCGAACGTCGGATCTCGTCGAAGAATGCTTTCACGGATATACGACGAGAGAAAAACGGAGAGGGTCAACGAAAGAGAGTTTCCGACTCGAAGCTTTTGTGGCAAAGGCAACGGCGAGAGGCCTCGCGGCCGGAACGAAATTCGGCGATCGCGCAATGACTGGCACACATCCAAGTCTCCTATATTTTCTCTATTCATCCCCCCTTTATTTTTCTATCCACTCCAGTACCGTCCTCGAGTAGAAACGATTCGTAAAAAAAATAAAGAAAAAAAAGCTTCGATGAATAAGCCACACCGCACTAGTTATATATCTTCCGCATTCTTGTTTTCCATTTTTTCTCTTCTCAACAGAAATCTCGATACGCTCGACCACCGAGTGTTTCGCCAATCTGCGTCACGTGTGTCGTTCGCCGAGTTTCGGAATATCTTTATAGATGGAATATATTCTCCATGATATCGATCATGACCCCAATTTAGACGGAACGTCGAGTTTGAATTTCATCCTCGATTTCTTCGAGACGACCTCGAGGACTTCCCGAGCTGCGACGAAGCTTCCGACGGCGGATCAAATACTAAGCTCATCCGCTTCCGAAAAAAAAAAAAAAAAAATGTAAAAAAAAAAGATCCCCGATCGCGAGACGAGATCGCGTTAAAGTACATGAACCTCGGGGTCGAGCGAACATTTCTCCACATGGGTTGCGCTACACTACCGTACGATCCATTCGTACGTGTTCGAATGGATCGCGTACGTGTTCGAATGGATCGCGTGCGAGTTCTAGCCAGAAGAACTGGAACAGGAGCGAGCAGGTGTGTTATACACAGGTCTCATCCCTTGCTGATGCTGCTGGCTCGTGGTTGCATTTTGGCCAAGGTCAGGATCGCGACGAGGGGGCTGTGGAATTCTCCCTGGCCAATACTACATCCCCGTGCCAACCGGAAGTGCGATAGCGTGCCAAGAATAGAAACGTCATTGTTAATGAACGTGACAAGAGATCCCAATAGCAATTTCTCACAGTCCACGGATCGAGGCCAAAACATTTAGGATTTCATTAATCGAGGCCGCGAATTTTAACACACTTCCGGTGTTTCTGTAACGTTTATTTATGCAAAGAGGATTTATCGACCCCAGACAAAAAAAAAGTGTCAAAAAAGAGAAACGGGATAAACAATTTATAATCATTTTAAACAATCTCCAAATGCGAATATAAAAAATGATACGAGGAGTTCAATTTTTTGTTTTATATAAAAAGAGAATCCACCTGCTCCCCTTCCCGCCGCGTACTCCCGATCTATATGTTTATATTGCGAGTATATTTACGAAACATGTAATCACATTGTAATAGTACCGCAATTACCCCTTTATTACCCTAATCACCATTTCGAGCATAATTGCCGGCAGCAATTTTCTTCACCGAAGTGGAGAAATGGCGTATGTGGATGCTCTATCGGCACAGAGGCTAACATAGCATACAGTGTGTCACTGGCGTGGATTATGTATATATATATATTATCATTCTCTTGATCAGATTACGAAACACGCCAATTTCCGTTGTATCAATAGATCGATTTATAATTTCACGAGTTCCTCCAGCGATGTGGATTATTGTGCACGACGAACTTCGAATTGGATAGAAACACACACCCTATTATTATATATACATGAATTTGTAATATCACGAGTATTCACGAGGCTAGCAAACCTTGTGGACTACTCCATGCACTATTTTACATAGTGGGCGAGTGACGGGGCAAAACGGAATCCCGGGGTAAAACAGACTATCTTAAAATTTTTGAGCGGAACAAGAAATGCTAAAATACTAATTATTTCCACGTGTAAGCACAATTATTGCGACGGTAAATATCTGTTTTTCACCGGAAACACTCCAAATATTAAACTTAACAATACTTGTTTCCAAATATACGAAAATATTTAGTATCAAAATAGCAGGGAACATTAGATTGCTAAAATCTTGCTTCCTATCTCTTTCGGTGCAGTGGTTCGTTTTGCCCTGGTCTCCCGGTCTTATATACACAAGAACCGGCTCGTGGGTAAACTCGGATTTATCGATAAGCCTCCGCTCTCTCTCTCTCTCTCTCTCTCTCTCTCTCTCTCTCTCTCTCTGTCTCTCTCTCTCTCTCTCTCTTTACACGCTCTTCCCATCCAATTTGTCCATGCTTCGTATACCGCTTTCCCATTTGGCTCTTCGTGCACGTGCCCAACCGACCAATTTATTAATTCCGACAGTGGTGAATAATTATCGTATAGAAAGTGCTACGCACCTACGAGAGTACTTATTATGTAATTCGCTGCTGAATCGTGCTCCAATTCAGGTTTGTATTGCCATCTGCGTGTAAATCCCGATCACAAGGGAGTCACGTACTCCCCGACAAAGTGCATAACTATAACTACATGGGAAATAGCAGGTTGACTCACTTTCTTGAGAAGTTTCGGCCGATTGTCAAGCTGCTGGAGTTGTTCGTCGTTGAGCTGCGTCGATGTGGTTGACGGTCCTCCGGGATCCGAAATCTGATTAGCCTTAAAGAGCTTCGATTGTTCAACGCGTTTTCTCAGATTCTCCAACGCCTTCGCTTCCTCGCGCTTTCGCGAGGGCGGCCAGTTCGGACCGGATGTGTGAATGAAACTGATGCACGGTAGTTCCTGAAAATATCAATTCAATGAAAGCATTGTTTTTTTTTCGTCCGGTCAAGAGCTATACATCGGTCGCGATGTTTCACACTCTGTAGATGGTGGTTGTTTTTTTTTTTCATTTTTTTTCTGCATGATGTACGCGTACGCGAATGTCGGAATAACGAGTTCGTTTGATCGACAGCCTCGAGAGGCCCCAGCGCGTTTCGCCACTCTGGACGCCCGAGTTTAATTCGTTATTTTTTACGGTGATCAAACAAATCCGGTCGTTTGCTAACGAAGTAACATCGTTACACCGAAACTCCAACCGCGCAATTGAGAATTAGTTGGCGCGAGAGCGATGTATTTACGTAGTTAACGTTAATGAGATATTTCGTTTTTTTCTCATCAAATTATCTCTACGAAGAGCGTAAGACCGACACGTGCTCCGCGCTGTCTGCGTCGAACGGGAAATCTCGGTACCTTTCTTCACCCTTTTTATTTATTTTATTTTTTTGTTATTTTTATTCATACACTCGCTTTCCGTGTAAGATTGAAAGGCAGCTTGCTCCGCGGCCCGTTTTCACGGAGCATTGCAATATCACTGAAGCAGTGAAGAGACCCCAAGTGCCTCCCCGAGGGAGCCTCGGGGATACCGTTTAAGTACACACTCGACGCAGCATGTGAAACCGCTGTCGAGATCTTGCTCGTGATCACAAATGGATTGATATTATTCTCGGAACATAAGAACGTGCCGTTTGTTTTCTTTGTTTTTACACGATGAAAAAAATTATAATAGCCAGCTACATGTACTGATTCGTGAACTAATATTATTCGTCGGAAATATTGAAGAAAAAAAAAAAACCAAAAATATATACATAATTTTTGATTGCACAAAAAGCTCTCGCCGTTAAATGGTATTTGCATTCATACATGTGATAAACAATAATGCAGCAGCGATGCAATACAACTAAGAGCAACAGCAGCAATTACTCTCTGTCTCTCCCACCTTTTGATGGTGATTGCTATTCGTAACGCTTAATTCCGGATAATTAGCGACATGACTGAGCAACCGACGACTCGCCGTGCTGCGGTTACGATTTATAATCTCTTTCTGTATCGCGTAGTCGATGAAATAGCTCTCGTCGTCATTATCCTCGTCAGCGTGATTCGGCAGGAGCTCGGCGGTCTCCTCCGCGGACGCGACGCTCATCTCGCGAAGCTCCATCGCAGCGACTGGAGCAACCGAGTCTCGAGCGGTGTGCCTCGAACCTCCCCGACGCAGCACCAGCTTACTTTGCCGTTCCGGCAGCCCCTGTAACCGCCTCTTACGCGACTCCCTCCCCCCACCACCCCGTCGACTCGCTGATACCCGGCTCCCGAAGCCACTACGGATCCGCGTGGGAGAGGGCTCTACCCGACCCGGTAAGCTCACGCTGTGGACTGCCCGCGCAACCTCGGAAAACCCGCATAGCATCCCTGCATCCGATATGGAAAATAGTTTGGATTTCGCTCGAGGGTGAATTTATGTAGACCACGCTCTTATCGGTCGTTGCACTCGCAACGATAAAATTATGTTTTCTTTTTACTATTCTGGGACGGTAACACTGGAAAAGATAAATAACATTCGGAGAACTTTTTTTTTTTATTGGGCGTTCGACAAAAGCTTTAAAGCGCGAAATAATTTTGGCGAGGCGCTCTGATTGGCCGAGATTTTTTAAACGTAAGGGGTGGCGCTGCGAGCGCACCGCGTCCTCCCCCGCCCTTCAGTGGCCATTGCCGCTGCATTCGAACGGGAAGGACCTCGCGTCTGTTCGTCGATTAATCATGAATATCCGACGACATCGAATCCGTTGTGTCGTTTATCAGTGAAATCTTATGAGGATCGGCATGTTCGGTACTTCGGAAATGGTAACTCACTCATATTTCTGTCATTGAGGTGATGTGGTATAATCCCTCCCCACCGACCAGTTGGTTACAAAAACTATGCTCAATGCCGTTTTGAGACCGCGGGCCAATAAGAAAAAAGAAAATTATCTTTCTCTGGGGCATCGGCGGACGCAGGGAACGACAATTTTTATTTTTCTAGGCGGACTGCGGTCTCTAAACGGTATGCAATACAGTTTTTATGTCACCTTAAAGCTCACCAGCGTAATTTCCAAGCTCTTCGTCAAATCAGTGCCCGTCTCTATAGCCGACAGTGAATGTAACGATTCGAACATTATTTTCACGACATCCGCATTTATTCTGTTCCAGAAACGGATTGGGACGACACGGAACGGAATATTAATAATCGAAAACTGACACGGAGGATATTTATTCGGATTTACGGTTTCGAGAAATTTCACCGCACTCGACCGAAAAGCGAAAACCGCCACAAAGTCATTCATTTTGATACAAAGGCCTCCGGAAAGTGGTGAGTCGACAAATAATTTTCCAACTTTCACGGTTATCGTGCAATCCACGAGGCTCTCATAAAATCGCAATGTGATGGACGCGTATTTAGATCGCGATAAAACATTTGTATCCCGTAATAATTCTGAATCACGTAATCATTTTGACGCCGCCATCTGATTGGCGAGATTTTAAAAATATACGTTGGCGCTGCGAGCCAAGATCCTCTCCGACCGCTCAGTAAGCGTTGTGCTGTATTCGAATAGGTAGGACTTCTCGTCGTCCCGCATGATTAATCACCGAATATCCAATGACATCGACCCCGTTGCGTCGATGATCAGTGAAATTCTCTAAGGGTCCGCATGTCCGGTCCTCCGGAAATGGTAATTCACTCATATTTCTGCTCTCGAAGCTCGCCAGCACAATTTTCGAGCTTCCATCCCAAATGAGCCGAGTGCCTCGTTGCACCCGGCAATGAATTTGGCGATTTGGACATTGTTTTCACGACACGTACATTTATTCGATTCCAGAAAGTGATCTGGATAACACGGAAAAGAAATGTGCATCATCGGAAATAGTTTCGGCGGCAATATTATTTGGATTCGGACTTTCGAGAACATTCAGTCCTGCGAGGCTCGAACGACAATCAATGGCCGCCATGAGCCCATGTAGCGTAAATAATTATTTATCAAAAAGTTATCTCAATGGCCTTCCTATGTCCGTCTGGACGGTATCCGAAAGTTACTACCCATCTAAAAGGCCAACTTTTGGACGTAGGGTAGCTTATAGTTACCATCTGGATGGACATATGTAACCCATTCAGATCACTTTTTTGTACAAGATGTCTTTTATTGCTACCTGGGAGGGCATCAATTTCACAAGAATAGCGAAGCGCTCCGGAAAGTAGTAAGTCAACAAACAATATTTACATTATGTTTCATGTTCATTGAGCAATCCGAGAGACTCGCGCAGAGTCGTGATATTATGGACGCGTATTTATAAACCCCGCTTGCGTTTCGCTCGTACCGACTCGAAACGAGCAAGTCCCCACCACCGAATAGTTCCGCTCGATAGGAAAGCGGCTGTTTACCTTCTACTCGCAAGCGCCGGCTATCCGATATCCAAAGTGTTTACCAGTTTAGGCGAGAAACATGTGCTGTTGGTGCCGTCAACTCAATAACAATTAACAATTGCCGTACACACTCCGTCAACGATTAAATTTGCAATTAACGCTTTTATTTCTGTAAGCTGCCCCAAATTTCTTTCATAGAATATTTCGTCCAGATCGGTCGTTGCCGACACACAACATTATTCACGACATAAAAAAACAAGCGATTCCGGAAAGTTCTCGACGATGAAAAAGTTCGATAGTATTTTGAAATTATCGAAAGATGCCGAAAATGTCTACCACATGCTAAACGGTGTATTTGCCGTTTACAAACCTCCTGGCGAACACATTAAGCAACTTAAAAACACATTGAAGGTTAAGTTGTGCCAAGGTCAGTTGAGGTTTACAAACGAATTGGAGGAATGTGAATGAATCAGATTATTAATTCAGACTCGATTGTAGATTTGAACAAGCTCAATGTACGTCCTCCGGGAGATCACGTACGGATCGAGGGTGCAACAAACAAAACGATGGCCGTGACGGTGGGTCCAAGCTACGCTGATCATCCGTTGCTGGTTGGACCTCGATATCAGCTGGAAGACATTAAACTAACATTCGCAAACAATCTTTATACGGATAGCTCCGGCATCCTCATCTGTGGTGTCAACAAGGGTCGTTACACGATATATAAATTGCGAGAGTCGCACCCTACAAAGTTTTACAAACTCAAAGGAATTCTTGGTAAAGCTACGGAAAATTGGTTCGTTGGTGGTAGAGTCGTCGAGAAAACGACCTTCAAACATGTGCGGAGAGAGCACATCGACAAGATATGCGCTGCTATGCAGTCCTCTCATCAGAGAAACATGTTTAAGTAAGAAGTCATTTTATTAATATTTTTCAAGGGTACATTCTGAATTCTCTTAGAGCAGTTGAAAAAGTATACTCCATTAGCTTTAATTTACGATTATTATTAAAGAAGTGTAATTATTATCTAGTGTTTGCGGCCTGCCGATTCAGAGTCAAGCTGCTTATGAACTGGCCCTTGAAGGCCCCATCAGACCAGCCACGTACAAAATCCCCATGATGTACTCTATGAAATGCGTTGACTTCAAGCCACCCGAATTCACACTGGAAGTAGTTTGCATGAACGAGGACGAAATGTTTCTCAAAGAGTTAGTACACACGCTGGGACTGCAGGTACGAAGTACAGCCGCGTGTTCGCAGATCCAGTGCTTCCGATTCGGAATCTTCACCGTGGAGGACGCCCTGCTGAAGAAACACTGGACTCTCCAGGCGATCACACACAGCATGGCACAGTGCCGAAATATTCTCGCCGAGAATAAATTCATGAAGAACCAAAAAGACCCCATACTTAAGGAATATTCGGAGGTCAAGCAAATAGAGTCTAAGTTAAAACCGATGATAACAGCGTAAATTAGCACTGAAGGATATGTAAATAGATGTAACGTTTCTAGGAAAGAAAAATCTTTATTGATCACACATGATTTCGGAAATTGTAGTGGACTCGTGTGCGTTCCCGAATCCTCCCTGGCAGAGCAACGATTGGCTGTAAAGCTTAGAGAAATAATATTTACATTATCGGTAAATCACGATTTAGATTTTTTTTCTGTTTGATTATTGAAGTTGCTCGATCTGTACTGTTCCGGAACATTGTCGTCTTCGCTGATCGACGCTTTTTTATTATTGTCCGTTGAATGCGCGCGCTTCCTTCTCCTCCTGCTAGAGAAATAATATTCGTCCGTTTTCGCATCGTCCAAATTCGATACTTTGTCGACATTCGAATTCCTATTGCACTCAGTCGCGAATGCATCTCTTGTCGATCCCGTAATATTATCGTTCGAGTTCGCGTCCGAGCTCTTGTTTTCACCACGCTCGTTATTCCTCGTTCGATCGATCGAACTCTCATGAACCTCTTCGTTTCTTTCCGAGCTCCGACATGTCTTTCTCGAGTCGTTTCTGTTCTGCCTTCTGTCCCCGTCGATATCTCTGCCATCGTGCTTACGACGATCGGAACTGTCGTAACGATCTCTCGAGTGACGATCGGTCGTGTCGCGATCTCTGCTCCGACTTCTACGCTTTCGATTCTGTGACGTTTCGGTCTCGTTGGTTTTTTCGTTCCTCGAAGGCCTTCCGCGAAGTTTCGATCGATTCGGCCACTGCTGCATCTTCATGCTCTTAGCGATAACGCGCTTTTGATGATCTAGTTGCGGGAATAAATCTGCGAAGGACAAATCAAATTAATGGAAACATTCGTATCAACAGAAAGTTGGATTTTTTTTTAAACCTACCCTGCGATTTTTCGAGCGCTTCTTTCGCAGAATTCATCTCCGCCTCCTGAATACTGTGGCCCGAAGCTTTGGCCAGTCGTTTTCCTTGGAAGTAAACCGCCACCGTGTAGACTCGAGTATTGGTCGGTCCCTTGCACTCGATAACTCTGATAGAAGCAGGACGAAAAATTCATACATTGATTAATCATACTAGAAAATCGGTTGGCATGTAATTGCGGATTTACTAACTTGTAGACTGGTATATCCGGTTCTCCGCCGTCCATAGTTCGCAGAGTAAGGCAGCATTGCTGCAGCTTGCTCTTAGGATCGTTCCAGTCTTGATTCATTATGAAATCTTGCAAGCGCGGAAAGAAACACACGTCGCAAAATACGTGACAATTTTCCAATCCCTTGTCGACGTACAGAGCGCCGAGGAAGGCTTCGAGCAAATCGGCTCGATCCTTAGTTTTCAATTCCGCTTTCGGATTGCCGTAAAGAGCGTACTGTGTCATTCCCAGATCGTCACAAACAACGGCTTGAGTTTTGTTGTTAACTAGGGAACTCCGCAATAGCTGTGGAAAAAAGTATTGTCAGTGAGTGATTGTACACTTTTATCGGAGTGTTAACGTAGCAGAGATTCACGCGTGTTATTTACCGACAAGTGACCCTCGTGATGCTCCGGAAAGAATTTGTAAAGATACTCCGATACTATGAGCTGCAATACTGTATCCCCCAAAAATTCGAGTCTCTGATTGGATCCAAGTGTGAGATTGGTGTAGCCAATACTGCGATCGGTGAATGCTCGGGCGAGTAATCGTATGTGAGTGAATTCAATGCCCACAGATTCCTCGAACTTTGTCAGTTTCTAGAAGTCAAAGATTTTTGTCAAATAATTAAACAAAGCGTTGCATTGATAAGAAAAAAATTATTTTCTTTAAATCATATCTCGCTCGCATTACCTGCAATAGTTCGAAGCTCGGAATCCACTGTCTATCGCCTGTGGGTTCTTGTTCCTGGAGCGGGTGTCTCGGATAATTGACCCACACCTTCGAGAGATCGACTTCGTCCTTGAAGAGCGTATCGCCGAAAACGTTGTCGGCGACGTCGATGCCGCCGTCGAGAAAAAGCGAGCCCATCAGTGCCTCGAAGCAATTCGCCATGGCGTGTCTCAATTCGAGATCGTGACAGAGATCACTGCCGTGTGCGTACAGCATGTACTGCTCCAGGTTCAATTTCTTCGCCAGTACAGCCAAATGCTGGTTCTGCACGATCGCCGCTCTGTAAGTCGCCAGACCGCCTTCCTCGAGATCGGGAAACATGTGAAAGAGGTGTATAGAAGTGAGAAATTCGACGACCGCGTCTCCGAGGAATTCCAATCTCTCGTTGTGCGCGATCGACGACTCGGTCTCCCTTCGAGCACCGAAACGCGACATTATGTTTATCAGGGTATTTATACCGCGTTTCCTCGTGTTCATGTAGTGAATTCTTCTGTCACCGTACTCCGGTTGACGAATCCCACAGTTAGTCAACGAATTTCTCGCGTGATCGGGATTGGTACCGAAGTTTTCGCGATAGCTCGGATGAGTGAGAGCGAGTTGCAGCAGATATCTGTTCTTGAAGTCGTAGCGAAGAGTCTTCTCGAGATTATCGAGAGACTTGTGAAATCGAAGATGGCAAACAAGGACGGGTATCAGCATAGCATGCTGCACTATATCGCACATTATTCCAGTTCTGTAGAAACCCTCGGCGCTAACATCGACCGTAACGTCCCGCTTCATCTTGCTCTGCGTGCGCAATTCTTGAAGCTTGTTCTCCTTCGCCTCGAGCTTTCGTTTGTCCTCGAAACTGGGTTTCGGCATGTTCGCTAGCAAGTGACGAAACTTAACGTAATCTCTCCAAGCCTTCTGGTAGCTGCGGGAATCGACGAGCACAGGTTATAGATTTTTTAAGGAGCAACAACAAGTCGAGGAGAGTCGATACTGGTTGATAAACTCACTCGGCATTTCCGGCGTAACTGAGCTGCGGTGGTCGAATACCGAAGTGGACGATTTCCGGATAAGCCAGCACACCGGGTGGCTGATCGGTCTGATCGCGATCCAATTGGTCAACTCGTACGCTGCACGGCTTTTTTCCCGGATACGTAACGACCATGCCTTTGACTTCGTCGGCAAAGTTCTGCCACTTGTACTGCGGCATTTCCACCAACCTCGGTAGATCGTCCGGCTCGATGAGGAGATTGCTGCTCTTTATCAAATAATTGAGGACCTCGTTCATGGACAGTATCTCTTGTCCCTTGTCGGGAAGGTCGCGGACGAATCTCGGCATAAAATGAAATTGACCGCAACCGGAAGTGTCCTGGGCAGCGTGCAAATCGAAGTCAACGAGTTCGAGTATTTCCTTGAAGAGATAGTCCTCTGAAAGCGAATGACGATAATTACGAGACTGCATAAATATATAATCGAAGAATCTCAATGAACGATTCTATCTACTTACGAAAGTAATCGAGCTCCTGGATAGTAAAATTCTCCGGTAGTTTCTCGTCGATGTAGAGAATCGTGTACTCGATGTTGAAACGAATGACTTTGCACGTTGGCAATTTGACGAGAGGAAAGTGCGACAGCATCGAGAAACCTTCGAATATGAATTCGTGCTCGTCGTGCTTTATAATTGTTGGGGTTTTCGTTAGAAAATTCGTCGGCGGACTGATAGTTATTCTGTAGTGATGCAATTTGTCGGCGTTGTTGGAGTTCAGTTCGCAACGGTTTATGACACCCTCGCCAGCGTAGATTCCGTGCCTTATACCGGATCTGCGAGATTTCGCGCTGCATCGGCAGAGAGGACCGTCGTTCATTTCACCGGGATCGTTGAACCACATTTCCGGATGTAGCCTCTGTGGATGCTGCTTCTTCGCCATCAGCTCTTCCATAGTCCTGTCGTCCTCGTCCATTGAACTATCGCTGTCCGACGATGAACTGCTGCAGGCTTCCGATTTGTGCCTGCACAATCTAGCTCTTGTCTTTCTCGGCGGTGGCTCGTATGGAGGCTGTAAAAAATGTAAGCAATAATAAAATGTTACAATTATGACAATAATAATAATAATATAAATAACGATACTCTCTTAATTGAAAAATCGAAAAGAAACTTTCTTCGATACTCACTTGACTAGCTCTAGCAATTTCGGCCCTGTCGAGCAACAAGTGCTTGAATATTGCGCACAGGTCCTTCAACTTTGCGGTGCCCTTCATGATCTTATGATTATTCTCATCCCTCGAGTAATACAAGTCGGCGGGTGCCGTTCGAGTCCAAACTTTCCGCTCGTTCTCCATTATCCCCTCGGTACCAATGGCACTCAGCTCGTCCATTCTTCGTTCCATATCTTTGCTAGTAGCGCAATAATCGCGCCTGTACTTCTCCAGAAGCAGTTCTCTCTCGCTAAGGCCCTTGGTTTTTGCCGGAACGACGGCGCTCGGCGGGAGAACGACCGTCGAACTCTTCGAGCAGTGGGACTCTTGGGAGCGAGATCTCTTTCGCGTTCTGCTACTCGCCCTCGATCGTCCACCGCTTACGGAACTCGGTCGGGAATTACCGCCTTCTCGACGGCTCATACTCTTCCTCCCTGCATCCTCACTGTCGTGCGGATGATCTCTCGTCGTCGAGCGCCTCTTGCTGTACCGATCGCGGTCTCGTTCGCCGTGATCGTCGTGCCTCGAGGAGTAACGCGATTTACTCGAACGTGGGCCGTGCTCGGGACTCCTCGATCGTTTTCTGCAGGATTGATTACTCCGGGACGATTCTCTGTCGCTCGATCTCCACTGAGATTTTCTGCTGTGAGGAAGATCGTTTTTCTGTAACGAGCCTCTTTTCTCAGTGTCTCTGAAGTTACCAGGCTCGTTCCAGGTGGAATTTAAAGATTCCTCAGACTTCCAGCCGGAGGATGCAGCATCGTTGTGCCATTCTGAGTTTCCGCTGTTCTGGTAGGCGGTCTTTGAGTCCCAATGGCAATTGTTGCTGCCTACTGGGATTTGAGGATATCCTGGGTTGTAGTAATTGTTGTGAGGTTGAATGGCAGGTCCTCCTTGATAGGGAAACTGTGGGTAGGAGGAATTGTTTATCAAACCAGGATAATGAGCTTGATTCGGAGGGAACTGATGGATAGCATTTAGAGATTTGTCATTGCCTAGAGAGGGAGGAGGAACATTGAACGTCGGAGGAGGCTGGCTGAGACTGGGGGGAGGAAAAGTTGGCGGCGGCACAGCAAAGTATCCTGAATTTTGTTGCTGAGACTGGGTAAAGTGCCAGTAGCAAATATGGCCAGAGGTCGGCGGTGGATTAGACATTTCTGCTGCGATCAGATATCTAAGGGAAAAAAAACACATTGACATTTGTGATAGGAAATGAATTATTATTCATGAATGCAGAGGTTAAACATGTGATATGTATATAGAATAAATTATTGACTTTTTCATGTCGACATTAAATCGACACAAAATTCCAGCCATAAACATAATTTATTATTAACACACGACCTTACTATAAACTCCGAAGCTCATTTGCACAGCCGATTCTTTGACGCAGTGTTCTTTATTCGGCAACAGCTGATCGCCGTGTTCGCGTAATAATAACAACATACGACGCTCGTAGTCATCCCGGAAACACCTGATCGACGGATCCATTCGCTCGAGTCTCGTTTTTGAAAAAAATGCTGTACTGCAACAATAGCTCGTAAGATAGTTATTTTTCGCAGACTCGTCGTGTATCACGTTACAATGTCGTGCCCTTCGTAGCAGTGACGAACGTGTTTCGGTGTTGAAGTGAAAAGAAATAAAATTCTCCACCGTCTGAGGTCTCGAACTGTTCGTACAGTGCGAGGAGTTTCAGTCTGTTTCAGTCGTCAGTGAGAACGGCGCGCGGAAAAGCAGCGCTCTACCCGCGATTGAGGGCCGATCTATAAAAACTTGTTCGCATGAGATAATAGCGCGTGAAGGATACCCGCGTGCGGAACGACAGAAAACATGTTTGTTTGAAAGCGAAAAAAGATCGTCGTCACGTGCCCGTTAATCACGAGAGCCCGATCGCGCTGTGCGTGTACATAGAAACGCTAAACTATTAATACTATCGTGAGTGTCGGCCATATTGAAATGAGTCGCGGGACCATGGGCGTTCCTTCTGTCGTCTGCAATGTGTCAAATTGTATCTCTCCTTGCTCTACGAGAAAAATTATCGATGGACAGTGTAACATTTAGCGAGTAGAGAGAGGTCCTCGACAATATCGTGGAACGGAAACTTGACGAGACTGAGTTATCGTGTAAAATTTGTGCAAACATTTTTTTTTTAAACAGTAGTGCGAAAAATCATACCCAGAGAGGGTGTCGCGGAGAAACGTCATAAAAAAACTTTGTATCAATGTGATTCACGTCGTTTTCCTACGATCAGCGGAACATTTGCCATCGGAATAAAAGCTCGTTGATTCGGAGCTTGAGAATGGGTAAAAAGTTTACATAAAATTATCGCTGCGATAGTAAAAATTTAATCGCGATATCGAATCGGCGCAACTAGGTTAAAACGGACGTCACAAACGATCAACTATGGCCGGAGAGTGGCTTAAATCACGATTGATCCTTTGTCCTTCCAAGCTTCATGATTAATCATGAAAGCATTCTGGATGTACGGACACGGTAACAACAGCGTCGTCGAGACAGTTTAGAGGCGCGAGTGAGAAATCTATTTGTCGACACTGTGGATGTTCCGTGCGCACGGTGCGTCCACCTTTTGTCTAAAACACAGGCGATCTACTTGATCTATTGAAGAAGCGTCAATAAACCAACGTAATTTTAATTTATACATATATATACACACATATATATAAATTCTAAAAATTTGTGATCCTGAAACAAAAGAAGAGAGTACAAGCTTAAGGCAATACAATATCTTGGTAAAGCATACCGAGCCCAAGAAACAAAATCTTATTTATCGTATTAACGAACAATCCGAAAGAAGTGAAAAGCCACAGAGATGTCAGGAAGCAATTCGACAATGGCTGGAACGCCTAGAAACGGTAGTCAGTCGAACAGAAATTCGCAGAGATCAACCCTGTTGAAAGTGGTTATACTGGGTGACGGCGGAGTTGGCAAATCGTGCCTGATGAACAGATTTGTATCGAATCACTTCGACGAGCACAGCTTTCACACCATCGGCGTAGAGTTTCTCAACAAGGATATAGAGATAAACGGCGAAGCTTATACTCTTCAGATATGGGATACAGCGGGGCAGGAACGATTTAAGACGCTTCGGACACCGTTCTATCGTGGCTCTGATATATGCCTGTTGACGTACGCCGTTGACGACAGAACGAGCTTCAGGAATTTGGCCCTTTGGAGATCAGAGTTTCTCTACTATGCAGACGTTCAGGAAGGCTCGACGTTTCCATTCATCGTAGTGGGTAACAAAGTGGGTAATCGTCTAAAGCGCTGGAGGCGAAACACAGTTTACTTTTGACTAGGACCAAATGACCGATAGATTGGTGGTGTGAAAATTATATTTTTCAGGTTGACGTTGCGGGTTCCGATAAGCAAATATCTACAGAGGAAGCACGCGCCTGGTGCGCGGAAAACGGTGATCCTCCACTTGTCGAGACGTCAGCAAAAAATGCGACAAATGTGGAGGCAGCTTTTGGAGCGGCAGTCGCAGCATGGGCTCGTCTTGAGGCGAGATTAGAACGTCCCTCGGTCGAGGACACGGTTGATCTTTCGAAGCAACAGTCGCCTCATCGTTCGAGCTGTTGCATGCCAATATCTGGGGCCGAGTAGGTGGTTCTCTCCTTGCCAGACGATAATATATATCTCTATAATCGATAATTCGATAATTTAAAAAAACAAAATCATATAACTAATTTTTACCACGAATATTTGGAATTGCATGCATGATAAACGAAACAAAACAAAAAAGTATACTTTAAGAAAGTCGATAGCGCGAGTTATTTTGTAGCAAGTTTTGGGATGGGTTGTGAAAGAATGGGAGAGAGTGTTTGTGGCAAAGCAGATCAGACGGAAAGAGAGGAGTTATTGTTATCTAGAAAGCTTGTTACAGATTCGTCGTTTGAACAGGCGCATTGACAAGAATTGCAAAATTAAGAGACTGGAATTCAATATTTTTTTTTTGTGGATTCTTAGCAATGCAAAAAATACGAATTTGTTTTTTTCTCGATTGTTTCTTTGATACGCGTTCGAGATTGCCATTTTCACGCTCACTTCATAATCCCCGTGCGAAATTACCAGATACGACAATGCTCACATTGACTGATAAAAGTGCATTCACTCTAGATAAACATTATTATGCACAAGTTTTTTTTTTTGTGATTGTCTTGCAATCTAATTTGGAACACTTCAAGTGTCATATGCAGCCTACATTTCTTTTCTAGGTCTAACAGAATTATTTGAGAGGAATCACAAAGTATTCTTCGATCTACACAACGATAGCTCGTACCAATAATTACAAAAAAAAATACAAATAATCGACCATGTCCACGCCCCAGACCGAATTTTGCTCCCCCTGTTAAGAAAAAAAAGAGCGCCATATGGACTATTTTATAATAATTGTATAGGTAATCTACTGCGCTAGGATTGTTTATCGAATAAGAAAAAAAAACTTATTTGCTATTCGTAAATTCACGGATCTCAACGATAATTGTATCGATTATAAATTGCTTACGGAAGTCTTTTTTGTGGAATCGAAGCTTTCGTCACCAACTGTTTATTTCTAAACATTCGGAGCTGCAGTCCGATTATCGCACTCGACGAAAGGCTTTGTGTATAGAAAGAGACGCGTAAGAAATTATCATATACCCGCAGTGTACTATGCTTGGCGCAGCTCCCGAGGTGTTCACAGTATTAAATAATTAACTGGTACACCATTGGCTTGTGATAAACTAGTTATGATCGTGACTCGCTTGATTGAGAAAAAAATGTAGGCGTAGAGACTCTACCGTTTTAGTAGAAAATAATAAATAGCTTCATGACGTTGAATATTGCCTGGCCCTCACAGAGGGGCTGTGAGGCTGAGAGCAGTAGCGTTACTATTCGTTCGCAGTAAAACTTTCATAATATATTTGGCGTCCGTCCCTTGGTGCAGTAACGCGGATACGAATATCCATACGGAATAATTAAATGTAGAAATAATATTATTAAGCCCGCGCATACTCCCGACACTGCTCTCAGCAAAAGATAAAAAGAAAAGAACGCAGGTTTTAATCATAACCAGTGTTCCTGGCGAACCAAAAATACATCGAAACAAATTTCCTTGTAACTAAAAAAAAAAAATTTTAGTACGTATACTTCGTGTATCTAAAGCGATATGTCTCGATAGAGCGATCTACTTTGGAAACACTTTGTATACAACGGACGTTCGAATCTCGCAACGTCTTTGTGATTTATTTGTAAACTTCAGTTCAATCAACCTCTGCCAATTCAAATTAATCGAGAGATTACAGTTTAATGGTGCTTTTTGTATAACTACATTGTAGGCCATATGGATTTTTGGAGGAATTCTCTTCGTACTAATGCTCTTTGGCAAAAAAAAACAAACAAACGTTAAGTGTGATAGAACAAAAAAACCATCATATCAGAGCGATTCTCGTTGCTCATTCATCTCTTCGCCGATCACGAATAGCTTTCACTTCATTAGACTATATTTTGCAAAAAAAAAAAAAAAAATTGTTAGAGTCAGTTGTGGAGCCCGAGACGTTCCTGAGATTGACAATGTTTCTACAGTTATCGATTTTCGAATTTCCTAAACTCGATGTTTCGATTGAGTCTCTCTATTATTTGTCAGACTCGAAATCGCAGTGGAAACTTCGTCGCATTGATTACTCACCTCCGGCTGAGGGCAAACACGTTGGTCTCCGGAAAAAAAAAGATGAAACTTTTTACAATACGTCATAAGTTGTAAACGATGTGTCTAAGTATGCCTTAAGGAATTTTATAATAATGGTCGTCGATTTTGCAGGAAAACAAAAAAAAAAATAAAATAAAGATAACACTGTGCTTGTTTCGACGCGAAAAAAGTATATTGCCAAGTGTCAAACACGTGGTCACAGACTTATCATTATAATCCTATTATAATTATTATTATTTATCCATTTATCTCACAATTGAGCGATTCCGTATCATTTCGCTGACGCGCACTTCCGACGGTAACAATAATTTATTAGCTTAACTCGTAATACATAAAATCTACAGCTTAAGTTTTATTTTTTTTTTTTTTTTACATCTCGAATTTACACAAAGAGCACCTCTCCCTATCGTGTTAAAACAGTAGAAAACCAAATGAGCGGGCAGAGAACGCTGGCTGATTAACAGTAGTAAATGAAGTAAAATCGAGAAAAAACGAAATAACGGAGCATACCGGTATATAAAAAAGATCATAGCTCATACATACGCTCATCAATAATCTATTTAGCAATGTATGTCAACAATATTTACAATTTCCAATTATTTACGGTCGAACGCCGTTAGAGAAGATTCGCACTCTCCCCCATTGCCGCGGCACGGAAGTTTACGTACAAATTTTACCCGATAAAGTCATTCGTAAACGTGTTTTAAACTTAAAATAATACTGCAAGACATCAGGATCGATCTTACAGCGAGTTGTTGTTCCGCACAAGAGTGGTTCGACACTCCGATAAATATGTAAAACGATTTCTTTTTGTCGACGACTGAACAGGGCGAGTGCGACAGATATTGAAACGCTGCTGCTTGGTGCAACGAACGTTTACCGCAGTCGTTTACGTATTTTAAAAGTCCAGTACAGCCGATCATAAATTACTTTAGTTGTTCAAACATGGGGACATTCGAATTCAGTCAAATTTTTTGTTTCTTGCGGTCTTATCGATATCAGTTATAACATTGGCCCATCCTCAATTCATCTCTCCGTTACTTTGGAAGTCATTAAGTTTACTGCCTGCAGCGTGTATGCCGGTTGAAAAAATAGCTTCACCAATTATCGAACAATAATATCGTTACAGATGTTACATTTTTTAACACGACCTGTTACTTCAGTCCTCGGCTAGTGACAGTGTTCCGTAACGTCGACGATAACGGATTTTTTCCAACCGAACAGAAAGTAACCGATCGCTGCGCCGAGCACGACTGCGAAGCACAGCCAGACGTTGTACGTCATGAAGATCAGCATGAGGAAGTAAGATAATACGATCTGCACGATGTGCAGAAAGGTCTGGAAGGAATGCATCCAAGAGAGCATCGTTGGCCTGCGCAAAAAACAAAACAAAAATATACCACTTTTTTAGATACTCTCTTCTAGAACCCTTTTTTATCGGCAAGCCGCAGATTTTTATACCAAGTACACGTGCTCATGTGAAATCCATGCTATAGCTAAAGAGAGATGTAATAATAAGTAATTTAGCCCCGAATATAGTACAACGACTTGACAATTGTCAGTTCGAAATCTACACTACAAAGTAACGATTAATCGGTGCGACAGTCATGCTGAAAATGAGAAGGAAAAATCGACTGTGAGATTACAAAAAAATATTCTAAACGAAGCGGTAAACACGACATGCTTCGCGTTGCAAAAAGGACAAGACGATACGACACGGCGAACTAAGGAAGATAAGTAAGAAAACAATATATTCGCGCAACAGGCTGCCTTTACTTACGGCTGCTTGTGGATAACTTCGCCAACCATACTAAAAGATCAAAACGACATTCGCCTATTAATCTAACAACACTCTCGAGACCACTGTCGCAAAACTATTTCTAACTCGAGTATGTTCTATAGTAATCCGACAATGTTCCTTAGGGCAACAACGTGTTCGGGGTAAAGAAAAAAGGATCGTTATACTTACTGTACAACTCGGTTATCTTCAGCGACGACATTCTTTTCCGCGGGCATAGAAACGCTTCTGTATTGCAGCGCGTTGTACGTTTTCCAGAAGAGGTACTCCCGATAGTACTTGAGCCCTTCGTAAAGCGCGGCCATGATCATAATACCGATTACGGAACCGACGAGGCCACCGACCGAGGATATTTTCCACGTTTCGAACAGTACGGTTTCGCAATAGCCACCGTGAAATGCCATCTGGAATCCAGTCAATCGGTTACAAAAATATTCGACTAGAGTTAATCGGCGGAGTGAGCGGGGCAAAATGGAACACAGGTGAAAAATGGCACCGAGTTGTCCAGTTGAGATAAGATTTTTTTGTTTCGGCGAAAAATTGATCCTTTTTGCCCCGCTCTCAGAATGTTTGGTTACACAGCCGAGCGAAGAGATAGATCGCGTCCGGGTCACCGACGCGGGTCGCTGACTCTCCCCGTTGCATTCTCATTAAAATATCATTGAATCGCCCCGCACCGAAAGAGCTCGAGTAAAAAAGCCCTACCGACATTCCGTGCCCCACGTGACCACCACCGCATGCACCATCGACAGCGCCAGCCGCTGCTTGATGAGCACTGTGATCCATGCCCGAATGATCGGGACTGACGCCACCGCGATCCATGTGATGGTTCATACTGGCGTGATCCATTTCTTGATGCATCGCATGATCATGATGGGAACCGTGGTCTCCCGACATATTCATCATTGCCATGTGATCGTGATCCATCTGAAAAGATAGCAATATCTTTTGAGGATTTTTTATCGCAAGTATTATAATAATCTGACCGCCGATATAGATTTTGTTTTTACTCTTATTTCAATACTTTCTCTCTTTAAATACTTCGTATGTGATGAGAAAGGAAAACGTGTTTTTATAGCTAAAATTTGTCGACCACTGAACCAATATCGGCGCTAGTATTATTCATACAAAAGCTTCCCACGAGTTATCAACGACAATAACAATCACTTATCGCGGTTTTTTTTTTTCGGAAGTATCATCGATGACAATCTCAGGCGTTTTTTTTTTACTGTAACAATTTCGCTGCTATCGTATGCGATGAGGAAGTAAACAAAAATATTTGTATGATTTTAATTTTTATGGTCTAGAATTTCGCTGAACAATCACTGAAGCGTGATTATTTCGTCACTTGCGAACCATTGGCACACCAATAGCGCTACAATTATTCATGGCACAATATTTTTTAAGGATTTTTTTTTGTCACAAGTTTCATAATAATCTGACAGTCGATATTCATATATATATATATATAAATTTTGAATTACTATACTTTCTCTCCTTATATACTTCGTATGTAACGAGAAAGACATATTTTTCGATTGCTAAAATTTTGTCGAACGCTGAATCGACATTAGCGCCAGCATTATTCATACAGAATTTTTCGTACGAGTTATCAACAATAATAACAATCACTTGTCGAAGTTTTTTTTTCAGAAGTATCATCGATGAAATTCTGAGACGATTTTTTTATTACAATAAATTCCCTCACATGCCCTCGTATATGATGAGGAAGTAAAAAACTTATTTTAACGATTTTAATCTTTGTCGTCTAGAATTAAGCTGAACACAAAATCGTGATTATTTTGTCATTCGCGAGCCATTCCAATGAAAGAATTAACGCCAGAATTATTCATAACATTATGTTACGATACTTTCGTACATCAGTTTGTTATTGTATTGAATTCACTGTTAAAATTCACTGTTTACTTGCGAACACGAGCTGCGTATCGGGTGAGAGCGAGCAAGAAAGCAACTTGCCCTCTTCCGGCCTGTCGGACACGTGAAAGTTCGCGAAGTGATTCGGAGAAATATTTTATGCGAAGTAACTTCTCGGCAGAGCGTCTCGACGGAGGGACGGTTCGAAGAATTATGGCACATAAGCTGTGTAGGCCAACTTGCACAAATCGAGCACTTCAGACGTCCAGTTACTCCGTCGAGACCAATCTGATACTGGAGGCTCCCGCCTCTCGAATTCTGTCTTATATATATCACCGTAGCCTAGAATGTTGGTGCGCCACGTTCGATTTTCCAGATCACCGCGCACTTCCAAACCACCGACGAAATGGATGAGCGCGAGTGGGAGCCCCGATGGGGAATTACATATCGCCTTCGTTAACACCGGATAACGACCAATTATATTTTACCGCCTCGAGTACCATAATCCTGAAATGCAATACACTTAGAGAAAAACTTATAATATCTGGAATCTTCGTACCCTTTTTCTTATTTTACGCTAATTTTTTTCAATTGTTTCCTTGCAAATTTTACAATTTTTATTTCTCGAAGATTTTACCATTTGTTTTCTTGCAGGTTTTATCATTTTTTTTTTTTTTTTTACTTGCACTTTTACTTCCTCATAGAGGAAGCTTTGTTTTCCCAAATTTTAGCACAAAAATTTTAGCACAAAAAAACAAATCGTTATCCCGTTAGTCCGTTGCGGCTTTCTTGGCATCCGCAGCGTTATATATTTTTCGAGCGTAAAGAAATGAACGGTCAACAGTACACTTAGCCGTAGATAGGCATTGTGGCCCCGAGGAATAAAAGCAGAGGTGGGGATTAGCGGTTCACATGGAAGTCGAATAGACTCCGAGAGGAATAAAAACAGGTCATGCAGCCAACTTTCTAATTGGATCACCGACGTTCTTTTCCTACTAATTCCGGTCCTACTAACGAATCTCCCGAGATACATGGCACGGCTGACGGTATACAAGATTCGTTAATGCATTTGCACGAATTATCCACTCCGTGAAATTCGGTAAAAACATTCTTCTCGCTCGGGTAAAAAGAGAAACGAGTAACTTAAATAAAAAATATAAAACGGATGCTCAATATCCTGTTTGCAATGAATTGTACTCTCAGACCACAAAGCACGATTAGATTAAACCGAGACCTGTCACAACAGAATGAGTTTCATGGTCAATATATATGTATACATATTTTTTCCGTATTTCGAAACATTTCCGTTATAATCGAAGGGTCGGTCTAGATTAAAAAAAAAAAAAAAAAAAAAAAAAAAAATTGTCCGTTTTTCCGTCAAAGTACACCATCAAAGAGGTATCAATATTTAACAAACATTGTTATTCACAAAGTCTACCTATCTCTTTCATGGAATTTTACAATTTTTTTTGTTGGTCCATGGGACTCATTTTAAAAATTAAAAGCAATGGCAAAATCAAAATTCGAAAAAACTTTAAACTATCAAGAAAAAAACGTGTTCTTTGTGGTCAAGAAACATTTGCAAAAAGTAAGAATCTATTTTTACCGTGTACGAAGTACAGTTAGCAGAATAACCGACAAAAATTGGAATTTTCGTTGAACCAATAGAGAGACGAGTATGAGGTTGTGTATAAACACAATCTACGACACACCTGCGATGTCATACGAGTCATGAATGGTATTTTCGAACAACGGGAAGACTCTTCAATGCGTGGGAAACGTGATTCTTCGATGAATCGAGTTTGAAGCGACGAGTTCATACGACGCATCGCGTCGATCGATCAGTTTCGATAACAAGCCACCTCTCCTGACGGTACTCGCGGCGTGATGGACATTGAATTCGTCCGGCCGTTCCGCACTCGCTCGAATAACAACGATAATTTCCTGCACCACCGATCGTCCTAATATACGAGCGTCGTTTTGTACGTCAGACTATAAGCTCGTTCCGACCGTCGAATCAAGAAATCGCTAAAGCATATTCGCAGCGGAGCGCGCAATTGATTATGCATCGGTAATACTTGTGAAACAGCCACAAACACGAGACACGTGTCGCTTGCCTATCAGTAATTATACGAGACTGTCTCGTTGCGATTTTTCGAGGCAAACAAAACACGTTATTGTCAGTACGAAAGAATCACACAGGTAAGCTTTCGACTTAACACTCGCACGGATCGAACAATAATTGACAACGTTCGTGGCAAAAAAATTGAGCCATCGATGCAAACCTTTTTTAATTTATTCGGATGTGGATAAATTCTAAAACTGCCATGAGGCTGAAGCTGGCGGCCGAGCTAGCGGCCAGCGTACGCGCACCGCTAGCGGGCCACCGCGCGCTCGGTACTCACGATAGTTTAAAAAAAAATCGTTTCCCATAAAACCCCTTGAGATAAAATTCTGAAAAAAATCGCACATCTTATTTAATATGTTTACTACACAATAAGGCAAGGCATAATAAGGCAAGACCCTTTCGTTATGCTTCAAAGGGTCCGTAGGTATAAATAGCTATAGAGACAACCTGCTATCGGTAGCAATCCGAGATAATTCTGAAATAATTCACACATACTATTTAAGGTATGTACAATGCATTGCCAAAGAGTTTTTTTGGGAGCAGAGCCTTTAAGGGCTTTTTTAAGGGGTTTGAAGTCTCCAAACGTGTTCGGTCGCTCTCATAGAGACGGCCGCTGGCGGTAGCAATCCGAGAAAAATCTGAAATAATTCATACATACTATTAAAGGTATGTACGATGCATTGCCAAAGAGTTTTTTTGGGAGCAGACCCTTTAAGGGCTTTTTTAAGGGGTCTAAAGTCTCCAAACGTGTTCGGTCGCTCTCATAGAGTCGGCCGCTGGCGGTAGCAATCCGAGAAAAATCTGAAATAATTCATACATACTATTAAAGGTATGTACGAAGCATTGCCAAAGAGTTTTTTTGGGAGCAGAGCCTTTAAGGGCTTTTTTAAGGGGTCTAAAGTCTCCAAATGCGTTCGGTCGCTCTCATAGAGACGGCCGCTGGCGGTAGCAATCCGAGAAAAATCTGAAATAATTCATACATACTATTAAAGGTATGTACGATGCATTGCCAAAGAGTTTTTTTGGGAGCAGAGCCTTTAAGGGCTTTTTTAAGGGGTTTAAAGTCTCCAAACGTGTTCGGTCGCTCTCATAGAGACGGCCGCTGGCGGTAGCAATCCGAGAAAAATCTGAAATAATTCATACATACTATTAAAGGTATGTACGATGCATTGCCAAAGAGTTTTTTTGGGAGCAGACCCTTTAAGGGCTTTTTTAAGGGGTCTAAAGTCTCCAAACGTGTTCGGTCGCTCTCATAGAGTCGGCCGCTGGCGGTAGCAATCCGAGAAAAATCTGAAATAATTCATACATACTATTAAAGGTATGTACGAAGCATTGCCAAAGAGTTTTTTTGGGAGCAGAGCCTTTAAGGGCTTTTTTAAGGGGTCTAAAGTCTCCAAATGCGTTCGGTCGCTCTCATAGAGACGGCCGCTGGCGGTAGCAATCCGAGAAAAATCTGAAATAATTCATACATACTATTAAAGGTATGTACGATGCATTGCCAAAGAGTTTTTTTGGGAGCAGAGCCTTTAAGGGCTTTTTTAAGGGGTTTAAAGTCTCCAAATGTGTTCGGTCGCTCTCATAGAGACGGCCGCTGGCGGTAGCAATCCGAGAAAAATCTGAAATAATTCATACATACTATTAAAGGTATGTACGATGCATTGCCAAAGAGTTTTTTTGGGAGCAGACCCTTTAAGGGCTTTTTTAAGGGGTCTAAAGTCTCCAAACGTGTTCGGTCGCTCTCATAGAGTCGGCCGCTGGCGGTAGCAATCCGAGAAAAATCTGAAATAATTCATACATACTATTAAAGGTATGTACGAAGCATTGCCAAAGAGTTTTTTTGGGAGCAGAGCCTTTAAGGGCTTTTTTAAGGGGTCTAAAGTCTCCAAATGCGTTCGGTCGCTCTCATAGAGACGGCCGCTGGCGGTAGCAATCCGAGAAAAATCTGAAATAATTCATACATACTATTAAAGGTATGTACGATGCATTGCCAAAGAGTTTTTTTGGGAGCAGACCCTTTAAGGGCTTTTTTAAGGGATCTAAAGTCTCCAAACGTGTTCGGTCGCTCTCATAGAGTCGGCCGCTGGCGGTAGCAATCCGAGAAAAATCTGAAATAATTCATACATACTATTAAAGGTAGGTACGATGCATTGCCAAAGAGTTTTTTTGGGAGCAGAGCCTTTAAGGGCTTTTTTAAGGGGTCTAAAGTCTCCAAATGCGTTCGGTCGCTCTCATAGAGACGGCCGCTGGCGGTAGCAATCCGAGGAAAATCTGAAATAATTCATACATACTATTAAAGGTAGGTACGATGCATTGCCAAAGAGTTTTTTTGGGAGCAGAGCCTTTAAGGGCTTTTTTAAGGGGTTTAAAGTCTCCAAACGTGTTCGGTCGCTCTCATAGAGACGGCCGCTGGCGGTAGCAATCCGAGAAAAATCTGAAATAATTCATACATACTATTAAAGGTATGTACGATGCATTGCCAAAGAGTTTTTTTGGGAGCAGACCCTTTAAGGGCTTTTTTAAGGGGTCTAAAGTCTCCAAACGTGTTCGGTCGCTCTCATAGAGTCGGCCGCTGGCGGTAGCAATCCGAGAAAAATCTGAAATAATTCATACATACTATTAAAGGTATGTACGAAGCATTGCCAAAGAGTTTTTTTGGGAGCAGAGCCTTTAAGGGCTTTTTTAAGGGGTCTAAAGTCTCCAAATGCGTTCGGTCGCTCTCATAGAGACGGCCGCTGGCGGTAGCAATCCGAGAAAAATCTGAAATAATTCATACATACTATTAAAGGTATGTACGATGCATTGCCAAAGAGTTTTTTTGGGAGCAGAGCCTTTAAGGGCTTTTTTAAGGGGTTTAAAGTCTCCAAACGTGTTCGGTCGCTCTCATAGAGACGGCCGCTGGCGGTAGCAATCCGAGAAAAATCTGAAATAATTCATACATACTATTAAAGGTATGTACGATGCATTGCCAAAGAGTTTTTTTGGGAGCAGACCCTTTAAGGGCTTTTTTAAGGGGTCTAAAGTCTCCAAACGTGTTCGGTCGCTCTCATAGAGTCGGCCGCTGGCGGTAGCAATCCGAGAAAAATCTGAAATAATTCATACATACTATTAAAGGTATGTACGAAGCATTGCCAAAGAGTTTTTTTGGGAGCAGAGCCTTTAAGGGCTTTTTTAAGGGGTCTAAAGTC
This sequence comes from Amblyjoppa proteus, assembly GCA_963922035.1. Taxonomy (NCBI): domain Eukaryota; kingdom Metazoa; phylum Arthropoda; class Insecta; order Hymenoptera; family Ichneumonidae; genus Amblyjoppa; species Amblyjoppa proteus. The sequence continues at coordinate 10,673,791 of OY998228.1, read as the reverse complement.
TCCAAATGCGTTCGGTCGCTCTCATAGAGACGGCCGCTGGCGGTAGCAATCCGAGAAAAATCTGAAATAATTCATACATACTATTAAAGGTATGTACGATGCATTGCCAAAGAGTTTTTTTGGGAGCAGAGCCTTTAAGGGCTTTTTTAAGGGGTTTAAAGTCTCCAAACGTGTTCGGTCGCTCTCATAGAGACGGCCGCTGGCGGTAGCAATCCGAGAAAAATCTGAAATAATTCATACATACTATTAAAGGTATGTACGATGCATTGCCAAAGAGTTTTTTTGGGAGCAGACCCTTTAAGGGCTTTTTTAAGGGGTCTAAAGTCTCCAAACGTGTTCGGTCGCTCTCATAGAGTCGGCCGCTGGCGGTAGCAATCCGAGAAAAATCTGAAATAATTCATACATACTATTAAAGGTATGTACGAAGCAGTGCCAAAGAGTTTTTTTGGGAGCAGAGCCTTTAAGGGCTTTTTTAAGGGGTCTAAAGTCTCCAAATGCGTTCGGTCGCTCTCATAGAGACGGCCGCTGGCGGTAGCAATCCGAGAAAAATCTGAAATAATTCATACATACTATTAAAGGTATGTACGATGCATTGCCAAAGAGTTTTTTTGGGAGCAGAGCCTTTAAGGGCTTTTTTAAGGGGTTTAAAGTCTCCAAATGTGTTCGGTCGCTCTCATAGAGACGGCCGCTGGCGGTAGCAATCCGAGAAAAATCTGAAATAATTCATACATACTATTAAAGGTATGTACGATGCATTGCCAAAGAGTTTTTTTGGGAGCAGACCCTTTAAGGGCTTTTTTAAGGGGTCTAAAGTCTCCAAACGTGTTCGGTCGCTCTCATAGAGTCGGCCGCTGGCGGTAGCAATCCGAGAAAAATCTGAAATAATTCATACATACTATTAAAGGTATGTACGAAGCATTGCCAAAGAGTTTTTTTGGGAGCAGAGCCTTTAAGGGCTTTTTTAAGGGGTCTAAAGTCTCCAAATGCGTTCGGTCGCTCTCATAGAGACGGCCGCTGGCGGTAGCAATCCGAGAAAAATCTGAAATAATTCATACATACTATTAAAGGTATGTACGATGCATTGCCAAAGAGTTTTTTTGGGAGCAGACCCTTTAAGGGCTTTTTTAAGGGGTCTAAAGTCTCCAAACGTGTTCGGTCGCTCTCATAGAGTCGGCCGCTGGCGGTAGCAATCCGAGAAAAATCTGAAATAATTCATACATACTATTAAAGGTAGGTACGATGCATTGCCAAAGAGTTTTTTTGGGAGCAGAGCCTTTAAGGGCTTTTTTAAGGGGTCTAAAGTCTCCAAATGCGTTCGGTCGCTCTCATAGAGACGGCCGCTGGCGGTAGCAATCCGAGGAAAATCTGAAATAATTCATACATACTATTAAAGGTAGGTACGATGCATTGCCAAAGAGTTTTTTTGGGAGCAGAGCCTTTAAGGGCTTTTTTAAGGGGTCTAGAGTCTCCAAACGTGTTCGGTCGCTCTCATAGAGACGGCTTTAGACCCCTTAAAAAGCCCTTAAAGGGTCTGCTCCCAAAAAAACTCTTTGGCAATGCTTCGTACATACCTTAAATAGTATGTGTGAATTATTTCAGATTTTTCTCGGATTGCTACCGCCAGCGGCCGACTCTATGAGAGCGACCGAACACGTTTGGAGACTTTAGACCCCTTAAAAAGGCCCTTAAAGGGTCTGCTCTCAAAAAAACTCTTTGGCAATGCATCGTACATACCTTAAATAGTATGTGTGAATTATTTCAGATTTTTCTCGGATTGCTACCGCCAGCGGCCGTCTCTATGAGAGCGACCGAACACGTTTGGAGACTCTAGACCCCTTAAAAAAGCCCATAAAGGCTCTGCTCCCAAAAAAACTCTTTGGCAATACATCGTACATACCTTACATAGTATGTGTGAATTATTTCAGATTTTTCTCGGATTGCTACCGCCAGCGGCCGTCTCTATGAGAGCGACCGAACTCGTTTGGAGAGTTTAGACCCCTTAAAAAAGCCCTTAAAGGCTCTGCTCCCAAAAAAACTCTTTGGCAATGCATTGTACATACCTCAAATAGTATGTGTGAATTATTTCAGAATTATCTCGAATTGCTACCGATAGCAGGTTGTCTCTATAGCTATTTATACCTACGGACCCTTTGAAGCATAACGAAAGGGTCTTGCCTTATTGTGCCTTGCCTTATTGTGTAGTAAACATATTAAATAAGATGTGCGATTTTTTTCAGAATTTTATCTCAAGGGGTTTTATGGGAAACGTTTTTTTTTTTCAAACTATCGTGAGTACCGAGCGCGCGGTGGCCCGCTAGCGGTGCGCGTACGCTGGCCGCTAGCTCGGCCGCCAGCTTCAGCCTCATAAAACTGCCCAATCACTGAGTGGCCAACGGCTGTGAAGCTTCGATTGCGAGCTGACGTGTGCCGGGTGAAGGGCAGAATACAACGAAATACAATACGAATCATGAGTTTCTGATTACAAAGTGAAAATATAGGCGAAATTGTTTAGGAAATGTGAAACGGCGTTATAGAGAGCGAGATATTTAATATGCCACGTGGATTTTCGCGATAACTCGTATCCCTTAACGTCTGACAATAAACGAACCTAGTGCGTCATAAAAACCGTTTGTAAGCGCGGTGGCTAGATAAGCGGAAATATCAAGGAAAAAAACACGCACACACATATGCACCGTTATGGTTAAGACACATTGCAACTGAAATATCTTAACGAGGTGATCGTTAAACTCGACCGAAGATACTTTCGTTAAATTTTATATTTCCTTAGCTTTGCTTATGAGATGAAGAAGATCGTCGTGCGATAAATATATTCGTAAGAGGAATCAATTATCCGGTGGATTGTGAAGTTACGCTGCATTTCGATTATACTCGGGTGTAAAGTTGTACGATTTTATATATACATAGATATGACGCTGGCAAAAGTTTCTACGCCACTGCCGACCTCGAGGATTTCCCGCTCCTCTGGAATTTTCTTTATTGGAATTCCTCGAACCGCGGTGGGAAGCTCGATGCCGATATGCGAATAATTTTAACACCTGGACCAAATCGCAGCATCTTTTTTTTTTTGTTTTTGCCAAAATAGGCAAAAAAAATCTGTGTGTAATTATATTTTTTACTTCAGCAACAGACTCAGCAACAAATCAATTATCAACTGACTATTGCGGTGAGCTCGCTGTTAAAAAATTGTATCGGCGAGAATCTATGACGATTAAGAACTGATAAGAGGAAGTACCGTACGTGGAATTTTGATTAATTCATACATGTTTCATGCAGTTTAGTTTCTCGCTGAAACAATTTTTCAAGGTACTATTAACAAATATGAATCGAAAAGTGACGAGACATGAAAAGTTCAATTCACAAAATGTTGTATGCGTCAATTATGTTGTAATTTGAACGTTTTATATCTTGTCACTTTTCGATTCATAATTGCCAATGTACCTTCGAGGGGCTGACGCAATTGGTTTCAATTGGATCAATAATCGCGAATCATTATGCATCAGTATAACAGCACAGGGACGGCATCTGACTGTACATGGACCAGTCGACCATATTATTGATAAACCGCCGCTATTGACTTAAGGAGATTGTATTTCAGAAGTGATTGTATGTACGTGAAGTCTCTGTTCTACTAGCTAGATCCAATCTCTCGTGATAGACGAGAGTTCGAATTTCACGAGGTTCAAGGACCAACATTATATCCGCAATGCCCGGAATGTAGAGAGAGAGCAATATAGAAAGTAAGCACATTTTGATCATACACATCAGGACTGTCATACGCAATAAGCATTCTCACAGCATCGTTATGTCAGCAAGATACGTATAGCTGTTAACTTTTTTTATCAGATTTTTTTGTTCGCGTACGCCACATTAACAACAAAACACACACTACGATCAAATTTAAAAATTAAGACTGGAAGCAACCAGGATGTAAGGCTTCAAGATAACAGGTCGCAATTAATATGTCTTCGTAGTCGGGAAAGTTACGAGGAAAGCTGGAGATGAAAATAGGGAAGTAAATGCTCGAATACTCGTACAAATAACCAATTTTCCCTAACATCTGTTACAGTCTCGTCAGTAGGAGGAAAATAATAATAATTGAATAAAAGAATTATCCGAGGAATGTTGCGAGGCTCAAGGGTGTAAAAGAAACAGCTCTGTCTACGTCCATGAAAAAAGGGCAAGACTGCATAACCAGGAAGGTCAATTCAGTATCAAACGAAGGTTATAAGATGTTCTGACCCACCTTTACGTCGGTAAAACAATGTTGTCACGGCTTCGTCTTCAACTCTGAATCCACGAGGATCGTCGAGAAAGTTTTCAATGCCGACTCTCTTTGCTGTCTTTTCGTTAGCACAGTCCAATCGCTTAGGCAACTACCGAACGAGTTCACTAACAAACTGCACGCAACTTTCTCGTTCCCGTACTACCGACATCCGTGTACTCTTTAAATTAACCGAGACAACCAACGTTTGAGGTTTTATTGTTCTGTCTCGACGGCACGTGATGCACGTGTGAATTATTTGCCCGTGCCGTTCACAGATAGCGCAGCGTGTATTTTCTCTCGCAGGACAAAACGCCAAGGTGTCCGGAATCGATCGCTTGCCGAGTGTTGCATTGCACGTAAACCTCGGCGCGAAAGTCGCTCAGTGCGCGTGCGCGTGTTGCGTCCGAGCTTGTTTATGTTTCCCCCACAGTCAGCCGTGAAGTGTTGTGAAGTGATCATTCCGTTCTGCGAGCTTTTGATAATTTGAGAATAGTCGCAAAGATGCCGGTAATGCCGATGTGGCCGAATCTCCAGCCGAGAGCGACTGATCCTCTGTGGTTCAACGCCGATCGGCCGTGCGACGATGAGTCCGATGTTGCGGCTCTCGAAGCCGAGCACGAAGCCTGGGTAAGCTCGAATTCGAATCTCTTTGGTCTGTTGATATTAAAAAGTGATCATAAGAATGAACAATTTTCACATTATTTTCGTCTTCTTTGCAGAAGGAACAGATGCGAGGCGTAGGCTGCGAGCAGATTCCCATAGGAAAATCTGCCAGCGACGTAAGATAACCTCACATTGATACGAGTCGAAAACAAAGTCGCGCAGCCTGCTTTGCGCACGCGCACAGCCGGTCGCCATTGCCCAGGCGCAGACGATGCTCAAATTTTTGTCATTTCCAAAGGCGAAAATTAAATGTTAATTGTTTTTTTTTTATTATTTATGTACAGTTCAGAGGATCCGAAGAGGAGGAAGAGGAGGAAGAGGAGGAGGAGGGCGAAGGGGAGGAGGAAGAAGAATCCGACACTCACGAGGAGGAGGAGGAAGAATTTGACGATATCGACATGGAAGTAAGCTATACGCATCAGCAGCAAAGATCGAGTCCGACGGACACCGTAACAGATCCGGTGTCCATAAGGATGGTCAGCTCTCACGCGACGCGCTATTCCTAAATTAACCGTCGAATTTATTATTATCATGACAATATAGATTACTGTATTATCGACGTAGTTTCAATAACGTGAGAAACAAAATTTATTTATTCAGCTATGATTTCTTGATCAGGGCGTATGACGAACGGCGACGAGAGATCTCTTCGTGACATCATCGTGTAGGGTGGAATCATCGTTTATTTTTATTTATTAATTAATTATTTTTATACATAAAAGATAAAAGATAAAAAAAATGTTATCTAAAATCGATCAATAAATATAAGAGTTCAAAGAACATATCGGGAGCATTATTGTTATTGGGTTCTTGGTATTCGTTGGTAAATCAGTCTGTTTTTCCTGTCATTGTTAACAACCTCTAGAGCTAGAAATGACGCGGATAAAAATTTGCGATGCAAGACCGAACTGATATATTGTATGAAAAACATCCATAATTGTTTTTCGCGACAGTAATAGACCTAAATTCCTTGTTTATTTTCCAGCAGACAAATTATCCTGTCCAATCCCCATTGACTTCGAGAAGTCGACGAAAGACCCGATCCTTCCGAAGTCCCGTCGGAGGAACCTGAGTGCCTGCGAACTGCACTATCACCGTAGAAGCAACGACCCGCACGTGTGCGTGTGTGTGTGAAAACCTCGCTCCGATCGGTACGGGTATGTATCGTCTCCTATTCCTCGCGGTTCTCCGCTCGTTTGCATCGATAGTCAGCGTTTTCGGATCGGGGCGTCCGTAGTCCACCTATGGGTCAAGAACCCGCGCGTTATTTCCACGTTCGCACATGCGAGCTCCCGATATCACGATACGAACACCGAAGTAGCTGAGCGATTCGCGCTCGAGTCTCGCGGCGCGATAAAGTCGTTCCACGATTTTCCTCCGATATACCTCGGGGCGCGGTCTTTAACCGTTCGGAGAGTACCGATAGAGCACACACGATCACAGCCGAGATTAAGATCCACCCGATCATCCGAGCATTAACAAAAAAAAAAGAAAACACTCCGGGTATTCGCACAGCAATATCGCGGAATCGCGATCGAGAGATCTCGCTCCCGAGATCTCTCGACCGCTGAAATCTTCACCGGTTCGCGTCGCGCTTCGAGACGTCCCGATAACTGAATTGTCCAAATACGATCGCCTCGAAATAACGCCGACGCTCGATCGAATCCTAAATCTCTCTCCCACTCTCCCGGTCCTCGAGAGTGGCGATAGTATTTTAGAGTACATGCAGTAGTAGTTACAGTATATAGCGCGTTTAATTATAGTTCCGAGGCTCCTACAGCTTCTTTCACCACACCCCTCTAGAGCTTCCTCTACTTTTCTCCCTCGCACGAGAGTCGTCTCTCGACGTTCTCTCCTCGATCCAGTGTATCGTTTACATAATTCGACGAGCCCGACTGACTCATCTGAAACTCAATCAGGCTAAAGGGGCTACGCGTAATCTTTACGATCGGTTATTCCTCCTCCTCGTCTTATTTTTCCTTCCTTAACCGGCCGCATCGTCGCTTCTAGCCATTACAAGTAAACGATACTCGAGAAGATGAGGATATTATACTCGATTCGATCGACGCACAGAGGCCTCTTCCCTTCGATGCCGTTATTGCAAAAAAAAAAGCAATCCTCCACGACGCTGTCGCCGATCAATGAATCGAAGTGAAATCAAAACCAACTACCGCGCTCCAAAGCAGTTGCTCTTCTATCTTACTCTCGACCCTTTTTTTATTTTCTTTTTTTTTCCTCACCCCATGCGATCCCCTCTCTCGTCGCTCGCACCGCCGCGGCCCGCCGATAGCACCCGCTGCCGGCGGTGCAATGGGTAAAAGGGCCAAGGCACGACACTGCTCTCCGTGCTGCAGGAGAGTAGCGAAAGACTCGTCGGAGAGAGTCTCTCGTCGACGGAGCGGCAGCGCATCGACTCGACCGGGACACAATCCGTGCGCTCCTCTACCGCTCGCGACCGGTGTATTGTACGACCTACACAAACTGGCTTTGCGAAAGTATATATATATATATATATATATATATATATATATATATACTTTCGTATATATACATATATAGAGTTATATATTGCACTGTAAAGCGTCGGTACATACATAGAGAGAGAGCTGTATAGATGGTACATACATAATATATACTTCACAGTGGAGAGCGAGTACGCGAGTGCGGAGGCCGGCTCTCTCGGCGCGAGTAACTGAAGTAAAGCCAGGTTGGTGCCCCCGCTAGGGTGAACGAACGGGTACGGCTCAGGCAAAAGCTAACCCGTGTGCCGTGTGTTCTCGGCTCTCTCGCTCTCTCTCCACCTCTCTCTCTCTCTCTCTCTCTCTCTCTCTCGCTATCTCTCTCTCTTTGGTATATAACACAGCGTGGCGAACTCCCCGAGAGCCTTTCTTATATCTCTTTCTCTCTGACGTCATCGGGGAAACTCTCTCTCGCGCCCGTGCGCGCGACGGTAGCGATGAAAAATAAGAGATTCGCGGATACGCGCGACGGAAGGAAACCGAGAAAGGCGCCCAAGTTGGAGAGGGGAAAAAAACAACAAACGATATCGACAATTTTTCGGTCGTTACGAGTGTCCTCGTGACCTGGACTACTTTGCGATTTCTGGACAATTTTGTTTTGGGTTTTTTTTGTTTGTTTTAATCCTAATTGGTGAATTTTTTTTATTCGTAATTCGGCTGATCAATAAAATCGACGATGAGCTACGATTATATCGCGTTGGCGCGCTTATAAATTGCTGCGAATCGACGTTCGCGTTACCATCGTGAAATTTTTATAACGAACCAAGGGGAGGGGGAGGGAGGTTGAGGGTATGAAACATTATACACATAATTATTCCTCGCACACGCGATTTTCCTGCAATTCATCGGGAGCTAGATATAGATAGATATGTGTACAGCGCGAGAGTCTCGGGTGTGTTATAGCTGATCGTTTTACGAATAGATATACGTATATATATAAGAAATTCTATTTTACCGGTATAGATATTATTACGAGGCAGTTAACCGCGAATCGCGTTTTCATTCGAAAGTGCGAAGCTGCGGTCTCACCCTTCGGTATCGCGAACTAATCTCCCGTATCGTCCCTCGCAAAAATTTCCGATATTACTAAAACCGATGAGAAATTATCGCAATAATAGTCCATTAACGTTCATGATAATTCCGGAATATTAAATCTTTGAGATTAAAAAAAAATAATTACATTTTAATATTTGTATCATGACGAGAAAAAAACTCAAGATTTGGATATCGGGAAGAGGTTATCGCCGAGTTAAAAGCCCTAACCTTCCTCAAAAGAAGTTACGGCGTAGGAGATAATAAATCCGAGGGGGTTCGCCCCGACGCGCGCGCCGACACAATCTCACACATAGTGACGAAAGCGAGCAAGTTAAAGGTTGTACCAGTGCATGGGCACGCGGTAGGATGTACGAAATCGGGGGTGGATGGTGCGCGGAGTGAGAAAGAGCGAAAAGAAAGAAAAAAAAAAAAAGAAGAATCGCGGCGTGGATGAAAGGGCAAGGTTGAGGTCGCTCGCACGATCGTCCAATATGTATGGAATGCAACGTAAACAGTTTTTTTGCACATAGGAACGTTTTTTTGTAAATGGGAATGTTTTTTGTAAATAGGAATGTTTTTTGAAAATGGGAATGTTTTTTTGCAAATAGTGACCATTTTCGGCCAATTTTTTGTTCGATCCCGAAAATCTTTTGCATACCGCCTCGGACCATGAAATGTCAACGTTTTATGAAATTCCTGACCAAATTACACAGTTCTTAAATTTTTCAAGTTTCAGACCCTCAACTAGCAACTAGATTTAACCTAAGTAGCAATTTTCGGCCTATTTTTTGTCCGACCCCAAAAATAATCTATTTATATTTCACTTCTGGCGCGAGCTTTCATATATAAAATATAAACTAGGTATTAAACAAGTGACAAATGCGTGAGCGGAAAAAAATACATCGGACCAATTTTCTAGAAAATATAGCGACTTTCGGAATGGTCCCAAGTTTCCATAAAGTGTGAAGGTAAGAAAAGTAAGGTTCTAACGTTTTTTAGAAATTCAATAAAATTTTTTCGCTCTAAGTACATCTTGAATATTGAATCCCCTACACAGAAAAAAACGTAACGATGATCGAAGTTTTGTCTGACAAGAAAAGCAGATCGAGATAGTAGATAAAAACGTACAAGAGAGCGAAAGGTATGGAATAAATTTCGACTGAGAGAACGAGAGGGCCCGTCGGAGTAGGAAAAGAGCGAGAAGGGTTAAAATACACCGATCGAGCGAGAAAAGGTGAGAGTACGGTCAAGTACGCGCGAGTGAGGGAAAGAGTGGGTATATATATGTGTGTGTGTGTGTGTGTGTGTGTGTATATATACACACACACATATATATACATATATATATATATGCGACGAGGTACGAAAAATGGGAACGAGCACGAGAGGGAAAAGGAAAGTCTGATCGCGAGAGGGAGGGTAAGAGTAAGTAAGACGAAGAGGAACGAGGCAAGTGGAGTGCGCGCGAACAGCAACAGCAGCAGCAGCGGCAGCACGAGCTCGGCGAAGCTCCGAGTCTCCGGTGTTCAGTCGGACGCGGGTTTACAAGCAGCACACGACACGCGTGGCTCGGCAAGCCGAAAGTGTCGCCACGACCACGTGCCCGCTTAGCGAACCGGGGACAGTTGAAACTTGCTCCCTTCTAGCTCTGCGATTATTGCGTCGATTACATTAAGAATATTAAAGCGAGAAAATCATCGGAGTTCTTTTGTTTGTTTGTTTAATCTTAAATTTTTGTTTCTTTTTTAATAGATAAAGATAAATCGTACGGCATTTGGGTGCAACGATATTCAGCGTCAATCAACCGATATAAACAATTCTATGTGATTTTATTTATTTTCTTCCTTATAAAAACAAATGTGCAACGATGAATGAAAAACGAGACTTGGGATATAAATTGCGTTAAGAATAATAATTTTTATTGTTATTTTTTAAACACTGTGTGTGAGTGTTGACAGAGGTGGGTGACTTGTATTATTTTATTTTTTTTGTTTTCAAGTGAAAATCTACGAAGAAGAAACCGAGGAGCGTGGAACATTTCGACGAGATAGGTGGGAGCTTTCATCGTCGATCCGCCGCGGCCGGAACGATCTTTCCGCCGAGAGGAGTCTCCGGAGCTCGGAGGATATAACCCATCGTCGGTGAGTGAAATTTTTATTGTCTCATTAAAATTTCGCCTACGTCGTGGATAAAGTCGGGGACTATCGACGGGACAGTGGAAGTTTAGGCCGTTTAGTGAGTTGACTCTCGTCGCAATCCATTCAATTTTCATCACGTTGCTCCATCGAGCTTCAAACCGTCGCGAGCTCGGCGCTCGTCCATACCCGACTTTTCGATAGAATAAAATTAACCGTCTATTTCCGTTTGTTGATGCGAGGGGGAAAGAAAAAAAGAAGAAAAAAAAATAGCGAAGGAAGTAAATAAAATTCGATCGAGGGGAATTCACACCGACGTTCTATTCGTACGCCTATACGAATGTAAGTTCGCGGCGTACGCGTATACAAAAAAAAAACGGGGAATCCGGTATACTGTGCGATTCTCGTTCGCCGCATGTAGCTCTCGAAACGTAGGTCTGAACCGCGTGGGAAGTCGCCAGTCTCCGGCGTGGCCGATAAGAAAAGAAAATCCCCCCGAGAAGACGATTGAAACAGGAGAAACAAGAGCTTTTATTTATACTCGCGGGTCCGCGAGCGAGACGCGACGGGGAACGGGGAAACAATTGTATCGAAGAGACGCGAGGAGAGAAGAGTGCGTGGCGCACGAAGCGCCCGCGCGCGCAAAGTGCATAGTCAAAGGAAAGATAGGAAAAGAGAAATTACAACGCACGCGGGCTCGCTAGACCGGCCAACCCATCCAAACCGCCCCCCCCCGTCCCCTCCCTTCTCTCTATTTTAATATAAACTATCTCTCACGCTCATTCCGCGAACGCGCGCGCTTCTAATTGCCTGCATAATTAATCTGAATTTTCCAGACGTCGCCTCTAGCCGCACTCTATATATCTCATTCCGGCGGGTTTTCTTCCTCTCACGATCCTCCGTCGGATCTTTCCTCGGCCTCGCGACTCCACGATTAAGACGTTCGAACGGTAGAATTTAATCCCCCTCCCCGCCCCTTCCCCGCCCACAGAAATCAAATATATGCATATGAATATACACTCGGAATGAATTAAATGGCGTTCTTTTTTTACGATTGACATATCAAACATTTTAATTGCTGTGTATTTGGGAAATATATTTGCGAAATATATATCCAGAATGTTCCATTTTTTAAGGAAAATTTATTCGATGCATAACAGATGTATCACTTCCGAGTACTCCACATATACTTTATATATACACACGTTGCTTTCTCACTAACCTTTTTTCATCGATAATCTTTCTCCATCGAGAGTTCTGTATACAGTAAACAAAACGTGTACTCGCAACAAATCTTTTTTGTCCACAAATGTCCAGAATTCTTTCCCTGTTAGTTTTCTAAAAAATATGGGAAAATTAACGAAAATGTTGGTAAACTGACAAACATTTTTTGTAAAATTAACAAATTCTTCTGGAAAATCAAATATTCTTATGAAATTAACAAAAAAAAAAAATGTTGTGAGATTAATAAACATTTTTGTAAAAATAACATCTTTTTTCTGATAGAATTAACACGAAAATAATTGTGAACATTCGTGGACAAGGAACGTTACCTACTTTGCTGTGTAATTCGATCGTCTGCGTGTAAAACGTTAGATGTAAATTGCAATGATCTTCTCAACTGCACATTTTTTTTCTGCACGTTCTCGAAGCCTCCGCTTGCTCCCGCTTCGTGCGCAAAGCGATTGAGACACAAATAATATGCCCCGGAGTAAATTCGTAGCGTCAAGTCACAGCTCGGAAGCTGCGAATAGTCTTCGGTATCGCGGGATGCACGTGAGATTCGAATAGACCGAAGATCCGCAGGTAGGGAGGCCGCGAGTGGTGTTGCGGCCGTACGCAGAGAGAAGAGTACGGTACACCGGTGGACGAGCGCAGCAGCGGGCAAAGGCATTATTGAGCATTGTTGCGGTCCCAGGTTAAGATAGTGAGCGAGCGAGCAAGAACGAACGAACGAACGAACGGACGAACGAGAAACGAGCGAGTGGGTAACGCTGTATACTCTGTTTGCGCCGGCCCTGCGGGGTCTCTGACCGCCCGTCCGCGCCTCTCAACTCTCGCGAGAGGCTCGCTCGTGTTCGCCGCACTCTCGCTCCCTTACTACGGTCACCCGGGCTTCGTTAAATTAATTTATTATTAATTCAAGCAAAAAAAAAAAACAAAAAATCTAATAATAGAAAGGAACAAGAAAAAGTTCGAGCGACATTGGGCCGCTCTCGTTGCTTGTCCTTCCGCGATTGCGATCGATTGAATTTCGTCTCCCGACCACTGCCGGCCGGCGTCGCGTTACGCAATCGAGTATAACGAAGACGAAAAGAGACCCACGGAGAGGAGGATTCAATCTGCCGGCGCTTCAGAGCGCAAACTCTCTGCGAGCACTAAAATCCTTCAAGGATACTTTGTCCCAGGTAAATCATGAATTCGATACCAGTTTTGTATATGTATATACATATATGTATGTGTATATAAATTGATATATATGTATATATATATTTATATATTTTATTCTCGACGAAACTCACGTGTACCTCCTCTTCTATGGAGACTCTCTTATCGCCGTGTGGCGGGCTCGCCGTCCACGCGTCTGACCGTGTACAGAGCGTTTCTACTTACTCACGATATACCTACACGCGTAGAGTGTCCCTTCGAAGTTCCGGCAGCGTCTCTCTCTCTCTCTCTCTCTCTCTTTCCGTCTCTATCCACGGCACGCGTGGGCCGCATTTACAGTAAGGAGATTCGAACTATTTTTCTCTCAAACGTGGTAAAAAAAAAAAGAAAAAAAAGGAACATCGTTCAACAAATATTGTATGAGTATAAAAAAAGCGCACCACGGAAGCGAACGTCTATTTTAAGCTGCTAAAGATTAAAAAATCTTCTCGACGAAAAAATACACATATTTTGAGGAAACCGAGTAGGATTTATTACAATTTTTATCGGGTCGCTTCGTACGCGCGATAACGATACTGCGTTCCTTCTAGACAAATATCTTTTTTCTTGACGTTTGTATTATTATTATTATTATTTTTTCCATATTAATCACGTACAGAGGTGTATATGTATGTAGTCGGAATCGTGAGATACGTTTGCACGAAGCGAAATATATTTTTATAGTGTCGTTCTTTTAATGGCCTTCTTGTGGAATAAAATACAACGTTATACCACGCAAGGTCGCACGATCCGAGTGCCCGCGAGTATATTCGTTATCCGAATCGCCGTTTCTTCTTCGCGCCCTTCCTGAACGTACCCGGTTATGCAATCGAGGCGGAAAGAGGAATTCGGCTGGAATCACTTCGCCTTCTGTCTTTTTCCCGAGAGAGATAGAGTTTCGTTGGTTTTCCTCGCGCCGTCCGACGATTATACGGTTCCTCGTACAAAATCGTGTAAGACGGTCCTACCACTCTAGCCCCGCGGACTCCACTGGGGCCGAGAATAGAACGCACCGGTTGCCCAGACTTTCGGAGCCGGAGAATAAGAGCCGCGTGGTCCATCGTTCACTCTCGCCTTCTTTCGCTGCACTCCCGCGACGATCTGATGTCGAAAAATCGTCATTCTAAAGAAAATCCATTAAAAAAAAGATGACAAAAATAATCTCACATACTTGATTGAAACTCGATGAAAAAATGTTAAAAAATTGTTCGCACTCTTACAAAAGGTACATTTAACGAACATTTCTTATCCGCAAACCTCTACGATCTTTCGTCTTGCCAATTTTACAATTTTCCTCTCGTTAACCATTCAACAGCCAAGCCTCTTTACCACCGAACAAAAAAAAAAAAAAAATCGTTTTCTCAAAAAACAGAAAAACAAAAAGAGTAAAAAAATCACAACCTTAGCAAAGTACGATTATTCAATTTGTTCGTCCGAGCAGTAACGTAACAAAATGAAATTTCAGTAGAACCGACTTTGGGACAGACCGTTATCCCTAAATTTTTTTCACCATCATTACATCAAACTTAAAAAAGAAATAAACTTAAAAATAACTGCTTCGCCCGCGTAGCAAGTATGGTGCCACGTTGGCACCTGAAGAGTTAATTAAAAAATCTCCAGTATTAAAAAAGCCGGTGTAAACAAAAAAAAATGCTTAAATTAACATAAAAATAAAAAACTTATGTCAAAACCTTTATTGCTCCGTGCATTGGGCATTGCCTCTCTGAAACGTGGTCGAAACTTCTCGCACACCAGTTCCTGTATCTCCAGACACCCGGTATTTTGCGTCGTGTCTTACGCGTGCGTGTAAAGTACGCCGGTATACATGCCGCATGCAGTTCATGTGTTGAATGCATACACGGAGAGAGTCTCATGCGAGCGACGAGTCATACACACTCACCGGGGCCCTCACGAGCACTCGGGAACTTTTGCAAACGGTGCGAAGCACGCGACTACGAAGTCGAGGAAAATTACGCCAGTGTTAGTGAAGAACAGCAGCAGCAGCAGGCGAGAGAGTACCACCGGCACCATAATACAGTATAAGCATCCAGTGGTCGGTACAGAGTATATAGTATGCCCTGGAAGAAACGCCGGGGCTGGTGCATTGACCGCGGTTGACCACACGTCATCAAATGAGTGACGTCACTGGTGCACGCTGAGCGGAGAGTCTCGGCACGTCACGGTTCGCCGCGTATCCCGAGAGAGGGGCGGCGAGGGAGACGAGAGAGAGGACGTTTGAAATTCCTCTTCCCTTTCTTCAACCGGCTTCGCGCCGCTGCTTTCTTCCCTTCTCTTCTTTCCACCCTTCTTTACCTTCTTTATACACTTCGCGGATCGCTCGAGCTCTTCGCTGCCCCCTCTTCTGCTTCTTCTGCTCCTTCTTCTTCGATTTATTTTCTTCTCGTTTCACCGGGTCGAGCGCACGCATTCCGCGCGAGGCCTGCACCGCGAAATATCCATATATACACTTCTGAATTACTTTACAACGATCGAGCAATTAAATTGTCAGTTATGCGTAACCGAGGAGGCAGAGTATGGACGGGGAGAATCCGTGCAGCGTTGCGGCTGTTACGTAGCATTTTACGCAGAGAGGAGCGCGTGGTAAAACGGAGTACTTTAATTAATATTTCGCGGGACACGAGGAGAAAAATGTTTCATCCACCAAGTGGAGAACTTAAGTCAGTTTTGAAAAATGACGGCTAAACGGACCGTTCATATAAATTTATCGCTGGTGTAATGACCGGGCGGAGACTTCGGAGGATTGGTCGCGGCCGATGGTGTGACGGCTGGTCCAAATTCGAATGATATCACCCACTAACGTCTCCCATATTTCTCCATCATTCGAGTTGGCCACATATGTCTAATGCTGGACCGTCACACTGGAAATTTAAAAATAGTTTCATCTCGAATTATGGCCACGGGTCCGTTTTACCCCATATCGGTTGACAGATGCAAAAAAAAAAAAAAGCAGTGCAACACGACGGCAGTTCGGGACTCGCGAACGAACGTTTCATCTCCGCTGGTGCATTCGCTCTCTGTGAACTGCGATTATGAGTTTCGCCTCCACGTGGAATGCAAGAACGACGACCGTTTCGCGAGCGATCAGAAACTTTCTCGTGAAGCGATAGAGAGAAAACATAGCAAAAAAAAAAAAAACAACTCAATTTATTAGTATACATATCCGTAAGAACGTCCCAAACGGCATAAACAGTCCCATAACAATAAAAACAAGAATATACAATTGAAGCTTCGCAATCAACTCGGTGTGATATTATTGCAGAGTATTACACATTCGCGATAGGTAAGGCAAAGAAAGAAAAAAAAAAGATAATTCTCGTGGGTGGGAGAGAGAAATTTACCGTTACTCGTTCGTAACTGCACCAGGACTGGCTGCTGCTGCCGCCGCTGCCGCCGCGATTCTTGATGCCGGAGGTCGGTAATGGCCGTAGGTCCAGGCCGTCCGAGCACGGAAATCTTATAGCCGTGTGGCGGACGTTGAGATACACCTCGTGTATCTCTCTTGTATATAGCTTAGCTATATAGCGGTGGCTCGCATATCGCGCAGTTGCCCCGAAGAGAGCTCGTGAAGATTCTACGGTACGATCTTTCTAAACGAGTACCCCCCCCCCCCCCCCTTGGGGCCATTCGTGCAGGTTCGTGGGTGTGGAGCCGACGGCAGCTGTGGAAGCTGCGACTCGGCCAACTCTATTCTGCCAAGTAAAACTCTCATCCCGCCTCCCTTGCTCTCTCCTGTAACAGATCCACGGGCAAAGGTTTGGCCTCGCGATTTACTCAAGTTTATCTCTACTTATTTATTAATTTTTTTATTATATATATTTTTTTTTAATTTATTTACCACGCCAAAGGTACTTTGTTTTATCCGGAAAATGAAGAGTCATTCAGGTGATGGAGATTTCGCATTCGCGATGGACCGCGGTTCAAACCCACTTGCGTTCCCGGCGTCCGCAGCGCGAGTCCTCTCGACTGCGCGCCGGGTCGATATAAGACTATTTAAGCGATTGCATCGGCGAGCTGCAGGAGAGCCAGTAACAGCGGCGGCAGCAGCAGCAGCATCGAGAAAGTCCCGGCAACTTTCTCCGCGGTGCGGCGGGTTCTGGGTTTAGCTTGCACCACGGGTCACCAGGCGCAGACATTAAGAGCGAACGCGGGCGCGCACAGCGAGGCTCGGGCGGGGGTTTCGCGTTGTTGTTCCCGCAAAGCGGGACGGGACGTCGTCTTGCACGACGAGAGCGATATACATAGACGTACGGTTAATAAATGCTGTGCGCGACGTATATGCGGAATAGATGGAGTGGAGTACGAGAGCATGAGACAGTTAAATTTCATTGTAAAGTAGAGAGCGCATGCAGATTGCTGGGTTGGGCCTCTTGCCGAGAACGAGATAAAGATCTCAAAAAAAAAAAAAAAAAAAAAAAAAAAAAAAAAAAAAAAAAAAAAAAAAAAAAAAAAAAAGCTGAAAAATTGGATTGAAGTACGAATATGGCGGGAATATACAAACACGAGTTCTCGACTCTATTAATAGTGCATGTACGCGTCGACTGGATAGCTCCTGATTGTTTTATTGCCTTCGGGTGAGGCATGCGTATTAGGCGACTAGCGCGAATATTGCCCACGTACGTTTAAGAGAGAAGCCGGGGGAAAATGTGAAATAGAAAGCAGAGAGCGGTCAGCAGCTGCGGTCGCCCCATTGCGATGACGAACGCGTGCATGAATTGGCAGCTGTGTCCGGGGCGAGCGAGCCGAGCGAGGCCAAGAGCCGACCGGGGAAAATCGTTCGATCGAACTCCTCGAGAGAAATCTCCTTAACCTTCCTCCCCCGCGCTGGCTGAGCGAAGGACGAGACACTTGTCAATTTTTTTTTTTTGTAAAAAAAAATGTACCTGTTACTCGTAATCAGGCCGAGCTCGATGAAAATCGGGTGCTCAGAAAACTTGGTAGATTTGTATTGTAACGACTGTCGGAATGAATAAGGCGCGTATTAGGTTTTGGGGCGGATATTATTACTATAATCACGGCTAAGTATCTCGTGTATAAACTGTCAAGCTATGTACTCTCTGAAAGTCCGATCAAGACTGTTTTACACGACGATCGATCTTGCATCGATCGTCCGTTCGTTCGTCAATTGTCAAGCCTAACTAATATCGTGGTCTTACCGAATAGTCAGCTACATATTCGTTACAGTATATATCCGTTTATGCAAGGGAGAGAGTGGCAAAACGGACTGATTTTTATCGATACTTCGCGATCAATTTGTTAAAAAGACTGGCGTCGAGCTAATGAGACTGGTCCGTTTTGCCCCGCGGTTTCATTTTGCCACGCTCTTCCCCCGAGCGCTTGCGTAATTCACGCTCCAAAAATTTGCCCTTACACGAGAGCACATTACTCTCGGCCGTAACGCGATGGGAGTCGACATTAGGCAACAGTGTCGCGCGCGGCTCGCCGAGACGTCGGGGGAGCCGCGGTGTAACATTGGCCCAAATATTGGCCAGTGGCCCCGATGACTGCCTGCCGAACGGCGAAACGCTCGCCGGTTCGGTATCGCACTTTTCTGACTCCGACATATACATTCGATGGTTTTACACACTGACACTGGCCGTCAGCTTGCAACTATACACACTACGATGTGCTGTAGTTATAAAAGGTGGAGTGTGTTGCTGCAGCGGTGGAGGGGGAAGGGGGCAGTGTCGTTGACTGACACTGGCCCACAATCCGTTCGTTAGCACCTGCTCTCTGTAGGTCAGGCAGCAGCCATTCGAGACCGAGTACCAGAAACGAGCGTGAGAGACGGAGTGCGAGAGATGAAAACAAAAAAATGGAAAGGGAAGATTGGAAGGTGAAAAGTAAGAGTGCGAGAGTCCGCTCGGAGGATATCTCGCAAGAAAGATTCGGCAGAATTCTGCCGTATCGAGAATCCCGGCGGATTCGATTTAATTTATAACGACAGAGACCGAGCATCGAAGCTGAGCCCGTCACGAAATTATACACCGAACGAGGTAACTTGTTGTCGAAGCTCGATCGTCCCAAGGCCATGCGAGACCCTCAATATTTCCGGCAAAAGCGGATTAGGTTTTCGCAGGCAAGAGACACGTGAAAACCTAATTTTCTCTCGACTGAAATATTAACAGCCTCGGTGGAAATAGGCAAGGCGATTCGTTATCGACCTCGGCATTGACTTTTGTGTCATGATAGTTTTTAAAAAAGACGAAAACGTTTGACAAAAAAAAAAATGGTAAATTTCAGGAGTTAGCCGCAGCTTCTCGAGTTCGAGTGATAATATAATAATAACAGTACAATTATTTATTCTCAACGGGGAAAACTTTTATAAAAAAAAATGATGAGGTTAAAAATGGAAAATTAATGGTAATTATGAAATAATGATTAATAAAAATATTCCGCGTATAAACAACTAGTGAGAAACCTAACGACGAGGCATCGTAGAGACATTAATGAATGAACGTCCATCAGTCACGGGGCGCGGGGGGAATATATGAAAAGCGAGAGTATGAGGAGCGTCGGAGAGGTCCCTCGGTGGTATGTAGCAAAGAGTCGGGCAAACCTATGGACTCTCGAGCAAAACCTGTGCCAGGAAGCAAGACTCCGCCTCGTTCACGATCCGAAGCCGTACGCGTGCCTCGCTCGCGCGCGTCACAGACATCCAATAAGAAGCATATCTGTACAGGTGTTTTTTTTTTTTATATAGATAATGTATGCCTATATATTTCCCGTCTGTTGTGAGAAGGGGCTGTAAAAAAGGAGTTTTAAAGACAGTTTTAAATATATTTTTAGTAAACAGGAATACATTCAGCCGACTCGTACTGTTAGAATACTGTTAATCGTTCTCTATGATTTATCGCATTTAACTCTGCGGCAGCAAATTATTTAGCATATCCAGCTTACGTAAAATCGGCATTGATCTTTACGCGCATACGTGTTCGAGTGTTAACAGCGATGAATACATCCTCAAGCTAATAAATAGGGATCTTTTTTCAGTGCCGGGCGAAATTTCATGGTCGCGATTTCTCATATTTTTTTGTCTATATATATTTACCGCGAAACTGATATAGCTAAAAAAAAAAAAACCTTAAAACATCCGTACGATTAATTTTGCGAGTTTTATTCGCCGAGATGAATTTCTCCGATTTCTCGATGCAGATCGCGTGACACTTATGTGGACGAAGAAACTAAATTTTTTGTACTTTAAATTTTTCGGGCTTTATTCGTCGAGATAAATTTCTCATATTTCTCGATACAGATCGGGCGATACTGTAGGCGAAAAAAATTTAAATGTTTGTACTTTTAATTTCTCGGATTTTATTCGTCGGGAAGCCCTTCGGATCTCGCGAGAGCGCACTGTTTGCTCCATTAAGCTTCGTTACAATTTCGTCGACGATAAACCAAGCGTAGTAACGTCGAAAACGAAAGAATGAAGAATGCCCCGCCCCCCCCCCGCTCTCCCCACATCCCGGTCTCGAATATTGTACGATGATATGTGTGTCACGGTGAGTCGTTGGCAGGACCTTGACTGTGCGCCCGGGGCACGAGCGGGCCTTCGTGGCCGTCAAACTCAAATATTAGGCATTTTTGCCCGCGACGCCGATACGAGTCTCCCATAGTCATAGCCGTCGTCATCGTCGTCATCGCCATCGCCCTCCTCGTGTATCGGGGATCTGGAGCCGAAGGTCGACCATCGACCGAGTCCAACCTTTCGATTCTTTTCGGGTTTGCACGCGACCTTACGTTCTATCCTCCTCGTTCGCGGACTTCGAGCGTAACTCGTCGATTCCCCGTACACGTTAATAACGAATAACACTAAATAAAAAAAAAAAAATGTTGTGAAAAATGTTTGTTTTTTTTTTTCATTTATTATTCTACAATACAATCGAAGAATTCTCAATTGCCCAATTTTTCGTGGTACCGAATTTATATTATCGTCCGTGGAAGTGGGAGCTCCCTCGTCTTCGTCTTCCAGCGAGCGCGCCGTGCCGCGGCTTTATAATGCTGTTCCGTCGTTCGGCTTAGCGGGCGACTCTCCGAAGGACGCTCGCCCGAGTTACTCTTACGCAATCGCTGAGCTAAGTTTACAGTGTAGTCGGGATATTAATCGTGATACACACGAAGTGGACAGAGGCGCCTATGCTGTATCGCCCATTTTATCGGTGTCCCTTCAAAATTAATTGAAACCGGAAGTGAGTATCGCTGGTCGAGTAAAGATAAAGAAGACAAAAAAAAAAAAAATATTAATGAAATATGTCAAGAAATTGCGTCAAGAATGAATCTCGTGCGAGGCACCGGTAATCCCGCTTCTCGCAGCACCGAGTACCGGTGGGACGTCTCGATAGCCGGAAAATCGCGGGAAAGTTTCAAACGCGTCGTGAGAATTCGCCTCGCGTCGCCCGGCAACTCGGCGGAAAGAGTAATGTACTTGTGCCGGGGTTAGCACAGGCTAAGCATAGCTCGGTTACGCGGCGGAGCTCGTATAAAAAAGTACTTGCACTTTCGTTAGAAAGTGGAGAATCGACGGTGTCGGGCCGCCATCCGTGGCGCGTTGAGCACCGACTGACTGACGGATGGGAATGCCCTCTCCCCCCCTTACCGCCAACCTCGTCCCGCTCATTTCTTTCGTTTCTTCTTTCCATTTCTCTCTCACACTCGCTTATTGGAATCTACACCGGAGCTCGTATCCTCATACTTGTCTAACCAAACCCGGCCGTTTCGACGTTCACTCATTGCCGTTATCGTCACTCCTCTCCGAATCGATTTTCTTTCATTTTCCCACGAACCTTACCTTAGGGTAACGAAAAAAGAAAGGGCTGTGAAAATAATCCCACATAATAATAATAATAATAATAATAATAATAATAATAATAATAATAATAATAATAATAATAATAATAACAATAATAATAACAGTAATAATAACAATAATAATAATAATAATCGTAATCGTAATTGTAATAATGGACATCAATTATGAACTGCGGATTATCCGCAACGTGGATGTCTCTTCGTGTCGGCGGTGCGTTAATTAATTACCCGCTTATCTATCGTACCGGCACCTTCACGTGGTCATATTAGCTCGAGTTAAGAAGCAAGAACAATAGAAGAAGCGAGAATAATAATAGTAGCGCGAGGCAAGATGCGCCTGTTTTGTATTTTATTTTAGGCGAGATGTTATAAATGTATAAAAATTTGTGTAAAGAGAGTCCGTATTGTCTCGTTGTTCAGTCTATGCGGCTATTGGCGGTCTTCCCGCGTTGCGCTCCAATGCTCGTTGAATATTAAAGTCGGGTGGCCGACTCGAAACGCACATTAACGAAGGCGACGATGTCATGTTACCGAAGCGCGCACGTAGGATAACGAGTAGTGCTGTTACACATATCCGACATTCGTATCGCGACGGGCCTTGTTTTGTGCACTCCGAGCTAATGGCGCATAGCCTACTACACATGTTTATTATCTTCGGCGTATTAATTATCACAACAATATTCGCTATATTATCCCGTTATCGCTCTTCCGCGAATGAAACGTCGGGGTCTCGCTCTCTTTCTCGCGATCGTTGCGCTCAACTTGTGTCTCCCTCATGCGTCAAACTATTTCCATGATTCCCGTTACATTTGGATTTCGCGCGTGCACACGTTATCGAGCCCGATATATCTTCGGCCAGGCCATCGAGATACCGATGAAGACGCGGAGAGCGGCGAGCTGTCAAAGGACGGACCGATACGACGGAGCTCGCGAGCATGGACGAGAGAATGCGCGCGTGTGCGTATTCGTCCGGGCTCTTGCAGTGCGAGAGACGCGCCGATGAATCGCACCAGCCACGACCTTCGATAATGCGTCCATAAAATTCTGTTGTATACAGAACGCGCGCGCGCGGACGATCGTCTCTCGCGTGCCGTCGGCGTTCCTGATGCCTCTTCTCGCCTCCTCTCGCCGTTCGAACGGCAATAAAAGAACTGGCAAAAAAAAAAGTTAGGAAAAAAAAATATAATACAACGAAAATTGATACGCGCGATAGACTAAGGCGGTAGCTCGGCGTGATGCGCTCCGCCAGATACGCGGCCAAGATGCAAAAGCGGCGAGGCTTTCTCGCTCGGATGAAATATAGGGACAGCTCTCTCGTACCTCGCGAATATAGAACGTGCGTGTAATGCACGCGCCCGGTCTGTGCACGCCCACGAGTCCGAACGTTCCTCTTTTTACACCGATAAAAAAAAAAAAAAAAAAACAACGCCAACACCAACAACGACGCCACGGCTGGCCGCGCACCAGACGCCGCAGCTCTTCGACTTATCACCCAAATTAATCCCAACGAGGCTACACTCATAGGTTTTCCAAAAGCCAAACGACTTCTCGAGCCAGAGGAAAAATAAAATTTTTGCAAAACACACGACACAGCTGACACTCCGTAATCGCAATCGGCTACGTCCTACGGACTCCATCCGACACGCAAAAACATTTGCTCAGTGAGTCGAAGGGGGTTAAACAAAAAAATAAAAAATAAAAAATAAGAAAAAATCGTCTATTCCAAGCGGCGTGTGTTTAACGTACAAATATAATATCCAGAATAGCGTCGAAAGGCCGCGGCGCCTTAAGTCTTCTTAGTCCCAAGTTTACATGCGATCTCGGAAGAACATGTATAGCACCTAGTTTATAATGTACAGTGTACCAATACCAGAATTCCCGCGAAGACATATAGCGAAATAGACGAGCCCGTCCTCTGTTTGTGTACGTGCGTTTTATCGTGGGTGTTCTCGAGCCGGGTTAGAGTGTGCGAGACACAGAGGCCTCGCGATCGCGACTCGGTGGCCGTGGCTATGGCCTTACGAGAGTCCCCTTCCTCTCCGTCCCGCCGAATCCACGCGGCGTGTGTATCGCACTCGCGACGGCCGCCGCGCTCGCGGGCTCCCGAGAGAGAGAGAGGGAAAGCCTCGGCGGCTCTCCACCGCCGAGCGAACGAGAGAGAAACCCCTCTCGCGAGGTGGAGTGGAGGCACCTCCGTACTCCTTTCGTTCGTTGGTTCGAGCGAGAGACACATAACGTGCAGACCCGAGCGCTCTAACCTAGGATAGTGTGCGGCTGTTTAGCGCGCGCTTCACGAACTAGCCTAGGCAAACCGAGAGTCTCGCGTCGAGTCCACGCTCAGTGCTAGTTCGCGCGGGGGACCCGAGAGACACGCAAACGCAACACGCTCTACAGTGGAGAGAAACAAAAAAAAAAAAAAATAATAAAAATAAAAGAGAGACATAAATATAAAAACCAAGTTCTGTTCGCAGCAAGCCGGTGGTGTTTTTTTTTTTTTTTTGCTTGTTTTGGTCGCCAAAAAAAAGACAATTTTTTCTTTTCTGCGAGTCTTTTTCAGATAAAATTATAATTGAGTTTTATCCGCGTGAAATTATCGGTGATTATCGGGAGAATCGAGGATCTTGTGTAAGATTTCGTTTTTTTTTTTTTTTTTAATTAATATTTTTTTTTTTGTTGGAACTTTATCATCGTCGGATGGAAACGGTGTACGGAATTGCTGACGAGACCGAACGATTGAGTGGGCTGCTGGTCGGGCGCGCGGATCGCCGCGAGGGGATGATATTCTCGCGGAGTGAACAATCGACGAACTCGATAAATTGAACGCGTTGATCGTTAAAGAAAATTTTTAAATCCATTTTTTTTTTTTTTTTTTTTTTTTTTCTTAAGAAACACTCGACCGAGGGATAAGGAATTTTGTGAATCTTCGACATCGACCCACGCTCGTAAAAGTGCAAGCTCCGAGGTTTATTTAATCTTTTTCTTGTACCATAATTTGTGCATCATCGTGCTGGAGTTTTCGCGACACGTGTGACGTAAGGATAATCCTCTCCCACGCGGTCGGAGAACGGTCTTTCGCAACCTGAGGTGTAAACTCCGACGAAGTTTCTCATAACAAAAAAGAAAAAAAAACAGTATTTTTATTTTTTATTTTTTAATTCTGCCTCCTTTCTTCTCAGTGTAAACTTCGCTCGTGCTAAACGAGCGCGCGCGCGCGCGCACACCCAGAGACGGGATTGCCGAATGTGGCCGTGAGGATTTCGACAATTGTTTTGTCAAAACGGTGCCGCTGTGTTGACAAAATAATTGAGCCTGGCAATAATGGTCGCTGAGTGACAGAGAGAGGATTTTACGTATCGACAAACGTATCGCAAAGCGAGTAGGCTAGTACTGTGTCGAGTGCGAAAGTGAAGAGGTGCATCGTCCGCGCAGCGAAAATTAAGATCGACAAAAAACGCTATCCTCTCGGATTCACGTATCTCCCGTCGAAGGAACATTCTAAGCTGATTCGGGCACTCTTCTTGCTATCCGATTCCGGGTGCAGGTAAGAAAACAAAAACAAGAAATACTTGAAAACATTTATTTCCACGCTATCCAATCTCTGAGGTTTATTTTTAAAAAATAGCCTTTTAAAAAAAGATTCATCTCCGATATTAAAAATAATACAAAGCGCAATGTGCAACTAGCGAAAGTCGCTGCATCGTAGGCAACACATGTTAGCCGCGTATCGCTCTCCAATAACGCTACGTCACAGAGTCTCGCTCAAGGACGCACGACTGTTCGAAGCGGTTTCGTTGATTCAAAATAACTAAAAAAAAAAGAAAAAAAAAAAAAAAATTATCGAGCGAATTTTTCATTACCGGAGAAAAATCCTTCATATTAGTTTGAATTTATCGACATAAATTTATAGCTAAAGATGCGTCGATAGATGAATTTTATGAATGAACGAATCGTCGGAGGTTGCCGAGGTGAAACCCCGAGCTCTCCTCAAAGTCATTGCGGAAGGCGTTGAGAGTTAGCCGCGGCAGCGGAGCTCAACGAACAAGCCATTTACAAAGGTCGAGGCAAGGTAAGATAGAAGCTGCATGCACACAGGCGCGACCGTGCATCGAGAGGCTCGCGGCGTATACCGGCTATCTATTTTTCCCCGCGCGAGCGTTAGTGCGAAGCTCACAGTTTAGAAAAAAAAAAAAAAAGGTAGAAAAACATCGAGCTTCCGCCGACGAGACTCGAATTCGTAACTGCGCCGATGATAGGATAGCGTGAAAAAGTCAAAGGTCCTTCGTTTCTCTCCCTCGCGGGACGAAGAGCGACGGAGAGGGGCAGGGGGGGGGGGGAGAGACAGGTATACACTATAAATTCTTCGCGTTCAAGGTCGCTCATCGATAGAGAAAGACGCGAGAAGAATATTATCAACGGAAGTCCGACTACAACCGCGGCGATCGCCATGTGCGCTTCTTTTTTTTTTCTCGCGATATTTATTCGCGTTTGTTTACCTTTTTTTTTTTTTTTTTTTTTTTTTTTTTTTTTCAACGCACCGCAACAGAACCGTTAAATCCTGAAAGACAAAGAGACGAAACCCGCTTCGAATAGCTGATTTGTCGCTCGTTCTAACGATATTAAAAGTCCTCTTCTTACGACCTCTGCGGAAAATACAGAACGTTTTTTTTCTTTTTTTTTTCGTGTACGTGCTCTCAAGCGTGTGCGAACATTTTATCAACGATCAAATATGATGTTTTCGTCTCGCCACGTGTATATCCGCAATTTGTGAGCTTCGTTCGTCCGATAACCCCGTCGTTCCGCTGATTTTGGAGAGATAAAAAAAAAGACTCGTACGGATTCGTTCGTAACCCCCCCCCCCCCCGCACGTGCTTTCGTGTGCACCCGCGTAGTACCGGAGGATCCCGCGCGGCCTCAGGTGAGCGCCAAGGAAATGACTCTTTCTCTCTCCGCCGTCAAGCAGAGCTTATGAATGGGATCCCTGTGTACCTGCGCGATATCTCTCGCACTCCCCTCGGCTTCCGACCCGACAACTCTCGCCGGCTGCCGCCGAGAAGATCGTGTCCCGATAAACCTCGGCGAGGACCAACCCGACGCTAACACCGTCCCTATTTGCGGCCTCTTCCCCGCCGATCGGGATCGATCGATCGATCGATCGATCGATTTCAAGCCCCGAGAGAGTAACGCCTCGACGGAGCGGCCGAGACCCTTAGCGGTTTCATCTTCGGCCTTCCGCTTCTCTCGCTTCCGCGTCTCCGCGTTTCCGCCTCTCGGGCCTTCGACGAGGAACACCCGAGATCGCTTCGTCGGTTCTCGCTCGACTCTCCCTCGTATAAACGAATCCGATTATTATTATTATTATTATTATTATTATTATTATTATTTTGTTTATCCAATGCGGTAAATATATTTGACTTTTAAGGATTTATATAATTATTATAGTGTATCGCAGCGGTTGCACCGAAGCTCACAGACAAGCCACTTACCGCTACAGGTCTCTCGCTATGTGTAAAATTATTTTCAGTCTAGGTCAACCTTCGCTTCTATCCCTCTCGGTCTCCCGAGCGATATCTTCGAGAGCTTAGTGTTTTGTATATATGCATATGTACGTATATATGTTTCTCTCGCTATATCGTTAAGCGATTCAGTGAGCTCGGCTATCTTCGGGCTAATATAGTTAAGAGTTAAGAGAGGCAGGGAGTCGAGCTCACGCGTAGTCGTAGAGCGTATGACGGCGGCGCCGAGGGGGGGGGGGGGGGGGGGATTTCTGTGTGTTATGTACATACACACGATATACACGCTCTATGCTCGCTCTCACGATTTCCTCCGGTAACTCTTTCTCTCTCGACTTTATTCTCTTGCCCGGTTACGTGGTGGCCTTCGGCGTTGTCTCAGGGCCGAGGGCCAAAACTGTCTGATGTTTAGTATTGCGCCTGGTACGTTCAATAAATATCGCTCGAGAGAGAAAGAGAGAGAGAGAGAGAGAGAGAGAGAGAGAGGAAATGGATAACGTTACCAGTTGTTAATACACGGAAGACGAGAGAGAAGCTCTGCTATAAGGGCCCCGTAGCCTCGGCGAAACTCCCCCTTCCCCCCCCCCTCTCTCCAATACTCCATCGCTCTCCGTGCATCCTCCATCTACGCCAATGAGATTTCTCAAGCACTAATCAATCGAAATTAAACGCCAACTATTTTATATTATAGTTTTATTTTTATTTTTTTTTGGTTAAAGAACGTTTCTCATTCTTTCGTTCATTTTACCACTTTTTTGTTATCAGCAAAATTAAATTTTTACGAAAGAACAGTAGTGAAGAAAACAAACTAAGTTTCAAGAAATTTTCGTTAAATGTACAAACGTCTCTTTTACTGGCCACTTCTGATACCGAGCGAGCGAGCAGTGGCCCCAAATAGATTAACCCTTTCGATCGAGAACTCTATTTTTCTTCAGCTACATTCCATCGCGGAGGTGTTTATAGATTCATAAAAAAAAAAAAAAAAAAAAATTTGGGGCATGGCAGGAAAGAAAATACATTTCTGCAACATCTCGATGACAATTATCACGCTCCCCCGCGTACTGCAAGAAGATTCCCCGCGGAATCTCATTAAGCCTGATTCAACGGGCGTCCTTCCACGTCATCGTCATCGTAGCTTCTTCTCTCTGGTGACCGATCCGCGTCGCCTTGTGGTACTCCAATCTCGGTTGTATATATATATATATACATATATACATATATACATATCTGTTTTATGTATCTGTCCATGTGTCCGTATTCCCTGCACGTAGCTTTATCAGTTACTCACCTTTTTTTCTTCTTATTTCTTTCCCCGTTGCATCGCTCGATATCCGACTTGTACCAGAAGGGATCGTAGAGAGACGGCGGCGTCGGTTATATACTCGTCAGCACGTGGTATCGCTAGTTGTGCGTGACGCCACTCCGTGGCGCACGTACACACACATATATATATATATATATATATATATATATATATATATATATATATATACACAAGTATATATTTACTATACGGATTCGCTGTATCTACCTCCCTCGCTCGTTTGAGCCCGATCAGTACACATGCCGCACGCGTGCGGTTGCTGATGGGACGACGACGACGAGCTGCTGTTGCTGCTGCCCCGCGTTTATGATCGCCACCGGCCTATCTTCGGTCCGGCGCTAACTATAGAACACATAGCTGCTTTCACGCTGTGTCTTACTCGCGCGTTGTTTCGACGAACGGAGAAAAAAAGAGAGCTTATAAATTTATTCTTCTTTCATTTTTTTGTTTTTACTATGAATTAACTGATGAATTTTAAATTGGGAGATCGCGACTGATACGCCAGGGAACTTCCGAGGAAGTTTCAGGCTGAAAAATGTTTGTATGTCAAATGTAACCTCGGTAAACTCGGGATTCGGTTGTTTTCGTTAGATAAACACGACGGATTCTCAAGGTCCCCATTCCCGAGTAACTCGTGCCTCGCGTCACGTAACGATCGGGCGTATGTGGTTTTGTATGATAATGCGAACACAAGCACGACGCGCGTTTGGCCAAAAAAGAAAACGCGTGGGTTCGTCTCGAGCCCAAAGAGATCAGCGAGTCCCTCGAGAGCCTTGAATCTCACGTCGTATTCGTGCAGGACGGTAAAAGTAAATGACCTTAAGATTCGACGATGACGACAAGCCAGAGAGCGCCTCTCTTCTTCTTCTTTTTTCCTCTTTTTTCTTATACTTCACTCCTCCTTCGTCGATGTGCGAGCTGTGACCTATCCTCCGGTACAGTGGGTCTTCGAACTCGAATTGGAACGGGGCCTTGACTCGATCCCTCCTGCGCTCGATTGCTCCGATAGTCGTATACTGCTTTTCGAGTTCTATCTAGATTTTTTTTCATTCCCACCGAGAATATATATATTTAAATTAATCGGAGCTTAACAAATACATTGTCTAATCGCATTTCATACGCAAATACACCCAGAAAAATCATTTATTTAACGGCCACCGTTTATTTAGTTCAAATAAAATAAACGGTGGCCGTCAAATGAATTATTTTTCTGCGTGTACTTCCTGTATTCAGTACTCAATACTTCAGTACTTAAAAAAAAAATGTATACTTCAAACCGTTCTTCAATACGCACTTTAAGTACGCTGGTGCTTCAACGCGTACTTCAAGTACGATGGTAATTCAGGATTTACTTTAAGTACGATGGTACTTTAATATGTACTACAAGCGCAATAGTACTTGAATCCGTACTTCAATTGTATTGACACTTTAATTATATTTCAAGCATGTTGTAGCGTTTGCACAGCTGCGAAATTAATAAGAGGTTCGTATTTGTTACCATAACGCTCGTTACTCGAGCTATCGGGAATTGGGACACTTTTGTGATATTACGATCCGACCTTCGGAGCGCCGTCGTCGAGGAGGCTGGTAATTCCTCGGCCGGTGGACGAGCGAGATAGAAAACGGTGAGAAAACGAAGGGCGCAACGAGTTCGAGGTGCCTCTCGAACCTTGAAAAAGGCATAACAGCAAATTCGGTCACGGACCTTTCGTGAATGAGAAACTCCGGTCGCGTTTTAACGAAAGGGCCTCTCTCGGTCTGCGCAATCTTCGCGGATCGTCTTTCCGTTTTCGTTCCATCTGTCTTTCGGCCGAGGTACCTTTGAATTTAGTCGCAGCGACCGGCATGGAGAGAAAGGGATGCTCACGGTAGAGCGAGGCGAGGAAGAAACAGCGCGTGCTGGCCACGAGACTCACGCGCGAGCACGAGACTCGACGGACGGCGAGACATCGGCACGTTCATATTGCCGAGTGAACGCGGTAACAGAGAGAGAGAGAGAGAGAGAAGCCCGTCCAGCTATCGTTATTCTCTGGGTGTCTTATCCCGCGGTTTAAGCTGTAACCTCGGCGGAGTTACGTACAACAGTGTCGTTAAAGCACACCTTTGTGTACACGAGCATTAAAACAGTTCTATCTATATAAATGTGCGGTCTCGCGGTGCTCGCGCGGTCTCGTGAACTTCTATCTCTCCTGTTTTCACTATCCGAACAGGAATAACTTGTATGCACGCTAATTCCGTACAACTCTATGCACACAGTTCTACCGAGCAATTATCAGCATTATCTTTTATTCTATCAATTGTTCTTTTTTTTCGTTTATGCCTTTTGTTATTATTATTATATTCTATGAACACTCAGTCGCTAATGTGCATAGAGCACGGGTTAAATGGCAGACTGCTACAGTTAACGATATTGTTAGCGAGCCAGTCATCGGTATAGCGAGCTCCGACGCTGTAATGTATGGCACGAGGATTCTGTACAGAAGTAGAATAACGTGGTCGAAGCGCCTCTGGATAGTACTACTGCCTGTACGTGTGCAAATTTTGTCCGTGTGCCGCGTCTCGCTGCGCTGGAGAGGAGAGAGAAATTATGGCAGTCAGTCAAGGTGCAACTCGAGCGCTCGAAGGTTGAAGCTCCGGTGTTATTCGTTGAGGTCGTGATCGCGCGAGGCACGAGAGAGCGTATGCGAGAGAGGCCGGCAACGGCAGCGGCACGGACGACTCAGACGTACGAACGAATCCCGGTAGGATCGTGTGTGCGCTCGGACACGTGCTCGCGACCGGCTATCGACACTTTTCGCCGCTTCTCCACACACAAACGCACACACACACACACACACGTGCGCACTTTTCATCCAACTTCTTGACCGACTAACGCGTCGAATTTTTTTCTTTTCCTTTTTTTTTTCCTCATCCGCGGGCGCCCCGAGCGACGCGTCTGATCTCATACCGCCTTTTCTACTTGCGCATCTCGCCGGTGTGTCCTTTAGAGACTCCATCCACCTACGCCGGACGCCTTACCGGCACAGTGGTAGTCGAATTCACGGCGAGCCGTGTCTGATCGACACTGCCTTTTCTACTGGAACCTCGGAGAGTATGCGCGTCGAGATAAACAGAGAGAGAGAGAGAGAGATAGACACGGGTGTCGAGAAATGTCACTCGCTAAAGCAATTGCGGAAGGCTGCTGAGACTGAGGAAGGCCGCGCGCTTTGCCAATGCTACATACCACGTTCGCGGTAACTCGCGATTCATAGAAATCGCGGTTCATCATTCGGCAGCTATCGATAGATCTTTTTCTATTCTCTTTGACATTCATTTATTATCGGACGAGTGACAAAATTGATCGATTGTTGAAATTGTCTTCGAAGGAATGCAGAAAAAAAATTAGATCGATAGAGAATCGCGAGTCTGTGAATTATAATATGCTGCGTAGCACGTTAGCGGCAACTCGTGGAAATCGCGATTCATTATTCGATAGTTATCGATAGATTATTTTCAATTTTTTTTATCATTGATTTATTATCATTGTAGTCGCAAAGCACGTTGATTGCTGAAAGCGTTTTCCAAATAATACGGACAAAAATTAGATTGTGCAGGGTATCGCGAATTTGCGAATTATAATACAATCGATCATACCGATCGATTAAAAAAGACATCTCTCGCCGTGGTGTTTCTCTCCCTTTCGTGAAATCGATTTCTTAAACTGCTTCGAGAACGTGTCCGGTCGATCTTTCGATCCGGCGAAACTCGCTCCAGAAGCGAGACGTCTAGCGGCGTCTCGCCCACGCGGCTTGCTCCACTTCCGGCGATCCCTTCTTCTCTCCTCGCGCAGAAATTCGCGCGCGATTTCCCTTCTGCATGCACATTGTGCCCGGAACGCTGCGCGGGCGCTCCCTCCCTCTCTCGTCTGTCCGAGAGAAGCTGGACGATGGAAAGTTGGAAGAGAGCGAGAGAGGTGGTTAATTTAAAACAACGACGATGACGATGGATATCTTTCGCCTTGCCCGGGGCACGAACCAAGGCCCTTCTTTACTCTCTCGAAGGCCCCCTCCCTCCTCCGTCGCCGCGCGCGCATGACTCAACCTTATTATTATTGCTAGTTTTGTATACAGAACTACCAGTCCAAGAATCGCGAATCTACACCGAGATAAAAGGAGGGAGGAGAGACAGAAACGGACGCTGAAATAAATATGTCTCATGACCCGAAATTATGGTGCGAAACATCAGAGTAACTATTTTACTCGAAGGTTAATTTATAAATCCAAAAATAATAAAATAATACTTTGCAAAATTGGAGTGCTGAAAAAAAGTCGTAATATCAATTATTAATATTTGTCGTAATATAAAAAAAAAAAAATTATCAATAACAAACTTTATGGATGGGTTGGGGAAAATTGTTCTCAAATGTACAAATTTTTCTTTTTTTTTTTTAATGTTACCGAATTTCAAATCGGCTGCCGTGAACGACGAGCATGAAAATAAGAGTCTTTTTCCGGCCGTATTTGCGAACTCGTATGAATAAGAGGGAGGCTAGAAATTAATGTTTCCGTAAGATCTCGTGCGCGAACGGATCTCTTTGGAGCCATTATTTTTAAATATACGTACACACAGTGCGCTAGGAGTGCGTTTACACTGTACAAATCCGCTGCCGATTCCGTCTCCCGGCTCTGCCTCCGTGTGCGACTAGGAAGTGCAAATTACGGGCACCAACATACACCTATTCCCGGCAAACTCAACATTCCCACCTCGTCAGGGACGTTTGATAGTTTATTTTCAACACTGCTTAGCTTACGCGCGCGAGAGTATTCACAGCATCGCGCCGCTGCGTGTATCGCATGGGAGAATATACGACACACGCAGTTCGGCTCTATATATATCTCTTCGCCTCCTTACTTTCATATTCCATAATTTGTCTCTTAGAGTAGAAGGAATCTGGGTGATGTAAGGGAGGATGAACGGCGAGACATAATTTCGTAAAAGCACTTTTCACGATTTTCTTTTTTTTTTTTGTATAAGTCGCTCTTGGCGACGTTTCCCGTTGGTCAATTTACTGGAGGCTCCTCGCAAAATGACGCAATGAAGCGCGGAGAAAATTGAGAATTTTCGACGCTCTTACGGAATACCGAACGAATAATCATAAAACGATTAGAAAATGATGATTTAAATGCGGGAAGTGAAGGAGTATATTTTATTGCGGAAAATCAAGCTAGTGTATTAGTTGCGTAACTGAGGGGCGGGGGGGGGGAGGAAGAGGGATATAACGTCGTCACGTACCGACGGAGTTTTCGCTGCGAAGATATCCAGGTACCTGAGCACTTTTCCTCTCGATCTCGTCGATACGCTTATCCGTTTCGCTTTCACTCGTCGGGGATCGAGGATCCTCGCTCGCTGGGTAATTTTAATCGACGGAGTTCGTTGCACGAATATGCAAAGAGAGCCATCCCAAGCGTATGGAAATTAAATCTTGATCGTTGTAAATTATACTCCGAAATACATCCGACCGGAATTTTTTTAGCTTTTCATGCACATTAAGATTATACATATATTTATTTTATCTAGTATATTATTCATTTTTACTCTCATACATTTGTCATATATTTCAGATATGAATACATTTCAGATATTCAGATTATTATATTTGCGATAATGTATTACCGACTATTTTACGTGCGTATGTATTGTCTCGATGTGAGCAAACTTCCAAGTTCATTCAAGATATGAAATTTTTTTACTCTATCAAGTCGTAACGCTCGTAGATTCTCGATACTCGGCGTTACAACCGTTTTTCTCCTCGTCGACAAAAAAAATTAAAAAAAAAAAAAAAAACTAGAAACAACAATTAAAAAATAGTAAAAATGACTGAGGACGCAATCGCCGATAGTCGGCTATCGATAAAGTAATATCTGGCCCTCGCGCTGCTTTCGCGGCGGCGAGCCGATCCAGCGCGCCGGTGGCCGAGGGCCCCGGCCTCGGGACACGTTTCTACGATCGTCATTACGCCTCCAAGGCACTCGCTCGTCGGCCCTGAATGCTCTCGCGCTCGCAAAAGCCACTTCGACGCTGTACATATCGATGCGAAAGAGTCCGAACGAGCGCTCATTATAATTGCGCTAGTAAGATCCAATTATCGGTTGGCTCGTAGTATCTCCTGCAACAAGCTAGTCGACCGAGCGACCGAATCTGCCGATCGATCTCGCGAGCGCGCTGAATTCGTTAGCGATAAAATAGCGAGTACAACTTCTTTTTCTCATCGCGAGACAAAGTTACCTACCGCACAGACGACATGACTCTTTGACGAACTGTGCGGTCATCTGAAATTCACAAAGGAAAAGAAAAAGCCTCGAGGTGTGCCAGCAGAGAAGTGTCTAAGACAATCCATCTCGCGCCTCATCCGGCGTTCATTCAATTTTCATCGTCCAGGTCGATGAGGAGCGATTCCGGGTGTGCTGTCCGGGCAGTTTACTAAAGTTAAGCCGGTGACACTCTCTCTCTCTCACCCAGGGGGTACACGTGGGGGCGAGTGCACGACGCCACGTAGGTATACAGAGGTAAAATGAAAAAAGAAAAAAAAAACCAGGAAAAAAAAGAAAAGGTGCATCGACCCAGGTTGCGTTGCGAACGGTCTCGCGGTGTTGCGGTGTGGCAGGGGAAAGAGCGGAGCGAGAAGCGGCACCGGCGCGGCGTGTAGGAGCTCGCGGCCTAAGCCAACTACCACCTAGTCCAGCTGAGTCGGAGAGTTACACTGACAGAGGAGAGTGCACGGCCGGTGGTGGTTCGAGCTCGCTCTTTCCCCGGCCAAACGCGCCGGAGAAAGAGAATAAAGACTTGCCACCTCTGCCGGCGTGTCGGGCTTTGAGAAACTAAGGTTATGGTTCTAGGAGTGCATTAACCCCCCGCGGTCTCTTTCCCGCGCGCCCGGTGTGCACGAAGGGGGCGAGCGCGAGCGCGGTCAGGGAATGAAAAAAAAAACGCGCACACACACACACACACACATACTAAGTATAGAGTGACGGTGAGGCGCTTGAGCCTTCCCGCTCGGTTTCGCATACCCGGCCGATTTTCCTCCCCCCCCCCCCCCCCGAAGAGACCGAGCAATCGCATTTGTTCGCGTAAGATTGGAGAAGAAAGGATGGGCGAAAAGCGTGCGCGGGAATGAGAGAAAGAAATAAATTGGAGGGGGCTTCGGGAACCGCGACGGGGGCGGGAATTCTACGTTTTCATATTACTTTAGAAAAGATAGGAGCGAGAAAGAGATCGGGCCGAGGAGAGGTTTCCGCGAGAGGCTAGACTTTCTCCGGAGAGCGAAAGTGAGAGGGCCCCGACTGCATACCCGCCGCCCTGCCTGTCTGAACCCCCTTTCCTCTTTGCCCCCTCCCCCACCCCCGGTCCGCCGTTTAGGCTCTAGGTGCGCGCGTTGCTTTCACCGTGGGGCCCCCGCATGCAACCCGATTGGCCCCCCCCCCCCCCGTCGACGCCGCCGGGACGCCGATCAAGTTGTATTTGGTGCAGCGAGATCAGAAGCTGAAATTTTTTGGACGGGTGGAAATTTATCGCTTATCAATTCACTTTCCTGAGACCCGTCGGTGCAGACTCGCGTGATCGTCGATTAATCCGAGTTGCGTGTTAGACGAGGTGATTTTATTCTTCTCGCTGCAACAAGCTCGTTACGATCAAGCGAATTTCGACCGAGTGTGTGGGCGGGGATTGAGACGTTAGTTAGGTCCTATCACGATTAACCTGCCGCATCGACACTCGGACTTTACGATCGCGTGCAATTTTTTTGTCTTCTTTCCCACCTTCATTAGGAGTATTCTGAACTTGCGATTGTCTCGCTCGTATACTTGAGCTCGTAAACGAACATAAGTAAACATTTACTATACAATTATACGTATTGTATTTTATTGTAAGTGAATGTTTGCTTACATACCGGAATTCTGAGTAAGAGTGCACTTCGTGGATCGCTGCAATTTTAATAATTTTCGTCAACACTAACAGTTCGATCTGTACTGAAACGAACAGTAATTATAACACATACGGAGAGTGACTTCTACCAAGGTCTTTGCCATTCCTTTCTTTTTTCTTTTTTTTTTTTTTATAAAAAAAAACCCAACATATGTAAAATCTTAGCTTGCAATCGGGTGATGGAAAGAAGAACCTTGCCGATTCGCCGTGGGTAGAGGAGTGCAAACAGTAATTTGTTTTTTTCCAACGTACCAGAGTAGTCTTGCTTTATTATTCCAATAATTATTGGGCTCCCACTCTCCCGTTATCTCACCCCGTCGCCTATTAGCCGCATCGTCGAGTACACTGCATGATCCGATATCGTCGCACACATGTTCAACATGGTACGTTGCATACGCCGATGCACCATTGTATAATTCGTATCGCAATCGAGCGAATACTGTAAAGAGTGAAAACAAGCGTCGGGGAAGCACCCGCAACGTACAATTATAAAGCGCGCATCGTCGCGCGCCTCCTCCAAGGCCGCGGGAGCGTGTATACATTTTTATTCTTTTTTTTTTTTTTTTTTTTTTTTTTTTTTTTAATCGTCCTCCGTACATGTGTGCATCGTGAGTTCTGCAAGAGACAAGATTCCCGCTGAGGATTTTGAAACACCGGCCAAATCGGGAAGCTCGTCGCGCTTGCGATGACGATAGCGAGAAATATGCAATACATATACAATTTTGAAAAAAAAAATAAAAATAAAAAAATAAACAACGTCGACTCATCGACGGCACTCGCCTTGAGAAACTTAATGTACAAAATACGAAACAATAATAATTAAACATCGGGCGATTACAATTGGAATTGCTAAACACTGGATGACGAAACTTCCGCCACGCATTCGGACTCGGAAATCTCGTGACAAAATTTAGCTCTCCGCTTTCGGAGCAACGGAGCAGGGGGGGGGGGGAGGACAAAAAATAAAAATATATCGCGTTTCGATAATTGGACTCTTGTCGGCGGAGTGGAGCGTGATGAGTATCCGGTCAGTCCTGGCTCTTCCGCCGCGCATCCACGTCACGTGTCGCCGCGGAACAACGTCAATTGATTTTGACGATTACAGCTATCTGCTCTCCTCTCAGCAGCATCTGCGGTACGTGCCTCTCCAAGGTCTCGATCTTGCCGTTAGTCTCCTTAACGACGACCTTCGGCACGTTCTCATCCCTCACTTGGTATTTCAGTTCAGGCGGAAGACCTGCGACACAACGCAACATTGAATATTATATTCGGATCATTAAAACCCATTGACGCATAGACTCGAGGGACTTATCGGAAACGCTGCGAGGAGAGTAGATAAAAACGGAGCCCGATGCATGCGTTTGAGAAATGAAATGACAAAGAGAAATTTATCGGGAATAACTCTCCCGGTGTCGTTATAAAAAATTTCAAGGCATACGAAAATAGAGTCCTGGCCGTCTCTCGCGTAACAGCATTAAAAAAAAAAAACGTGTGATTAAATTATTGTTTGAAAAAAATCTTTACGCTGCAATTGTTATTCGTCAAATTCGTTAGAGAATCCTTTGATTCCTGTGTGAAGAAGATATTTTGAAAAATAGTTGCCTCTCAGCAAAGTCTTGACCAAAACAAATATCATTGGTATTGAAGGGTTGAATTCCCTTAATAAAATTTTTTGTTCCCTAATTACGTTCAATTGCCTCGAGATAATTGGCATTAATAATTTCACTGACCTGGTATTTTAGTTTAGACTGACGACTTGCGATGCAACGCAACATTGAATATTAATAGCATTAATATTCAATCCGAATATTAACATTCGGATCATTAAAACCCATCGACGCATTGGTACGAGAGACTTTAGGGAACACTACGAGGAGAGTAGATAAAAATGGAGTCCGATGTATGTGTCTGATAAATTAAATGATAAAGAGAAATTTACCGGGAATAACTCTCCCGATGTCGTTATAAAAAAATTCGCGTTATACAAAAAATAGAGTCTCAGCCGTCTCTTCGGCGCCGGCGTAACAAACAAAAAAAAATGTCTTATTAAATTATCGTTTGAAAAAAAAAAAAAAAAAAAAAAAAAAAAAAAAAAATGACGCGAGGTACTATCGGGTACACTGCGAGGAAAATACATAAAAATTGGCTTCGATGCAGATGAAATAGTGAAGAGAAATTTATCGTGAATAATTCTGCCGGTGTCGTTATAACAAAAATTTTGCGTTATACGAAAATAGACTCTTGGCCCTCTTGGGCGCCGGCGTCGTGTTTACGTCGAAAGTTCTCGCCGGGATGAGAGAGGCATTCCGGCCGGCGGGTATGGGCTGGAAGGGAGCGTAGGGTTCCGAGAGGAAGGACGAAAGGCGGCAGCAGGAAAGGCGGCAAAGCCGGCGGCGGGTGGGACACGTGTGCCGGCAACAATCGATACGTTCTCGCGCGGGCGGCCACCCGGCTTCAAGGTCGGGTGTGCTCGCCACCCTCGAGAGGAGTTCGTATCAATGACCCCTCAACCCCGGGATCTCCTCGAAGTACGTCAGTAGGGCAACACCCTCCCCCCTCCTCCGATCTCCGGATATTCTCGTGTTCTTCTCCGATTACTTCTTTCCCCTTCTGCCTTTCTCCTCTTTTTTTTTTTGTTTTTTTTTTTCTTCCATAACTTTTATACACCATAGCCACGTGTATCGAATTCTTGTCGTTGGACCGATTCCCGGGACAGACCTGCGCGTCCACCAATCCGGCAGCAAAGGTGGAAAAGAAAATTAACTTATTCGGGAGACTCGAAATAAAATGAAAAATAAAATTACGTCTGGGAGGGAGAGGTTCTTTGAGCAATATTTGAGGCAGCGATATTTTTAGAAAACCATTTTTGTATCGCCGAGCGTTGACGCGGAGAGGGATAACCCACAGGGATACGGGCATTACGAGATTCAGACACGTGGAACAGGGAGACTGATGCTTTCGCGTGTCGACGATAAGGCCGACAACCTCTGCGAGATCCTATCGTACATGTATATGATATTCGTGTAAAATATTTCACCACCTTTTTTTTTTTTTTTCATTACATTATACGAGTCCCGCGTCGTTTAGCCGACTTTCGCTTTTCTGGTCAAAGATAAAAAATAAATAAAAATGAAGAAGTGAAACTATCCTCATTCGAGCATCGACGATTAATCCATCGAAACTCTGCAATCCGGTCGGCGCAATGCTGAAAAAAAAAAACTTCCTTCCTCTTCTTCTCTTTTCTTATCTAGCGGAGAAATTTTTCATTGCACACCGACAGTTGTTTATAATATTCACGGTTTACTAATATGACTCGGCAGAACTTATCGCTGAATAAACACGGGACTCTTTTCTTATCGGCCTTTACTCGCGCTATTATTTGTTTCGAAAGAGGTTATAAATTCCGAGGTGAAATTCAAGGGTAAGCTTAAATCGGTGCGAAGGCCAAGAAGAGAGTGCGACGTCTCCTTTCCCGTGATGCCGGATCGGGCGAGTCTCTTCCTCGGTCTCTCTCCGGGGTCAATGATTTCGCGGTGGGTTTTATTTTTATCACTCAGAGAGCCGAGCGAAAAAAAAAACAGGTGGCAGAGCGCCGGCCGTAGTCGGGTGCGCCGGAGTGTGTGCTGCTGTTAGTGGCAACTGAAACGCGAACGAGATGGATCGCGTAAGAAGGAACGAACGAAAAGGAAGAGGAAAGAGATCGCGATGGGGCGGGGGTGGGGGAGGAGGGAGGAGGGGTGTGATATTACGCGAGACACCTTAAGGGATCCCCGCAACGGGCAGGGGCAAGAACCGACCTTGACTACGTAGTGGAGCCACGTTCGATACGAGGTCCACGTGCCCTCTCGGTTATCCCCACTCTTCTCCCCCCCCCCCTCCATTCTTCACCACGATCCCTTTGCTTCCTCCTTCCTGTGCCGGCTCTGCATGCGTGCGCTCTTTCGCACGCACGCTTTATCTATACCTACACCAATGACGCGTTTCTCTATTATTAATCGCCTCGAGTGAAAAAAAAAAACTGCTGTAAAACACAGTTTTAAATGACTTTTAAAAAAACGTATCTAAATGGGAAAAAGAATTGTTTTTCTCGGGGAACAAAAAAATCTATGGATGGAAGAGGCGTAAAACGCACTTATCGTCAGAATTACCGTGCAGACGAACTGGCGATGCCGTGCCAATTTTACCCGACGATCACTACCAAGAACAATAATTACGAGGGTAAAGAAAAAATTGTATTTGCTGGCGTGAACCGCAACTAAATTATCGTGCATAAGTATAGCCTTAGATTTCGTTAATGCTCCGTGGAGACGATAGCCGAAGTTAAACGCTCGGACTGTCGATAATTACAGTAATCGATAATTGCAGTAAAATACGACGCTAATCGTGATTAGGTAAATACTGTACTCGTGGGTGGGGGGGGGGGGGGGGGGTAACTATGCAATATTGAGTTTTTATTGTTACACTGAGGACTTTGCCGAGGTAACTTCAAATTGTTCTCAGCCGATGCAAATCATCGGTAAAGGTTAAAGTTTTTTTTTTGGTTATCCATTACATAAACTTGTGACTACTGCGATTTACGATCAATACTGACTTTACGGTCTATCAATTTCTTTATCCTCTGCCCTCCCCCTTTTACTCCGCTCCTGCCCGCGGCACATCTAAACTCTCCTCGAATTCGCGGTAAATTCTACTTCTCGGACGGATCTATCATTAATTTTAAATTAGATATAAAAATTGTGAGCGATTAGTGAAGGAGATTTTATTGATATATGTGTGTATATATATATATATATATATATATATATATATATATGAATAATACTCAACCCAGGGCCGGTGCCTTCCTCTTGACCTTGCGCGTCCACACTTCGAGGCAATCCTCGAGCGCGAGGTTCCAGTGCTTGTCG
Source organism: Amblyjoppa proteus (assembly GCA_963922035.1). Lineage (NCBI taxonomy): Eukaryota > Metazoa > Arthropoda > Insecta > Hymenoptera > Ichneumonidae > Amblyjoppa > Amblyjoppa proteus. Next base: position 10,632,201 of record OY998228.1, on the reverse strand, counting down.
AACGCGGCCACGTATGCCTCCACGTGTCCCCTTATGCCTCGTGCGCTCCTCGTGTAGACCTTCGACACAGTAAGGACGAGAACCGTCGCGCTCAGATCATTATCTTATCCTACACAGTAAACTATTATATCTCGTGCTCGTTAGGCCCTTTTTTTCGTTTATTTGAAACATCAGTGAGCAACGTTTTTCACTCCACAATTCTTCATTCGTATCGCTGAAATGTCTTATAGTAAAAAAAAAATAACATTAACTACCCAAAGTCCGAAGGCTCCATTATGGTGGAAGGTTTTTTTCCAAACTGCTCGACACTTTTTCGAATAAAAGTGTTTCGAGTAAATTCACTTTTATGACAATAAAAAGTTTGCGATAAAAAAAGTTTGCGATAAAATTATCGTTCGAAAAAAGAAAAAAAATCTTTACGATGCAACTTTTGTTCATCAAATTCGTACGAACATCTTTAGTTTTAAATGTAAAGAAGGTATTTTCATGAATGGTAGTTTCAACAGAGTCGCGAATGCCGTGGGCATTAAAGGGTTGAATTCCGTTAATTACATTTTTTTTTTGTTTCCTAATTACGTTTAATTGCGCCGAGATAATTGGCATTAATGACATTATTCGTCGCTCCGGGGAGTCTCGAGTGGGTAACTCTGTAATAGGCGCGTATGCAGAGACAAGATAGCAGCAGTGTGATATACGCGGAAGTGCAGAGCGCTGCTCTGATCGCCGAGGCAAGGCCCCCGTCAATGTCTCGGCACTGATACAGCGAGCACATCAATGCGCCAAGTACAAAGCTGTGTGAAACGTCGCTCGGTTTTCTTGTCTACCACGACTCCAATAGCACACAGTCGTTGCCTCGGCAAACAGTGCTCAACCCCGATGCGCCGGGACGGAGAGGGGAAAAAGTGAGGACACGCTCGCAATCGCGTCCGAGAAGAAATGAAAAAGAAGGTAAGAGGAAGAAGAAAAGGAACAAAAAATATTTATATAAAAAAGTAAAATAAACTGCCACGCACGACGAGTGCAACGCGAGATTCGCTCGAGCTCGAGCGTTATCTGGCAAGCGAGAAATTCCTCTCGGGTATGCGACGCGTTGCGTGTAACGGGTCAATGAAGATGCACGATGACGACGACGATGACGATATCGGCAGTGAGCAGGGCTCTCTCTCTCTCATTTATTCTTCCTTCGGGAAATACGATTAATTCGCATAATTGGAAACTGCCGGAAATATAATTTTTTTTCTATTTTCGTGTGTCTCTGGGAATTTTTAAACTCCGTTCATGCGGCACATTTTCTTATCCACAACATTTTAATGGGTCACGACCTCGGTATCGCGCGGCCGACAGAACGAGAAATTGCAGGAACTCGTGAACGCGTTTAACAGCCGAAGGCCTTCGACGCTCGGCAAGGTCCCTCGCGTATTACAACTCGGTTTCGGAATTTTATTTTAGGCTGTAAACGCTCTAACGCTCACGACTGCAAAAATCGGCGATAACTCGCGTCTGACAAAAGAATTTTTTTTTTTTTTTTTGGGGTCAAACAAACATTTCTTTTTTTTTTTTTTTGCGCAATTGTTCGGAGTCCAATCGAGTAGGTTGAAAATTAATCGAGGAGATTTAATATCGTCCTTGGAAGACGAGACTGACTGAGATCGACGCGAAGGCCGTTGTCGATGAATCAGTTTCTCGTATTCTCGCTGCTCGAGGTGAGTTCCTCGCGGCGTTGACACTTTACGCGATGCGGAAACTGCGCTAGCTTTATCTATATATATATATATATATATATATATATATATATATATATATATTCATTTGTATCCTTCCTCGATGACCGAGCAAGGAGTTATTCCGTTTCGAGCGACCGCGACGTTCGTCGCCGCCGCGCGTCTATCGCTAATTGGCACTAGGGGTTGTTACGATTTAATGGATCATAACGGATCACCGGACGACCGTGGAACAGTGCTATGAAAAAACAGCGAGAGAGAGAGAGAGAGAGAGTGGGAAACAACAAAAACATTTTTTTTTAATTCGCACCGTACTATTATTACAGATACTTAAAATACAAACGAAGGTTAGAAAGCTGCTGCGAACTGCCGTGTAGCAGACACACGAGTGAATACAATTTTTTGTTCGTCGCACAAGCTAATATTAAGAACGCAAGGTATCTGCAAGTAAACGCGAAAAAAATGTGCAGTAAAGAATCGAAAGTGCGACTTTGACCTTCGCGAAGGATTGTTCAATTTTTAATTTTAATTTTTCTTTTCTTTTTTTTGGTTTGATCTGTAAAATATGAAGTCGAGGAGTAAATAACGTTTTCTATTCGAGTCTTCGGCCCATCTAGGGTCGACGCAGTCTCGGAGGATCGATCGTTGCTGTTGTGTGCGCGCCCGTTCGTGTGAACTTCCGCGGAAACGGGGAAAAGAATAAAGGGCAGAGGTAACTCGAAGCCCGAGAAATATAAAAGCGAATTTGCCGAGAACCGCGGGAGAACAGAGAAGAAAACACCTCGGGCTATTATGGAAGAAGCTCTAAATTCGTTATTTTCCCGAGATATCCGCGAGCAAAATATAGCGTAAGCAATCACCCGATTGCCGATAAAACGAAACGAAAGTTCTTTTATATCCAGCTCGGCAGTTCGCGTATCTCAAAAACCTAATCATTCTTCGTTAAAAACAAAAATCGATACTTATGCTTCAACTTTCGGAATATATCAACCCTTTGACGCCCAACGTACCGTGTATGCCACATTGGTGAAAAGTTATTATAGAATATCTTTTCCAATTTATGATCCAATAATTCAGGAAGAATTCGACGAATAGCGATCTTCCGTAAAAAAAGCTTTTCGAGCATAATATCATCGTAATATTCTTTTTTATCAACCCTTCAAGTACCGGGGACTTTTTTCGATCGGAAAAAACCATGCCTTCTTTTAAGCAAGAAAACGCTACGGATGTTCGGGAAAAATGTTTCGAAAAAAAAAAAACAACACTTTGAGTCTTCGAATTTTTAAAGATTTTTGTTAACACATTAACTTCTTATTCGAATCGTTCGATGGTTGTGTCTTGACAAATTCTAGATCCTCGTTGAACAAGGATCCGATACGTGAAAGGTTAACGTGAAGAAAATTGCAAAATTTACATTTTTCCAACATTTCGATATAGGAAATATGTCGAGCGGTTGAGAAAAATGTATCATGCTGTAAAAATTATTGTGAATAGTATTGTTTATTAGAAATTCGCTATACTGGATTATCCCTGGTACAAACCCATACTAACACATGGTCATTATTAGTCCCATCCCTCTATCCAGATGCCATCCAGCAATATTTATTGTTTTCGACATTTTTATTCAAAAATACAATATGCGGTTCCGCTTATGTTGAGCGCGCGATTATAAATCATCGCGGTATATGTCGAGCGGTTCAGAAAAAATTAATCATGCTGTAAGAATTATTAAGAATATTATTTATTATAAATTCGCTATGTTGGATTGTCCCTGGTACAAACTATACTGGCACATAGCCATTATATTAGTCCTATCCCTGTACGAAGTATCCAGATGCCGTCCAGCAATATTCATTGTTTTCGGCATTTTTATTCAAAAATACAATATGCGGTTCCGATTACGTTGAGCGCGCGCGATTGTAAATAACGCGGGGGATAAATAAAGAAAAAGCAAAAGAGGGATACCTTTCTCTTTGCTGAGCACTCGCTCGCGGGATCGTTGGGAAAGGATCTCGCGGCAACGGGTAAGAAGAAAGTAGGTTGTCCAAAGGATCCCGAGGCGAGCTCCAAGAGCTTGTAGCATCGCGAGATTTTATGTCTTCTACATACTATGTACCGCAGCTTCGGGTTCGATCTCTATCGTGTGAACTTTTCGTTATCGCGGCCTGTAGCCTTTTTCCGTGCCCTTTGCGGCACAACGTCCGCGTGTACGGGTGGCGAGGCCGAAACGGCACGCTCTCTCTATTTACACGTGCCGTCGATAAAAGCTCGATTGATAAAATATATCGGAAAGGCTACCGCGCCGCGCACGCGAATCTAATATACTCAACGACACGAACGAAAGAGAACGAGAGCTTGAACTTTCAACAAAAAGGTACGAACCTTTCGCGGGTATTAGGTCGAAGTTGCCCTCTTTTCTCCGGCTATTCCTCTTCGCGTTGATGATATAAAAATGTACTTCGTATTTTTTTTTTTTTTTTTTTTTTTCGATCCCTTCGTACGATTTTTCTATTTATTTTTTCTAAAAAGTTTTCCGACTGTTATTATTTTAATACGAAGAAAAAATGCGCGTTCGACAAATTTTCTTTTTGACTACGAAAAAGGCGTCCCAGGTCACGATAAAGATATAGCGCCGCTCAGGGATGTGACCTTGCTTGCTGGATCATTAATTTTGGGAGAGAAAACGGGTACCCTTCGGCATCTGTGGCGGTCGTTGCCCCAGTTCCCGCTCGTAGGGGAGACACGGGGCGAAATGGAGTACCGAAAATGTGTTGGTACTTCATTTTCGTACTCCAAATCGGACCGGGATAAAACGACGAGTCTCGAGAACCTTTGAAAGTATGAGGAATTAAAAAAATGTCCATTCTCGATCCAACGGTGACGTTGATACTAATTTTGCCCTAAATCGCAATTTTTCGCAGATTTTGGAAATAATTGATACTAAAACTTCATTGTTAAAAAATTGCCATCAATCAATTCATAGTTAAACAGTTCATCCGGCCTTTGTTTCTCAGCTTTCCGTTTTGTCCCGTTCTTACTTTTACATACATATATATACACACACACATTTATTTTTTCCTAGAGATACGTCAGAAAATAAGAGAACGATGTTCGGTTAGGGCGAGGCGTCGTCTCCATGACAACGAGTGTTGACCCTAAACCTCGTCGTTGCTCCGTTCAAAAGGGCTTTCTTTACCCTCTTTCCTTCCTCCGCCTCTTTCTCTCGCCCGCTCTCGTGTCGGCCGGAGAGGCACACGTTTCGCGAAAAGTGTGTCAGGCGCGTGTGCGCTCCCGGCCTTCCCCTCCGTATTGCCCGGTCGGAAGACAGAGAGGCCGAACGAGAGCCGAGCGAAGGAAAGCTTGCGGGATATCAGAATGCGTGGGTGTCGCAAACCCTTGGTCAGAGAGAAGGGTGAGCGAAATAGAAACGACGGAGAGAGGAAAAGAGGCCTGCACTAACAACGAGCTTACCCCGGGACGTCGACACGACTCTGGAAGGTCACCGGGAACCCTCGAATGCTTTTTATTGGCGCGACGCTTCGACGGGATGTAGGACGAATGATTTCTCACTCCCGAACTCCGTACACGAGGCTGGAGGTTCATCTGAGCCTCTCGTGTGTTTTTCTTACTTTGACGACATAATATTTTTTTTTCCGACCACTCCTTCGTTGCTCGACATTGGAGTGTTAAAAAAAAAGTGACAAGCAAGTGAAAAGTAAAATTACAATATTATGACATTTTTTTATACATAAACCCGGTGTACTAAATCGCGTATGAAAAAATTGGGGTAAAAGTTGTCGGTATATTAAACTTGTATAAAAAGTTCGTTTTAATGTGCAGAAAAATTAATTTTTACTTCGACTGGCATCTTAATCCCTTCACTTTTAGACAGACAAGTTTCCTCGTGCGATCTTTTCCCTACACATTTCACTGACAGCGAAGGAGTTAAATTACCTGTTAATTAAGGGGTTAAATCTACCTGTTTTTATACATAAAAACTTTGTATACTGTGTATACATTTTCAACGCCTACGCCATTATCTTCTTTTAGTAGATTTTGTGTTCATATTTTTTTTTTTATATAACACTCTGTGGGCTAAAGCATCGCCCTGTTACTATTTGGATCTTTCCGAAACGTGGAGCTTACCTTGACGCGGGTTTTATTTTCCATACACACGAATAGCATACTCAGAGGTCCAAAGGTGCTCTTCATCTTCGTGATGACATTCTTTCCCTTGAAATTCTCCCATCTGTCCCGGCTCTTTCCCGCCACGGGCACTGAAAACAAAAATTCAAAAATACATCTGTACATTGTGGACGTGTAATTTCACTCGGAAGACCTTACGCAAATTAATAGCCCCGATATTACTTTACGAGGCACAATAAACCCGTCGCCTTGAATAGAACAGTACACAGTAAAAAAAAAAAAGAGTCGTGCACTTGACAAACGTTTTTTGCCCAAGAACAAGCACTATTCTTTTTCTCGTTAATTTCATAATTTTTTTTTTTTTTAACTTACGAACCAGCTTCGTCCAAAAAAAAAACAAATTTAATTGCAAAACGAGCAGGAAAAGCTGGTGGTCCTTTGTGGGCGAGAAATGTTTGTTAAATGTGCAAACGGCTCTTTTTGTCGTGCACTCGTAACAGCTCCGCTATACTCTGGCACCTCGTGCAAGCTCGATGTTTCGACCTGCTAATAGGGTTTATAGGTATAGACAAGCTTGAATTCACGCCCCGTTGTTGACCGTGCTTGTGTGCATACCTCGTCGCTCGTTCGTTAACAACACATCGGCCTTACGAGCAGCCCGAAGTACGCATCATCGTGCCGTACCAACAACACACACACACACACGAGAAGCGCCGTGCTATCGATAAATAGCTAATTGTATCGAATAATTTATCACGTGTATGCTGTACAGAGTAAACGATAAGAAAAATAGGAGACCACGTAGAGAGTGCATGCGGCACAGAAATACACTCTCGTTAGATGAATGAGAAAAAAAAAGAACTAGGAACAAGAGAGAGGATGAAAGGAGAGGAGGGCAAGCGCTATTTACGTATGCTGCTATTCCAGTATATCACATTCACTGTGCATCACACCAACTTCCGCGTCTATACCGTTTCTGGAATACGGGCGAAGTGCAATATCGATTTATTCGATAATTCGTAATAATAATAATAATAATAATAATAATAATAATAATAATAAATAAAAATCGTTATTATGCTCGGATTATAATCGTGACCTAGCGCGATACGTCGAGGGTTCTCCGCGGCCCATCTCGGTCTATCGCGTCGATATGAGCACGTGCACACGTAGGCCGGGACAAAATGGAACAGCTAAGAAGCAAATACTAATAAGCGACGTTTTACTACGAAACGAATTAGATTCGTAACAATTATTCCGAGCATTCGACGAAAGTTCTGCTTCGGGGCAAAATGGAGTCAGCCTCACGGTCGTCATCAGAAACGACATTTTAAACAAATTTCCCGATTCCAACGGTACTCCATCATGCTCCCGATGCGCATCATGTCCGGCCTCCATTTTACCCTCTCCACTTTAAACGAATCTTTTTTTCCGAGAAATTTTGTTGCGGTCCATGTTGCCCCGTACCTGCAGTTCTGCAGCGTCCCCATTTCTCCCCGGTCTCCCCTATGCACATCTTGTACATGCAATATTATAGTCTCCGCGGAGTCGTGCAGACCGTCGAGATCGACGGTGCCAATTGGCTTTCTCCGATAACTTTCATCCACCTCAAGGCTCCCCGGTAGGATCGTCGTTGCACGGTGCACAAGTGCTCGGTTGTTGTTTCTCGACGCCGCCGAGTGCAGGAGCGAGATGCCGCGTTCCTGGGCATCTCCTTCCTTCGGAGTGCCCGATCGGGGGACCCGCCGGTCGGCTCGTTACCGCTTCTTTTCCACCTTTCTTTGTCTCATTCCGCGTGGAACCTACTGTGCACCAAGTATAGTACACGGTATATATATTATACAGTGTACGTACCTGGAGGCACTTTCACTATCGTCCGATCCAATTGAGAGGGCGAGAGTAAAAGTATGCACTCGCACGAGCGAGGAGAACTCTGTCCAATTTTTTTTTTTTTCTTCAATTTTTTTTTTTAATTAATATATGCACCGGCAGCTCGCGCTTTATTATATTCCTGTAATAGCATAATCGTGCCGGTGCATCGCACTCGCTACCGCGTGAGCAATATCGTTGCGCCGCGCGCTCCGTTCTTGCGTTCCATCCGTGAGAACTTTGCCGCCGTCGGAACATGATAATACAGATGAGCCGGAGGAGCGAAAAAAAGGGGCACTCGGTGGATAGTTGCGGCCCGTGAAACAAACGATTTATGCGATTTGCACACATCGTCTCGCGTGGAAAAACTACTGTCCTTCGGAATCTGCGACCGAGGGAGCTGAAAATAAAATGACAAAAGAAAATACGCCGACTCGCGAACGTGCGAATTGTAAAGTCAAAACGCACGCTCTTTCGCGCGTAGTATGTATAATCGATCGAGGGGGATTAGTCGCTCGATTCCCTGCGTACGTCAGTATCGGCCTGGCCGTGTATAGACAAACGCTGACCGAGCGCTCGATATAGAAATTGATTGAACTACCGGTTCGAATTATTCTTGAATCGGCGTTAATTGAAGTCGAAGAGAAAAACAGGGATATATCTTTTTTTTTTTTTTTTATAGATCGATGAAAATAGTGTTTGCTAGTGATGTTTCAAGATCAGTGTTAACACGGCACTGCGGCGAAGGGGACATAATACATAAGAGGGGAAAAGAGTCTTGCAAACTCGCAATCACTTCGGATGATCTTTCGGCCGGTACGTCGCGCCGACGAGAGACTCTTGCCGCCTCCGCAGCCGGACTCTTCCACCTTCCTCTCGCGTGAGGCTCGAGTGTATGTATATATATATACACACATATATATATATATATATATATAAGAATAAAAGGAAACACCGTTAGGTCTGCGCGCTCCCTCTATGATGCAGTCGATTCGGATCGTATGCAGTTTCACTCTGTCGTACACGAATATTTTCGCGTGCCTTCGAAGGACACAGAGGCAGCAAGGCTCTTCGTGGGCCCTACGAAATATCTTTCAAAAAGTAATAACCAAAAACAATTTTTTTTTCGCCCTCTGTACGGTTTACTTAAAATCATCAATCTAGATGGGAAACAAGTTGTAGAATCGTGATCAGTGGAGCAAAAACGATACATTTTTTTTCACCGCCTCATTTTGCGAAATATTTCATTTTTAAAAAAAGTTTCAGTTGAAAAAACGTTTTAAAAAAATGCACGATAAAGAGTTCTCTTGCGCTTTTGAAAAATCTTCTTTTTTTTTTCTTCTTTTGCCAATTTTTCACCCAAATGAAAAATCGGAAATAGATGATATTCCAGTCGAAGAACATTGCTTGGGACGCACTACAATCCGTCAAATTCTCGCATATGATTTTTGCATGAACATTGAAGACGACATTTCTAAGAATCGCTATTCGCCAGTCTAGCGAGTATGCCGCGCCAGCCGCTGAAGGGTTGCCACTCGACTATCTAAAACTAAGCATCACTGGTGTAAAACATCTTTTCATTTCAACGCCATAAAAGTTCGATATTGGCGATACATCGTCAGACATTAAAATCGACGCCTCTCCTGCGAGATCCTCGTCTCGGTCTCGTCGCCTCGCGACCCGATGACCACGTCGACGAAATATCGCTAGTCGCATTGCTGCAGCGGAGAAGCAGCAGCGGCGGAGAGCAGTTCGACGAGCAAAAGCAGCATAGTGGCCCTCGGTGGCTCGGTGTGTTGTGTGTGTGTGTGTATTCCGTTCTATACCCGCGGATGATCCCCAGGTTGAGTCGCGCTGGGGTTCAACGTCCTGGCGGGCAGCGCACCCGAGAGAGCCGAGAGGCAACACAGGCAGAGGCCGGCCAGCCAGCCGAGCCAGGCAAGCAACGAACGAGGCGAACGAGCGAGCCACGCTATACCGCAGACTTCTTCGCGCATACGTACACGCGAGCACACGTACACGACAAAAGTACATACATAGTAGATGCATATATACATATATATATATGTGTGTGTGTGTGTGTGTGTGTGTGTGTGTGTGTGTGTGTGTGTGTGTGTGTGTGTGTGTGTGTACACACCTCGAGGAGAGTTGTTGCATTTGCTTTACGCGAACTAGCCGTAGGTACTGTTACTTTCGCGACGAGAGACCCTTCGTCCCTCTTCCTCCTCACCCTCTTCTTCCTCCTCCTCTTCCTCTTCTGCACATCTCTCTCCCACCGCATTGTAAGAGGTATACGTGTCGAGCAGCTCGAGCCGCTCGAGGGGTCGCGAAGGTGCGCTTCTCTGCGAGAGGCCGAAAAACGAAATCTCTCGACCAAGATTCCTAGCACACGTTTTTTTTTTTTTATCCCTTCGGCTATAGATGCGAAATTAATTAGCGACTCTATTGAGGATCGATATCGGGCTCCCTGCCGGTTATTCGTCCCGAGCGAAGAGAGCTAGACTCCGCGGTAGAGCCTAGGCTCCTGATTGATGAATGAACGTAACTCCCCGGAATAGAATGAAGAATGGAGCGAAGGATAAAACCAAGAGAAACGTGCGAAAGCTTACTTTTCGCGTAGCGAGCCTTGGTGGCTGCGAAGGGTGAGAGGTGGAAGTGAAGAAAAAAAGAGGGGGAGAAAAAAAAGGAGGCGAAAGAACGAGTCTGCTAAAAGAACCCGAGGAGCGTTACCGATTCGGCGGCGTGCTCGATAGTCATCTGGGTGCGTTGGGATAGGTCGTACGAGCAGAGTTCGGAGTTCTCTATATACGCGAGCGCACAGCCACACGAACGGCTCGGAAATTGGATCGTCCAGTGTACCGGGTGTCTCGTTTTAGCCTCAGGCACGAAATCCCCTCCCCCCCCCCCCTCCCCCCTCCCCTCTCCTACCCACCTCCTCGACGAGGAGAGCGAACATTTACCAACGTTGAACACAAACCGGCGACAAACCGGAAACTATGCGACCGGGAGTTTGTCGACTTCCGGCAACGTGAGGCACTCGGAGCGCCTCGTAGCTGTAACGAGCGAGGGATCCTCTTACCCCGCTCTTTTCTTTCTTTCTTTTTTTTTTCTTCTTTTTTTTTTTTTTTTTTTTTCTTCGCTCCGTCTATTTTGCTCCCTCTCGCTCGCCTCCGCACGCGCTCTCGCCTCTAGTAGTGCACGCAACGCGGCCGGCATGCGTACACCCCGCGAAACGGGAAGGAAGCGGCAAAGGAAAACAAAACGGAATAGAACGCGAGATCCGCGCGCGGTCCCCTTCCCATGAGCTTTCGCGCGCGTTCTCCCGTCTCGAGCGTCTGCACCAAGTTATTACGCAACGAGAGCGCGGCCCGACTCGCCGACTTCCTCCACCGGGGCGAATCTTTCCGGGAAAACATCGTCATCCAGCGCGTCGCCAGTAGCGAACACGCTCTTCCTCTCGAATTCCGTTAACGGAATTCCAGACATCGGCGGCGACGATTTGTTTGCCGCCGGTTCGACTCTCGGGAGTTCGACCTGTCTTTCGAGGGTAGGAGGTTACGTTATGTTTCAGCTGTCGGATATGTGTGTTGGACTCGATATTGCGCGAACCTCTTTGTCGGTCAATCATGCTTTAACACCCTCGGTTATTCGATACATCGCGGGATACGTCCGAGGACGTACAATTATGCTTTCTTTAATACCAACTCGAATTTTCTACTCCGAACTCTACGCTGTAAAAAAAAAAAAAAGGTTCTTACATTTGACAAACATTTTTTGTCCTCTGTCCACGTTTATTTTCTTGTTAAATTTACCATTTTTTTTTTTTTTTTTCTATTGTGTCAATGTATTCTATTTTTTGCTTAAAGAAATGTAAAATACGAAGGAGCAGAAGATCGCGGAGCATTTTGAGATTCTTAAATGTAAATGAACCCAAAAAAATTAGCGGTAAGATTTCAAAAATCTTTTCTTCTTAATTTCTTATGATACATTTGTCAGCGGGTCGTACTTTCGACTTGAAAAAAAAAAAAAAAAAAAAAAATGGCAAAATTGCCAAGAAAAAGATTGTCGACCTCCGCGCGCAAGAAGTGTTTCTTGAATGCACAAAGCAATTTTTCTTTTTTTTACCGTGTACACGATTGCGACCGTTCGCAGTTGATAGATGGATCGGCGGAGCGCAGAAGAAGCGGCGTAGTCACGCTGGAAACTCTTCGTGGCGAATCTCGTCGCTCGCAGAATCTTTCTTCTGGCGCTCTGCACGACAGAACGTGCCGACAATCGGGAAATTCGCGAAAGAGTATGCACGCTCTTCGAGAGTGTTGGGCAGTCCGTACGGCGGTAGCCGCGGTGGTGTAGCGCACGGAGAGCGCTGATATAGCGACGCTGGTGGGAGAAGGAGGGCGCGAGCGAAGAAGAGGCTCGACTTTGAGTGCGCGATGGTGAGACAGAGAGGGAAGGAGATCCGCGAGGTCGACGCCCGGGCGCAACAAGTGCTGGGAGAGCTCCGACGGCGCGCGGCACGCTGCTGCGACGCTCGACGTCGTCGTCGTCGTCGTCGTCGTCGTCTTCGCGGCCGCGTGCGTGTCGCCGCGTAGCCCTAGTGCCTTCTGCTGCTGCTGCTGCTGCTGGAGTCGCCCCGGGGGACTCCTCGTCGTCCTCGTGTCTCCCCGTGCGCGATACGATGATTATTCGTATAGACACTGATTTTTCGGACGGCGAGTAGCGAGCAGAGAAAGCGAAACGGTGACGGAGAACAAAAAAAAAAAAAGAGAAAAGAACGTCGCAGAAAGAAAAAAATATATATATATATAAGAAGCAACTCTCGATTTCACGTAACACTCCCGACGTAGACGAAAGTCGGCATCGTTTGAGAACATACCACACCGGCGATTAAGAATCAATTTAGTTATTGCGTGGGTCATCGTTCAAAAAAAAAAAACAAAAAAAAAGAACTCAATTACACAACAACAACAAAATGGATAAATGCGAAACCGACGAGGATTCGAAGAATTTCTGTAAGGAGAATGGAATCTGCGACGGGAATACCGAGCCGAAGAGAAAGCAGATAGAGGCGGAAGAAGGCAAAAAGTACTCGTTCTTTTCGCTCGCGATCAGTCGTCTTTTTTTCTTGCTTCAATGAAGCCTTTTTTTTTTTTTATATAAATACTCAAGACATCCGTGTAGCTACAACGCCTCGGGTACGATCCTCGAGATACCCGGGAGTCATGAGGAGGAACGGGCGGTACGAGTTGCGAAGAAGCCGCGTGAAAATTTTCGGGCCATTTGGCCCGGTCCGTTGAAAACGTGATGTTGAGCGGGAGGGGCTTGGGGGGGAAGGCAACGGGAGGACGTCGTCGTCGTCGTTGCTGCAGCAGCAGCAGCAGCAGCAGCAGCAAAGACAGAGAGATCACGCGACGACCAGTTCTCGGGAGCCTCGGGTTGAGTCTCGAGGTCGACGCCCGGGCGCAACAAGTGCTGCACTCTCCTCGCGGAGGCTCCGCGCGGCGCGCGTACATACGCGCCCGCTTTGCTAACACACCCTGCCCCTCTGTCAGTAACAGCGAGTTGAATACGATGTGCGAGCCGTGCACACGTACAGAATCGAGTGGTAACAGCGTCGGGCCCTCCTCTCCCCCCCCCCCCCCTCCCCCCTCGCCCTTTCGCGAGCTGCAGTGGCCGACGAACTGGCTGGCCGGCTAGCTAAGTTGGCTTAGCTAGATACTAGTTCGGTTAGAGCTAAGCTCTCTCGCCATGCTCGACGCACACTAGCTAATTCCAGCCGTTCGCCCACAGCCAGAGACCGCAGCGCTCGGCGAAAGACTCTCTCCCGTCGTATGCACTGTACTGCGCGCTTCGCCGCGAGCAACGCTGTGTGCACAAACCGTCCGACACACTCGTCGGACGCCGAGCGAGATCACCGAGAGCCGGCGTGTGCTCCGAGAAGAGTTCTCGTTGTGTATGACACAGCGCGCGCTTCGCTCTCGTCCCTCCGAGCCGAACGCGCGCGCGCGCGCGCGCCTCGGGAGAGACGAAGAACGCGCGAGTAAATATAAAACTGCACTGGGTCAGGGATCCGTGATTTATCGGGTGACGCCGCACGATTGGCCGACCGCCAATAGACGTATAACGTGCCCTCATGGGGACGAGAGGGAGAGATCAGTTCGGTGAGGAACGGGAACAAAGTTTCGCCGTTTTTTCGGACGGAAGATAGGTCGAATTACATTCTTTCCTGTATTCTCTTCACGCTGTACGAAGATCTCGATAATTTAGGGAATTTTTATCGTCTATTATTGGACGATGCTTGCGTGCATGGTCGAGTTCGGAGAGCGAGAAACTCGAGAGCCGCTGGTCATAGTATGAATGAAGTAGATGCCGGTACCGGGTTTATGTGCAGTCCCCGAGGGACTAGCAAAGTTCCACGCAGCGCCATCTTCCGGGGAATCGTGACGACAGCGTGGCTTATCTTCGCGCTCGGTATTATAACCTTAATCGTGGAACTCTGTCTCAGCCGCTGCTTCGGACAACAACAATGCGATATAGAATGAATACTCACGTTGATGAGGCAGAAATTTTCGACGCGAAACCTCATCGCTCCGCTGCGATTTTCCGTCCGTCTGTAATGCAAAGTAGAGTTGAAATTGCGACAAATATCAGTGGTTTCTCGGGCGTCGGTTTGAGGTTCTGTTGTCGTACGCACCTTGTTGAGCTCGCTCGCTGTTCCTTTGATGACGCTTTCGTATTTGCTCAAATTATCGTAGGTCGGTGCGTCGGGCACGGGCAACAGCAGCCTGGACGAGTAAAGAGCTTTGATGGGATCGAACTTTTCACTTGTCGGGTCTATGCTCTCGTCCGACGAGCTGTTCTCCTCCTCCGCCATTTCCTTGTTCTTTGACTGCCGAAAGACACCGCCGCGTTCCCGCTATAACCCTCAGAGATCTTTCGATCGTCTTCCCCTCCCGCTGAATATCAGAAATTAGAACAATAGTCGTATTGAACATCGATTATGGCGTTATGACACTGGTACTCTATAGTATTACATATTATAAAGTCACTGAAGATTTTTTTAAAGCTTTTTATGCGAGATAATTATCATTATGAATAACGAAACTGAAGATGATTTTTTTTATTTTTTATTTTCATACTCCATGTTGTTTATGTTTTGTTATCATGTTATCATTTTCCGATGTTTGTGTCGACTAAGAGACTTCGACATCAGGATCGCCTCTCGCTACAGTCACACGCTCTCTCGCGAGCTCTCACGTTCAATAATATACTAGCTGCTTTGGCAAATAAAGGCTTTATTTATTAAATTCTCTCGATCACGTTCGTTTAAAATAATCAATAATACCAACTAACCGATCGAGAAAACGTTGTCGAGCCCCCAAAAAACAAAAAAACGCTTCCGCTTATCACCCGCCTAGCTTCAAGTCCCTATTCGTTCGACAACAGTGTAAACAAAGCAATTGGAAAATAGTAGAAAGAATCCTTTGTTTAACAATAAATTTGATGGAGTGTTCTACACTGAGAAAAAAAAGTATCAAAATCAATTAAATATTTCATCCAACAGTCGCCAAAACATATTTCTTCGGTACGACGATAATGAATTAGTGAAGTAAACAAAACAATTTTGAATTTAATTTCATACGCTTTCAAAAAGTGTACTTTCATTCGGTAAATTATCTATCCTTAAAACGATGAAATTATTGTGCGTCGATTATTGGCAAAGTTGTTTAATTGGTAATTTTTTTTGTTTCTCAGCGTAGTTGGACTGGTTTCGCGAGATCGTTCCCACTCTCGCCGTACGCTAATAGAGCGTTGTTCGGATACACGCACTTAGCCGACAGGTACACGTCAGAGACATCGAGAGAGGATGTTAACCCTCGATGCGATAGAAACTTTCTTTCTTGGTTGCCCGATTACATAAAACCGCCGCTCTACAGCTACTGTACCAGTACTATTGCCCCGGTAGCGGTTGTGTATAGTCTCGCTCGGCGAATAGAGAAATGCATCCACGGTATCGTGGTGTGCAACAGACAGAGGCAAGAGAGCCGGGAGAGTGAAACAGGCGAGGTTACGCGCACAGGAAGTGAAACAACCTACAGAAAGAAAGTTTTCACTTCGCGCGGTTTAGCGCGGGCTTAAGTTTTCACTTTCATGGAAATGCCAGTGCGTCTCCCTCTATTCCGGCTCCTTGCCACGGTGCTATTACATGCATTAACTGTATATCTAAACATTGGCATCGCTCTGCTACGCTTGTAGAGAGAAGAAACCCCCCCCCCCCCCCCCCATATAATAACTTCACGGAATCATCGTCGACGAGCGACTCTGTGCTGCCTTCTGCTCACAGGTTCCTGCTGCGGAGTACACAATTAAGGCGCGCATCGCTCGTCTGCCGCACACTGAATACTGAATATAGTTTAATAATGCATACACGGAACACACCGCTTGAGGTTATCGTTTTGCTAATAGAAATCTAATTTTCTTTTTCTTCATTACTATTATTATTATTATTATTATTATTATTTTTTCTTTCAGGAAGCTCGAAGTTATAAATCGAGGGATAGGAGATCTCTGCCGGTGACAAGGGTGGCGAAGGGCGCGAGGAGGCGTTTGAGAGAAGCGCAGGTGGTTTTGGATGTTAGCAGGCGCGGAGGTGGCTAGAGAGGCCCCGCCGCAGGGTACGGGTCCCGATGCCGGTCCCCGTATCTCAAACGCTCACGCTCACCTCCACCCTAGTACCCAAGGAGGAGTCAACAATGCCCTTCATACAGGACGACCTACTCTGGTGCCCTGACAATGACGGCAAGATGGTAGACTTGACCCAGTGCTTTCAGGTACGACAAAAAAAAAATCGTTCAATTAATAACTTTTTGTACACTCACCATATCTTTTTTTTTGACATCAATCTTTCGAACATCTTTTTTTTTAGATGCGGACATTCTTTTTCTTACATTACGATTTTTATTATCCGATCTTACGGCACATTTACATATTTACCACTCACAACTCCACCAGAAAACATGTCTACCATATTACAACTCTACCGTATTAGAACTCCACCAAAATCTCTAGCACAGAGTAAAAAGACTCTACCGGAATAGAGGGCTAACTTCCAGTCTTGTATTCCAGTAGGGTTTTATTTTGATTCTTGGTAAAGTTTTTTTTTTACTTTCTGGTAGAGATTTTGGTAGAGATGTGAGTGGTAGAGATATAAATGTGCCAACCATGCGAATCGTTTTCAAATAATTTTCAATGAAACGCAGTTGAATCAATAAAGATTTGAGCAGGGACTTTGAAATAAATATGAGGTTGGTCGAACAAAATATTTGAATGCCTCCAAAATATTTTTGCGAAATCATCCAAAAAATTGCTCAAGTAACCAAACTTTTAGCTGTACCAACAACATATTTAGTTGAACGTTCCTGCCCGGATTTTTGATGAATTCAACGGTATTTTTTATCAGCGTACATAATCGATTTGTGACTCAGCGAAATTTCCATGGAATTGTAGAGAAATATGACCGGGTTGGATGGAAGCTAGCAAAAATTGGAGTGATCGAACTATTGATGAATAATTTTATTGTTTTTTTTTTTTTTTTTTACTACAACAGGAAAGCACTACAGGTCAATCGGTGGAGTTTTCGGCGATGGAGCTGAGCGCTCTAGTGGGTACTCCGAATGCGCCAAACGTGCCTTCGGAGGACGGTGAGGGAATGTCCGGGGTTAACGAGGAATCCTTTGACCCTATCGATACGTTTCTCAGAGAGCTCCAAGCTGATCTTACCGAACCGAGTCAACCAACATCGACAACCACCCCGACAACAGTATTGTGCAGGCGGCAGAGGTACAATATCGCCGCTGCCAATCCCCTTCTCGCAGGTGTGTATCCGTCGTATTCGTTTGGCAACCACAGTGAAACTCTAATTTTTCCCGCGCGATCGATGTTGAGCACTGAGCTTCTCTTTACAGAGAAGTTAGCAGCACCTGCAGCCCAGCTGTCCCAAGCCTCCATTCCATACCCGACGAGAACGGAGATAAAGACGGAAAACGTACATCACGACAGCGTAAAAGGTAGGAATTTTACATTCGACAAATTCGTTCGCATGTCTCGTCCCGCGAGCGACCTTCTTTATCGACCGACCGTTACTGCGAGAAATTTACAAACGCTGCAAAGATTCCTGTACCGATCGACCGTCGGTGAATTACCGGCGGTCGATCACTCGTCGAGCGTCGATAATTTATCTACGCTCGGTAAATCGTCGAGTCGGCAAGTGCGGCAGCTCCTTTTTTTTTTTGCCCGAAGTCGAGACACAAGAAATCTTCCTTTCCCATCTCTCTCCGTCGTGGCTAAGGCAGAATTCGCAGGAACTCGTCGCGATGATAGACGTCGCTCGGGGGATTCGCGTGTCGCGCTCTACGCACGTATCGCGCGTTGAAAGGGAAACCGGCCAAGGCCCCAGCGAATTGCGAACAGACATCCGTGTTAGCAATAATTGCGCACCCGTTCGCGTACTTGAAAAAGTCATACGAAAGAGCGATCGTGACGAAAACGAAACTGGTGGGGGAATTGAACGAGTGGAGCGATCGTTGCTCGAAACGAATACACCAGAGTATCAAACGTGTGACGGCGACGTTCAGCGTATGCACTCGTGCGCCGTGGTCGAGAGTACATGTACGTGCGTGGCCCAATTCTTACAATTTTCAGCCGCTCGAGAGAGTTTCGTAACTCTTGCAATGTGCGAACGCGATTTTGCCCTACCCTTCCCCACGGAGACTTTTCTGCTCTATCGAACAGAGAGCGAGAGAGCGACGCACAAACATCGTTGTCAGCCGCTCGTCAATCGAATTTTCGATCTCTCGAACTTCCACCGAGCACGATAAAATAGAATAGAACGAATATAAATCATTTGTTTACAAAAGACGATGCAAGCGAGACACTATTCTCATCGCTCCGTCTTCAATCGTTGGTCTGCCGTGTTATTTCGAGACGTCTTACGAATCGCCGAGGAAAGCCGTGATCGTGGCAGAGATCTATGAAAAAAAAAAAAAAAAAAAGAAATGCGGCAGCTCTTTCTAAAAACTTTCGATCGCCGGTCTAGAGAAACGTTTGAACCTTGCGCGCGTCTATGTGGAGAGAGGAAAAAAAAGTCGAGCACATACTAGGCTGGACTCACGCAACGCCTATTACTTCGGGGAGATGAGATAGAATTTAACAACGTGTATACCGTATCACTGAATGTTATTCATCTCCTCTTTTTTTTTTCTCCTCTCAACGAGCTCTCCATGTATATCACTTTCGCCCGTGTTCATAACGCGTGACTAAATCTCGTTTCCTCTCCCCCCCCCCCTCTTCCTTTGCTCCTCTTTACTTCGAAGTCTACAGAAATTTTCATCAATCTCGTTAACATCTGAACCGAATCGTCTGAATTATAATTTCGAATCCCGCGATAATCGACAGGCTTAGAAAAAAAAAAAAAAAAAATTCTCAGCCCTTGTTAGTATTTTTTTTTCGAGGCATTTCCGGCTCTCGGAGTCGAATGCATCGAGGTCTTCTCTGTAACTCGATGATGCGACCGTTTTCACCGGCGACACGCAAGAAGTGAAAAAAAGTCCCGTAGGAAGAAGTAAAAGTGATATAGTAAAAAAAAAAAAAGGTAGAGATCATGACGCCGATTCCCCCAGGCTGCATCCAGCTGCCCGTCCATCTTCCTCCATTTTTCTCATTCTTTCTACATCTCTCACTCGCTCATAGTGGATGCGCGTTGCACTTGTCGCTGCTCACGCGCGCGCGCTCGCTGCTTTTACCCTCGTCGAGACTTCCCTTGACCCTCCCCAAACACCCGTAAATCGTCGGGCGACGCGGTTCCCTCCCGCTCTCCCTCGGAAATAGATCTCGGTATTTCGGAGCATCCAGCATAGAAAGCGCAACGGTACGCGAGTAAACTCTTTTCGCCTACGAGCCCAACCCAAAATAGTCGTAGGTCTGTGTCAATCTCGCTCGACGATTATCAACCCGTCGTCGGATCGTTTTCCATCCGCCCACGCGATCCGAATCTCTTTTTCTTTTTTTTTCTTACTTCTTTCATTATTCATAATTTTCCCATTTACCTCCGTTTAATCTCTCACCTCTATTTTTTTTATTCCTCGTACACTCACACTCTCCGGCCTCATAAAACCACTGACCCAATAATTATATAACCGGCACACTGTTCAGCGAAGTATGAAGTCGCTTTGCTGTTATAGAGCGAGCGAGAGATAATTCGAACACATTGAGCAATTATGTCAATAGAGTGCGGAGAGTGTCGAGAGCGGGCACCGTTATTTATCCGGGCTCGCACCGCGCTTTGCGTATTTATTTATACCTGTTACAGTCCACGGTTGATACTCGCGATAGAAGTAATAGAACCGAGCCCGAGCAAATCGGCCGAGTCGCGATACCCGCCGGCGCGGTTCCGTTCGCAATGCCGCTACCGGCCAGGAATGCCCGTAAATCAATTTATCTCCACCGTTCACAAATTGTCGAATCGAAAGAAAAAAAAAAATTAAAAAATTTAAAAACAATTTTAAAAATAGATAAATTCCCTTTTTTTTTCTCCCGAGCACGTGCAACAATTCGGCGTGGACGCATACGAGGAGCAGGAAACTCGGCTTTGGTCCGCGTGTATGTGGCTTTGTGTATTGCAAGCCACGGAAGCACTGCTGAGATCCCGGGGATTGGGTAATGGGCTTCCTCGTATTACCTCACGGTACCCATAGATGCCCCCCCCCCCTTCGCCCCACCCCGAAGAGACTCTCGTCTCGTCTTTACTGTCTCTTTCTTTTCGCTCCTTCGTTACTCCCGGCTTTTGCTCCTTACACACGAGAGAGCTCGTACCTACACCGATTGAAAGTGAATTTCAAGATGGCTACTTTGAGCCACTCACACTCTTTCTCGGGCAACTCGCCTTGTGTCCTATACGCGGAGGATAGTGAGATGCATACACATACTCGCGGGGTCGGGCTCATAGCCGGTCGATCGTATAATCGCGGAGAGCCATGTCGTGGCATCGTGTGTGTGTCGCGGCACACGGACGAGAGTTAAGTGAGCCTCGACACTGTGACGTTAAACGAGCAGCCTCACTGCCGGCGTTATACCAGAAGAGTGTGTTGACATTTTCTGCAATCGGGGTCAGGGCCCCCAGCTGCCTTTACCTCTAACCCGCCCTGGGGTAAATATTCGCGCTCTCCGCTAACACTCGCGGATCGCCGGTTTCTGTTTTTTTTTTTTTTTTCTCTCTAATGCTCGCTTCCCTTTTTTCAATCGAGCGTCTGTTATGGAAATAGACGGGCCATTAAATATTCGAGAAGAGAGAGTGTGTAATACGTCCGGTCCCGCACGTACCGCAGCTCGCAGCGAGTTTGTCTCGAATTTCTTTAAACCTCGGGATTTGCTCTTGCCTTCGCAATACATACATTAAACACGCATTCGACAAAAATTTTCCAGGACGATTGCCACCGGCAAATATTTAATTAAACTTTTCGCAGTTTGCTGCATCTGGCGCAAATCTGATTTGAATTTTGGATGAAAAAAGAACTGAATAAATCCTTGATCAAATTTGTCTTGGGTTGCAGTATTTTTCTTTCTTTTTTTTTTTTTTTACAAATTTAATCAAGCTCTTTCGAAGCTTATGAAACGGTGTTACATCACAACTTCTTTATTTTTTATTTATTTTTTTCGTTTTTGGCTCAATGTTACACGAGGAGGAATGCGATCGAACGGTATATCGCATTAATTACTTTCGCAATTGTGAACCGACGCTCTTGGGAGCAAACGCGCTGTCGAGTAGTATTTTAATAACTGTGGGCGTCGTCGTTCAGATGTTGCCACGCGATACAGCAAGCAAGTTTTGTCCCTGAAGAGGTCTCGGACTCTGCCAATGGGTCAGTCCTCGATACACGCCTACTGTGCAACAACTATGTATGCTGATGCTCTTACAGCTTATCCTCTAAGATGTCTATTACCGTTGAACGAGCACGACCGCCGCAGCGAGGTGCTCCTTGACTTGGTCAGTTTTTGGCAGCATCGCCAAGCCGTTATAGCGAATCGAGCAAAAAAAAAAAAAAAAATTGTTGACCGATCAATAAAGAAAATTGGGTATAGATGCGAGTCGGTCAGTAACCGGTCGAACAGCACGGTAAATAATTGATTAATTAAACGGGCGGCCAGGAACGATATTTCGCCGATGGCAATTTATCTACACGAGATTAATTATAAATTCATAAATACGAAGAGCATTTTTTTTTACAATTAAAGATACAATCTCGCAGGTGTATTTTACCCAAAAGCAAAGTATAAAAGACCCGCGAAACGACTTGCAAAATAAAAATTTACTGGTAAATTTCGAACAACAAAAATCATAGAATATCACAAAAAGAATACGATTCCGTGGGGGTGACCAGCGTGATGAAAATATCAAGGATAAACTAACTGTCGACGAGTGAAACGGGGGTACGATCGTCGGCGATAGTTTAGAGTTTTTCCAGACTCCGTCATTGCTCCTTCTTCTTTTTCTGCTTCGTCACATCGCGCGGGGTTTTTGGAAAACGTAACACATGCCTCATTCTCCCGTGTACGTTGCCGGCAGTTTGTCAGACGAGTAGGCGACTTATATTCTCCCTTTAATATAGTTTTTCCTGGATTTGAGAGCGGCGTGGCTCCGAGCCGCATGAGAAGCCGCGACAGGTGGAGTGGGACGGGGATCCCGCCAAAGGGGTTTGAAGAAGCGGAGGAAGAAAAAACAACACTGTCTCTTCGAGGCATAACATAACCCACATATATATACACGCATCGAAGGGAGGCACATAAAAGAGAAGAAAAAAAAAAAAAAGGAAACGCACCACGCCTGTGCGTGTCTGTGCTCTCGGGTATTTATTCGGCTTGCCGTTCGTACGCGGCACGACGATACGGGAAAAAGACGAAACACGTGCAGACAAGAGGCAAACAGGCGCAAACCTCCCATGAGACGAGATCGTCACGAGCTCATTTTTTTTTCTTCATTTTTTTTTTTCTTTTATCGTTCCACCTTTTTCCCAAAGCGACAATACATGTATATATATGTAATATAGAAACGCGAGTCTCGTTCCCCTTGTTTATACGAGTAAAGACCGCGTTCTCCGAAGATCGTCAACGGTGTCATGGCCGCGACACCCCTTCCGGGGCGTAGAACGACCGCGGATTTATTCCTTCTTTTTTTTCTATTTCTTCATATATATATTTCCAACGATTCTCGAGGAGATTAATGTCACCGTGCGCATTCGGCATTCTCCCGAGTTATTATTCTTTTCGGGATGATGTTTTTGGTGTTAAAACGAACTTGTTCAGTTGGTCGAGGTTCGGTGACACTGACCGACTGACAGACGGACAAACAATCTTCACGGTCGACGTTGACGCGTTTCGATACTTTTCCTGTTGAGAATATTTTGTCGACAAACGATAAACACAAACATCGAACAGTGTGTTTCTGAAATACCCGTCGATTGGAGGCGCTTCAATGAATTCGTCGAAGTCGGAAGTTCTCGATCAACGCAAATAACCGCGTCACACCTGGCCCAGTTAGACGCGAAGGAGATACTTCATTAAATCGCCTCGGAT
This sequence comes from Amblyjoppa proteus, assembly GCA_963922035.1. Lineage (NCBI taxonomy): Eukaryota > Metazoa > Arthropoda > Insecta > Hymenoptera > Ichneumonidae > Amblyjoppa > Amblyjoppa proteus. Next base: position 10,608,838 of record OY998228.1, on the reverse strand, counting down.
ATCGCTTCGAGGAGAAAATTCATTGCGAAGGATCGAGGAAGTTGCGCATTTCTCTGAATCAGATAGGCGACTCAAGCCGCGCTCAGACTCACGTTTCACAAATTTCCCACGTGTAACGTGCATTCTTAGATTTACTGTAATAAGAGTTACGATAAGTGTCGGGCCGCCCCTTTCGAGCACCTGTTATACCTGCAGCGTTCTGCCGTCAGAGCTCGATGCGGTTCTATCGAGTTGCTGGCAAAGCGTCGAAGCCAGCCCGTGGCGCACTTTCCGTGAGAAAAGTTTTCCCGAGTCAACGCCGGATTGCGCCCTTCTCTGCTTTTCTGGCTTCGCGCCTTCTCGGTGCAGCTTTGTTTAACGCTTATCCTCTCGGAGGGTCAAGACGATTCGTGGTAAGACGCGTGCAGGTAGTTGCGAGTTGAAGAAGAATAAGAAGAAGTAGGTGAAGAAAAAAAAATCGTGCTAGGAAGGCGAGAGGTAAAGAGAGATCTCCGTGTGCTCGATCGACACCGCCGCAGCTCGTATTATGGAGTCACTCGCGGATAAGTTCTCTCCGTACGTGTCTGTGTGTGTGTGTGTGTGTGTGTTCCGAGTTCTCCGTGCAAATCCCGTCGAGATAAACGCACACTCTCGTTCGATCTCGCCTCGTTATTGGTGTTGGCTCTCGGTTATATTATATCGCGGCACTCGCGCTCCTTCGCTCGCGGACCATGTAATCCTTTATCCTTGGACCTATCCTATATGCCAGCGGGTAAACAGTTTCGCAATGCGAATCGCGCCTCGATCCGGAATTTCCTTATACACTTAACCACGCCACCGACCCGCGTCCACCGTGCGCGACACTGATCATGCCAAAATCCACGGACCGGCCGACCAGCCACACTCGATTTAGCATCAGACATACGTTCGCCGGAAGTACGATTATCAAGCTCGCAGGGTCGGTTGCTCGTAACGTGAGAGCACGAGACAGGCATAAGTAAAAAGAACAATATGTCCTTAAAATAAACATATCGAGATAAACCTTTTGTATTCCTCAGGAATGGTTAAAAATCGATGCTTAAATCGTAAATGACAATATCCCGATCTCGCGAATGATCGAACAAAAAAAATTGTTCGTATTCGGGATATTGGGTTGCGCATATATCGAGAGAAACTTTTGGCATTCCTCGGCAATGATAAAAAATCGGTGCATAAATCGTAAATCACAAATCCCGATCTCGCGAATGAACGAAAAAAAAAAAAAAAAAATTGTTCCTATTCGGAATATTGGGTAGCGCACATATCGACAGAAACTTTTGGCAATCCTCGGGAATGACTAAAAAATCGGTGCATAAATCGTAATTCACAAATGCCCGATCTGGCGAATGATCGGAAACATTTTTTTTCCGTATTCGGGATATTGGGTAGCGCACGTGTACGGGAGGTGTAGTCACCTCCGTCGTGTCGTAGAGCAGGACGACGGTTGGAGCACCGAGCCACCGATAAAGCCGGGTGAGGAGCGTCGAGCGGCGAGGAGGAGCGGGGATAAGAGAGACAGAGAGAGAGAGAGAGAGAGAAATACACAACTCGACAGTCGAAGTAAATAACGAGAGGTGGGAGAGACACGGCAACGCAACAGTTTAGAGTGAAGCGTGTTACGTCAGTGAAAGTGTTATGCCAATGTGGGCCGAGGCTAACCTGCTGCTGCCGCTGCGAGCCCTGTCTCCGCGCTCCGCTCGCTCCTTCCCCTGAGCGATACTGTACACACGATTACATACGAGCCCAAAGCCTCGCATACACATATTTCGCTCTGGGGCTGGAGAGCGAAGGGGGAGGGGGGGAGAGCTCGTGAATTATCGAACGCAGAGATCCGAATGGGTTAACACACGTGCAGGAAGTCCTAGATTCGCTCGGTATACACGGAAACGCGACGGGGATTTTTAAAGCGCTCCAATACGTCGGGCCGGGCTACCTGTTTCGTTTCAATGATAAACGACAATTTCAAGGATCCAATCGAAGCGTGCAAATACCGAAGCTGTCGATCGACGAGAGTTTTTTTTTTTTTTTTTTTTTTCTAGTCTTATCAGCTTCAATACGCCGAAGTATAACATAAATTGACACTCTCGTCGCGGCGGAGATAACCGGGGATAGGGAAAGAGAGAGAATAAATAAGGCTGAGCGTTGCGCGCCTCGGTGGAGAATGGCTACCGAGTATCTTCGGGTGATGATACATGCAAGCGTGTCATGCACCTTTTGTCCTTTACGGCTACCGACGATCATCGCCTTACCGGGCTCATACATTTATGGATCCAGCGGCATGCATCAATGTATGAGTACGATAACCAATGTTGTCAATACACGTACACACCATGGTGTATATATATATATATGCATATATATGTTATATATAGTGTAGTATTATCGGGGAATCGGGAGAGAAGTCCGAGAGGCACCGTAGACATTGCTAAATGCACATGTGACTCGCACGTGTGTTCATAATGCGTGTGTATACCCTCGGTACGGATATACATCTCGCTAATGTAGCGTCGCTAAACTGTACAAACAAACTTTCAAGTGGCCGTTTTCGAATTTTTTTTTTTTCTTTTTTTTTCTACCGGACGTGGAAAACGGCGCAACACGTCGTGTTAACTTTTCACGCCGCACTTGAAATTTTTCGTCCAAGTGCTTTCTCGACAGGACAGGAGAGTCCTCTGACACCCTCTCGAGGCCATCTGCGGAGGAGAGAGGCGCGCGACAGACGCGTCTCGAGTGGCGTGGAAAAACCGGCAACGATAAGCTTCACGCTTTTTTTTTTCTCTTCACGAGATTCATTATAGGTTCGATGATGCGAGACAATTCCGGAGGATGTTTCTGTAGGAAATGAGAAAGAGGAAGTTTCTTCTCGAGTGCTGTTAGATGAGAGCACCGATGTCGAGTATCGGCGTGAAGCCTCCAAGTGGCCTGCGTTCTAACGAACCTCCGGTGTTTTCTCGTCTACTCTCGACAAATAATAGTTCTTCCTATCTAGTTGTCGAGCTTTTTTCTTCTTGCCACGCTACTTTTATTCTTATCGGTTCTGGATTTTTATATTGATTATTATTATTTTTTTTTCTTGGGATATTTTTTTATCACTATTTTGATTGCTCGTGTTTATCCCATATGAAATAATAAGATTCGATGGGTGAACAATTCTAAATTTTCTTTTCATTGCTCTTACATTCTATTTTATTTTTCTAGGTCAGTGCGAATTAAAAAAAAAATGGTCGAAGCGAATGGGTCACGCATGTGTGTGCCCTTTATTCATCTTTATTCATTTTGCATGACGATATGAAGCCCGAAGATAGAGCGATGAAAAAAAAAAAAAAAATTAAAAATAGGCGATGGTGAACCGTCGGACGCGTGTGTTTCACACTTGATTGACGTTGAGTCGTAGAATCGGTGGAAATCCGAAGCTTCCACACGAGTTATGCGAACCCCACTATCGACATATCTATTTCCGTATTTATTACCGTTCATCTTCGCGAGCGGGCGTCATTAAATTATTCGCAGCGAGCAGTCGTTCATGTTTCACAACGTGATCGATATCACGCGTCCGTTCCAGTTAATCGAATAAAATTAATCAAATAATTCAACGAGCCTGAGGAGAGATACATTCGCGATTTTGGCCAAACGCGATTTACAAATTTTAACGATTATCGACAATTTGATAGTGAGAGACGCCTATCGACTGTCGAAGAATGGAGTTCGGAGAAATGCGTGGTATATTCGGAGTGAGTCGACGAAGGAAACCAAACTAATTAACTTTTATCGTCGCGGACTCTCACCGATAGTAATCACTTTTGGAGAGGAAAAAAAAATACGCCAACTGATAACACACAGTCAGCTATTTCCGGGTTATAATCGAGTGCCCGTAGATGGCTATTCAGAAGCAACGAGTGTGATCACGTCATTAATCGTAATCGCTTCAGAAAAATACGATAGAATGATCGTTAGCGAGATTAGGAATTGAATTGGGTCGTTGCGAGAGTGAGCCGCGACGAATCAATTTCTCACGGATTAAAAACTCCGTTCTTCCTCGTACACACGGTAAAAAAGAAAGGTTCGTACACTTAACAAACATTTATTCTCCACGGAATAACTCCACAATATTTTTTCTCGTGAATTTTCAAACAAAATTTACCGGTCAATCTTTCCGTATTATTTCTGTCGTTAAAAGTACGTTTCGTCGACAAAGAAATGAAAATCACAAAACTAACAGGAAACATTGTTTTACATTTTTATGGACATCAAATATTTCCCAAACCAAAACCAAAAGTGCAAACGTTTACAAGTATAGACGCTGTAACAAACAATTTTTACACCGTGTATACCCAGTTATCGATTCTTCAATGTTAAAATCGTGTGCAATCTCGTCGAATCGATTCGAATCTATCGACACGTGTGTCTCTCACTAAAAACTAATGTATCACAGCCAATCGTAAGCAATTTGCGTAGCCGAGCCTTTTCCGGATTCCCTCGCTTGCGACACAGTTGGTCATTGATCGCTTATCGGCAAAGAATAAAAAATAAATAAAAATTGATATCGACCGTTACGTCAGCGCGCGAGCACGGCGGTAGGAGCCGTCGGAGTATATAAATTACGAATTGGGTCGTCGCCAACGGAGACAAGACCGAGATTACAAAGTTTCCTTACCCGATCGGATCTCCAACCGGTGATGGTGACTCGGTTGTATTCTTTCCTCTCACTCGTTTAACTCACACACACACACACACACACATAAACCTCTCCCGATCTCGCTATTCTTCTCTACGACGAGCGGAGATGGTCTCCTTGATCCGTATGTGCTTCTCGCTCTGCGGCACGTGATAGCGGCTACTATGCGGACGTGCGAGGAAAACGATAGTGTAGGAATAGTACAAGCTCATAATGTTACTATACTAACGTCGGTTTATAGCGTAATAGAACTCGGCTTCCACCGGTCGCTCACTCTTCGTTCCCGGCACACGCTCGCGTAACTGTTGGACGTATAGAGTCGGTGCATTAGTCTAACCCCATCTATCCATTCTCGTCCGCGAGTCTATTAGCATCGAGCGTGCGCCGGAGGGCCTTGACACAGTGCGTGTCAAGCATTGCATGCGATAGCGGAAAGCGCAATCTATTTATCGCGATTTATCGACAATTTTGCGCTAACCGCTGATACACGGACCGACTGACGGACAGAAGTTGGGTATCGTGTGTGATCCGTGTTGTACATGCAGGATGCCGAAGCTATTCAGTGACACGTATGCGTTTTACATTGTACGAGCGCGTAGTCCGCGTACGAAATACTTTAGAGTCCTGTATGGATTTCTCTCGATGCATAATTATAAGTGCAACTTATCCGCACACGCCAGGTTATTAATACAGACAGGCGAGACTATACTTATTTATCTTTCACGCGGTGTCGGACAGTGTCAACTTCGCTCCGCCGGTCACACGTTTTTATCGCCATCGAGATTGATACCGCTTTTTTTTCGAGCCACGAAAGAAATTCCCTTTGACGGTCCCAATGTTCTTAATTTTTGCGACTTCCACTCGCGCGACTCAACGCATGCAGCCCCTGTTTTTCCGACGACGCCTCGAGGTGCGAGATATAAACGTCGATACGAGAGAAAAAGCGGTCTAGACGAATCGCGATGGGGTTGTTCTCAGGTGGAAAAAAAGGGAACCGGCGGTGGGAGGCAGAAAAGGAACAGAAGTGTGCTATGAAGAAAGAGGGAACGGTTCTTTGCCGCAGTTTTTCAAACTCAGTTTTATTCGCGAGGGAATGAGGAAAAAAAGGAAGTGATAAAAGATTCATATAGACGAATCACAGGGTACATGTGGGGAAGACCGGGACGACACGAGGATGTTGCAAACCGCAGACGGGGGGTAAAATGGGCTACAAACGTTTTTCGAAAGATTCATTGGTACGCTGGAGAGAGATTGGTGTGAAACAATTTTTCTCTCGGACGCTCTGAATGGTTACGACAAATTTAACTTTTTTCATTGATTTCTTTTTTTAGTGATACATTTTATAACTTCGTATCGCCCCGTCATCCCCCGTATTGCGAAGAAAATCCAATGGTAATTACAATATTAACAGCCCACTTGCGTCGCGATAAAAAAAAAGTGTCATCGTTCGATAAGAATATTAAGGATTAGGTTGAGTCGAGTAACACGCGTCGCGCGAAGGACATGGAAAAGGGAACAGAGCCGGGCTCGTCGACCCACATAGCGCGCGCAAATTACTCGATCGTTCGAGTCGGATCACCGATGCGAAAAAGCTCGTGTCGATCCGACCGCCGACGAAAAAAAGTCCCTTTCAATCCGGTCCCTTTTACATGACCGGCAAAAAAGCTGTAACGCCGCGGCGAGACGTTCACCGGACAGCGGAGAAAACATATAAAAGAACCTCCCTTCTCGTTTGACAAACCCAATCATCGAACCGCAGCGCTGTCACGAAACTCTCTGATGACAATAATCGCCCCGTCCGATACCCCCCCCCCCCGAGTAACTTTCAAGGGTCGTGCACTATTTTTTAAACTTTTTATCTAATTCCCTTTTTTTTTGTATTTCAACTTTTTCCCGCTAACGTCGATCGGCCTTTTCCAAGTGTAATATACATTTCGCGCTCCCGCGCGCTTAACTGCTGTTTTATCTTCCCTGATACGAACTGTCGTTACGACGAAGCTTGCTCGCTCGTTCGCGCTCGTGCATTACACACGTTTTTAGTTCATCGCGGGGAGAGCTTCAAAGACCTTGTCTATCGGTTATTTGAACGTAACTCGGAAATACGTGCTGGGGTCTCGGTCCCGACGTCGCTCATCGCGACGCGATCGGGATTGAGAGCCTCGCTCGCTCAGACATGCTAATTCGGTTCTCCACAGTGGATAGAAAACAACCCCTCGTTTCTCATCCCCTGTCCGACTCGACGACGACAGCGGCGGCTGCCCCGGCAGAAAAGCGCCGCTCCCCCGTCCACCTCTATACACTCTATTTCCATAGTCGTCGTCGCCGAGAGACTATCTCTCCCTCTCTCTCTTTCGCGTGCTCATGTAATTTTCATCGTGAAAAACTTGCGAAATTATCCACGAAGCGAGGCTAGCCTGCGACCACTGGCGAAGACCGCTGGCTCCCGTTATCATAGTTCAGCCCCCCCCGTCGACGGTCTCTCGCGGTCTGTAACGTATTACGGCACCCCTGCCGGAACACGAGAGCGGGTCGGCCGAGGTGAAATATCGTGGGCGAGCGAGCGAGTACGAGAAAAACAGGAAAAAGAAAAATTAACAGTGGAAGGAACATAGGGGGGGGGGGGAGGGGGGGGAAGGAGATAATAATTGGAAACAGCGAAAGGTATAAGTTTCGCAGAGCGGACAGCTGCGGAAATAATTTTTAGATTTGAACTTTTTTTTTTTTTTTTTTTCCTGAGTCCTTGAAGGGGTTGGCGCCGCGGGGGTCGATAGTAGCGAGGTTACATCGCGAATGACCCCCGTAGGATGTTATTAACACTTCGTATATGCAGCGGAGAGCAGCAACATTGACTACACAGGCGAGCAACGATGGAGAGCCGAGTATCTGTTGCGCTGGCGTAATTAAAGGGCTGCCGGTTCTTCTCGGTGCGGTACTCGCGACGTGCACGGAGGGAAGGGTCTGCTCGTTGTATGAAACGAACGAGACAGAGAACGCGAGTAGTGCTCGGCAAAAGAGTTGCACCAGTGCGGGAACAACGTCATGTGGAATTGTACGTGACTCACTCCTTTCCGCCGTTTACCCACCCCCGCCCCCCCCCCCCCCCCTATAATTTTCCGCCAACCTGGAGAATCAGAGACAGAGAGGGGCGAATAAAATAATAATAAATATTTTAAAACAACCGAAGCTATGTACACCAAGAGCGATAAAGAAACGCCGCGCTTCACGCGATATGCCGCTTCGCTCGATGCTCTCTCCTTCGGCCATTACATCGTGATAAAAATAACCGAAAAAAATGGCACAACAGTGTAGAAGAACGATGGAAAGCGATCGAAGCAGGGCAGATGCGCTAAAAACGAGGGGATTGAAAAAAAAAAAAAAAAATCTGAAAACAAACGAGAAACCAGCAAGAAGAGGAAGAACGTACTGCGGCCTTAACTCGGCGAGTTTTAATGCGCCTTCTATAAGTATTATAATGCCTTTCCCGGTCTCTCGCCTGTGTTCGCCTGTGCTCTCTTCGCTATAGCAGCACCAGCGGCGGCAGTCAGAGCCCTCGGAATACCGGGCGTATAATAGTTATTCAAAAATTCAACTCTCGTATAGAGGCCCCAGCTCTGCAGCAGCAGCAGCAGCAGCAGCGGGAGCAGCAGTAACAGCAGCGGAGCAAGAGAGTTACGAGGGAAGTAAGAGGAGGGGCGCTTGCAGAAAGCGGATGTGAAGCGTTTTTGCCGGACGGCATGACTCTCGAGAGTGAGTCGAGCGAATGAACGAATGAGCCTTCAACCGGCTACGAGACGCGAACCTGTTCGCAACGAGTCGATTTATTCCGTCTTCGCATATATATATATATATATATATATATTCTCTCCTCACACTATATATACACATATATATATATACACACACGTATATATAGGCTCCATAGTTGAAGAGAGTAACCTACCAATGGAAGGAAGGAGGGCGAAGGAGAGTCGTTCGGGAAGAGAGCTCGGAGAGCAGGAGCAAAGAGCAAACGGGTGGTTCTCGGAGCGAAACCGCGCGCCGAGGGTTGCCAAGTGAGGTAGGCCCAGGATACAGATAGGGAAGCCGAAAGCGAGACGGAAAAGTGTACGAGCGTATGATTCTTTCCTCTGCTATCTTGGCCACGGCGAGTCGGGCGAGCCCACGCCACGGTGCTTTTTATTACGCCCGGAGTTTTTCGGGTGGGGCGGGGGGGGGGGGATCATTGTGCGGCGAAAGGCCTAAAGGAGAGCCGAGGGTTCTTGCTCTCGCGCTCCCTCGCGAAGGTCGTCTGGGGGGCGGTCTTATCGATTCGGCTGTGCCGGCACCCTGTTCCTCTCATCCCTGCTGAAACCTCACCGCAAGCTCGAGAACAGGCAGCGAACGCACACGAAGCTCGGAATACGCGCGTCGGGAGACTCCGATAAGAGGAATCCGTGGTGTATTCTTCGTCTAGGGAAGATCGGAACGAGGGCAGTTAAAAAAATTAAAGCGCCCCGTATGCAAATTACGTCCGGAGAGACCGTTTCACCATCCCGAGTCTCCGGATAAATGTTTCCGAATATCTTTCAGCATTCCATTTTGCCTCGGCCCCTTAAATCGCAAAGCTGTGACACACTGACTATCGTGCAAGCAAAAAAGCGAATGTCGCTTTTTTCGCAATTACTTTCTCATCAATTTTTCGTGCTCTCAGTCTGGGTGGATGTAATTGTTTTCCGAGAAAAAAATTCCGTTTGGTCTCTAACCTGACTGGCGGATTAAATTCGTGTCGTTAATTTGCCCTAATTTCATCACCGAGTGTGAAACCCTTGATGCAATCACCCTGCAGTCGAGCGAAAGGGTTGACGTCAAGGACGACGAAGCTCCTCTAATAGATAAGGCTGCACGCCCTCTCTCTCCTCCCGACCGGACTGATCCACTTGTTCATCGAGCCAGAAAAATAGGTCCCTACGAACTCCTCCAGTGAGAGAGCCCGGATGAGCCACCGATGCGGCAATAATTTTCAGTCGTCCAGAGCCGTAGAAGAGCGCTCGTTTTCCTTGTGTACCTGTCCCAAAGCGTTTATTGCTGACCATTGGACGCCCTCGATTATCATGTCGTAACACTTCTCGTCTCGGAACTCTTTCTCGTCGTCTGTACATTATGAACTCCAAAGGGCGGCGGAACCGACTATCGATACGCCTTCGCGGTTTTTATAGCTTCCCGCGCAAAACAAATAAAGGCGCGAAGATCGATTTCCCATAAACGCAGCGAGAGAGCGTTGAAGAAAAATTCATAAAATGTATTAATCACAAAATTTTATAACATTTATTAATCTTAAAATTTTAAAACATTTATTAATCATAAAATTTAATAACTTTTATTAATCTTAAAATTTAATAAAAAGAAACTGTGTCGTAGTAAGAATTTAAACGTTTCGCCTCGATTGACGATTTCTCGAGGAAAAGGTCGGAGGAGTTCAGAGCTCTTTCCGCAGTCGGGAGATCGTCAAGGTCTGTTCGGAGACGTATTAATGAAGAAGCGGAGACAACCCCCTTTCATTAGCCATCTTCGCTTCGCCGTTCGAAAAAAAAAGCTGAAGGAGTGCAAAAAAAAAAAAATTGCCGAGGGCTCATCGTTGTGTATGCTGTAAGAGAGGGTGCCTTTTAAGTGCGTACACCGTCTAGTCGGTTGTCAGACGGTGCAATTACTTTCCGCGCTTCATCGAGAAACCTCCCCGCGAAGGCCACTTCGTTCTCCCGTACCCAGGATCATTCGACGATAATAAGAACTCCGCGACGGGGGATGAGAGAATGCCAAGAGGTTTCGGGAAAAACCTGCGGTAAATGTATACGAGAAGCAAAAAAAAAAAAAAAAGAAGAAATCTTTCGTTGGAACGAATGCGGCAGGATGTCTGGCCGCCACCGCCGGCGTCGCCGATCGTTCCATCTGCTAATAAAAAGATTCGGCATTCGATGGTGGACGATGGTCGATATTATGCTAGTGTAAACTACGCACAAGAACAACGATAGTGCTAATTCTTTCCAGGACGCGACCTTCAAAGTTCCAAAGCCCTTCCGGTTATCGAATCCATTAACAAACCAACCCTTGCCGGTCGGATTCGCGAGTCACTGATCGGCAGGAATTTAAATTGCTTTTTTCAATCAATTTTTTCTCAACTCATCGATACTTTTCTCAATCAAAGTACGCTCGAATAACGACACTTTTTGAAAATTGACACGACTTCCCATTTCGTCAAATATTTCCACAATGTTACGAAAATTCTTAACAATGGACTAAAATTCTCAAAGATATTATTCCAAAAAAGATCCGCGACAAATTACATTACATCGCGCGTTAAAGCATCAACGACAAACTTCCAGCAAAACAAAAAACTCCACGAATCCAGATTTCATCGCTGTAAAGCCAGGTCTGGGAATTTGAGGGTCCGACGACGGTGGTGCAATTTATCTGTACTTTTTCCTCTCTCTCCGTGTACGTTCGCCCTCTTCCTCTTCACCGAGACATGCGCGCGCGCGCAGAGGAGCGCGAAGCTTCTCGGTGAAATCATACCGAAGGGAACACGGGAATGAAAACGTGAGGCAACGCGAGGAAAGACAGAGGGACAACACAGGCTCGAAGTACGAAGAGTCGGAACGGAGCGGGCGGGATGGAACGAAAAAAAAAAAAAAGTGGCGATGTTTGCCAAAGTATATTCGTCTATGTGTGAGAGTGGGTGGTAGGTGAGTGCGAAGGATCCGTCTAGACTGTTCCCGCTCGATCCTGGCAACGCGCCTGGGCTTCGGACGGAGTTTGAACCGCGAGGCTTTCCTCCGCGACGGGGGTTGGTCGGGGTTCGGCGGGGTGGGGGGGGGGGAGACGGCGAACGAAGCGACGGCGCAGAAGGGATGAAGAAACGCGACGTAACGGGAGAAAGTTGCGAGGGCGTCGTGGTCGATGGCGTCGCGGGACGCGATACCGGGAGAGCTCGAGCGAACAGTGAAAGTCCTGGCGCGCTCGATAACCCCCCCGTCAAGGTCACGGTCACGGCCTCCGCCGCTACTCCCGGTTCCCGCCCCGTTCCATTCTCCTCCACCGGCCGGTTCCTCTCGCTCTCGTTCTCTCGCTCTCTCCCCATCGGTTCCTCTCTCCTCCGGCACTCCGCTTCCTCGCAAGATCGGAACGAAACGCGGCTACCGACCCGACAACCCCCGCGACGTCGTCAATCCCCTTGGAGCTCGCGCCTCTTCCACCGGCGCGTCTCTCTTGTACACACGATTCCCTTTCGAGGCAGACGATTATCGGTACGATACGGAATCGGCGTCGTCCGACTGGCTCCGCTCCACCTTCATTTTTTCATCCTAGTACTTTTTTTTTTTCATACTCCACCCCTATCTTCTTCGGTGTACATATCCGTGGCCGACGTTCTTTTTGCTTTGATACATTTTTTCCCCCTCGCGGTACACGCTTTTTATTCGAATCCGTCGTCGTCCGAAACCTTCGCGAGGGAGGGTTCGATGAGGGAAGACGATGCCCCGTGTGGCAAGGTTGACGAGTGTTGTTGTGCGTCTGCACGGGGCGACGGAAAAGGGGTTGATGCCGAGACGGGAAGGGAAAAAGAATGAGGGACCGATGGAAAAGGCATAGCGCGCGCGGGAGCGTGAAAAAGATAATCGATAGGCGCGATATAGTATCGCGGGCTCGCTGGCTCGCGAGTAATTCTCTCACGCCAGTGGCAAACACAAATCGACCTACATGCTTGGGCGGGGAAAAAAAAAAAATTAAAGAGATAGAGAGAGAATGCACGAGGGAATCGGTTCGCGATGCGAAGGCACACTGCGTCGCTCGTAGCTGCGTGTGCGGAGTCGTGGGTTTGTTCTTTTAGAATCCTATTACGCATATGGGACAGCGGGCGATTGCGATGAGGTTTTTCGCGTTCCGCGGTGGTCGCGCGAGCCTCGCGTCCGTACATAGTCCCGTACATAGTTCTGTACACAGTACATATTTTGCATCGAGAGAGAGAGAGAGAGAGAGAGAGAGAGACTGAGCGAGTGGTCGAGGCGAAAGATAGAAGGGTACGTCAATCGCGGCCGCAACCTATGAACAGACCGAAGCCGCGAGTCTGCCGTATCTGTGACTGTGTTCACCGATCCCAACTCTATATTTTCCCGCTAATGCATCGAGTGTCGTTACCGCGCTGATGATTGTCGCGAACGATCCTCGCGACCCGCGCACTCGCGATAATACAGAATACCGTCAATCATGCTAGGCGGCAATGTATATAGACACAGATGCAATTACACGATTTCAATTCGAGGAAAAGGAAAAACCTTTACATCGAACCGATGCATGTATTTTGCACACATGCAACACTATGCAATTTAAATATGCGAGTTTGATTTGTGGCCGATTGGAAAGAGGTAGCGACGTGGCTGAAAAATCCCTGAAATAGCCCCATTCTAATTGGTCGTTCACCGAAAAAAAGGTCTGGCTATATCAAATTAAGCTGCGGTTGTGGTTGGCGAAGAAAATATTTGGTCGATTGAAAGAAATAGTTAGTTGATTGAACGAATATTTAGTAGTTTGACCTAATATTTAATTGCTTCAACGAATAGTTACTTCAATTGAACAAACATTTTGTTGAATCGACCGAATATTTCCTTCGCCACCCGCAACGGCAGCTTAGTTGATATTACCAAACCTTTTTTTCGGTGTTCGTCAAAAGGACAAAAAAATTATCAACAAATGTGACGGTCATTTTTCAACGGTAAAGCCATTGAATGTCATTGGACTATCGGAGGAACTATCGAATCACTGACTTCAAAAATGACATAAACTTTTGCATAATTTTTTTTTTTGAGAAGTAAAATGGCTTTATCAAAAACTTTGATCGACGGTAACCCAAATGACGCCCATCTTGCATCATCATACTTATCACTCCGCGATCGATCGAGGAGGGCGGGAGGGTTGATAGTGAGATCTAAAGGGCTCGATCAAGCCGGGTACCATAAAACGACGAGGGTTAACTATCAACGGACAAAATAAGCCGAAGGTTTTGGGGAACAACCTTGACCCTCCAGGATCGATCGTTCGTGAGCGCGGTCGGTGGTACCCGGCAGTCGCCATGACTACGAAAGAGGAGGTTTCTCGGTGAGTAGCGAGAAACGAGAATCCCTCGCACGCATTGACGCACTCTCGCCCGAGTAAAAGCCATGAGCGGTGGGAGGGAGATCCGCTCTGGATCCGTTCGTCGGGGGTGCCGTCGCCCGGATGCTGAATTTTCTATTCCTTCAGGGGCTCGCCTAAAGCTCGAAGGGTTTCATCGCTGCTGCTCCTCGGAAACGAGGTTTTGCGTTCTTGCGGTATCGGGGGCTTGGGATCTCGGGCCGCAATGTACAGAAGAGACAAAAAAAAAGGCAAAGAACGACACCTGAGACCCGCCGGTGGAAATCCTCGCCCCGAGCAACATTTTTTTTTTTTTTTTTTTCATCAGACTCCTTCCTTCGCAACACTGACAGATTGGTCTGGTCTCAAAGATAAATATTATTTGTCAGAAAAAGAGAGATTAATGAGGGAGGTTGCGATACAATGGAAAACACTGTGAAAGCAGTGCGAGATGAACGTCTATAAATAAATGTGACGTGAAAATTGGTACGAGGTCGGTAAAGTTCTGTAACGGGTTTGATACTAAAATGAGGTTTCAATATTTCCCCTATCAAATATGTTTACCTTGAACAGCAGGTTGTTTATAAATTCCGACGAGGCGGGAGGTTCGAAAAGCTCGAGTAGGGTAGGTCATAGCGAGAATGAGGGAGCTGAGTTGTCTGAGAGGCGAGAGACGATCGTTAGTGGCGTACCAAGGGGGTGTTGTTATTCGTCCTTCAACCCTCTGTCGCCTCCGTCTCTAACTGCGTGGTTGTGTGTTGACGTGCGTAGATAAGCGGTAAGGTAGAACGGAGCGAAACGGAACCCCAAGGCAAGACGGACTACTTTTGCCAATTTTTCGTCGAAGGTCGAGAAAAAAGAAAAGAAAAGTTTCGTCTCGATTGGAGGGCACGGATCGGTTTCGCCCCGCCCGCACCCCAAGGTATTCCAGTCTGTTGTACCTCGGTCTCCGGATCAGTGGATAATCCGCGAATTTCGAGGCAGACCAGCAGACCGAAGGAATGACGAAACGATTTTCGCTGGCAAGGGGGTAAAACGGTTGCCGAGGGAAAGTCGTCGAAACGATAGCGGAGAAAGAGAGGAACAATCACCCCAGCGAGAGTGTATAGCGAGAGCGAAAGTGAAAGGGGTGCAAGGGGTAAGAGGAAAGAGGGTCGCGGAGGAAAGGTCCACTTTCGCCAACATGGGTAGACTTCAAGGGCGGCCACGCCCTGTCTGCTTCCACTTCCACCCAGCCCACCCCCCTGAGGTCACCCACTACAGCGATCTCAACCTCTGGGGAGGAAAAGCGCCACGTAATTCCCGACCCTCGACTGTGGGAACCATCGAAAAGCCCGGCCAGCAACTCACACAGACAGACAGAAACGTTGAGAATTCGAACAGCACCCCAGTGCCTCCACTTGGTCCTTGACGCGTCCTACATAACCGTAAACAGGCTGCACACAATACCACCAAAATGGCTACAGAGTAGATACATGTATATTCATATTATATTCCGTGTAAAGAAATCCTCTCTACGGAAGATCCGCAGTAGAGTCAACAGTGTACAGGATTCAACCCTTCGAGTACCGGGGACTTTTTGCCGATCGCAAACGACCATGCCCTCTTTTAAGCACAAAAATGATAAGGATGTTCGTAATACATTTTTTTCTGCGTTATCAAAAAACACCACTTCAAGATAGGTCTGTGAATTTTTTCAGATTTTTTTTTTGCACGTTAACTTGTTACCCGAATCGGTCGAAGATTGCGTATTGGAAAATTCTAGGTTCTCGCTGAGCGAGTACACCAATACGTGAAAGGTTAATAGTTATTTTACAAATCTATATTGCAAGTCAACAATCTCCCCGATAGGCGGAGTTTCGGTGCACATAATGGACCGGATTTTTTTTGTACGTGTAAATACACAGTGCGCATGCATGCAGACATTACGATAAACGCCAAATGCGTGTTTGACTTCGCTTAGGAAATTCTGAACTTTGATCGTTACGTCGACGCCGAGAAGGAAGTAGAATCGTGAGAGGGTGGCGGAGAACTGTGAAAATGTTGAAAGGGCGATGATGGTTCGAGTATATAATTTGACGTTCAGCGAGTAAACGATAAGTTCGCGAAAGTTGCGGGAATTAAAGTGCGAGTGTATAATCTATCTTCGAGGGGATTTTCGAAGGTCACGCTCGTAGCCGCACGGTGGGGTCGAGGATCAAGTTTTATCTAACGAGAATATTGAAAGAAACGACGATTTTTCTCCTCGGTAATCACGAGAGAACGGTAAAACGCTGATCACGATTGGAATTTTTTAATAAAAATTTTGTAAATTTCTATACTTTGTAACATATCCACGGTATGGACGTACGAGAGAGTTTTAATGAAAGCGTTGAAACGGTGAAAAAAGAAAAAAAAAAAATTCATGGTGCAGCGAGAGTCTCTAATAGTTGTTGTGTGTCGGCTGCATGCGCGAAATTATTAGGACAGCACGTTCGGCGTTGTGGTGTTCATCACACAATTGTTTTTCACGCGATATTCCGCATCGCGTTGCCGATCCACTTTCGAGAGGTGCATATAATACTCTACTTTACTTGGAAAGAAGTGGCCGCAGTGCACGCACACGCGCGCACACAAACGCAAAACGTATTAGACGGATAGGTGGTATGGGCCGAGCGCAAAGGATTCTCTCGCAACGAGAGTATATTACCATGGCCGGTATATATCTATTATCTCTCGAGACTCTTCAAGGCCTCGGACGATCGTTCGCTTAGAACGAGCTGGTGAATAGCGCGGAACGAAAACGGAGTATTACACCTTACCTCTATACCCACCCACCGCGGGCTATTTTCCTCGCGTGTACTATTATCCTATCGTATACGGAGCCCGAGAATATATCGTACAAATTTAGATCCTTCGGTAAGAAGGCAAAAAGAAAATGCATGGAAAAAATATGTGGTCTTGTCGTACGCAGTCTGTAGATCCAAATTGGGGATTCAACGACGTCTCTATTCGTCAAATATCTCAAAAAAATTACGGATGAAATTTGAGACAGCTATTTTAAATAATAGTTACGGTAAATTTAACACAATCAGTATTAGAGGATTAATGTATTCGGACAATTAAAGTTGTAATAACTGTTCTTTCTTTACACACCTCGAGATACAACACTTGAAAGTTTTACCGCGTACGTTTTACTACAAGGTGCACAGATAGCGAAACCCGTTTACGTTTAGTGAGCGGCCAGAGAGTGCTCGCTTGTGATCCCTTCCATCGACGTTGGTAATATTGTTAGGTAGCGAAGCGAGGATGGAAGAAAAATCGGCAACACTTTCCTGCGCCTTTCCGTGGCTCGCAGAAATAAAAGAGGATACTCCCGAGAGCGAGGGGGAAAGAGGAGAAGAAGGGTGAGAAACTCGACTGCGAGGAGATTTCGCTGAGTGTCGAGGCGCGGCACCATGACCTCGACAACTCACCCTACCGTCGAATCTCCCTCGGCGCTAAGTTGCATCGGCTTGAAACTCGTCACAAATCAGACCGCTTCAGAGGCAGAAATTGTCAGCGTTCTCGTAATAGCGTTCTCTTTCGCTCGTTATGCCTCTTCCTCTCCCGATATATTTTTTCAACTCTTTTTCTACGTCACTTTATGAATTGGTATTCATGCAGGAGAGCTTTTGTGACCTTAGTATTCATGCAGGAGAGTTTTTTTTTTTCGTGAAAATTGCGGAGGAGCCACCGGTTATTTCGAATCGTGCGGGGGCTCCCGATTCCCGGGCGAGCATGCGAAACAAAAGCCCCATTCGATCCATACGTAGTGGGAGAGCGGGGCAAAATGGGACAGTGGGGCAAAACGGGACAGTGAGGACAAAACTCAATTTTCCAGTAATTTTTGGATGTCCCACTTTGTCCCAACGATATACATTCGGATTTTCAACCCCGTTTTGCCCCACAGACGACCATCCAAAACTATCCAAAAGTTATTGGAAAATTGCGTTTCATCTCATAATCCCATTTTGCCCCGCTGTGCCATTTTGCCCCGATCTCCCCCTATCCCAGCCGAAAGCCTGTCTATAAGCGGCAAAAAAAAAGATAAAGGAAAAAAAAAAACAGCGACGTAGACACCGCACATAACATAAAGCGAAATAATATTTCTTTCCCTTCATCGAGAAGTAAAAGTTCCATAAAACGTTTATCGTACTTCGACAAACGAGTATATCGAGCGATACTATAATATTACCCTCGCTACACGCTATTCCTCATTCTTAATTCTTATGGTATCATCCGCCGAGGGAAACACATGAACACGTACGCCCATATGTATCAGCCAAGTCGTTGGTCCATATCGAGCAGCAGCGTCTCGTCCCGTCTCATCGAGAAAAACGCAATCCTGCCGATAACTGTTCGCCCTTTCACGCAGCATCGTTACGAGAAAATCTCGGCGGCCAATTTTCTCTCTTATTTTCCTGTCCAAGACTTTTTTTTGGGGGCACCTTGGAACTCTTATTTTTTCTTTTCTTTCCCGCCCTCGCCCGCTTTCCACCCTCATCTTCACCCTTATCTTCAACCTCATCCTTCAGACTTATCCTTCAGCCGGGCGGAACCTCGCCGAAGGACGGCCTGTGCGGCACCGTTCGTGACGAGGGTTGGGACGGCTCGCGATTCCCTTCGCTAGTAGTCGTAGGGTCGAGCGAAATGTGCGGGAAGGTTAGGCGAAACCTTCGAGTGGGGACGGTAAGGGTGAGGGAGGGGGTGGGGGGGGGGGCGAGGTGCGGGTGAGGGGGGTTCGGGTGAAAGCGTAGACGGTGTTGCTGATAGATACGTTCTTCGTAGAAGGGGGATGTTTGTCGGCGGAAAGGAAGTCTGGTTGGGGTAGGACGCGCCCAGAAGGTCGTCGAAAGGACGCCGAGGCGTAGCTCCTGGCTCTGGCCGCTTTTACCGGGGGTAGGTCAGCAACCACCTACGCATTTCAATCAATACGACGCAATCTTCGCCGGGCTCAAATGGTGCGTTTACGCTTGTTATCCATTTTTTTTGTTTTTTTTTGCTTCTTATTACTCTCCCTCTCGCTTTACCTATTTTCGTCCCGGGTCTGTCTGTCCGTCTGTTTTTCAGTCGACCAAATGCGTGATGCCTCGAGCTCGTTGATCTGTCTGGACTTCAGCCTCGAATGAAACTTCAACGTCAATTCAATTTCGCTAATCTACCGTGAACTAATTTCTCGTTACGGCGCGAGAGTACATAATCGTCTGGCTGACGTGCTCGGTTTCAGGAGAAGCGTCTCGATGACCGGGTGCTTAAGCGAAACTTTATGCGAGATTTTAAGTGAAATTTCAAGCGAAATTTTAAGCGAAGCTTTAAGCGAAATTTTAAGCGAAACTTTAAGCGAAACTTTAAGCGAAACTTTAAGCGAAACTTTAAGCGAAACTTTAAGCGAAATTTTAAGCGAAGTAATTGACGAAATAAGCGAAGTGACTCCATCGGCAAGCGGATAAAACGCTGGTTTGAACACTCCAAAAGATTACCATTTTTCGCAGAAACGAGTGAGACGAAATAAAAAAAAATGGTAACTCGTATCAAAGCCATATGCTTGCCGCTTATCTTAAGTTCCATCTTAACGATGCGACAGAAAAACCCTCGTCGGAAGTAAACATGTATTTTATTTGCTTCTCGTAGATTTTTCATCTCCAAAACGCTCGGGGCGATGCTGACGCTGCCGGCCGTTAAAAAAAAGAAGAAAAACAAAAACCAGTAATGCAAAACCAGCAAAGAGATCATTGCGGCCGGAAATGAGAGGCATTAGTAGGAATCGCTTTCGAGACGAGAGCTCTCCCTATTTCTGCCTCGTATATTTTCTACTGCCTCCGTAATCCGCGCGCTCTGAAACTCTCGTGGGACTCGCGTGTGCGTCTGTGCATTCTCGTCGAGTTGCATCGCTGCCGAGGAAAAACGCGCGCGCGATCGCTGGACACCCCCCAGCATGCGCCGATAGTCGCGATCCGTACAGCGTGAGAGAGGGTGCCCATGGAACAGGTAGAGAGACATTCTCAATGCGACGGTGAATCGCGTTGAGCGCCGCGCTGGGTGTTGCTGCGGGACTGCGCGGTGCGAAGCGAAACGGACGAGCACTGTGCACCGCTCGTTGCACCGCATGCAACAGAGCCAGCGCCGCTGGTCCGCGACACAGGCAAGAGTGCAAGCCAAGTTGGTGGGGGGGGGGGGGGGGGGGGGAGGCAGGAGAGGTACCGAGAGAGTCCGTGCGCGCAACCACGGCGACGACGACAACGGCGAGCTGCATCGAGAGTAGTAGGAAAATTCAGGTCGCGCCTTGACACACTTGCACTCACCACGTGCATCGCGACTCGGGCGCATGCGTCCCGCGAGAGGAGTAGAGGTATAAACGCGCTCTCCACTCTCCGTACGCCTCCGTATGTACGTGCACCGGTTGCACACACTCTCATATACATTATACACTGCACGGTCGTGTTCTTTTACCTTTGTACGCGTTTTCGTGTATAGCCGCGCTGCGGCAACGTCAAAACAATTGACTCTGCGGGCTCCTACAGCGAGGTTCCCCGTCCCAGCACAGCGACTTCCGAGCTTCCTCCTTTGCCCCTCGACAGAATTACATGACTGCCGCTTCCGAGTTCCGCTGTTTCTTTTTTTTTACGTTTTTTTTTTTTATTCGTTTTCGTAGACCTGCACAGAGCCGGTACTGGCCGACGTTTGGTCAAACACTGGCCGACGCCGTACCAATATCGGCACTTCCACCGATCTTTTTATGTTTAATTTTCCAATTTGTTTTCTCGTCAAATTAACGATTTTCTTGAATACGTTACGGTGACTGAAAGAAAAATTGTAAAATTAATTAATTGTAAAGAGACAAAAAGAATCGTGGAAGTTTGTGTAGCAGAAATGTTCGTTAAACGCGCTTACCTTCCGTTCGCTGTGTACACACAGAAGTCTGGAAAAAGTGGATCGTCGACGGTTTCGATCGTGTTTTTATGTAGAGACGTAGCCAGTCTAGTTATTGCGGATCTCGAATAATGAGCGAGTACAAAGTGGTTGCTCGTTTTCTCGCGATGGTACCAGCTTCACCGCGAGCGAGCGCCACGACGAAGATAGAATAGGAAATCGTATCGAGGCGATACCGCGAGTTGCTTCGACGAGACTTCATCAAGCGAGGTCGCGTTAATTCACGCTCGCTCGCCGCTACCGGGAGATCTCCGTGCAGCCGTAGTCTTTTATGTACCTTGCGCCTACGTTGTTAGTCCACAAACGTGGCGAACGCGGCGGATGTAAGAGTACAACGGACGCGCAGTAGTGAAACTATATACCAACTTCTTCTACTACGCGCTGATGTTTTCTTTTTCTTCATTTTTCAACTCCTTTCCTTCGCCTCGATGGCGCTGCTACGCGGTGCTGCTGGAAACACCCGGGATTCACCTTTCCCTCGGTAATTCCAAGTGAATTTATCTAGGCGGCACTGCCGGCAGCAGATGCACTCTCTTCTCTATTTCCTATTATACTCACTTGACGAGATAGTTATGGCTGTTACCGCTGTGTACAGTAGTGAGTTACTTTTTAGTGAAAATATATAAAAGATAGCGCTCTCTCGATGCGGACGACACTCTCGAGAAATTCCATCGATTCGTCGCGAAGCATGTTCATTCTTAGACGTTCATTGCGAACTTCCATTTCTTCCGCGCTTACCGTCCAGGGAAATTCGTCGCTTGCAGCGCGAACACTTCGATCGTCCAATTATTTTTTATATGTTTAAAAATGTTATTTTATTTTTTTTTTATTGCTGAAAGAGAAGAAGCGTTAAAAGTCCTCTCTTGGTCGTCGTCGAAGACGCACCGATCAGCGCTCTCGCCAATCTCGGCGCAACGACGATAACCTTGCGTCACGTCGGCGAGAAGAGAGATCCAACAAGGGAGATTGCGCGCGACCGCTGCGCTTCGCCCGATTGCAAATAACGAGGGGAAAAAAAAAAGAAAAAAAAAAATTGGTGAAAGAAAAATAAGTGGAAGATTCATACGGGAGTGAGAGAGCTATCGAATACGCAAGAGGCGTGATTCATTGACGAGATAATTATGAAAGCGGTCCGAACGCTATAGATATACCGATTGTGAGGTATTAAAAAAATAATGATGATAAAAAAAAATTGTTTGGCGGAGGGATTTCAACGTGTACCGCGGGCTCTCGGTGCCTAGAAAGAACGCTTTGCCGGCGCTTATCGGAAGCGGAAGTGACGAAACGCACAAAGAAAAGCTCAAGCGTTTTGCAATACTCTTTATCACCCCTTCGCATCGCTCCTTTTTTTTCTCGCAATCCTCGAGATTAACGAGTCTCGTAGCTCGATTGATAATCAAGAAGACTATTTACACCAACGATTGTACGCGGCACATTCCATTTTTTTATTCAGGTCATCGCAATTCTTTGCACGAATCGCCGATAATCAACCCGATCGCTTTCTTTTGTAATAAGCGCCGCAATAATTGAATAATGTCTATACAACAATAGCTCAATTTTTTCATCCTATCGAGTGCATTTTTTTTGTACATTTAACAAACATTCGTTGTCCAAAAAGATCCACCATTTTCATTTCGTCGCCGCATACCTTTTGCACACGAAATGTAGTTTCGTGTGCAAAAGGTATGCGGTTCGGTTCTGAATTCGGTTTTGAATTTCGAATTAATTCGTCAGTCGTTACTCGTACTTGAATGTGAAAAAAAATACAAAAATTTCCAAGTACACCGTCTTCCCCTCTCATCAGCATCATCTCTGTTCCCATACTCGTCGAATTTTATACAGGAAGCATACCGGCCTCGTGTATCGACAAACGAAACACTTCCGTTTCTTATCATATCCTCGGCACAAATATCCAAAGATTCGAGATCTCGAGAATCTTTTCTCTCTCCGATGTGACGTCGATCTATGCCCGTAATCTCCGAAGACTAGCCGTTCGCGGATATAAACATATACGGATATATATATATATATATACATATACATATATATATAGTTTTATAGTGCGAGATGACTACCAAAGCACGCGATGCAAGCGAACGTCGTTCGACGACGACGTCGTCGACGCGGTTCTTATCTAGGCCATGGCTAGCCTGCACACGATTGCAAACGGCTTTGCCTCGGAGTTGTCTCTCGTGGATGTGCCGCGGAGAGTGAGCGTATGCGAAACTACTAAGCGTGTCCCATTCCCTCTATACCCGCTGCACATCGAATGCAATCGTCGAGAGAGAACGAATCTGTGCTCCACGCGTGTGTGATGCTGCTGTGCATGCCTGTCCCTAACTATTTAATGCAGCACACGCGAAACCGTTTCGCCGTCTCGCAAGCAGTGTGTGACCAAGTCTAACCGGCACTTACCTACTCTACCTACTTGGCACTATCTCCTTAACTAGAAGAATATCGGCTGTATAGCATTGAGCTACTGTTTCGCCCGCTGCCAGTGCATCGGCAACGAGTATGTTGCTGCACGCACGCTCATCGCTGCACTTTCGATTTACGGCAAAATCCCGAGATTTCCACCTGCAACGAGAGACGAGACCGGGCGAGATCAATGATACATTCGAAGGTGATGTTCGACCGATGCTTTTCTCGCGCTACTGTTCGTGCCGATGGGCTTGCTTCGCTTATATATACATATATATTCATTATTATTATTATTTTTTTTCCATCCTTTTCTCGAAACTTCGCGAGCTCTCCCTCGCGTTATTCTCCGAGCGTGACGGGAAGTACCTACGCGAGAAGCCCGCGTGTTCAGTTTTCAAGGATGAGAAAGGGATACACAAAGTGCGATGGGAAAGGGGAGTTTGGTGCGCGCGAGGTACTTGGAATTTCCGCAAAATAGCGCCGAGTACTTCGCTTCGTCTGCCTTTGACAAAAAAAAAAAAAAAAAAACGAAGAAAAAAGTGAGGATGAAAAACACAAAAGCTCGTTTGAAATTACGGGCACGCTTTTGCATAAGTATATCGAAATGGAACGCCCGGGGTGATACGGTAAAACAACGCGCTCGGTAAAAGAGCAAACGGACAGACTGAGAAACAACATTTTTTTGGATTAACCAAAGACACACTAAAAAATTATTTCGTAAAATCGGAATACGAAGTTCCGTAAACATTAATTTTTGTCAAATAAGCAACAAACTCGTTTCTTCGGGTATAAATATACAAATCTGTCTTTCTATTTACCATGTCATTAACAAATTTTCGTTGTACTTTTGTTTGTAAAACTAGAGCCCGATTGTGCGAATACCATCGCAATTGAAGTATTTAAAAATAAGAAATTGCCGACGTTCGTGGACGATAAGTTGTTGTAAAAATTACAATTTTGTTTCTACTGTGCGACATACGTTCGAAGCTATTATTCGTTTGGTACATATAAAGTATGATTTTATTAAACGATTATTTGCATCAATCGATTAAAAATTTGTCGATTCAAACAAACATCTTTACTGCACCAACAAAACAATATCCCTGAACGTATGTCACCGCGCCGCGGTTAATCCAACCACCTCTTTTACTCAGTGCAGGAGAGTTTGTGCTCGTCAGTACCATTATAACGCATCGTCGCAATATAGCACCCCAGTTGTAATCGACCCAGAACTCGCTCGGATAATAAAGTTCACGTACATGCGCGCGGTTGCGTATCCTCTATCAGGCCAACATTGACGTCCGGCGATAAAAAAAAACCATATATATATATATACATATATTTATATGTGACTCGACATAGCGGTGATGCGAAAAAAATATCGCACGTCGAGAGCAAGCCGCGAAGTGCGCGCATTCGACACACGGAAAGTGAGAGTCTCTCTCTCTCTCTCTCTCGTCTCCAGTTTTATTTACGTTACATCGGCGCGATCCCGAGCGCGTTACGTCGATTCGAAGCCGCGAGGAAGCGCCCGCCGCGACCTAAATAATAATAAGTGGAAGACGCGAATCTTAATAAAAAACAAAAAATGATGATAACAAAAAAAAAAGGAGAACGCGAGCAAAGCAAAAAAAAAATGTCGAGAGGCGAGAAAGAACGGACGGAATGGACAAACGAAGCTTCGTGCCACGAGTCGAACGAGATGACCCCTTCTCCTCTTCACTTTCTCGATAATTTTTTTTTTTTTTTTTTTTTTCTTTTTTTCTGCACCGTCTTCCTCGGTGCCCGCATTCTTCCATCGTCTCGGTCTTCCTATACACAAACGCGTCGCGCGTTGTGTCTCCGCGGCTCGGCCACGCTTTTATCTTGTTTCTCTAACCGCCGAGAGCTCTCGCGCACGCGAGGACCCAAGGCGGTCAGCGAAGAAGAGGGCGAGAGAGGAACGCCGGTAGAAACGAATGTCTCGCTGTTCGGAGGAAAAAAATTTCGATGCAACTGCGCGCGGATTGTGAAACACAGAGACAGGAACTTAAAAAAAAATTAAAAGAGAAGCAGCGAAACATAAAAAAAAAAAACAAAAAATAGAAAAACGAAGATTCTAATCGTGCGAGATTCGCGGATTCTCGACTTAAAAATAGAACCTCCGACCAGGATGTGCTCACCCGCCTTCGTCCCGCACACATCTTTTGTTTAGCCCGATTTAAATCCCAATAATTATTAAATATGTTCCAGCATTCCAAAAACCTTAGCACACTATGACGGAAAATATTTTTATTTTTTTCGAACATAATTTTAGGTGTTTTTTTTTTTTTGTAAATGCGTCGCCTAGAACGAAAAACCCGAGGCTTCTTCGTCTCGCGGAGTCGTTGCATAGCTCGACGAGATCCGCTGCCGCCGCGCGGTGCAGCGTTGCATAGGCGTTCGCAGCGGTCCGCGGGGCGAGGGAGGTCGAGCACCAGCGGCAGCGGCAGCAGGAGAACCCGCGGACGGTCGGGTTCGCGCGGTGGGGATTAGGCCTTGGGAGAGTTCGCTGCACCCCCCGTCCGTTCTTTCGTCCTGCCCCGTCGCAGCTCGTAAACTCTCCCCCCCCCCTCCTCTTTCCCCCTGCGCGCTGCTCTTCCACCGATGCACCGACGACGACGCCGACGGTGACGGTGACGACGACTGCGACTTCGACTTCAACTTCTCCCCATCCGGCTTCACTGCGGCGACGGAGAACTCGAGAGCTATTCGCGTGCAACGGTAAGCCTGTTGTACAGACAATTGGCAACTCTCGACAGACGATACATCATTTTTTCCACTAAATAACCATAGTTTACCGATGGCGAGAGGCGAAACTCTCAAGCCCGCACGGTTTTATTATCGATAACTCGCTCCGCTCCGCAACATCAACGAAAATAAACAAAGCTCGCTCGACGAACTAGCCAGGTAGAGAGACGCGCGAGTTTCGCTTAACCGATAGACAATTCAGTCGTCGAAATTAAACGGCCGAAGAGTTGGATGCACCCGAGAAACGTGGGAGATCGCGTCTCGTCTCGTGATTCTTCGTTTCTGTAATGCATGCGAGTGTGTTTACGTGTGTGTTACACATAGACGGAGAGGAGCGAGAACGCGGACGAAGTGGCGAGCGACGAGGCGAGGCGCACCAGTCGTCGTGACACGCTTCGAAAGTGATACATCCTTGGCACTCTCGGTTAGAGACCATGCAAAGTCCATGCAACTATCTCGCGCACGGCTACGCTCTTAATATAGGTACCGATATATACTTCTTTATTGCATCGTCGTCGAGGTTTTTCTTTTTCTGCATTTCCCGTCGCGAAATGTGATCGAAGTTGGAAAGGCGAAGCAAAAAAAAAAAAAAAAATTGAGAACAGATAAATCTATAATCGTTCGTCGAAGGGAACATCGCTCGTAGTCTACTGAAAAATTACCGTGTGTGACCCAGTCCCCGATCGATTATCGCGGCCGTTACATCGGGAACGTCGAACTTATCGAATAATTGAATTTCGAGTCCTCATGCATGCATACCTTTCCGGGGATTTTTTTTATAGTCGCTATCTCCGGAGCGCAATCGATAGTCGTACCGTTGAGACCGTCGAATTTTTCCGAACGTTCCTCGATCGGGTTGAATAATTGTTCATTACGAAAGTTGGATTCGCCCGCACTGCGGAATATTATCGAGCAATGAGAAAGCGAAAGAGTCAACTCTTCGCGATAAAACAACGGTGATCGTACGTAAGCGGCTGCTGACCGCGTCTGTGACCGCAAGAGAACGCGATCACTTGCGCTCGGCGGGCTTGCTCGCGCGCACATTGTAGACACAATAAAAGAGGATAAGTCTTTTAAACAATATATAACGTTCGCGAGACGGCTCGTTTAGCCGGACGTGCGTTCGCTCATATGCGGCGCGAACTATACATAGTACAGCCCCGTTTTCCCCCCCGTCCCGTCGTAACGCACGCGCATACACACGCACCGAGCGTTTTATGCGTGACGGCCTGCCTGTAAATTGCATCCATACTGGCGTGCACCTCCGCTATGTATACACAAGCGCGTACTAACAGGGTAATACCGGGTGACATTAGCATCATTATTTTTTTTTAAATTTTTAACAACGGAATAAGTCCCTATAACTGCAGTCATTTAACTATCTATATCTTTTTCGTTGAGATATCTTGCGCAAAAAATATGCGAAGAAAATTTTGTTCAGTTTTTAATTCAGTTGTAGTTCAAGTTTTAGTTAAAATTTCGCTGTGTTGCATTTTTTTATTCGTTAATTATCTTGCGAAAGAGAAAATACAAGAAAAAATTGATAGTTCAGTTTTAAATGCAGTTCTAGTTTAGTTTTACTTCAGTTCGAATTAATAACGAAATCAAAGCTCGCAGTCGGGTGAAAGAAAGACTTCAACTTTCACCGATTGATTAATGACTCATTCACCGCGTCAAATGAATGCGCATGGGAA
Organism: Amblyjoppa proteus; assembly: GCA_963922035.1. Classification (NCBI taxonomy): domain Eukaryota; kingdom Metazoa; phylum Arthropoda; class Insecta; order Hymenoptera; family Ichneumonidae; genus Amblyjoppa; species Amblyjoppa proteus. The sequence goes on along the minus strand of OY998228.1, from coordinate 10,581,169 downwards.
TCGAGAAAAAATTTTTTTTTAACATATCACCCGGACATCTCGGATATGATGAAATTCCGCGATTTATTATTTCGAATTTTATAGCGTGTTCATGAACTTGAATCCCTCCGAGCGGCCGATAGGCTCGCCTTGTGGGAAGATACATCGGTATATCACCCGAGCGGCCGTATCACCCCGCATTACCCTATCTACGCAACCTTCCCGAGCTGCGCACAGTGAATGTGTGCGTTCGCCGAGATACTCGACTGCAGGGAATACCATGCGGATTTTCTACATACTGCTTGGGCCTCGCGTGCAACAATCGCGAGGGAGAGAACGTATGGCGTGGTTGTAGGTTGTAGGCACGGGAACGGACCTTGGAAGCCGTTCTTAGCGGATCGAGGGAATCTTTCCGGTTCTCGGACGTCGACGGTGGGGCACACACCGGAGAATCGTCCGAGAGAGCCCGCACTACCGAGCGCTCGTTTACCCGACGGGGGTTTCTTCGTCTCCTCCATCGTCTTCTTCTTCCTCCTCTTGTTCAACGTCTTCTTCCTCCTCTCCTTTCTCTTCTTCTTTTTCTTCCTTTCCTTTTTCTTCTTCATCTTCTTCTGCTTCTTCTTCATCCTCCTCTTCATCGTCGTCTTCGTTCCTTGTTGTGCCGTGCCCTTGAAGCCGCTGCCATACACTTCTGCATACACGGCGTGTGTAGACCAATATATCCACACACACACACACACACACCCACACACACACACCCACACACACACCCACACACACACGCACACACCAGCCTGAGAGCCTTTCGCAATTCTCGCCTTCCCCCTTAAGCGAGTCCAGCAGCCGGAAAGCGCTGAAAGAAACGAACGAGGACTTGCTTGCTTCTGGCTCGTACAGCTACTCGGTTCTGGTGCTCTTTCTTCGCGATTTCCGACACCTTCCTCCCGTCGACTATGGATCGCGAAAGTGACACCCGCTCTTCGGCTTTACAAATGCTCTGGGAAAACGAGAGGCGCACGATCTTCCTTAGTCGTCGATTCCGTACCGTTCAAGTTTTGCCCGCGTACACCACCCATTGCAAATTCCGCGACGGCGTCACTCTCTCGCGGCGTTTACAACCAGGTGAAAAATAATTGACCGAAGCGCCTTATACTTTTCCATTTTACCCCCCACGTCACAGCCTTTTGCGCGCCTCTTTCCGTCTCGGTATCAGACGCGGCGGGTCTAACAGCGAAGAGCTCCGCGCATCGGGAGAGAAACGTGTCGAGGAAAAGTTCGCGTTAGTCTCGGCCTGAATCGCCGGCTAATGTCTCCTTCCTCCCTCTCCCCCGCCCCCCCCCCTCGCCGTCAAGCGAATCTCTTTCTACATCGGTGGTTCTCTCACTCACGCTCGGCCTCTTACCTTCGGTTCTATCCACTTTTCTTATTTTTTTTTATCTCCATCTTTCTCGCGTAATGAGAAACTTTTTTTTTTTTTTAATCTCGCGTGTAACACTCTCAGACGCGTTGTCTCCGGTGAGATGTCGGAGCGAGAATGATACTCTGTTTTTTTTTTTTTTTTTTTAACTCCAAGATTCCTCCTTTTGTACCGATGGAGCTTGGTAATAAGCTACTTAATAAGAGTCCTCGAAACGCGTATTTATCAATTTGCGATACCCCACGCAAGCTCTTGGAAACCGGGATACTTTCTTCTCTCCCGAGGTATTTATTTATAATTCAACACGAGATGTGAAACGACATCGATGGAAACACGTGTTTCCGGTATAACAAACTAATCGAAAGTCCCGACTCGGTATTCTTATTTCTGCCGGATGGATAGACGTGAATATATATATATGCACACCGTGAACCTGCGGAGATCTCAGAAAGCCCGATCGATGTGCATCTGCAGCAGTGGAGAGATTATAAATTTAGTATCGAGACTATCGGACATCGAGACTCGCGGTTCGTCCTGATTTTTTAAAAGCCCCCTTCAAAAAACACCTTGCGCTCATTTCCCCCTTCGCCTCCTCCTCGCCCCTCAGATCTTTAAAGTCTTGCTCCACTCTAGCAGGCGTCTCTCCAAAGAGATGCATCGCAACGTCTGCCCAGCCTAAGGAAACAAGACAATCGGGTACTGACTTGCTTTTCCTCTCGAACAAGAACTGCAAAGTATTTTTTATTTTTTATTTTTTTGTTCCCCCGACGCCTCCAGGCCAGCTCTCGTATCCGCCGCCGATGCCGCTCGAAGAAGCTCCAGATATCGCTGTTCTGGTCGTTCGCGCTTCGGGCAGTACCTCTTTTTTTGCGTCGCGCTGTTACGAGTCGAATATCATCATTCTCCTCCGTCCCCGCGAAGAAAACACGACCGTGGAACTCGCGCAGCGGTTGAATCGGGCGCGACGCGCGCGAGTGCCCGACCGGTGGCCGCGATGCAACGGTTTACCGGTGATGGATTAGAAATCGCAGGCAGTTTTCCTGTATTGGGCGTCGTCCATCGAGAACGCGGGCGCAACGAAGAGATATATATATATATATATATATATATATATATATATATATATATACACCGTGGTTATATCGCGTTGGGGGGATTCTCGAGTCCGGCGAGAGTTACGCGGTTTTCTCTCCAGTCGGTCAACTGTGCGTTGCGTTTTTGCGCGAAAACTATAACTCTCTATGTTAAGATTCTTTCTCATCTTTTCTACTTTTGCTGCTGCCCGCTGCTGGACGACCGATCGCTCGATGGATTCGACATCAGCAGTCGATCGGCTCGTCCGCGCATCCGATTCCTCAATGTCACACATCGATCGTAGTCACGGAAGTTTTGTCTCCGTGTTGTTTTAAACGCCGGGCGATCGAGCGCGCACTTCGTCGATAATCGGATTCATATTTCCGCTTGGGTAACTCGAGAAGTTTGTCCTCTCGAGTGTCTCCTAACGGGGGGGGGGGGGGGCTTCCGTACTCCGGCGACGCACCTTGCTCTTCTTTCATACGAATAATCCTGTCGATAGGTGTATCTATCGATACGCTTGGTCCAAGATATATCTTTAGTTAATAAAAAAAAATAAAAAATAAAATAAATAAATAAAAACTCCTTTTATTTTCTCAACGTGTGTGTACTTGGGCGACGGTGCAGCCGAAGATTCCGCGTGCAGGACGGTTTAACCGGGCGGCGGGAGAACCCGAGTGTATCGCCCGAGCGAGATATCCGACCGATAAGCGAGAGGCCACTGATAACCCGACGCCTCGAACTAAGCACACAATACGATTTACAAAGATTCGTCAGCCTCGCGAGTGGCGAACGAGTGAAAGGGAGCGATTTACGACGGTTAACGTGTCTTCGAGAAGAATGCAGGTTTCGGAGTAGGAACAGCATTTGTTTTATTTTTTTTTTTTTTTTTTCGTCAACGGCGAAAGAACGCTTGCGCGTGCGTGCTGCGTGGCTTCCACGGACTGGAAGTATAATAATCCTCGGGGCTTTTCACGCTCCAGCGATCGACACGGCCTTCGTGAGCGAAACCCAGCGCCGATCTCGCCCCGATAAAACACTGTGCGAGAGCTGCCCCCCTGGCCGTTGTTTTCTGCATTCGCCTCCCGGAGGAGGCCCGAGCAGCCGCGACTCGCCGCTCGAGGAGTGCGAGAGGGAAGCGAAACGTCGGAAGTCTCGAGACGCGACAAAGATCTGCACGGGCCAGCGGCGATCTTGTCGTGTCTCGACTTTTCGCATCTCCCGGTCGGTTATACGACGTGCAATAGCAGCTCGCTAAATTCCTCACTGTCTCTCGTCGTTCGTTTATTCAATTAACTATCTACACTTTGAAGTGCGGATATAAACTGGTTGTCGTTTAACTTTTAATCGAAAGCCATTTTTAGCCCATTGAGCAATGCAGCGTTGCCGGTAAAAAAAGAAAGCAGCAGTTCCTTAGTTTCAATAATTCATAGATGGCATAAAAAAAGGCGACCTTAAATTTTCTTTAGGCAATGGGAAGTTTGTGCTACCTATATGCTAGCTTAGACTGCATTCGTAGCTGGTCTAAAAATAATTATGCTTTTGTCAACTCTACACTATAGAGTATTTCCTCTCTCTTTTCTGTTCTTTTTTTCTTTATTCACAATGATCCTGCTTGTAAACATCGATCACACGGAGCATACTCTAATTTATGACTCTCTGTACCTTAGTTATACCACTGTAACAACATTAAAAAAAAAAAAAAAAAAATGAATGACCGATATTGAAAGCTTTTTTTTACACAAACAGTTTACAATAATCGGTATTTTAATTTGACAAAAATGATACATTAGTGTTCAATCAATGTAGGTAATGTTTGCAAGCTTCAGCACATTCATTTTACAATTTATTTTTACAGTTTTTGTATTGCACGATACTTGGGCGATTTATCCCAGTACCCAAAAACAAAATCTATCTATCTATATCGCATTATCATAACATAACCATCAGTCTACATAGGATAAAAAAAATGGTCTCGTTAAGCTGGTCTAAAAATAATTATGCTTTCGTCAACTCTACACTATAGAGTATTTCCTCTCTCTTTTCTGTCCTTTTTTTTCTTTATTCACAATGATCCTGCTTGTAAACATCGATCACACGGAGCACACTCTAATTTATGACTCTCTGTACCTTAGTTACACCACTGTAACAACATTAAAAAAAAAAAAAAAAATGAATGACCGATATTGAAAGCTTTTTTTTACACAAACAGTTTACAATAATCGGTATTTTAATTTGACAAAAATGATACATTAGTGTTCAATTAATGTAGGTAATGTTTGCAAGCTTCAGCACATTCATTTTACAATTTATTTTTACAGTTTTTGTATTGCACGATACTTGGGCGATTTATCCCAGTACCCAAAAACAAAATCTATCTATCTATATCGCATTATCATAACATAACCATCAGTCTGCATAGGATAAACAAAAAAAAATGGTCTCGTTAAAATGTTTCTTACGCAACGGGAAGTGCGTATATTTTCTACTGATAGTGCATTGGTCATAACGAAAGCCATGGGGGGGGGGGGGGAGTTCGCCGAGAGTTTAATGCGAAAAGGAGGTCAGCGGCCCTGCCCTTAACCGACCTCGCTTCGCAGCCCGTAGCTTTAAATAATCTCGTCGGCGCTCGGTGCTTATGTTCCCCGAATCTGTTTCGGCATTGATAGCGAGGAAGCCCCCTGGCGTCAGCGTCGTCGAATGTCCACGCGGAGTCGTGCATAACCTCCGCTCGCTTTGTCCTCCGTATCGTCGTTGCGTCCACGTAACCGTCGAAGAAGAACGCTTGCGCGCGCGCGCGCTCTCGTTTCTCAGGCCTATCCCAATATAGTCGGGGAAAATAGTTTTTCACGGGCGACGTCGACGACTCGCTAGGCGGCAGGCGCGGTCTCGTACGCGCGACGAAGAGCGCAGTCTCGATATGCTCGTGTCCCGCGAGATATTGGCCTTGTTTTCACACACACTCGTTCTCCATTGCTTTCGAACGGCTGACATCCTCGCCACTGTCATTGCCGTTTGATAATATTAACAAGCGAATATACCCGGGGGCTCGTTGAGAATACACACAAGAAATGGCCATGCGAGAGAATTTATCGAACAGTCATCGGTCGGGAATAGCGAAACAGCTGCCTAGACGCTCCGCTCGCCTGCCGATAGCGATACGTCTACTACCGGCCGGTTTACTATAGCGTATATAAATTTATAAATAGAAACACTCCTGAGAGGGACAGAAGTCGGTGAGCTTTATACACACGATAGCCTCTCCGCCCCCCCCCCCCCCTCCTTCCTATCTCCTCGAGTCCGCTACGCGTCCCGAGAGCCTCGGCACATCTAGGCCTATCTCAACATTCGTATAGACGCATCGAATAGTCATTCACGGCTGGTCGATGAAAAACAGCTTTTCACGATGTTCGCGAGCTTAAAGCGAGGAAAGATCGTAGGTTAGCGGAAGGGGTGGGGGGGGGGGGGGGCAAATTCACAACGCTTATGTATATGTATGAGATGGAAAAGAGCGAGCTGCGAGTACGCTACGCGGATATACAAGCAGAAGTTGCGGTAGGCTCAGGATTTTCTCGCCGCGGCGCGGAAGGAAGGAGAGACGTTGCACGGAACGAGAATCGAGCTCGCGCAACGCCGGAACCTCTCGCGTCCGTAGTAGTCGTTGTCGTTGCCCGAGTGGATTATCTCGGGACGGTGCGCGAGAGGAGTGGGAGGCCCAAGTGCGTGTACGAAGATCGAATGGGGAATGGTATGATACGTTAAAGCATAGACGGAGAGCGGAGAAAAGAGCCGGAGAAGCCGGGAGGCCCGAGCGAAGGCGGCCTCGTACGAAAATTTCCGAGCGCCGGCGACGACGACGACGACGACGACGGCGACTCTTGGTTTCGTACGACTCGGTAGTGTGAATAATAAGCGCGCATGTTCGTATGTGTGTGTGTGTGTGTGTGCTCGCGCGCGCGCGCTCGAGGAACACGAGTGCGCCGAACGGTTCGTTCACACGCGACGTTGTATGTATTTATTACCGTATACCACACAATTTGCCGCTGTGCGTAAGTGCGTGAGACCGCGCTTGTGTTGAGTACAGAGACGAACGAGGCCCTCGCAACGGCGGCGGCGGCGGCGGCGGCGGCGTCGGCGGCGAAGCGACGAGTCTCTCTCGGCGTAGTCCCGAGCCCGAGGAAGCCGCGAGCGCAAGACTGTGTGTGCGGATAGCGGGCTACCCCGAGTGCCCGGTAGTCTCTCCCGCGATCCAGTCAGTGTGCCAACGGCGAGCGTGTTTGTCCGTCATCGGACAGACTCCTGTGGTGCGTCTACGCGGCATCGTTCAGATCGTTAAAAAAATCTTCTATCAACCGCCTCCGCCTCCCAAACGCGCTGTAGAAATTTAATCGGCCAAAAATAAAACTTTGACTACAAATTCATTTTTTTTTTTTTCGACATTTTTTTAAACATTTTTCTATCACTACAGATTGGAGAACGTTAAAGACAATAATAACAATAATCATAATTATTTGGTAGGTAATTATCGGGGGGGGGGGGGGGGGGTTATTAGAGCTCCGTGCAGAGGGTAAAGAAAACGACGAGATAAACGTATCGGGGAACGCCGAGGTAGCGGATCGTGCGGGGGCCCCCGCAGAAGAGAAGCCGAGGAGTCAGTCAGTGTGCCACCGGCGCCTCCACCTCCTCTCCATCGGCCTCCTCTCTCACGAGCAGGCACAACTCTTCCCCTTACCCCCCCCCCCCCCCCTTCACTCGTTCACGGCTAGCGCGCGCGCCGGTTCGGCCCGGCTCTCTGCCCCCGTCGTTGCGCCGTGCCGCGCGCCACTGCCACGGTCCACGCTCTCGGGACGTAAACAGACAGTCGAGGGTGAGCCGTCGACGAGGTAGCACGTGGAGAGGCTTCTCGTTTCCCTCACGTTTATCTCGATTTCTTTATTTTTTTCGAAGATTTTTGTGTTTTTTTTTTTGTTGTTGTTTGTTTGTTCTCTTAACTTCAACGAAACGGAAATTTGCAAAAGCGCGGATAAGATATATATATATATATATATATATATATATATATTTTTTTTTCAAATTTTTCTACTATCGAGTGTGTTTGGTACGAAGTAAACCGGTAAAACCAAACGACAGTGACCGATCGACGTGACGACAGTGCGTTTTACGCGAATTATCGTTGTTAAACACGTGTCAGTGATAAAAACCGTAAGATAGGCCGTACAGATGAACAAAAATTGTCGTGCAAAGTTTATTGTCGATAAAACAAAGAGAAACAAAAAATTTAATATTACAAAAAGAAAAAAAAAAAAAATTATCATAAACATTACGCAAAGGGAAAATTTCGTTGACGCAAATTTTATCGTGCCTCGACGTAGTTTGCACGCTCGTAAGACGGTCTCGTCCATTCCGCGGGTAGCGCCGAGCGGTCCCTCGCTACGCCGGCGATAAAATCGCAACGGGCTCTCGGGGAGTTCTTCGCGGAGGAGCCCGCCGGAAGTGCCCCTTGCGAGGATCGACGAACGAAGACGTTAGATAAATTTTTTTTTTTTTTTCCCGCGAAGTGTGAAACAATCGTTGTGTTTAAAGGTGTTTTAAAAAATCTAAAGCAGAAGTCGTTTCGAACCGGAAGTCGGACGGAATCGAAGAGATCGGCGGGAATCGAATGAGTGAAGTCGGCTCGGAGAGCCGCGAAGTCCAAACAGGCCCGAAGAACACGAATCGAATTCGAGCCTCAGTAAAGGAGAACGATCACCGGGAAAGTGTGCGACTCTCTCGTGTGCTTGTGGCGTCTGTTTGAAGAACGAAAGCTTCGACTCGCGCGCGCGCGCTCGCTCTCGCTCGCCCGGTGAAACGGCGACGGGGGAAAGAGTGAAGAAAAAGCCGGTACACACGAGAGGCCGTTACGGTGCGTTCCCTCTTGCACGACCGAAGAGCCTCGCGCTATAATCTCTCGCTGGTGGACTGGCAGCGGCGCTGCCACCGGACTCTCTATATCGAACGTTCGTGAAGTTCGTTGCGTTTATCCGTCTGTCCGTCTGTCCCGTGGGCACGCCACCCTCGCGTTAATAATATGCTCCTGTGTCGCCGCTGCTGCTGGCCGTACAAGATGGTGGCGGCGGTGCTCTGGTAGAGGTCAAGGTCCGCTGCGGGGACGAGCGGAGAGTCGAGAGAGAATATCTCTCGATTTCCGCGCTCGTGTAACGGAAGTGGTGCAGTATATAATACGTACATATAACAGTATATATAATATATATATATATATTATATATATATTATATATGTATACATAAAAAATATATATATATACAAACCCGTGCTGGAAGCGGAGGAGAAGCACGTAAGAGGAGCGGAGGTTTAAACTGCAATAAAATAAAAATTAAGAGATAACAACAAAAAAAAAAAAAGCCAAAAAGATGTTGGAAGACCAGCCGCTGGACCTGAGCGTCCGCGTGGGCGATTACGCCGAATTAATGAGGTCGAACGGCGACGAGACGAACAATGGACAGAGTCCGATCAAGGAGGAAGTCCTCGATATCAAGGATGACGACGATGCGCAGAACCAGCAGCATCGCGAGGATATGATGGTCGAAGATTACTCGTCGGGAAGCAACGCTGCGGCCACCGCCGCCGCAGCCATGAGACTACGGGGCCTCATTAGCGCGTCTTCGACGACCGGCGAATATACCCAGTGCGAGGATCGCAACACCTACTCCGACGACTCGGACGACTCGTGCTCGGACAACAATCAAAAGGACGGCGGGAGCACGAGATCGAGATCGAGGCCACCGGGCACCAAACCGTACAAGAAAAACCTCATGAGGAGATACCGTGAGTGTCGATGTTTGAACTAACGGACTGATTTCGTCCCGACGCCTTTCGTCGCCTAGATTGTCCTGTTGCACTTCTATCATGCAACATTGCCAACGTAAAACATGCTTTATATATACAATGTGTCTTATATATATGCAGCGAATAAAAAATATCAATGACTCAAATGAAATTCACTTGCGAAAGGGAAAAAAAAATGTTGCCAAAAAAAAAAAATGATGATCCTCATTTTTATTTCGATTCTTACAATTTCATACGGCATTGGAACGATAACATGTCACCTTGCGAGACTTTCCGTCGTTGTTGCAATATCGTATGGAATTGTAAAAATTGATTATTTTTGGCACCCTGCACGCGAATTTTATATGTACATAGCGTTAATATAATGTATATATAAAACATGTTTTTTATATATATATATGCAACTTTGACCGGAATGTTGTTGAAAAAAAAATTGCGAAATTCGGTTAGGTATGATAATGTGCTTAAAATATATATTTTGCATGTACTTAGTGGAGTTTCCGGTTCCGTTAGAGGTTGATTCGTAGACGTGTGTTTAATATTCGGCCCGATATTTATCGGTAGCGTCGAGTGCCCGTGTCGAGCTGTACCAAAGGGACTTTGGGAAACGTTTTTTTCAACGTATAAAATCGAGACGGAGGTTTCAGCGACACGTCGTCAAAACTGGCCGTCGCTCCCCCCTCTGCCCCTCTAATCGCAAACTTGAGCTCCGCGAGACGCTAAAGAGCGAACCCAACCGCCACATTTTACACCAAGCCGGTGCGTGTATTTTCGTGTGGGTGCGTAATTTCGCTCGGAGGAGCGCGGAGAGTTTACAGGCGATAAAAAAATAAATTACGCAATCGCACCTCGCGAAGGTCGCGAAAGCTGCGATCTCAATTTCTCGAGCATTCGAGTTGATTATAACTTGCTCGCTGCTCATATCAAAGATATAATACGGACGCACTTCGGCCATGTTTCATTTTTTTTTTTTTTCTTTCTTCCATATTTTGATAACTGACCGGCCTCTAAGTTGCCACCAGTTACGCCACGGATTTTCGTACGAAGCCCCGAATCTTCGAGTACTTAAAAAAAAAATTTAAAAAAAAAAAAAAAATTATTTTGAACCTTATCGCTGATAAATTCTTCGCGCGACCACTAGCGAAAAAAAAAAAAATGAGTAACGATTTCGTTATGCGCCGTCCTGTGCGTAACAGCTGTACCCGAGCGGGGCTTTTATTCTCTCTTCGTAGCTTATATTTTCAACGCCTATTGCACGTACAACCATAATCATGCAACGAACTCGCGCCATATGGAAGGCCACCCGAGAGAGAGAGCAGTGACACTCTCTGGCGATTAATATTGACGATCATTGTTATCGAAAGTTCAACAAGTCTCGCTCTCTCTCTCTCTCTCTCTCTCGAGAGAGAGAGAGAGAGAGAGAGAGAGCCACGCACAGAGCTTCTCCCGTTCGATTATATTTATCGTATGGCTTTTTAATCGACATTCACTTCTCTTTATACACCGAGAACAAGATTGACGAATTAATGAGGCAATTAAAATTAGGAAACCGGAAGTAGCCGCTACGTATTCGTAGCAACGACCCTGCGACATTTCGTGCGTTTTTCGAGGTATAAAACATATTGACTCGACAAAATTTTTGTTTGCTTTCTCGAACGAGCCCTCGCACAACCCTTTCGAGGGTTCCGAGCCGAGCGAGACCGTAAATAAGGGACAGCGGGGCGTCGTCCTTTCGCTCACATCCGGAACGTCCTTTTGCCCTCGAGATCCTCATTCAAAGTGGAATACGGAGGTGGGCGGGTGAGGTCCAGTGAAAATTTGAGGACCCACGGGAGAAAGTTTCGCCGTGCCGGTTTTTCGTACGAAAATTTCTCTCATTTTTCATTTTAGTCACAGTACCACAGTACCCACATTATTATGGTATGGAGCCTTCTTTTTCGTCGGCCACCTAGAATCCCACTCGGTGAACGCATCAGACCATTTGGCGAGAGAGGATTTCTAACAGTTTCTCTCTCTCTCTCTTTCTCCTCCTCGTCTTCCGTCCATCGTCGCATTCTCGGAGCCAGCGCCTACGGGCTTTCCCGGCTACTCAAGACAATTTTCAAACTTTCTCTCAACAGCGCGCACTGATGCTGCACAGTTTTGCACGCTTTTTGTGCGAATCTCCGAGCGGAAGGACCTGGCGTGTTCGTGAACGATATTAATATATATCCTTAAACTGATATTAAAAAAAAAAAAAACTTATCCAAATTAGTCATTTATCTCGTATCGTAACATTTGTTATCGAAAGTTCTCTTGATTTTTATTTATTGACAAAAAAAAATTGTTTCTCTTCGAAAGTGACAATATAACGTTTTGCCTTGGTAAAAAGTAGCGTTTCCGGCTTGCTTCCTTGGAGCAACCTCTTTACACGAGTTTCGGGTTTTTGTTCTCTCCCATTCGGAAGCACCGACCGCGGACGAAACGGGATAGACCAGGATATAGCTATCGTTTGAGTCATTGGCTTTTGCGGTACGGCGCGGAGTATCGTAACATTCGTTGTCGAAATTTATTTTTTATGCATTAAAAAAATAATTATTACTCTTCAAGAAAGAAAACATAGGGTTTTACCTTGGTAAAAAGTACCGTTTCCGGCTTGCTCCCTCAGAGTAACCCTTTTCCGTCAATTTCCTGTTTCTTTTCTCTCTCGCATTCGAAAGCATCGACCGCGGACGAGCCGGGGTAGAGCAGGATATAGCTATCGTTTGACTCATCGGCTTCTGCGGTACGACGCAAAGTATTATATCATTTGTTACCAAAATTTAGTTTTTATGTATACAACAAAATATTACTCTTTCAGAAGGAAAATATAGTGTTTTACCATGGTAAAATGTACTATTTCCGGCTTGCTCCCTTAGAGCAACCCTTTTGCCTGATGTTTGTGTATCTCTTCTTTCTCAAAAATTGTGCTCTCTCCCATTCGGAAGCTTCGACTGCGGAAGAACCGGGGTAGACCAGGATACAGCTACCGTTTGACTCATCGGCTTTTACGGTACCTCGCAAAGTATCGTAATATTTGGTGTCGAATTTCATTTTTTTATAAAAAAAAAAAGAAATGATTACTTTTCCAAAAAGAAACTGCAGTATTTTACTATTACTATTGGTAACAAGTGCCGTTTCCGACTCGCTTCCTTAGGAATAACCCCTGTGCGTGAGTTTCGTTTCTCTCTCAAAAATATTTCTCTCTCCAATTCGGAAGCATCGACCGCGAAGAACCGGGGCAGACCAGGATATAGCTATCGTTTGACTCATCGGCTTTTGCGGTACGCGGCAAAGTATCGTAATATTTGGTGTCGAAATTTCTTTTTTTTATTAAAAAAAAAAAAAATATTACTCTCCCAAAAAGAAACTGCAGTATTTTACTATTACTATTGGTAACAAGTGCCGTTTCCGACTTGCTTCCTCGGAATAAACCACATTGCGTGAGTTTCGTGTTTCATTTCACTCTGAAAAATCTTTCTCTCTCCCATTCGGAAGCATCGACCGTGGGCGAACCGGGGTAGACCAGGGCACAGCTACCGTTTGACTCACTGGCTTTTGCGGTGCGGCGCTCGCATGCCTTTCTTCCATTCGTTCCTTTCTCTATCTCGGCGATCCCCGGAAAAACTTTCCAACTATGTACACAGTCACCGGCGGCAACGCCTAATCCATCTCGGGTCTGCGTATCGCAGTTACGCAGGTACCTGCGAGACCGGCGTCGAAAACCTCGGTGGAATATAAATTTTATATTTACGACACCTGAGCTCAGTAGGCTCGAAGGTAAACGTTGCTGGTTGCGTTGCGTCAAGGGGAAAAAAAAAAAGGGCTTTCTCGACGGCCGGTCAGACTCACGGCACGTCCCCGTAAACATTGCCCTCGACATCGATAGTCACTCACCCCCCCCCCCCCCCCTCCCTGTTCCTATCATCTCCTTCTTCATCATCCGGCAATCGATAATCAATCAATTCTCCATAACCAGGTTAAATCCTAAAATAACCCTTCAAACGCCCCCCCCCCCCCCCCCGCCGCCCTTCCCCCGGCAACTCGACGTAATGTAACAATCCCCTCCGACGAAACGGAAAACAGCCAGCAGAGAGTTATAGACCCTTAGGTGTATATTTAATTGAAAATCTTTGCTAATAATTGTTACATAATATTATTACATCGGCGCCGGTTCACATCGAGATCGCCCTCGTAACTCAATTCTAATTTCTCCCCTCTATCTCCATACCCCTTAGTTACTATCCTTACAAATGAATACAAAGACAGATGAGCAATTCCAGGAATAATATTTCCTCTATGACGAAAACAGATAGATATTTCGGCATTGTGCGCTCTCCTCCCGGAATCTTCCGATCGGGCATTAACGTTACGTTCCATGAATCTTATATAGACGACCGATATTATAATTAGAATATTATAATGAAAGTCCGCGTAATGAACGTCGCCCGGTTGCGTGTTTGTATTTAAATAGCTAATTGGTTCGGTGAAGCCGGAGAGTTTTCGCCCGAGCCCCTCCCGGTGTCTCACCGGCGGCGTTCGCTACACAGCCTCATTGTAATTCAGGATATTGGCTCGCCGAGGAAGGAAGGACTAACTTCCTGTCTGCTTCTCTCCGGCGATATACGCGACACCGTGTGGTACCCCCTTGTCTCGAGCGTCGGCATAAGTTTTACCATTCGCCCGTCCTCTTCTCCCATTAAAATACAATCCTCGCATTGTGATAACCGCGTTTCACGACCTTTACCGATAGCTTTAGAATTCGTCCTCTTATCCCGCGACTGTTATAGGCTCGATCGATATTAACGATAAGGCTCGATATTAACGTATTGTTTATATAATCGTCGTTATAAGCGGCGATGTCATCGAACAATACGGCTCTTGTGTCGGATTCCCTTCGATAAATTTCGTCGAGTCGATTACGCACGGAGCGTCGTCGGGAACGTTTTTCCCAAAATCTGCGACTCGGCCGAGATCCTCCGATGCGATTGGCTTACCAATACATATTGATGGGAATTGGTTATCCTGCATCGGTTACGCGTGAACCAATACGCGCCGCCTATTATTTTTATTAATTATCGTGACCATACATCGATGTGGTCTAAGAAATACAGCTCTTCACACTGAGAAAAATTATACACTCAGATATAATAATTTATTTGATGGACGACGTTTATTTGGTTTAAGTAAAATATTTATTTGATTTAAATGAATATTCATTTAAATCAAGTGAATAGTCACTTAAATGAAATAAATATTTATTTTAATCAAATAGATAATTTACATAAAGCAAATAAACGGTGGTCGTCAAATAAATTATTTTTTTTTGGGTGTAGTATTTCCTACTATGACAAATAGTTCCCAGCGGGACCGTCTATATAGATAGTTTCTGATATATATTCAATTGGTCAAACTACAATTACGCTTTTATCCATGATTTTTTTTTGGGATTGTCTATAAAATGTAGACGTTCACCTTGGGAACTATTTTTTTTATAGCAAAAAGTCAGTATCGTTGCTTTTACTGTGTAATTTTTCCTCGGTGCATATTGGATTCCTTTCGACGAATCTCGTCAAATCGGTTAAGAGCGTAGCTTCGCCCTGAACGGCGTTTTTCCACAAATCTGCGACTGTCGCCCGAAGTCCTCCGTTGTGCGGATCAAGCTTGCCAATATATATTTTCTATTAGCGTAGCGAACGTTCCTTATTCGCAATCGACAGATACGTTCCCGTATTATCCGTTGAAAAGTGGGTCTTTGAGCTCTTCCGTGGATTACGAGGATCAATCACTTTTTTCCTTTCGTCTTTTTTTTTTTTTCTCTGTTCTCCATCCACTCCGGCGCCACGTTACGTGCCTCTTCTTCGATCGTTCACGGCTGACGAATTTTCTCTCGTCAACCAGCGAATCGATTTTTCTCCGGATAGGTAATTAGAGCTTCGAGAGGTTTTTTCCGCGCCGATCGGCCCGGAAGGATCGAAAGGGTGTGCGGCGGGACGGGGAGGGGCCTCGGAGCAAGTAGGTGGAAGAGGACGACGTGCAGAGCTGCCCCTACGAGTGCCAGAGTGAGAAAGCTAAGCGGGCCGTAGGCGGCGGGCGCAATAGGAAACTGGGGTAGCCTGTCCTTGTGCTCTTGGGTGGTTATTGGAACGTTGGCACGGAGACGTTACCTCGCATTACGCGCTCTCGCCACACACACACACACACACACACACACACACACACACACACACACACACACACACACGCACACACACACACACACGCACACACACACACACGTCCTGTGTGTGTGTGTGCGCGCGCGCGCGCGCGCGCGTGTGTTTGTACGAACTCGAGCGAAATAATACCGAGGGGAAAAAACTCTAAATAAATAAATTATTTAAAAAAAAATGGAAAAATAAATAACTCGTTCAATGATATCGAAGATAATATCTTCTTTATTTATTATTACCAGAGATATAGGATCGCGTGCTCGGAGGGGGAATTCCGTCGACTCGGTAATACTCCCGTCGATTCTCGATTAAACATCGGAAACGCGCCAGTCCATCTCGGACTGCCTCGTTCGTGTCCAAGATCGATGTTTATCTCGCTCAAGGCATCCTCGCTATCGGTATCTCTTGTTGCTCGAAGGTACGGATAATTATCGCGATGGCCGATCGATCGACACACGGGAGCGACGTTGCGATGAGCTTCGATGAGAAAAATAGAGTAATCGAGGAAATTTTAATTATCTTAAAAAAAAAAAAAAAAAAAAAAAACCATATCGTTTCAATTTTGAGCTTCTTCGCTCGTACGTTGTCGGCGTTCGACGCGCGCGCTCTATCGAGACACGTACAGCGAGCCTCGAAATCAATGCGGTGTAACCCGGCTCGATGGTGGCCAGTGGGGTAATCGCTACGTGTAACAAGCGCGTCGCGTCAAACAGAGCATGAATAAAAGGGCGTCGTTTAAATTAATATATCATCGGGGTATACGAACGGACCGAGAGTGATTCGCGCTCGCTATCGCTGCACCCACGCGGTCCGTCCGATGCAATTGCTGTTTTTTTTTTTTTTTTTCACCTCCGAGCATCGTTCATCTAACAATAGCCATGCTTCGATCCAACGTCGATGAGGTCAACGCGGTGCATGATGCATAAAAAAAAAAACAAAAAAAAATATGAACGATATCCGCGATGTGACCCTAAAATAACGAAAATTCGCTGATTACAAAGTGCTTAGGCGATTGATATAGACCGGCGGGTTAGCGAGTCAGCGGATTACAGCACCGGCGAGGAATCGGGGCATCGGCTTTGCCGGTGCGAGCGGGGCCGAGCCGGCGGCACCGGCAGCGGCATGAATTTGCGATTGCACCAGCAGGCATATCGCTTGAGATCGATGCTATGTGCCGGCCCGGAGCAAGTAGCCGGTGAGCTTGCATAAAACCGGGAAGGGGGGGGGGGCGTGCAAAGCGGATAGTGTATATGAATTGAGGAAAGGAGAACGTGCTCGATGCATTTGTATGTAACGAGTATAAGTGCGGATATTGCATTCGCAAAAGGTCTTCACCCGTGTGTATGTGTGTGTGTGTGCGCGCGCGCGCGCGCCTATACGTTACGCTGTAGAGCCCGAAGCCGGAAACGAGGAAAGGTTAAAGCTGTGAACTGTTGCGGCTGGTAGAGTTACTAATTGCACACGGCCATAGAACGGCCAATACACACCGCAGTAATGGACACCCGGTAGATCGATCGCTTCGGCGACCCCCCGGATACGAAAACCCTACCGAACTCCATAAAATTTCTAAACTTCAATTATTATCGGTCAATTCCATTATCAATAATTGTTATTTATTATTGGCGCTAAAAAGTATATTTTTTTAAAGAGACAAGTCGAAAAAAAAATGTTCAGGAAACGTTTTCATACGTGAGAACATGTTCTCATAACCGAGAACATGTTCTCATAATTGGAAACATGTTCTCACAACTGAGAACATGTTCTCATAATTGGAAACATGTTCTCATAACTGAGAACATGTTCTCATAATTGGAAACATGTTCTCATAACGGAGAACATGTTCTCATAATTGGGAACACGTTCTCATAAGTGGGAACACGTTCTCATAACTGAGAACATGTTCTCATAATTGGGAACACGTTCTCATAAGTGGGAACACGTTTTCATAAGTGGGAATACGTTCTCATAAGTGAGAACATGTTCTCATAAGTGGGGACATGTTCTCATAAGCGAGAACATGTTCTCATAAGTGAGAAAATGTTCTCATAAGTGAGAACATGTTCTCATAAGTGGGGACATGTTCTCATAAGTGAGAACATGTTCTCATAAGTGAGAACATGTTCTCATAAGTGGAAAAAAAGTGTTTGTTTTTCTCGCATTGTATCAAATTCTCGACGGTCGATTGGTGGATACAGACGAAAAAAAAACAAAAAAACATACTGACGCGCTTGCCATTTTGCCAATGACCCGCACCGTCCACCTTGCGCCGGCCAGTCATACACGTTAATTTCCAACGAGTCATCCGTATAGAACGCGCGGTCTGGCCGCGTGGTGCCGCTCACCGTGGCACGTAGAGGTAATAGTATTAGCTCTATCGTGCACAGTGGAAGGTATACGCGCCGCGCGGTGCATAGAGGAAGAGCCTAGAGCAAGGAGCAGCAACAGCCCCGCGTCGCCCTCACTCGCTCTCGCGGCAGCGGCGACGAGCGAGTGAGCGATCGCTCGCGCACGCCCGAGAGCTCGTTGAATGCACCAGCCCTGACCTACATAGTAAAGCGCGTTGTGGGCTAGGCGAACGCGCGCTAGTGCCTACACGCTGCTCTAGCCTTTACTCTCCCCCCTCCCCCGCCCCTCTTCGCTCTCTTGTATGCACCGCCGGCTTCCACCGCGCGCGCTGCATTCTCGCTCTCTCTCTCTCTCTCTCTCTCTCTCTCCCTCTTCGCGTGTGCTCTCTCGTTTACCCCACTCGTTCGTACACTTCGGTCTATTCTAGCAACGAGGTGCGCACATTCGACGGCGGATCCCATGCGTCTACCGATATTTTTCTCGCGAAACGCGAAATCACGTCGAGAGGGAAAACTCAACGATATAGAGAAAATACATGTGTATATATATATATGTATACATGTATTATATATATATATATATTTATATACATAAGCCGCTATAATGAGAATCGAGTGAAAAAAAAAAAAGTTTCACCTGATGCATACGCGCACTGGGGCGCATCACAATTCGCACGCTCTCGGGATCGGCCGCACTCTCGAGAAGAAGAAACGAGAGAGCTACTTTACTTTACCCTTTTTTTTTTTCTTGGACGAAAGCGCGAGCGTGCCGTAAGTCTATGCACCGGTGATTGTTTTTTTTTTCTTCTTTCTTTCTTTCTTTTTTTTTTTTTTGTTGTATGTTTACTCTGTTGGCACTCGGTATAGCTGTTGGGATAGAATTGTTGTTTCAGTTCTTTAACATTTCGCGCTCAGCGGCTATATAGTTGGTAGTGTCGTTTTTTTTTTTTTTTTTTTTTTTCCCTCGCTATTGTGCCTCCGCGAAAGTATACGCAAAGCCCGTCGGAGTTTGTTCTTCTGGCCCCTCCCTCGTCGTCTCTCCGGCCTTGACACATTTCAGTGCGGCTCTTTCCTCTTCCCCGTGTGTACGCGCGAATCAAGCGGGCTCCCGCCGATCCGCGTCTCGCACAGGCAATATAATTCATACACACGAACGGTGAGGTATTTATGAGACATTACGTCGACGCGATGCCCGAGAGCCGCCCGCGACCTTTCCCGACGAGATTATCCAACCCGCGGGAGATAAACGAGTTCCCAATTTCGTCAGTCGCCTCACTCACTTTCCCTCTCGGGCGAGGAGAGCCGAATTTCTCGATTATATTGCTTAAACGTTGTCCAAAACAAAACAAAACAAAATATATACGCATAATCTGGACGAAATGACACATACAAAAAAAAAAAAAAAATTATTTGACGGCCACCGTTTATTAAGATTAAGTAAAATATCTATTTTATTTAGATAAATATTTATTTCACTTAAGCAACTGCTTACTTAATTTAAATAAATATGTATTTAAATCAAATAAATATTTTACTCAATGTATTTAATTAATAAACAGTGGCCGTCAAATAAATGGCTTTTTCTGGGTGAATCTTGAACTGAATACACAAATATAATACGTTGAGAAAAAAAAAATACTAAAATCAATTAATTTTTTTTTTCTTTCTAACTGATTAAATGAATTTAAAATCACATTTTTTTTTTTTTTTGTTCGAACGAATTACCATTTTTTCATGATCTTCAACTTTATTTTATTGAACTGCATTCTCATACAAAAAAAAAAAACCGTTCTATGGATTAAAAAAAAAAAATCCTTTCTTCGTAGCCAACGGTTCCTGCTTTATTCCCGTTGGACCGTGTAAGCGCGTGACTCGACGAATTTCCAATTTAGATCGAGCCGCAGACAGGTACGGGGGAGTGAGAATTCCCGAATACTCTGCCGAGCGATAAAGCATCAAAGCCGCGCGCACAGTAGAAGTCTCACTCCCTCGTCGCATCTGCCGCAACAGGAGCATCATCGTTCCCTTTGTGCTGTACCGTTACTCCACACCGATGTTATTGAGAGACGAGAAAAAGATTTTCCCGAGGGATAACCCAGTTTCGAGACGTCCGGGCATTTTAACGGTACAAGTTCCTATTAGGAAAAAAAAAAAAAAAATAATAATAGATTCGAAGGGATAGAAGTCCACAGGAAGAACGACGTCGATAAAGCGCAGCGCACATTGAGATCTCCTTGAGATATATTTTCCAGGCTAACGAGCAAAGGGGTTGTGCAGCGCAGCTATTCGTTTCCCTGCCAGATGACGATGCAACGGCTCTCTTCCGCCCGTGCGCACCCGTGAGAAATAATATTCGTCCCAAATATCTTGATTCCGTCGCGAAGGACGCAACTGTTTTTTCTCCTCCTCAAAATTCCTCCCTGCAAATTCCTCCCTGCAATTTCCTCCGTCGCAATTTCCTCCGTCCTCCGAGACTTTCTCCGCTCTCCGGACCCACCGTATCGTCGATGTTACCTTACAATTCACAATATTTCGTACTCTTTTATTTTTTTCTCATATTCATTTCCCATTGTCTCGACCATCCTTGCGCTCTTCCTTTCGATCGGGGCTCTCGAAGGAAGTGGGCGGTGCGTCATGCGTGTTTGCGCGTGTGTTGTTCGCGCATGCGCATGCACGTGCATTGGCCCGGTGAGCGTTGAGAATCCACGAGGACGCAGACGACGAATGAGCGAATGACAATGGGGGCGGGGGGGGGGGGCAAATCGCACGGGAGACGAAGTCTCCGTCGTCGGGTTCGCCGACGTCTGGCCCGGGCTTATTCACCAGTAAATAGGTCAGGGCCGGCCAAATGTTCCGTCTCCGGCGATTCGACGCCCGACGCTGTTTCCTCTTTCTTCCGTGAGGGAAATGCCGGCGGCGAGAGCGCGCGGGGGATGCCGCGTTCCCTCGGCATCCCCCTCGTTCCCTCCGCGTACCTCTTCGACCCTATTGTACTAGATTATATACCATTGAAAAGAAATTTTAAACGGTAAGTCGCGGATGCCACGAGGATTCGTCCGTGCGCCATATTTCTTGCGCCACCGTCTTTGAGTTCTCGTTTTCACTGCTCTTTATTCGTGCGGGAGCGGAGAGCGGGTCAAGACGGACCGGTGTCCTCCATTCGAGATGAGACGTTTTTTTTTTTTTTTTTTTTTTTTAGGTATCTCGCGAGAAAAAAAAAGGACACTTTAATGACAGTCCGTTTTGCCCCGGTGTTCCATTTTGGGGCGTTTTGCTCCTATATCGTGAGCGAGGACTGTCGAGAGGCGCGAAGGCGGATCGGGTCGAGCTCATTGAAAATGATTGACCCGGATTCGTCGCGGGCTTCTCCGTCTCTCCTTCGCTCGCTCTTCCACTGTCCGATGAAATATTCATCGAATTGTCCGAGAACTTTTTGTGGTTTATACCATCGCGTGATTAAACGAACAAGATAGTCAGGATTTCTGCCGAAAAATCCGGAAATCACACGAGACCGGTGATTTCTCTTCGGCGAGCGGCCGCTGTGCGTATTTCTCGAGGATAAAAGGCGCTAAAGGTGGAAGGATACAAGAGGAGATGAAGAAACAAAACGTACGGAGAGGCGTGAATCGTGAGCGAACCGGCCACCGGGGTGATTCTCGTTTTTTATGGGCGGAACGATCCCGAAACAATGAGCGGTAGACGTTGCGCATACGCAATAAAAAGAATATAAAAAGAAAAAAAAATCACTACCGAGAAACCGACACGGGAGAGACGGGACTAAAGGAGGTTTATTCCTTCTCCTTCTTCCTTCGGTGTTTCGCGCGAGGCTCTTCGAGTCTCCGCGTTCGGTCGTCGCGATTCGCACGATAAGTTAGTCTCCGCACGCGTTCTCGACGTACACGAATGCGTGAGTGGCAGGGGGGGGGGGTGGGGCGAGGGAAGGGTTCGAGAAAGTGAGAAATATAAAGCTCAACTGTACATACATTAAGCTGCGGCTAACGCTTTAGTCACAGACAGAGAGACTACTGTAATCGCCTGTAATGCCAGTAGTGTAGTAACCCGAAGGCACAGTGGAACGAGCGCGAGCCCGCCGACAGTCCACTCTCGGTTTCGTCGGAGGAAGTGGGTCGCTCGCTTAACCCACCGACACATACACGCAACAGGCTAACGCGCATGCGCGCCAGCGCGCTCACGCTCACATTCATAGAGACGAGGACAAATACAGAGCGAGACACGGACTGGCGCGTCGCTTCCGGTATCGAAATTTCCGGCTTTGGAAATCGACGAGTCTCCTCGAAACGAGCCGCGGCGCAAACCGTTATATATCCCTCGCAATTCGAATATTCATGGACGCGTGTTTGACGCTAAAAATATTCACAGTTTAAATTCCTCTCCGACGGATAATTAACGTTTATCGCCGCTTCCGAAGCGCATCCGGACGTGTAATCGAAAAAATATGAAAATTTTTCTACTTGGTCGTAAGAAAACAAGAGTTGCAATTATAACAACTTCCTGGATTAATGCGAATTCAAATAGTTTTTTTTTTTGCTTAATATTCAAGGTACACGGGAGATATATAATTAGACGAGCGTTACTTTGTTGCGTTATGAAGCGCCTTCCATTAAAAAAAAAAAAAAAAAAAAAAAAAAAAAAAAAAAAAAAAAAAAACATAACGCGTCTCGCCGATGTGCGTTGCGTGTGCACGACTGTACAGGTGGTGCGCACCTGAAGACGGGAACAGCAGGGTAAAACTCTGTTTCAAAGGGAAAAAAAAAAAAAAAACGTAAAAACAAGGAGAGAAGTCGAGTAGTCGATGCGTATGCGCGCGCGCGCGCTCTCGGTTCCTCCCGTAATTTCTTGAACGCTTATCCACAGGTTGAGAGGCTCACGTTATAACTATACATATACATATTATAACTATATACACGCAACTGTACGGAACGCCTGAAAGTTTGTACGCCTCTCGGTGTGCGTACTTGAAATAACGAACGAGGCTGAGACTCTGTGCGCGTCCGACACGTGATGTCACATAGAAAGAGAGAGTCGTTACCGTTACGCAATACACGACGGACCCGCACGAGTCTCGATGGAGAGTCACGCGCCTCCTTCTCGTGGCTTCTTTCTCTCCCTCTCTCTCTCTCTCTCTCTCTGTCCATAGGTATACGGACAAGCTCAGAATGTGTATACCCTTTCTCGAGAAAGTTGCGTGTTCCGTCGAAACGCTGACCTTACGTACTTTACACACTCCATCGGCGTGCGCTGATCGATTACTTCATATTTTTTCTTATTCATTATTATTTTTTTTTTTAACTTTTTTAATGTATATTTCGTTTTATCGTTTTCTAATCATGTAATCTCTCGATCTACAGTCGAAACGAGAGGGACTCTCAGTCCAGCGAGTTATCCGAGCGTTGAGACGATCAATCCAAAGTCCATTTTTTTTTTTTTTTTTTTTTTTCTTGGCGATCGCTGAATGATCGAATTTCCACGTATCTATAAAAAAAAAAATAATAATAATCGGCTCGATTAATGAGATACCTTGAATGATTAATCTAGCGCAGATTTGGGCCAAGTAGCGGATAGCATTGCGCCGTTGGTGAAACTTCCGTGCGCGTTTTCACTGGCCGACGATCGTTATTACCATTGAAACCCGAGAAGGAGTTGCGTTACGACCGGAAGTCGCTCGAGGCTCTCGCGAGGGGTGATATCTTTCCTGTCGGAGGTTGCTCGAACTAGCTAGGAAAAAAAAAAAAAAAAAAAAAAAAAAAATCAACGTTGCGAAAATCGCGTGGACATGCGAGGCTCGACGAGGTGGGACAGGGACGTCGTCGCCGAGGGTCTCTTCCCTCGCTGGAAAGGGAGGAAGTGAAAACGTCTTGGTGAAAAATTCCTCGCAGTCGGTGGCCGTTTCTCCGCGGGGACGAAACGGCGGCAGCGGGCTTCGGAGAGACGACCCGAGGGCGACGCCGCTCGTCGACTCTGTCCCGGTCGATGCGGCTAGACGCCAAAACCCCCCGCTTTCCTCGCCGAGTCGATTGCTCTCTCTCTCCCCCCCCCCCCCTCCACTCTCCCTCTCGCGTTTATCCCGCTTCCCACTTCGTCACGCCACGAAATCAAGGTCGAGCAAGGTCAAAAGTCGCCCGGGCTAAACCACCCCCAACACCGCGTCGCCATCTCGCAGACCTCGGACTGTCCCGTAGACGAAGAAGAAGAAAAAAAAAAAAATCATCGGTAGAAGTGGCAAAGTAGTTACCGGCATTTCGAAACTTGTTTTTGCCGTCGCCGTCGTCTTTCCGCGGTTCGCGCGCAGGAGAGACAACAACGCCGCGGCAAATCGGGCACAAGGCCGATTTGGAAAGCATTCCCCCGGCTCGTGGAAAATCCTCGAGAACAAACCTCTAAGGAATATCGACAAAAAAGAAAAAAAAAAAAAGACGAAAATTAATGAAGTAAAAAATACGGGAATTCGATAGTCGGACATTTATTTCCATTGTAGTCCATGGATATTGAATAATCGCGCATATCAACGAGATAAGGATATATTTTCTGCTGTCTCTATAGCGCGATTTGATACCACTGTACGTGAGGATGCACGTCTATCGAGCGTACTATGTGACCGAGGGTCGCCGGACGGGAGGCGGAGCCCTTATTTTCTTTCCTTCTTCTATTTAACCGCAAGTACCAGGTGCTGCGCTTACCAAAAAGTACAGAGAAGCGAGGCTTGTCCGACGCCTACGTTGTCATTACTCCGCGAGGGTTGGTTCGTATCGTTTGTACTACCGGTATAAGTGTATATGTATACAATATATGTGCAGACGTTGCCTCGAGTGCACGATGCATACGTGTGCGCATACAAACATGTTCGGCTCCCGCGCGTTTACACTCGGCACAACCGCCACTATAACAAGGTATACACACGTGTATGGCCATATATATATGTGTGCAACTTGAATTGGACATGCGTGTACTTTATATCCTCTCTCTTCGGCAACGACTGTTCGTCTGTCGTTTCCGAACTGGCGTGCGATAGTTCGCGGCAGAGTGGGAACTCGCCGCGGCTACGACGAGTATTAATAACAACGCGCAAGAAGCCGGCCGAGAAACTCGATCCAAAATGCACCCTTTTATCGCAGGACATGTCGCGCCTCCGTACTGCGAGAGAGACAGAGATAGAGTATACTTTCGCACGCTTCAATCTTATTGTCACCGTAACAGTCTCGTCGGAGCGTCGTATACAGGGAATAAAAAAAAAGTGTAGCAGTTAAGAGAACAACTCGATGCACGCTCGAGACCCGGTGAGAGTCTCCGGTGTCTCCTATTTTGTCATTTTGACGCTTGTCTACTTGTATCTTGTTTTTTTTTTTTTTTTTTTTTTCTCTCCTCGTTGCGGCAGAGTCATGAAAACGAGAAGCGAATTTTCTCGTCACGGCCGTCGCCGAACCTATTCATTTTCTTTCGCGCTGTACTGACGCCGGTGTATTTTCCTCGGCTAAATTCGCGGCGCACGAGCCACTGGGGAGGTCTTTTCTGCTTTTTCTTTCTTCTTCTTCTTCTTCTTGCCTGCTTGTCTCCCGTCCGGCACCTCCGACCTTCCTTCACCACGGGATGCGCCCTCTCCGTGGAGAATAATCGCGCTCGAAACTCGTTGCCTCACGCTGCGCGATGTACAGACAATTTTCGCGATTCGCCCAGCGTCGACGATTAGCGACGAGACGGAGGGAGCGAAAAATAAAATGAAGGAAGAAAAAGGGTATATATTACAAAGTGGTGGAGGCAGCAATCCCCTCGCCGATAGCCCTCGGGATTACCGAACGTGTAACCAGCTCCCATCGGGCTGCCCTTACCCGCTACTTCTCGTCTCTCAGACGTCGCCGGTTAGGTCTGGGTCAATCGATAGCACTCGAGCCCGATAGCGAGAGAGCGAACTGAGACTTGCCACCCTTTTACATTGCGAATATCAACTGTACACTGAGAGAAGGATCCAGTGAAAATTACCAATCATCCAAGAAAAATTACCATAGCGCACAGTAGTACGGCGTCAGCGCGCCACTTATGGTAGAAAATCTGAGATTATCCAAGAATTTTTACCATAATAATCTAAGAAAAAATTCTTATAAATCCGATACTTCCTTACATAGGTCGCGCCCTAACGCTCCACTACTATGTGCTATGGTAATATCTTCCGTGTGATGTAGTAATTTTTACTAGATCCTTCTCTCAGTGTATCGATTGTCACTCGTCGGGCAACCCTCCGAACTCGCACCGGCTCGCTTCAACCTGCGCTGACACTGTAGCCGAGATGGTTTTTTTTCTTTTTTTTTATCATGTTTCGACGATTCTGCAACCCTTCGACACCTCCGCTCTATCGTAGTTATCGATCACTTTCAACCCTTTCAACCCTCCGCCCTTTTCGCGCTGTTGCGCTTTTTCCTCGTGTAA
Source organism: Amblyjoppa proteus (assembly GCA_963922035.1). Taxonomy (NCBI): domain Eukaryota; kingdom Metazoa; phylum Arthropoda; class Insecta; order Hymenoptera; family Ichneumonidae; genus Amblyjoppa; species Amblyjoppa proteus. Next base: position 10,554,839 of record OY998228.1, on the reverse strand, counting down.
CACGCAATAGAAATTTACCGGTGTTATCGTACATATGCGCTGTCACGTACGTGTCACGATGTGTTCTCAACATAGTTTGTACCTTCGATTTGCACGCGGCACGAGGAAACTCGATTGCGGCATTTACAGTAAGCCGGGGGGATTATTCCGAGAAATTACGTATAGATGTCGGATGACGAAAAATTTCATGAATAATTGAACTTTGAGTGTGAGCGACGATGTCACAGAGCTGCCTGCCCGTAATTCTATGTCTTCCGCTCGTCATTCGATGGAGCTATTTTCTCGGTGCAACGCTTAGTTTTTTCCTTTTTTTTCTTCTTCTTTTCTTTTTTTGCATTCACTCCAACGGCTCGGCGACTTTTGTGCTTGTAACGAAAAGAAGCAATCATCGCTCGGTGCAATTTATTTTTTGGTCGGTATGGAGGATAAAAATAAAAAAAAAATTTGGTGTCTGGATTCCATTTGACTGGAGTAATTTATCATCGAGGACGGGTTTTTAAATTGACTGCAATAATTCGTCAAAAAACTGGAATAAACTCAATGACAAGTGCATGTTTCGAAGTCCTCGCGAGTTTGCGAGTGATCGCTTCTGAAGTAACGGGAAACTCCGGGGGGGTCCGTCGTCGCGGTTTATCCTCAAAATAGCGCGTGCGCATGCGCATGCGTGTTCCGCGCTCACGCTATATTCGCTCGACGATGAAAAATCTCGAGCATCGTTTCTTATTAATTTTATTATCAGTTCGCTAATAATATAGCAATACAATAAGTAAATAATAAGTAAAATCTACACGACTTTGTGATCTTTCGCATCGCAACAGTACTTAGAGGATTTATCCCAGTTCCAAATAAAATTCCAATCTATCCAATGTATCGCGAAAATCTTCCATGATAATTCATAGTCCGGTAATCAATGTAAACAATTGAAAACTCGTTCTTTGCGTCCGATCGATCGAATATCGCGAGCAAGTGTAAATACCATTAAAATGCAATTGAATTTAATATAGTGGTACAAGATAAACGAACTACACCCACGTTTCGTCGATCGAGACTCTCGAGCCCTCCTCCCCGGAAAAACTAGTATGGGAATGAGCGACGAGAAATTGCTTAATGAACCTGACGTTACTCGCACGTACATACATATCTCTGTCCCTTGCTCTTTTCTCGCGGGCGCTCTCGTGCCGCGCACGGTGCGCACTACCTGAAAGGAAGGTAGAAACGTTGCAGTGGGTCAAGGAGAGACTACAGCCGCGGCGCGCGCGAGGCGGCTTTCACTTCCTCTCCGCGCCGCCTGCCCGTGCCTTCCTTGCCTCTCCGTGGCTTTTCTATCGTCCTCTCGGGCAGGATCATAGTTTTATGATCGACCAATAGAAAAAAAAAAAACAAAAAAAAAACACCCCAAAAATTCCTCCACCATTCGTCATTCATTGGTGGATCGTATGAAAGTGTCCTTTCCTCTAATCCGATATTTCTCATCTTGTGATTGCAGTCGACACGAGGGAAGTCCAACCGGCGCACAACGGCGATAACGGCGACAAGGAAGCCCTCGCCGGGCTTGTGACTATTAAAGCGGAGCCAGGATCCACGACCGGAACTCGGCTGCTTCACGGTATTCTGTCGCAACATCCCCAACAGCACGTCCTCGGCGTTGTGCAAAACGGCTACGGCCGACACTTGATCCATCATCCACAGCTCGGTCAACCCCCCTACAGCTCAGCCGCAATCGCAACGACGAGTACGCCAGGTAAAATCTCATTGCAATTAAATATCGGATTTATCGTCAAACAGTTTTAAAAAATTTTTACTGTTTTTATTATTTGTTTACTAATTTTGCCAATTAATCGTCGATTAATTTGCGATAAGCACAACGAATACCGATGATGAATATCAATGAGAAAGACGAACACGGCTCGCGGCTGCTGTTCACCGTCGTCCGGCTTCCGTCTGACCGTCCCTGACGAACCGCGAGCGTATCGCGTGACCGGCCCACACCGTCTCGCCTTTCATTCAATCAATAATCGATTAACATCGTACAAGGAGGCGTCATCGTTTCAATGTCCCCGTGGCAACGCGCGAGCCGACATGCTCGAAAACGATAAACCCTCATCTCGATAAACGATAAAACCCTCACCTCTAAACCAGCGCACGCCGTTCTGTCGTCTTTTTTCTTTGGAATTAATCTTCGGCGCTAGACTGATTCTGACGATTGATTTTTTTAATTTATTTTCTAACATCGATCTCATCACAGATTCATTATCTCGGCCATCCTCTCGGCCGCTCGGTCCAATCGATGAATGCGTCTCTGTAACTACGTAATTAACTGATTCACTTTTGATATATAATACAATGATAATAGTTTGATGATATATATATATAGATATTTTTTTCAAAACATATCGGGTCTTGTAGATAAGGAGTGAAGAAAAAAAAAATGACAATCACCAGCGAGCCCGTATTTCATCTTCGGGCATGATCTCGTCGTTGGACGCACCAGGACATTGTTTTGTACCATTGATCTCGTTACATATTCATTATCTCATTTATCCGACGCCATTATATAATTCCATCATTAACCGATCAACTTTCGATAAATAATACGATGATAATAGTTTGATAATATATACTCTTTTTTTTATTTTCTCAAAATGGGCAAAACATATCGGGTCTTGTCGATGAGAAATGAAGAGGAAAAAAAATTACAATCGCCAGCGAGCCAGTATTTTATCTCTGAGAGAATAATCTCATCGTTCGACGTTCCAGCGGTCCGGCAAATTTTTTTTTTTTTAACGTCGATCGCGTTACTGATTTATTACCTGGTCCAACGAATAAACGCATTTCTGTAACTCCATAATTAACTGATCAACTTTCGATAAATAATACGATGATAATAGTTTCATATTATATATATGTATGTTTCTTTCTCTCCATATTCTCAAAAATGGGCAGAGCATATCGGGTCCTGTAGATGAGAAGTGAAAACACAAAAAAAAATGACAATCGCGAACGAGTCTGTATTTCATCACCGGGAACGATCGCGTCCTTTGACGTTTCAGCACTCAGCGCCGGTATTTAACATAAAGCGGGCATCGGCGGGACGAAAGACAGAGCTCCCGATACGCGAGAAAAAAAATCTTTGGGGACGGGTTTGAGACGGTTAGAGAGAGAGTCCCGAGCTTCGTTCGCCCGAGTCTGCTGAGACCGTGGGAAACCGTGAGGTTCTCCCGATATGCATACCCAATGACCAGATGACCTTCGCTCGTTGCATAAAGATACGTTTAATTGACCGGGTACGCAAAAACACGTTCCATTATTCGAGCCAACCTCACTCACTCTCTCTCTCTCGCCTTCTCTTGCGTTCTTCTTGCGAAGAATCGTCGGGAGCAAAAGCCAAGTGGATAGTCCGCTTGCCTTTACCTGAAGCCCATTAACACGCTAAAACGCGCAAGCAAAATGCGAAAATGAGAAAAAGCTTAACAAACGCTAACATCGAATATAGTATGAAACTAATTGCACGTTAGTTTTTCTCCTTTAATTTATTGGCTAATTCGAATAAACGTTGTATTTCATTTCGTGTCTTTGCGTCAAAAATCTCGATCGCGGTACGCGAAAGAACTCTTCCGAATTTTTGTTACATTTATCATCGTCGCAACTGATCAGTAGACTGGTCACTCCTGAGTCGGGAGCAAAAGGGAAGTCGCAAGACTTCCCTTGCCTTTACCTGAAGTTCATATCTACGCTAAAACGCACAAGCCAATAAAAAATGAAAATGAGGGAAAAAGCTTAACAAACTAATGTTACATGTTAGTTCCTCTTCGTTAATCATTAGCGACGCCGAATAACCGTTGTATTTTCTTTTTTGTGTTTGCGTCGAAAATCCCGATCACGGTACACGGAGGAACTCTTCCAAATTTTTGTTACATTTATCATCGTCGGAAACGATAAGGAGGCGGATCACTGCCAGCGAGTCCGGCGGACAGCGGTGTAAGCGACGTGGAGTCGAGTACGTCTTCGGGTGGTAACGAGGACGCGAATCTCCTGCTGAAAGCGAGGCTCAATCCAAATTCGTCACTTCATCAGCCGAACCTCGCGTCACATCACTCGCATCTCAGCTCAGGTATGACTTTTTATTTCCATATTTAACATTTAAAACTCACAATCCCTACCCAAGGGACATAGAAAATAAAAATCCATTTGTTTTCCAAACTATAGCAATAGGCAGCAAATCATATTATTTGCAATAGGCAGAAAATCATATTGAAATCATTTATTTTCCAAAATGCAGCAATAGGCAGCAGATCAGCGTGTCACAGTCCGGGAGTTTATCCATCGACGGGTAGTTTTTTGCCACCCTCTTACCACCCCCATCACCAGCATCATCCCTCACAGTACCATCCTCACAGAGGAGGTTCGCCGCACCACCTGGGCCACGGAGGTCACGGCATGCCACCGACAATGGGACCACCTCACCATCATCACCACCACCAAGCTCAGAGCTTGCAACACCTGCACTATCGTCAGCCACCCACGCGTAAGTAAAAAAAAAAAAAAAAAAAAAAAAAAAAAATTCTTAAACTAAATTTCATCCGTTGCGTTTCTTGCGGATTTGCTTGTCCGTGAATATGCAACGATAAACAAACAACAACAACAACAACAAAAAGCGCGCGATCAGAACGGAGTCGAGGTTTTCACAGTCGCCGGGCAGTATGGAAAAAGGAGTTAGAAATTCCGACGCATCGAAGCACGATCCCAGCCGATTTCGACACTGCGTCGTTGCCTGTACAGCATTGGCCAGCGGCGCGGTCTCCCTGACACAGCGGAGAGTCTCTACAAATCGCGCTTGTAACTATTGCCGAGGTTTCTCGGTGGTTGCAACAGCAAGAGCCGTATTACACAGAGGCCTCGAGCTCGCGGCTCTAACGCCGGCGATTTTCATTCGCGGGGACTTTCGATTCGGGAAACGGAGGCGCGCGCGCGCGCGCGCACGGCAGAGCCTCAGTTTCTCCGATTCGCTCTTCCACTTATGTGTGTATACCCGATGGATTATTTATTCCTGAATGGAAACCGAAGATTCCGCTATCACGATTGGGAATGAAACGTGGGAATATAATTTGTGATAGGATTGAAGTTGCTCAACGGCGCGAGTTTCAGAATATCGTACGGATTCGTCGTGCTAATATATATATATATATATATATATATATATATATATATATTTTTTTTCTTTCTTTTTTATCTTTCTTTCGTTCCGAGAAAGAGATTCCTCGGGTACGTTGGATTCGGTGTGTGTTAAAAATAAAATCGTCGACTTGACACGGCAACGAGCCGTGACGGTTCTCGGGGTATTTCTCCACAGCGGGCAGAGAGTCGGTATCGCGGGCTTCGCGGATTTCCTCGCAAACCGCCGAGGCGGCTGTCCGTTCGTTATTCGTTCGCTCGTGACCCACTTGCAACTCTCTGGCTCGACGTCCCAGATTCTCAGGCGTCAATGTGGGGTGTCCGTGTGCAACCCTCCCGTTCGGAATTTAATTTATTTTTTTTATTTCGCCTCCTTACCTCGCGTCATCATTTATATCGACGAGGTACGCAATCGAGCTCGATCGACGGGGGCGAAGTATCGGCCGATCCGCTTCGACGGACCGTCCGGAAAAGCCGCTGGACACGCCGAGAATTGGCTCGTCGGAAGGTCTCAAGGTCGTTCCCCGAGAGGTTCCGCTAAGCGGTTTGGGTCAAATGCGAAAGCAAAAGCGGAAACGGGGTCGATGGAGGTGGGTGGAGGAGAGGACGGTCGAATATTAACGTCGAGGTAAAGGAGAGATAGAGAACTCTCGATTCTGTCGCAACGCTCGATATCCGCGCGCGAAGAGCGCGAGAGGCGCGAGAGCGAACGAGGCCGCGACGAAACGATCGAAATAACTCGTATCCGGGGACAGAGAGAGAGAGAGAGAGAGACAGAGAGAGAGAACAACCGAGAGGCAGACCAAGGGTGAGAGGGTGAGAGAGGAAGAGAGAAAAAGTAAGGGAGAAGGCCGGTTTACATGCACTGCGAAAAATTAATGACAGTGAACCAGACCGTTACGTTGTAATACTCGAACTACCGAGGCTCGTGCTGTAATTCCATCGGAGTGCGAGTTTGCTGGCTCGATCGAGCGCCAACGTTAAATTCAGGATGAAAAAAAAAAAACAAAAACAAAAAAAAAATTAAAAGAAAATCGATGAGGAATGAAAAGGACGAAGGTGCTTTATCATCGAGTCGAATCGAATGTAACGCGATCGCGTGCTCGGAAATTATCGAGATGGCTTGGGTAATGGACGACTTTTTAATTTTCGGGCCTACACGTCGCCGCAATCTTGGGAAATTTGTGAGCCGCAAGTAATCCGGACGTCGACGAACTCGTCGACCTAATCTCGCGAGTGATAATCGCGATGTCGCACAATGAGCCCTCTTCTGTGTGGGTAATAATACAAGTATGTGTGTGTGTGTGTGTACGTGTGCGCGATGCTCGATGGCGGCAACGACGCGACGACGGTGAGGCAGGGAGAGAGAGAGAGAGCCCACTCAGCAGCGGGACTCGCGCGGCACAGCCGGAGAGCCCGCCGCGGCGGCGAGTAAAAGTGTGCCGGATTGTATAATCGAACGCGAATAAGCAAAATGTTGCGCCACGATGATTTGGTAACTGAGAGAAGCGCCCTCCCCCCTCCCCTCCCGCGCTTCGCCGCTGTGTTCCCATTGCGGTACCGCCGAGCGGGAGAAAGACAAGGCGGATGGAAGGAAGACGCAAAAGGAAATGAAAAAAAAAAAAAAAAAAAAAAATCACGGAAAACCAAACGCCGAGTATGTGCGCGTATCACGCGTTCCGAGAAATATTCGAGCTCCTTGGATAAGTGCGTCTTATTTTTTTTCCAGATACAATTACGTACGGGAAATATACATCAGGAAACAGGAAAAAAAATGTTCGTGCGTAGTACGATTTGAAAAAAAAAAAAAAAAAAAAAAAAAAAAGTGTAAAGTCTGTCGATCGAATGGAGTAAGAACTTTCAGCTTCCTTGTGAAACGAGTTTGCATTGCAGGAAACCGACGATTAAACGTGACTATTGATTATATAAATTGAAAATCACGAATTTAAATATTTATGACAGATTGTCGATAAACGCCGGTGTTTTCGACGCTAATTGTGTCGCGAATGGGCGAAGCAATGACCAACGGGCATCCGAAACTTCCGGTTATTCGATCTTTTAATATTTTCTTTTTTTTTTTCTTCTTCTTTTAATCATTCGTTCGACTTGAGCCAATCCTTCGCCCGAGCCTCTGTCGGCTTGTAGAGTCGTGAATTATAATAGTCTCTCTCTCTCTCACTCTCTCGGCGGTCCACCGAAAACTTTCGAGTCTCATCGAGTCGCTCGATTGACTCGGGTGAGAGAGAAAAAATAAAGAGGCGACGAGAGGAGTGAGGGAAAAGGCATGACAAAAAAAAAAAAAAAAAAATGACGGGGGCGCGCCCCCGTAATAACGTCTACGGGAGTCGGGCCATCGGAACGACGACGGGCTCTCTCCGATCCGGCTCTCAGTGTCAGCGTTGCGAAATCCTCGTGGTTTTCACTTTCGTTACGTTCGATTATATCACGTAAGAGTATCCGACGTGTCAGCCGTTCGGGACACCGATAGAATGTTCGAACAAGATTATTTTTTCCGTGACTCATAATTATCAAAATTAATCATTCTAATAAAGTGTACATTTAATTATGCCAAAACGTTGAGTCAACGAGTCAAAGGATCGAAGGTCGTTGCATGGAAATTTAGTGAAAGAAAAATTAATTAAAAGACTCATTTTTTTAATCACTGTAGTTATTATTCGATGACGGTGATTAAACAGAAGCGCGAGGGAAAGAGAACACTTTAGAAACGTGGATGAGACCCGGAGCAGAGTTCGAGCCTCGTACGCGAGAATACGAGATCTGAATATCAAGGATTAACGAGGGTCTATTGACGTCGATGCGCGCAGGTTTTCTCACACACGCACACACACACACACACGCGCGCGCGCGCGCGCGCGCGCGCAAACACACGCGCACACACACACAAGTGTCGAGCGAGCTCGAGGCATTAGCGTTCTTGGCAAGCGAGCGGTTGTTTTCCCGGTTAAAACGCGCAAAAATGTGTTCGTGTCAAAAGAGGGCGGGAGGGGGCGGGGGGGGGCGAGGTGTGCGTTTCACTGTGCGTGAGATCGCACGACACCCGTCGGCTGAATTCTCCCAGCAGCGAGAACGGCGGGGTTCGAGGATGTCCTGGTTGCCCTAGATCAAGTATGCCCCGCGCGCAACGACGTTCGGATATTTTTAAAAGATCGTCTCGGCCAGAAACGTAAGGCATAATATATAGAGCATAGTTAGCGGGCGTTATGCGAACGACGAATATCTGCCGACGGCTCCCGCTGCAGACGGAACAAAACTCTCTTTCCGCGGTGCCGGTGAAAAAATAGAATATCTCTAGGTCACTCAAACCGCGAAAGAAAAAAAAAATATATATATATATATATATATATATATATATATATATATATATGTTGAAGTAAACTACCTCACAACGACCGCATCTTTATGAGAAATATTCTGCGACTCGTTTCACCGGTTAATATTTATTACACCCGCTGCATCGCCTCAGGAGTATTTTTTTTCAACGGGAAATACCAAAAACATTTTTTTTTTCTTTTTTTTTTATGATACTCGAGAGGATTTTTTATATCGGGTGCAGAATCGAATATAGCTGAGGGAAAAAAAAAAAAATTTTATTGCCAAAATTTTGTGAAAAAGTTTCGATTCTTGGTATTTTTAAGCTACGATATTTTTACTCGTCGACAGATAAAGGTTAACAATAATTTCGATAAATTTTGGATAGTATATATATTTTTTTTTAATTTGTATACAAGAATTTCGACATTGTCTCATTTTTTCAAACGATCTGAGAAATATCGATTTACGGTTCCAACAATAACTTCGATAAATTTTGGATAATGTATTTTTTATTTAGACAGAAGAATTTCGACATTGTCCCATTTTTCAAACGAGCCGAGAAATATTGATTTACGATCCCAACAATAACTTCGATAAATTTTGGCTAACGTGTATTTTATTTATCTACAAGAATGTCGTCATTGTCCCATTTTTCAAACGACCTAAGAAACATTCAGTTCCAACGCGCAGTTTGTAATATTACACCTTTCAGAAAAAGTCTCGAAGTTAATGCCGCAGGTGACGGTGCACAAATCGTAGAGGAAGCATAGCTCGCCGATGGCCGGGCAATAAAAATAGTAACGGATGTTAGAGCTCGCGCGGTTGGTTGAGTCTATAGGTAGATGCCAGTACCGGTACTGGATTCGCTACGCGGGAGGCGCGAGAGTGCCTAGACCGGGTCTAGGTCTAGGTCGACGAGAGTGGAGGCGTGGTCCCTCTCGCTTCTCTTCGCTTCCCCGTTTCCCCTTACCGCGACGACTAGATCCGTGGCTAGGCTGTCCGACTGACTCTACTTCCTGACCGAAGTCATCGGGCTTTTCAACAACGTTCGCCTCCGTCCCTCCCGTCCCTGTACCCGTTCCGTTCGAGTAATCATTTTTTTTTTTTTTTTTTTTTTTTTTAATTGCCTCCACATTATCACGCGATTCGCTATGTCTCTTTGTTTGTACTATTCACCGCATGACATCCGCGCGCAATCGAGAGGGTTCACTGGCATCGTGCAATAGGATCTTCTGACTTCGTGCCCCGATCTCTACCGACAAAAACAGCATGCCAGAATTGTTTTTATTTTTTTGTTTTTTTTTTTGTTTTTTTTTACACTTATTTTCGCATATCTATTCTTGGACGGTCTTACGATTCCTCGCTCAATTCGCCGACGCAAATTTGGAGTTGAAAATTATTATCTCCCGATGTATAGATACAGCGGCAGATCGGCGTACAGCCAGTCCCGAGCCAATTCTATTTATCGGATATCTCTCGCTTTATTCATAGTACATTTAGGCACGTAAATATACATATACGTTTGTATATGTAATTCTGTATTGTTGGATAAACGCCATTGTTTCTCGATTTAGAATCAACGTCACAGATAAACCAATCCGACTCTCCCCGTTGATTGCGAGACCGAATAATAATTGCGATCTCGAAATTAAGGTTACAGTCCGAACCCATTGGTCGGAATAAACGACCATGCGTTCGTCGGGGAAGCCCGACCGCTTGCATACCGGAAGTGTACACGGTCGCGGGCGCCGGCAGCGTCGGCAGAATTTGTATCGTGTCCGCTGGAGGAACAACCCGTTGAGAAATAAATCGCCTGCTCGCAAAGCCGGAAATAACGGTGTATCGCGGCTAGTTTCGATATTACTCGTCGACGAAGATCCCGAGGGCGTTCGGAAGGACAGCGAAAGTGGTTTCCCATCGCTTCCTACGAAAATCCCCCCTCCCTTCAACTCGGTACCGTAAGAACAATCGCTCGTAACAATAACGCGGACGTCAAACGAATAAAGAAAAAAATCTTACATTTCCGTACGGCGGTATAACGCAAATATTGCACAAATTTACCCGCTCACAAAATATTTCGCTCGGCAGACGTTCTTGTTCCCGCTTCTTCCATCGCGTTTCTTCTCCCCCTCGTCGCCCACTTCGATTATTCTCTTTTTCACGGTCGTAAAGAGGATGCGCGCTTGTTGCAGCCTCTATTTTCTTCCTCGGCCCACTGCGGAGGAAGGAGAAGAGCCGGGCGAAAGAGGAGAAGGATGAGTGTGTCGAGAAATGCTCTCTCGGATCACTCGTAGAACAGACCGAGAGTCTTCTCGCTTCTTCTTCTTCTTCTTCTTCTTCTTCTTCTTCTTCTTCTTCTTCTTCTTCTTCTTCTTCTTCTTCTTCTTCTTCTTCTCTCAAACTCTATCCGTTCGTTCTCTTTTCTGCCGGCGGCCTTTGCGAATAGGCACAGAGGCGCGACTCTACACTCTACGCCTTCGGCTTATACACATATGTATATATATATATATATATATATATATACATATATATCGTATTGCAGAAACTGTGTGTGGCTGTTGCACACAGAACGCTGGCAGGCTCGCTGACTCGCTGGCGGCTGCGATGTCGGCGGCGCGTCCTTCCTGGGTCTCTGCCCCTACGGAGAGTCGAGAACCGAGCGAGAGAGAGAGAGAGACCGATATAGAGGCCTCGTCTCTCGTTGCATGCCGCTGGCTGCGTGCTGTATTGCAGTATTGTATATTTGCACTGTACATATTATCAGAGAACTCGCGCGTTCTTTCTATGTGCCAGGAGCAACGCTTCTCTTCGCGCTGTATATACTACATATATATATATATATATATGTATATGTATTCTATGCGTACGTGTGCGTTGCGTGTTATACATAGTATACAGTATAGTATGCACCGGAGAGAAAGAGAGCTCGTGTGGCTTCGTGCCGACGACGTCCCAGCCGCCGGCAAAAATGCATAGCGCTGTTGCTCGCCTCTCCCCGAGACGGTTCTCAACCAGCGATAGCAAGCGCGCCAGCGTGAACATCCGGAGTTTTGCTCCCGTCACGGTTACACCGCTCTGTATCTATGTATCGGCGTGCAATATTTTTTTTTTTTTTTTGTTATACGCCTTTTTTTCTGTCATTACTCGGAGATAAACGGTCTATTAAATAGGGAGCGGATCGCAAACGGGAGCTTCAAGGTCCGGCGATTCTCGAGGAGCCGTTGACAAAAGTGAAACGATCCTCGAGATCTACGAGCCTAACTACCGGTCCCCCGGAATTTTACGGCACGGACAATGTATCGCGCTTGTCCGCGGGAATTTTTATAGTTTTTTACGAGGGGTTGGCTTTCCTCATTATTATTATTATTATACACCCAGGACGGAGAGAGAGAGAGAGAGAGAGAGAGAGAGAGAGAGAGAGAGAGAGAGAGAGAGAGAGAGAGAGAGAGAGAGCGGCTGTCTCGAAAATACACGGGTTTCTTCTTCCATTATCTCCTGTCGGGGCGAAGCAACGAACGCATTTGGCTAGAGTGCCTTCGGGAGTGGAGATCGAGAGTATAATGCGCGAGGAGTGAGGAGGAGGAGGAGGAGGGGGAGGCGAAGAAGAAGAAGAAGGCATCGGCGCGAGCTAGCACGGCGGTTTAGCGCGAGGTATAGACGGTGACCTTGTCGCCGGCAATTCACCCCGTCTGCGTCCCTCCCCCTCGCTGCCGCTGCGTGCAGCAGCAGCAGCAGCAGCAGCAGCGGCAGCAGCGGCGGCGGCAGCAGCACTTCTTCCGTCTCTCTCTGTCGTCGTTTTCCCTCTTCGTTTCACTCCTCGCGCCGCCGCCGCCGCCACCGCCGCCGCCCTTTATGCTCGCTCGCTGCCTTCCTACCCCCACTTCTCTTCCTTCCATCGTCTCTTTCTATTTTCAACGCTTCCTCGTTAACTCCTTCCTCCTCTAATACGCGAGAGAGAGAGAGAGAGAGAGAGAGAGAGCAAGAGAGAGGAAAATATCGCGAATCCGGGGAGACCTCCTCTTCTCTCCTCAGCGTCGTCTTTGTCACTCGCGGTCAAAACCCCCCTCCCCTTGACGCCCCCCCCCCTTCCCTTCTTCCGCGAGATACTACACGTCCTCATCCTCTATCACTTCGTACTCCGAGCTCTTCCACTTTCCGTCTCGTTCTTTCTCGTCGTACGTTCTCATCTCTTTTTTTTTTTATTCTTTACTTCTTTTTTTTTTTTTTAAGATTTTTTGTTTTATTGTCTTTATATTTTTCCACCGCGGCCCATATGAGTGCACTGTGCACGTGTGAACGCACCGGCTGAGAAATCAATGCGTCACGGATGTGCTCCGCCGGTGCGTTGTACAGAGCGAGTCTCTCTCCGTTCGAGAATCGCGGGTGAGCCTTAAGTTCGAATTCGTTAGATAAAAGCTTCCCGGGAGGCATGAGCAGAGTCTTTGCAACTTCTATCTCGCACCCTCATTACTTCCTGCTTAGCGCAAATAGAACTCTCGCACATAGTCACGGGTTCCTCGCTCCTACGGCAGATACCGAAAATAGAATCGCAAGTGAGTAACGAAAGCTCGAAGCGAAAACTCCTCCGTCTCCGTCTCGCGGGGATTACACGCTTTTTCCGGATTCCCCTCTCGAGCCTCGCCGCCGCCTCCTCCTCCTCTACAGCTGTAGAGTCATCCGGCTCTCGCTTCGGTGCCTCCATTTTCTCGGGAGTCCCGGTAACTTCCGGTTTCGACGGGAGAACGCGCCAATTTCGAACGTTCCACGCTCGACGATTATCAATGGCAAATACGATAATTTATTCCTACGAGTTACCCTCTGCTCTGTGACACGGATAGTGTAACCTGCATTTTCACACTCACCGTATTGTATGCTCGTGTGTGTGTATATATATATATATATATATATATATATATATATATATATATATACATGAATACATAAGCGCCTGTACGCATCAGTGCGGCTCTCTAGTGAGTCAGGGGTCGATCAACTATTTTCGGACTCTTTGCCTTGCCACATACACGTCCTTTAACCTAGACACCCTTTATTTATCTTGCACGCTCCAAATGACCCTCTCGTCCGAGGCTCGCCAACTAGCCCTCTCTCTCTCTCTCTCTCTACGCGGTTTTGTGTACAATAAAATCTCTCTGGTCCCTCTCGTGCCCGCTTTGACCCTAGCCCGCTCCGGGGTCGAGCCCCGACGACGATAATCATACGCGACGTTAATCCCCCCCCCCTACCCCCTTGCTCTCTCTTTCCCTCGACGGGCCAGCAAAATTGACAATTCTTCAAATGATTCATTTCCGGTTCGTGCATGGCTTAGTTCATTCTCTCCCGTTCCGTCTGTTCGTCTATATAGAGTACTTTTAACTGTGTGCCGCGGAGTGAGAGAGCCTTGCGGAGAGGAGAAGGACCGGTCTCGCGAACGAGGCTTGTGGCATGTTGGGCTCTCTCGGGGCACGAGAGACCTCGTTGCTCTTTGCTTCGCTTCCCGTACCCACCCAGCCCCACTCTCTCGGCTCTCCTCGCGTTCCCTCGCCTCCTTCCCCGTTCGTACTATGTGGGGCAGAAGGGTTCGCCGAGCGAATTTACACACACACACACACACACACGCGCCTGTACGGGGATAGACTCTGTACAGAGTGTCTGAGGCTCTTCCAGTATTATACAGTGTGTTAGCCAGCGAGGGAGAACGGAGAGAAGAAGTCTAAATATAATGCCAGGGAGCAGGCCACTCGGTACTCTACCCCCTCCCCACCTTCCTCACTTGTTCTCTTCTTCCTCTTTTATACTCTATATACTCCGTTGCCGAGTATCCGCGTTTGTACGTCCGTGCGTCACGTGAGAGTCCGGCAATGGCACTCGCGCAACGCACATTGCGATGATGATGAATAAGGTGGAAATGATGATTATGACGATCATGATGATGAATAAAGTGAAGATGATGATGATGCAGAAGGTCAAGATGAAGATGATGATGAAGAAGATGATGAAGAAGATGATGATGACGTGAGAGAATAGACGAAAATCATCGACAGCTGTAACGCGTCGAGTACGCGCGAGTCGTACAGAGTGCAGTGTGTATTTCTTTTTTCACGCCTGCGACACGTTGGCACAGACAAACGGACGGACGGACAACGGTCGAGCGAATGGAGAACGCGCGCGCGTGCAAGAGGCATGCAGAACACGCGTCGCGCGCACCAGTATGCAGGCCTAGACCTAGACCCAGTCAGCTAGCCTAGACCTAGAGCAGCAAACATGCTACGCAGAGAGTTTGCACCAGAGAGTCGGCAATGGGAGAGAGCCGCTAAAAGCTCGTCGAGAGTTGGCGAGAGCCGGGAAGGGGAGGGGTGGGGACGAACGCCCAGACGACGCGAGCCAGAACAGGGGAGGGGCGCTCTCTCTCTCTCTCTCTCTTTCTCTCTCATACTATCTCGACTCTTTCTCTTCCTCTTTTCCTCTCTGTTCTGTTAACCGCGCGTCCGTGAGGGAGGGACTCTATCACACGTGTACGAGTGACAATCCTCGCTTGCACTGGCGATGCGTAACTCTCCACGGGTGGATATTTTCGTATGAGACACTATATAGCTATTTTATTATTATTGTTATTATTCAATTAAAAAAAAAAAAAAAAAACTTTTTTATCGAAGATTCTTCGCTTCGATATTGTGCTTTTATTTCGCCGACCAAAATCCAAACGCTATTCAGAAAAAAATTCGAGAACCTCGATTTTGATAATTTTGAGAAAGTTTTTTTGTCCAGTTGATATCGCAGCGAAGTCATCGACTCGCTTCTCGCCTCATTAATATTTTCTCGACGATTGATAAATATCGATGAGAGATTGTTCGGGGGGGGGGGGGGGGGGCCGGGGCTTCGAGAGTGAAACTCGGGGGCTCCCCGGGACAATAAGGCGGGGAAGGCCGTCAGGAAGAAAAGTCTGCAGGAAACGTTAACTGCGATCTTTAAGCGATTCGCGTACAGTATGCACATAGCGTATAATGCGGCGGAAGGAATGCAGCAAGAAAAGAGAGGAGAGCCTTGATCACTGACCTCGCTCACGTCTTTTATCTCTCTCTCTTTCTCCTCTCCTCTCCCGGCTCTCCGTCTCTCTTATTCTCGTTCGGTGTTCACGGAGTCTCTCCGCTGTGAAAGAGCGAAAGGAAAATACGTGTCACGCCCACTCTCCGCGGCGTTTCGTGTGTGTCTCGCTGAGAGCGTCTACTTGTCGCGTATTTAGCGTTCCTTTTTGGCTTGTCCATTACTTTAGCGTCCGCACGCCCGTTCGCGTTTCATTTCGAACGCTGTGCACCGCCCCGGTCGCAAGCAAACGAGGCGGCTCGAAAAGAAACGACGCGCTTACGATATACTCAACGCTCGATTTATATATACGCTTAAGCGCATATATAATGTACACGAAGAAGAAGAAAAACAAAAAAAGAAACAAAAAAAATGAAACGAGTGAGAATTCGTTCAGACAGTGCACTTGGTTGTACCGCGACGAGAGATCTCGAGACTTCCGGATAAGACAGCCGCGCAGCGCCTAACTCCGATGCTAAAGGCCTGGGTAAAACGCATGAAATTATGCCACGCAAAGTGAAAATAAATTTAATGAAATCTCTAGATTCACGATAGTTTGTTTCATTTCTGAACAGAGTAAAAAAAATAAATAAATAAATAAAAATGAGATTCTCTCTAGTCGTTTGTTGCTCCCATATCCGCGTGTCCCCGTATCGCCTCTCGTTTCATCCTTTTCCGGGTGTCGGTGTGCCATCCGTGGGTGTCATCTCGCCCGAGCTGCGAACGCCCGAGCGAGGCGACACTCCGACGATTTCGCCGAGTGTCGGTTTCGGGGTTAAAGATAGTGAGCGGCTCGCGGGTAGGCAGTAGGGTAACATAATAGGTCGCCGGATCGCGAGGGAGAGAGGACTCGTTATGGAACGTTATACACGGCCGAGAGATACGAGATGGAAGAAAACGCGATACAGAGAAAGAGAGAGCTCGAACTCGAAGAAAAACGAAAGTGAGACTGTCCGAGCGGGACGGTCCGAGCGGGGAGGATAAAGGCGAGATAATACGAGATAGAAAATAACGAGGAAGAGGATACTGCGCAGAAGGGGGCGCGCGCGCGCGGAGGGAAGGATCGACGAGGTGCACGACTCTGTCGGAGGACGAAGGGTCGAACCGACGCGAGAAGCTTCTTCTCCACCGAGGAGGAGTCCAAGCTTCGAAGAGGGATAGCGAATAGCGAATCCGGCAAAAGAGTGTGTGAGCGAAATATATATATATATATATATATATATATATATATATATATATATATATATATATATATGTATACGAAACGTCGGAGAGCCCCGACGTTGCGAGTTAGTCGACTCTTCTCTCGTGTGTTTGTATTATATACGTATATAAATATATATAAACACATGTGTGTGCATATATATATATATATATATATATATATATATATATGCGTCAGTCTTCCCGCGGCAAGGCGCGCGCGGTGCATCGGACTAGCAGTTGCGAATGGCGTGGAGCGGCGCGACGAGCAGCACAGCCGCAGTGGATGGACGAGGAGAAGGTGGGGAGAGGGAGGAGAAGGATAGAGCAGTTAAGTTAGTCTGTCGGTCAGTGACTGCCTGACTTTCCCGGCGCAGCTGAAGGTCAACTCTCCCCTTCTACCGGGATGCTCTCCTCGCTCACTCTCCTCCGCCTCACCAACCTCGACTTCTCTCCATCGGCCAACCCCCATCTTTATCTCTCTGGTCCGTCTATGCACTTCTGTCTCTACTCCGACGGGGGCGACCAACACAACTCCGCTACTCCGCGTTCTACTACAGCTCACGCTATATGGCCCCGTCGGGCGACTACAAGCCTCTAATGCTATCTCGACAGGCCAATGCGTCTCCGATCGTCTTCCTCTCCGCGCGCGCCGCTGCGTTCTCGTCCCGTTCGTGGCGATATACGTTTTATCGGCGAAGCCGCGCGAGACCAGCAGCCCAGATGAGATAGAGGCAAATAATAATTGACCGGCGCTCTATCGACGCCAGTGCGTTAAATCCGGGCGATATCTTCACGATGCTTACGACTATTCCCGAGCCAATTATCCCGGCTTGCGTTCCCTCGCCAACAGTACAATTTGCTCTCTTCACCGAGCCGCTCACTTACTTCCCCTGCTGACACGCTCGCTTTTCCACTCTCTCCCGTCTCACACCTTTGTGTGTGCGCGCGCAAGTGCGTGCAGTTTTACCGGCAGGCATCTCTCACTTTCAGCATTTTACCTCTACCTCTTTTTTTTTTTCGTCTCGTTTCGCTTTACCTTGTTGCACGCATCGCCGGCAATAGGAACAGCAGGGCACATGGCTCACCCTCCTCCCCCCCCCCCCTCTTCGCCGTTCATCCAGTTCCCGTGACGCGCGGGCCCGAAGATCATCCGTGTCCCTGGAATCCCCACTGAGGAGAACAGCTATACGCTATCCTGATCCTCCCCTACCTCACTTTCTATCTCGCTCGTTCCATTTAACCCCCCCACCACCGCCACCACCCCGCAGGCTGCTTCCTTTTCGCTATACTTGTACTTCCGGCCGGGGAGGCTAGCGCGCAATTCTCACAAAATAAACGAGCGAGAGAAAACCTACTCGACAACGTCGAGCTCGCTGCATCGAACCGGGAGAGGGAGCGAGAGAGAGAGAGAGCACCGTTTCTCTATTTTTAAACACACATCGGCGTCGTCGTCCTCGTCGTCGTCGCGGATTCAGCGGCGATCCAAGTGGTACGCCTCTTAGTCTCTTATTCCTCGTTACGCGGACTAAACTTCCTGTCTCTCGATCGGCATAATATATTATGAAGAGAAAAAATACAGATGTATATATTAAGGCAATATCTGTAACCATCTAGAGAAAAAAAAAAAAAAAAACAGTAGATGGAAAAAGTATGCAAAGACATGTGCGTTTCCGACAATCTACAACTTCCTTACGAATCCATTATTATTATCAGCTAGGACAGAACGAGATTTTCCAGTATTTGATAGGTCGTGAAAACCATGGATATATCGCGATTCAGATGCAGATTATGCGCGATCCTGGGGAAGTGCGTGTCTCCATTGTATTCAATTTCAATGGAAAAAAAAAAATAGCTCCCGTCGCCTGTTATCTCTCGGCTGTTAATGAATATTTTTTTTTTTTTTTTTTTTTGTTAAAAGAACACAAGCCGTTGTATCGTCGGTGCGTCTCCGCGCGGATAATGACTGCGCGCGCTTGATACGCGCACGCGCGCGCGCGCGCGCACTGTCGGATAGTGATCGCTAACGAAGCGAGAGAGGTACAACACTTTAGTGGTGTACGCGAGAGTGACGAGAGCGGACGAGCGAGACAGACGACTCTTCAATGGCCTCTCGTCGCCGAGGACTCTCTCCCTCGCTCGGCCGGTCTCACGCCCGCCGGGACGGTTCGTGGTATAGGTCAGTGAAGCTCGCAAAGTTCCCCCACCACGGTCCGCGGAGAGCAGCGCCAGGCAGCGCGAGCAACAGCGCTAAGAGCGGCGGGGAAGGGGAAAGAGCGCTCGCCTAGACAAGCCGGGTCTACGATTGACTCATCTAGCCGGAACGGCAGTCATACAGCGTTCGCGCCTCCGTGGGCGCGCACGACGCACGGCCGCGTTTCTTCTTCTAACGCTCAAAGCAGCTACGGCTCACTTCTCCTTGCTCTGCGGAAGCTACGCGGGAGACTTCCCGCGATCTCGAACTTCGCGTAGGCCCCTGCCCGCTGCCGATGTAGTTCGTAACCGAGGAGAACAACACGGCTCGAGGAGAGGGACGTATAGATTAAAGCGACAAGTCAGAGAAAGATATATATATATATATATATAGCTCGAGAAGAACGTCGATGGTATTTTTAGCTCGTGTTTCGCTAGCGCGCAGAGAGCAGAGGCAACAGCCGCCGGTCCTGCAAATTCGACGAAATTCCGTCCAAGCCTTCGGGATCTTGCTCGGTCCAGAATCTATTCTGCACGCTAAATTTTTTTTATTTTTTTGTTTTCTTAATATACTTTTTCTTTATTTTTTTTTTTTATTTTTCAGCAAATACCTCTCTTCGGTCATGCAAGATATTCGGAGCTTGCGAAATTAATGCAGCCCCGCATGTCCGTACGGCGTGAGACGAAAAATTGGTCACGCTCCGTGGGCTCCAGACATTTACGAAGTAGCTTTATGAAAGTGAGGATATATAAAATAGAAGGCGAGGCTCGGTTGATCTTATAGGAGCAGCGAGTGCAGCCGGCGGCTCGGACAACAAGCGCGAGGGAAAGACAGAGACCCCGAGAGCTCGCTATTATGCACTAGAAGCTTCTGATGGCGTCACCGTGCAACCTTGGCTCGGGTCAGTCCTCTATCATACTGCAGGCGGCTCTCTCTCTCTATCTCTCTCCCTCCGCTTCCCGCCGCCGCCGTCGCCGTCGCCTCCTTCCTCTTGCTTCTTCTCGTCTTTCCTTCTCCTCTTTCGCCTCTTGGCTTCTTCCTCCTTGACGACGTCGTCGGCTTCTTCGTCGTCGTCGTCGCTCATTTACACACACACACACACACACACACGCACGCACACACACACACACACACACACACACACACGGCCGTAAACATACACCGGGTCTCTCCCTCGATCTCGCGAGAATGCACTATCCTCGACTCGCTTCGGAGTTCCGCCACCGTCGTCGCGGTCGTCGCGACTACTGAACCCTCTCGATACCCCTCCGCCCAACTTCCCTTCTCGCAACTTTCCTCCTCCCGTTCTATCTTACCTCTTTGTTTCTCGCTGTACACACACACACACACACACACACACACACACACACACACACACACACACACACCTCGGTGCATACGTACATGCGTGCCGAGAAGAACTCCTGAACGATCCGACTAAACTCTCTTCCCTTGCAGCTTCCCCCCCCCCCCCCCCCCGTCACTCGCGCGCTTCTTCTTTTCTTCGTAAAACGTTTCCGTCGTCCGCAGATTGCAGATTCGAGTCTACGAACGATACAAGACCGCGCGTGGAAATATCTCTACCTGTTTATCCGATATTTTATGTACGAATCGTCCGACACTCCCAGCGTGTCCGAATACCTCTCGCCCACGAAGTATAACACGAATAAGTCTTTCCTCGTTCTCCCCTCTTCTTTTTTACGCTCGACCGAAGCCGAGAGTCGGCGAGCCTCGGGAATGACGGAATTTTCGGATAGACGAAGGCTTCTCAGACGTATCCTCTTGCGATTCGTTTCTTTTTTTTGTTTTTTTGTTTTTTTTTTTTTTTTTTTCAAACCCACCGGTGTTCTTAATTATTCTTGGATTCTTTTACGAGTTCCCATTTTGTTTTTTTTTTTTTTTTTCTTATCCTGTGACTGCATCTAAGCGTAACGTCTATATGCAATGCAAAGAAACGTTAATGCCGCGACGCAATATACGCCTTATAACTCGGGATTTATTAAAACAGGCATGTTGCACCTGTGCAGTATGTCGAGGCTCTATTTACAGTTGAGATACCGTCGCTCGACCGGAGTGCGTAGGAAGTGTGCGGAGATTTGAATAAGAAAGCAAATAGCTTTTCGATACACGAAACACCGGTGTTTCGTTCAATAATCGATACTCGAAGTAAATCTGGCTTTACTTATTCGATAAGAGACGATAATCAATAATCTCAACGATTAACAATAATCCTGACGATAAACAATAATTTCGACGATAAACAATAATCTCGACGATAAACAATAATCCTGACGATAAACAATAATCTCAACGGTAAACAATAATCTCAATGATAAACGATAATCTCGTGAGATGATCGTATATGAACTTCCGGCATGGAAACTGATTTGCAGAATTTCCCAATTAGGTTTTCATATTAGCGTGCAGATGGCGTGTTTTTTTTTTTTCGTATCACATTCCCTGGTAACGTCTCAGGCGTCCGGCGCATTCTCGTTAGAAGAGTACATATGCGCACGGACACGCGAGCGGCTGCGCACGAGATCCTCGCTTGTTGATCATCATTATTTTGTGTTGAAACGTCTTTCGTACTCGTCGATCTCCTACGACTGTGCAGTCACGTGTGTATACAATATTCACGCACGTAGACTACGCGCTCGGTGCAACGGAGATGAGTAAGAAGATTGCTTACGTCCTAGATTTACCGGTGAATATGTCTACGCAACTGCTAGGCGCTGCGATGCCGATGACGTCACGCTTAACAGTCTCCGAGAGTTGTAGATCGGATAGCGCCATCCGTTATGTTACTTCGGAGTTACGATTCACGCGGCAGACCTTACCATCTCGTCGGCTTGCCGAGCGACGGTCAAACAGCGAAATTATCTAGGCGAGTGGGGATCTATCGAAACAATCGATGCATACGGTTAATACAAGGGCCTGCAACATTTAACAAACATTTTTTTTAGTCGCAAAGGCCCAACTTTTTTTACGAACCTTATCTCTAATTAAAAATAATGTAAACGTCTCTTGACGAGAAATATATATTAAATGTACAAACCCTTTTTTACCGACAACGCTCCAACCTTTTTTTTTTACGAGCTTATTTTTAATTTTTTTAAATGATGAACTTCTTTTAACGAGAAATGTCTCTTAAATGTACAAACTTTTTTTTACCGTGTGTAACACTTTCCTTCGAAAGTTGGCCCTTTGTAAAAAGGAACTATGAGGAGGCCTTTGTAAATAGGTGTTATGTTTTATGGAAAAGTTAATAATTTTTTTATGATAAGTCGCTAATGATTTCTCTTCGTCTTTTCTGATTGCAGTGTCGGAGAGCTACAACAGCTACGTAAATTCCATGTACGGTGGTGGAGGAGGACAATTTGCAACGCCATGCACACCGAGTCCACCGCGAGGAATGGGCGGAGTACCTACGAGCGTTATTCAAGCTGCGACGAGCTCGGTTTCCGATGATCTCTACCTTCTCGAGTTGGGCTTTCCGCCACGACCGAAGAAGACCAAGCTCAAAAAGCCAAGACAGGGCGACGGAACGGCGGTGAAGAGGAAATCCCGCGAGGGTTCGACGACATATCTGTGGGAATTTTTGCTGAAGCTCCTGCAGGATCGGGAGTATTGTCCGCGTTACATCAAGTGGACGAATCGGGAGAGGGGAGTTTTCAAGCTCGTTGACAGCAAAGCGGTCTCGAGACTTTGGGGACTGCACAAAAACAAACCAGACATGAATTACGAGACGATGGGTAGAGCTTTGAGATACTACTATCAGCGTGGCATTCTCGCTAAAGTTGACGGACAGAGGCTTGTTTATCAGTTCGTTGACGTACCCAAGGACATTATAGAGATTGATTGTACGGGGGCGTGAGATAAGGCCTGCCCTTCTTCGAGGGAGCTCGGAATTTATATGACGAAACAACCGGGTAGTAATAAGGATAATTACTCGAACGGTGTAACGACGTTTTCCCGACACGATAGATCGTTATCATCGGACTCGCCGTACCAGGAGCAACTGCAACAAGTGCCCACGTGGCACATCCCTCAAGCGATGAATCGCCCTCTCTGACTCCGTTGTACCTTGTATTATAACGCTGGGTGGAAACGATCGAACGGATCCGAGCTTTTGAGCTTTCTCTTCATCACCGTCGTCGTTGTCGTATGCGAGAGGTCGAACGTTCGATGGGACGCGCGCGGGCGAACGAAACACATTGTGATGTGAGAGCCGTTTTTTGTACGCGAACTGTCGCGCAGTTTGGCGCACTAAACATTTTTTCTCTTGATAATTTGTACAAAATTGTTTAGTTGTTTAAATAATATTCGTGCGCTCGTGCGCGCGCAAAGAACGTATTTGTTGTATCGTCGTACGCGAATGGAAAAAAACAAGGATGATAAAAAGAACAAAAAAAAAAAAAATTGAAAAGAAATACATACTCTACGGACAAATTACTTAATTTAAAAACTAGATGGGATAGGTGAAGAAAATTGTACATTCGAATCGCGATAAATTATTTATTGTACATTTGACGATTATGAAATAAGAGTAACTAAGGAAAGAAAAAATTGTTGAAAGAGTACGGGAAGAGCTGCGACGAGTGAGGGAAATAAACGAATCGAAATGTGGGCTGTGAAATGGTTTGGATGAAGGTACAAGCGCTTAAAATGTTCTGGCGGAGGAAGAAATAGGAAATCGATAGATCGTGTGTGAGAAAGCGAGAGAGGGACAGACAGAGGTCTCAGAGAGGGTTACACCATATTTTTTTAAACATTAACGGAGTGGCAAAGA
Source organism: Amblyjoppa proteus (assembly GCA_963922035.1). Lineage (NCBI taxonomy): Eukaryota > Metazoa > Arthropoda > Insecta > Hymenoptera > Ichneumonidae > Amblyjoppa > Amblyjoppa proteus. Next base: position 10,531,068 of record OY998228.1, on the reverse strand, counting down.
AGTTTTCAATTGAGCTGACGGGTGGGGAATTCAACGATGTAAGGTGCTGGCTATTACACACGAGGTCCAAGAATGTTATTTAGCAAACCTAGCGTTACTGGTTCATAGAAATTATTGAGACAGACATTATCTATATATCTCTGTATATAAAAAAAAAATCTAACTTTAGCATTGATATTGAATATTATATATATATTATACAAATATCTATTGTATGTTATGTAGTAAATGGCGCGTGTTAATGTGTCTCTGTGAGATTTTGCGTCACGTCGGTGCTTACAATTGTTCGCGAGAAGAATGTTCAATTTGCTCGTACGATGTCTCCGAAAAAGATACGTTAGAACTGTAATAAACAAAAAAAAAATATCGAATCATCAACGTACCATCGACTACTTTGTACAATCCCGTAGCGCGATCAAATGCTCAGAAGGATTGTTTGATAATCGTCCGAAACCTTCGATCGCGCTCCATCATTATGAATATACTTGATAACGCACACTTTTGACAAGCTTCCATGGGCTTTTCTCAAAATTCGGAGACGTCATTTACGTATTGTGTGAATGTTATCTAAGAGCGTGTGACATTCTCGTTTCTCTCGTCTAAATAGCCCGGGGTGTGTAATAATAATACCTTAGAATACAATTTTATTTATTTACGCCCCGGGTGGCCGACGTGCGCGTGAAAGTGTGTCCCATAGGATATAATTTTGTATATAGAGATTCGCTTACAGAACTACTTACTGTCGGAAACCATTAAACATGAAAAAAAGTAACTTTCGTATGTAAGCAAGTGAGAACGTAAGATGGAAGAGTATATAAATAGTTATATACTTTAGGAGTAAGGCTCAGCAGTGCTCTCTGAACACGGCTTCCCGATGATAGCCTTTGGATTTTTAAACGAAAAGATCGAAATACAGTAAAAAAAAAAGAAAAAAAAATTAATATAAAAAAAAGAATTATTATACTACAGTGATCCAGTGCTGCCAATAAATGCCTGAGACGGTCCCTTGCATTTGCCACACAAACAAAAAAAATATACTACGAATAATTATTATGTGAAATGAAGACGCTGTTGATATTGATACAAATTAAAACGAATAAAAAAAAAAGATAAAGTTGCGGGACGCCAGACATACCGATGATACAAAGCAAATTGCCTTTACGTATTAAACAAAGACGTGTTGCCTTCTAACGAAAAAAAAAAAGATAAATTACAAAACGATGTTTTAGCGATTTGTATCACGAATACTATCACACTGTCCCAGTACTTAAAGAAGAAGAAGAAAAAAATGCCCCCAAACAACCCCCGTCGTTTTGAAGATAGATTTTTTAAAGTCAGTGACTCATGTTTTTTGGTACATGAAAAATTTTGAGAATCGTATCTACGTTGCATCTGTGAGGAACATATGAGAATTATAAAAGTATAATAAAGTAAAATGAGAAAATGAAGAGAAAAAAAAAACAAACAAATTACATCAGAGTACAGTCGACAAAAGCAAGTACCTATAAAATATACCGCTTCTATACACATTGATGATTATAATAAAAGAACACTTGTAAAACAATGAATGGACACTACAACAAGAAAATCCTATTTTTAGGTGAATTAAATTTACATATACATAACATTTGATTACAGTACGAGATATTTTAACAGATAAGAATTAACTGTAATAGGGATTAAAAAAAAAAACACGTATAATGATTTACTTGTAAAATATATGAGATACGATGGATTGACGTAAGGAACTCTAATGTAACGTTCTGTGATTCGTTGTTTGTAGGTGAAATTTAATAAAAGAATACTGTATCATAAACTTTATATCGGTTGCCCCTTTCATGCGATAACAACTCCTCTCAGTTCAAGACGTTTCGCCTTCGTGACGAGAGTTCCGTACATATACATATTTCGGCAATGATAGCACGCCGAGTCTTGACGTAACTACTAAATATAGAACGGATGAGGCAGTTTAAACTGTGCGGTACCTTTATCGCGTAATGAGCGTTGTGCCGTGATTGGCCGAGCATTGAAAGTCGAGAGAGCCAACCCGAGTCATCACGGGATCGCTAGAAGGAGGAGGGGACGACAAGTTGGTGGATCTACAGGCATGTCATAGTAGTGGTTGCGCCGCAAGCGAAGCAACAACACCGGTATTTAACGTCATTGCGTAAATAACGAATACAAACGTGAGTAACTAATCAAACGGATCTTTATGATAAACCAAAAATTGGGTCGACATTGAGAATACACTAAACGAAGCGTTCCAATTACAGGAAAACTGTACACTTTCTAGTACGCAATCTCCGAACGAATTATCGATCCCCGAGAGGCTATCCCCGTTTGCCACACCCCACGGCCATTTTGGTCTGTCGCTAAAGAAATTTCCGAGTGAACGGGCGACCGTTCCTAATAAACAGCGACATCATGGATCAAATAACACCGAAGGAAGTTAAGATTCTCGAGAATCCCGAGGATATTCAGGAACGTCGTGAACAAGTCCTCGGACGCTATGCAAACTTCAAGGCCGAGGCGAGAAACAAACGCGACAAACTCGAGGACTCTCGTCGCTTTCAGGTATGCGGATAATAATAATAATAACAAATGAGTTCAATCTCTTTTTCATACGAGTTTATTTAACCGTTATACAACTGTCAAAGGTCACTATTGTGAACTTTGACAGTTGTATAACGGTTATGCAGTATCAGTAAACGATGCTAGAAGGTTTTAGAGTTTGTACTTGACAACTATCACTGGCTATCGTCAAATATATATATATTTGACATCAACAAAGTATAAAATAACCGAATTGTAAAAAAAATTGACATATACATAAAACATATGAAAAACATAGTAAAGCTGTTATGAAAAATACAATAAATATATGTTTCTTACCTTACCATTATTTTGCCATTTGACAGTACTTCAAACGCGACGCGAACGAGCTCGAAGGATGGATCTACGAGAAGCTTCAAGCCGCCTCCGACGAGAATTACAAAGACCCCACCAATCTTCAAGCCAAGATCCAGAAGCACCAGGCTTTCGAAGCAGAGGTGGCGGCTCATTCCAACGCCATAGTTCTGCTGGACAACACCGGCCAGGAGATGATAGCGCAGCATCACTTTTCCAGCGACACGATTCGCAAGCGTCTAGAGGAGCTTCATCGTCTGTGGGAGCTCCTGTTATCTCGTCTGGCCGACAAGGGTCTCAAGTTGCAGCAAGCGCTGGTTCTCGTGCAGTTCCTTCGTCACTGTGACGAAGTTATGTTCTGGATCAACGACAAAGAGGCTTTCGTAACCACCGACGAATTCGGTCACGATCTCGAGCACGTCGAAGTGCTGCAGCGTAAATTCGACGAGTTTCAGAAGGACATGGCAAGCCAGGAGTACCGGGTGACCGAGGTGAACGAACTCGCGGACAAGCTGTTGCTCGACGGTCATCCGGAGCGCGATCAAATACTCGGTCGCAAGGAAGAACTGAACGAGTCGTGGCAGAGACTGAAGCAACTCGCTATACTTCGTCAAGAGAAATTATTCGGCGCCCACGAGATTCAGAGATTCAATCGCGACGCCGACGAGACGATGGCTTGGATAGCCGAGAAGGACGTTGTTCTGTCGTCGGACGATTTCGGTCGCGATCTCGCGAGCGTGCAGACTCTTCAACGGAAGCACGAGGGAATCGAGCGTGATCTCGCCGCTCTCGAGGACAAGGTGGCGACGCTGGGTGCGGAGGCTGATCGTCTCGCGGCCATTCATCAGGCCGATCACTCTCAGCAGATTCAAGCGAAGCGCGCCGAAATTCTTCAATCCTGGGAGAGCCTGACTGCCAAGGCCAAGGAGCGCAGATTCAAGCTCGACGAGTCTTACTATCTTCACCGATTCCTCGCCGATTATCGCGATCTGGTATCGTGGATGAACGACATGCGGGCGATAATATCGGCCGACGAGTTGGCCAAGGACGTAGCCGGAGCGGAGGCTCTCGTCGAGAGACATCTCGAGCACAGAGGCGAGATCGACGCTCGAGCCGATAGTTTCGACTCGACGACTCTCGCCGGTAATCAGCTCCTCGAGAGGAAACACTACGCCGCCGAGGAAGTGGCTCGCAAGCTGGATTCCCTCACCGAGGACAAATCGTCGCTCCTGGAACTCTGGGAAAAGCGTCGTATACTTTACGAACAGTGCATGGACCTTCAGCTTTTCTATCGCGACACCGAGCAAGCCGACGCATGGATGGCGAAGCAGGAAGCTTTCCTCGCCAACGAGGATCTCGGCGATTCGCTCGACAGCGTCGAGGCTCTGATAAAGAAGCACGAAGACTTCGACAAGTCTCTCGCCGCTCAGGAGGAGAAGATCAAGGCTCTCGACGAATTCGCTGGTAAGCTGATCGAGGGCGGTCACTACGCCGCCGACGATGTCGCGCAGCGTCGACAGATGCTTCTCGAGCGAAGAGCCGTGCTCCTCGAGAAGTCCGCCCAGCGCAGGCGTCGTCTCGAGGACGCTTACAAGCTCCAGCAGTTCGAGCGCGACTGCGACGAGACCAAGGGATGGGTGAACGAGAAGCTCAAATTCGCCACCGACGACAGTTACCTCGATCCCACCAATCTCAACGGCAAGGTACAGAAACATCAGAACTTCGAGCAGGAGCTGAACGCCAACAAAACGCGCATGGAGGAGATGGTCTCGACCGGACAGGAGTTGATCGAGAGTGATCATTACGCGAGCGACAGAATTCGCGCCCGCACCGACGAGATCGTGACCCTCTGGGAGAGTCTCGCACGCGCCACCGAGAAGAAAGGCGCGAAATTGCAGGAGGCCTCGCAGCAGCAGCAATTCAATCGCACCGTTGAGGACATAGAGCTCTGGCTCTCCGAGGTCGAGGGTCAACTCATGTCCGAGGATTACGGCAAAGATCTCACGAGCGTGCAAAACTTGCAGAAGAAGCACGCGCTCCTCGAAGCCGACGTTGGTTCGCACGCCGACAGAATCGAGAGCATAACTCAGGCCGCCGAGCAATTCGTAAGCTCCGGGCACTTCGACGCCGACAATATAAGAACCAAGCAGGAGCAGATGCAGAGTCGTTACTCGGCTCTTCAGCGACCCATGAGCATTAGAAAACAGAGACTTCTCGACTCTCTGCAGGTTCAGCAATTGTTCCGCGACATCGAGGACGAGGAGGCTTGGATCAGGGAGAAGGAGCCGGTCGCTGCGAGCACGAATCGCGGCCGCGACCTCATAGGCGTTCAGAATCTGCAGAAGAAACATCAGGCTGTGCTCGCCGAGATAAACAATCACGAGCCCCGAGTTGCCGCCGTTTGTCAAGCCGGCTCGAAGATGCTCGAGGACGGACACTTCGCTGCCGACGAGATAAGCCAGAGACTCGGCGCTCTCGACGAGCACTGGGGACAGCTCAAGGAAAAGGCGCGTCAGAGAAAAACCGACTTGGACGATTCGCTTCAGGCTCATCAGTACTTCGCCGACGCGAACGAGGCTGAATCGTGGATGAAGGAGAAGCGGCCGATCGTGTTGAACGCCGATTACGGAAAGGACGAGGACAGCTCCGAGGCGTTGCTGAAGAAGCACGAGGCTCTTCTCAGCGACTTGGAAGCTTTCGCGAGTACCATCGCGGCTTTGAGGGAACAGGCCGCCGCCTGCAGACAGCAGGAGACACCGACGATCGACATAGCCGGCAAGGAATGCGTCGTTGCGCTCTACGATTATGCGGAGAAGTCACCGCGCGAGGTATCGATGAAGAAGGGCGATACTCTGACGCTTCTGAACTCAAACAACAAGGATTGGTGGAAGGTCGAGGTAAACGATCGTCAAGGTTTCGTGCCTGCGGCGTACGTCAAGCGCGTGGAACCCGAGGCGGGTCTGAGTGCTTCGCAACAAAACTTGGCTAGAGAACAGAGCTCGATCGCGGCCAGACAGGCGCAAATTCAAGGCCAGTACGACGACCTACTCCATTTGGCTCGCGAGCGTCAGACCAAGCTGAACGAGACCGCCAAGGCGTACGTTCTCGTGAGAGAAGCCGCCGAGCTCGCCACGTGGATAAAGGACAAGGAGAATCACGCTCAAGTTCAGGACGTCGGCGAAGATCTGGAACAGGTGGAGGTCATGCAGAAGAAATTCGACGATTTCCAGGCTGATCTCAAGGCGAACGAGGTGCGTCTCGCCGAAATGAACGAGATCGCCGTGCAGCTGATGAGCCTCGGGCAAACGGAAGCGGCACTGAAGATTCAAACGCAGATACAAGATCTCAACGAGAAATGGACCAGTCTGCAGACTCTCACGGCTGAGCGCGCCAGTCAATTGGGATCGGCCCACGAGGTTCAGCGCTTTCATCGTGACGTCGATGAGACCAAGGATTGGATTCGCGAAAAAGACGCCGCTCTCAACAACGACGATCTTGGAAAAGATCTTCGAAGCGTTCAAGCTCTTCAGAGAAAGCACGAAGGTCTCGAGCGCGATCTCGCAGCTCTCGGCGATAAGATAAAACAACTCGACGAGACCGCTAATCGTTTGATGCAATCGCACCCTGACACCGCGGAGCAAACTTACGCCAAGCAGAAGGAGATAAACGAGGAGTGGACTCAGCTCACCGCCAAGGCGAACTCGAGAAAGGAGAAACTCTTGGATTCTTACGATCTCCAGAGATTCCTCAGCGACTATCGCGATCTGATGGCCTGGATAAATTCTATGATGGGTCTCGTGGCGTCTGAAGAACTCGCCTCCGACGTAACCGGGGCCGAAGCGCTCCTCGAACGCCATCAGGTACGTGGAGACGCGACGGTTTTGTCGCTGCGCTTTGTACACTTGCCATTGATAATTCACAGAAGAATTCACAGTATCCTCATGAGATATTTAAATTGTAGAGTCACAGGGCAGAGATAGATGCGCGATATGGAATACGTCCAGAGGTATCGAGCCGTTTGAGCATGCATCGCACGGTCATTGCAAAGTTTTCATTTACCTTTTTTTGTTGTTGTTGGGGGATTGTAGAAACGTTCCACCTCGGAACGCTACCGAGTTGCCTTGGTTATTTACTGATTATTTTATTTTATTTTTTTATTAGAACGTAAGACAATGCCTATTAACAACATTGAGACGTTTATTTGACTTTTTATTTTGAAGTGAACATCTCGCTGTAATCAATTGTCATGCGACAATACGCTCGAAGAGGATAATTTTTTTAGTCTCGATCAGGTTAATTATGATCCCACTTCATCTCGATACTCTTTCGCAGGAACATCGCATGGAGATCGACGCGAGGGCTGGAACTTTCCAAGCTTTCGAGCTCTTCGGACAACAACTCTTGCAATCGAGTCACTACGCGAGCGTGGAGATTCAGGAGAAGATCGAGTCCATGGCCGAGGCTCGTCAAGAATTGGAGCAGGCGTGGATACAGCGACGCATGCAGCTCGATCAGAATCTCGAGCTTCAGCTATTCTGCAGGGATTGCGAGCAGGCGGAGAATTGGATGAGCGCTCGGGAGGCCTTCTTGAGCAGCGCCGACGCCGTCGACAGCAGCGACAACGTCGAGGCCCTCATAAAGAAGCACGAGGACTTCGACAAGGCGATAAACGCTCACGAGGAAAAGATCGCGGCCCTTCAAACTTTGGCCGATCAACTCATCGCCGCCGAGCATTACGCAGCAAAACCGATCGACGAGAGACGCTGCCAAGTGTTGGATCGTTGGCGTCATCTGAAGGACGCCCTAATTGAGAAACGCTCGAAATTGGGCGAATCGCAGACTCTCCAACAATTCTCGCGCGACGCCGACGAGATGGAAAATTGGATCGCCGAGAAGTTGCAGCTCGCCACTGAGGAAAACTACAAAGATCCGGCGAACATTCAATCCAAGCACCAGAAGCATCAAGCTTTCGAGGCCGAATTGGCAGCCAACGCCGATAGGATTCAATCCGTTTTGGCGATGGGTGGAAATCTCATCGAGAAACATCAATGCGCCGGATCGGAGGACGCCGTTCAGAAGCGTCTAGCGTCGATCGCCGATCAATGGGAGTACTTGACGCAGAAGACCACCGAGAAATCGATGAAGCTCAAGGAAGCTAACAAACAGCGTACCTACATCGCCGCCGTGAAGGATCTGGACTTCTGGCTCGGCGAGGTCGAGAGTCTTCTCACCTCCGAGGACGCCGGCAAGGATCTTGCGTCGGTACAGAATCTCATGAAGAAACATCAGCTCGTCGAGGCGGACATTCAGGCTCACGAGGAGAGAATAAAGGACATGAACGCACAGGCCGATTCGTTGATCGAGAGCGGACAGTTCGACGCCGCTGGTATCCAAGAGAAACGTCAGAGTATAAACGAGCGATACGAGAGAATAAGAAACCTCGCCGCTCACAGACAAGCGAGACTCAACGAAGCCAACACGTTGCATCAATTCTTCCGTGACATCGCCGACGAGGAGTCTTGGATCAAGGAGAAGAAATTGCTCGTCGGTTCCGACGACTATGGCCGCGATCTCACCGGTGTCCAGAATTTGAAGAAGAAGCACAAGCGTCTCGAAGCCGAGCTCGGAAGTCACGAACCGGCCATCCAAGCCGTTCAGGAAGCCGGCGAGAAACTGATGGACGTATCGAACTTGGGCGTACCGGAAATCGAGCAGCGTCTCAAGCTTCTCAATCAAGCTTGGGCCGAGCTCAAGCAATTGGCCGCCAACAGAGGACAGAAACTCGACGAATCCCTCACCTACCAACAGTTCTTGGCGAAGGTCGAGGAGGAGGAGGCATGGATAACGGAGAAACAACAGCTCTTGTCGGTCGAGGACTACGGCGACACGATGGCGGCTGTGCAGGGATTGCTGAAGAAACACGACGCCTTTGAGACAGATTTCGGCGCTCACGGGGAGCGTTGCGTCGATATCTGCGACGCCGGCGAGGCGCTCGTCAAGGCGGGAAATCATCGGGCAGACGCAATCGGACAGCGTTGCACGCAGCTGCGCAACAAGCTCGAGCAGCTCGGCGCTCTCGCAGCCAGAAGGAAGACCCGCCTCAACGACAACTCCGCTTATCTTCAATTCATGTGGAAGGCCGATGTCGTTGAGTCTTGGATCGCCGACAAGGAGACTCACGTGCGCTCCGAAGAATTCGGACGGGATTTGTCAACCGTACAAACATTGCTGACGAAGCAGGAGACTTTCGACGCGGGTCTGCACGCCTTCGAGCACGAAGGCATTCAGAACATCACGTCCCTCAAGGAGATGCTCGTCGATTCCGGTCACGATCAAACCGCCAGCATTCAGAAGCGTCACGCCGACGTCATAACCCGCTGGCAAAAGTTACTCGCCGACTCGGACGCAAGAAAGCAAAGACTGCTCCGTATGCAGGATCAATTCAGGCAGATCGAGGAACTTTATCTTACCTTCGCGAAGAAAGCCTCGGCTTTCAACTCGTGGTTCGAGAACGCCGAGGAGGATCTGACGGATCCGGTGCGGTGCAACAGCATCGAGGAGATTCGAGCTTTGCGCGAGGCGCATGCACAATTCCAGGCGAGCCTGTCGTCCGCCGAGGCTGACTTCCAGGCACTCGCTGCACTCGACAGACAGATAAAGAGCTTCAACGTCGGTCCAAATCCGTACACTTGGTTTACGATGGAAGCCCTCGAGGACACGTGGAGGAACTTGCAGAAAATAATAAAGGAACGCGACGTCGAGCTCGCTAAGGAGGCTCAACGTCAGGAGGAGAACGACAAGCTGAGAAAGGAGTTCGCCAAACACGCGAACGCCTTCCACCAGTGGCTAGCAGAAACGAGGTAGGTTTCGATAGAATTTATTCGATCGACGATTTATTGCGCGCTCTTATTTTACTACCTAATATTTTACTACTGTTTTGCGACGTATTTTCCTTTCCACAGAACGTCGATGATGGAAGGCTCCGGATCGCTGGAACAGCAGTTGGAGGCAACGAAGCGAAAGACTCAGGAGGTTCGAGCTCGTCGTCAAGACTTGAAAAAGATCGAGGATCTCGGTGCTATTCTGGAGGAACACTTGATTCTCGACAATCGTTACACCGAGCACAGTACAGTGGGTCTCGCTCAGCAGTGGGATCAACTGGATCAGCTAGGAATGCGTATGCAGCACAATTTGGAACAACAGATACAGGCGCGCAATCAATCGGGCGTTTCCGAGGATGCCCTCAAGGAATTCTCGATGATGTTCAAGCACTTCGACAAGGACAAGAGCGGACGTCTCAACCATCAAGAATTCAAGTCTTGCCTCCGAGCTCTCGGCTACGATCTGCCGATGGTGGAAGAGGGACAACCCGATCCCGAATTCGAAAATATACTCGGTATAAACATTTACATCCTCAGTACCGAATTAAGGTTCAGCAATTTTATTTATTTATTTGCATCATGCTAATATAACTATGACATTGCAGATATCGTGGATCCGAATCGCGACGGTTACGTCTCCTTGCAAGAGTATATGGCTTTCATGATCAGCAAGGAAACCGAGAACGTACAGAGCTCGGAAGAAATCGAGAATGCCTTCCGTGCGATCACAGCGGCCGATCGACCCTACGTCACAAAGGAGGAACTTTACGCAGTGAGTGTATATTATGTTGTTCGACGTATGAACGACAAGTGTTTTTTTTTATATGTCGTATGAAAATCATTACACCGAATTACGTTTGCCATTCATAGAACCTCACCAAGGAGATGGCCGACTACTGCGTCGCTCGCATGAAACCTTACGTGGATCCGAAAACCGAACGACCCATCGCCGCTGCTATGGATTACATAGACTTTACCCGTACACTTTTCCAAAACTAATGGGCTACAAGCCTGAATGGCAAATATATATTGTTACTTTAAATTATTTATACAATCGGAATACAAGTACTACTCATACGCAGTCCACTCACAAAGAAACTGAAAGACAATTCGCGTTACAAAAATTGCTTACCGAAGGTTCATTCTTCGAAGTTTTTTCAGTAGACGATTCAAAATTTTATCGTACATGGAATACTCTATAAATTCTATATTAATAAAGCACAGTAGCTAAAGTGTTTACAGCTTCTCAACATTCAGCTATTTCAAAGACATAGTTAATTGGCTTTATTGGAATCGTTTACATGTTAACGTATATTTGTAGCTTGTTAACGGAATAAATATATACGATGTATCGGAACAGTCCAAAACGAATTGTGAAACTTCACTAGAAATCTTTGTGCAGCAGTTTGCGAAGTCGATGGCTCATGTAGTAAGGTTTTTCCCGCGAACCATCATTGCGCTCGCAGTCCTCGAGGAAACATAGGAATATCGTATCCACTGCAACCTCGTAAACACCGAAGAAAACGTTCGCTACAAGATACGCTCCAATAACGACGAGGATCACCGGCACCCACCAGAATTCCATCTCGTATTTCGTACTGGTATAATACCACCACGTAGTCGTACCCATCGCCACGGTTATGCCGATTTTACCGAGCCAAAGCAGCCAGGAAACAATCTGAAAATATGCGAATGATTAAATAACTAGTAGGTTGAATTATGGAATTTGTGAACCGGAAATTTATATTTTTGAAAATTTGCCAGAAATACGTCACTTCCGGTTTGAAAATCTTATTTTTCGATTAGAAATATATCACTTCTGGTTGAAAAATTAAATTTTTGGACCGAGATTTATGCAATCCCGTTATGACATCACTTCCGGTTTGAAAATAAAAGTTCCAGACCGGAATTAACGTCATTCCGGTATGACGTCACTTCCGGTCGAAAAGTTGATATTTCCAGAACGGAAGTATTACAGTCTGAATTACGTTTTTATGGTCGAAAAATGTGTTTTTTTGTGCACGCGAGAATAGTCTACAACTCAACGAGACGCACAGAGTAGAATCAGAATAGTATAATAGGGAAAGAGTTATGAGGGCCTGGGATGGAGGCTCCTAGATGGACTTAAAACAAAAAGGGCTTGGGAGGCTCCTAGGGGGACGCCCTGAATTCTTGAAAAATTGGGACAAACAACCAACTTTCCAAACTATATTTAAGATTTAAAGAAATCTCTGAAAACTTGCATCACTGAAGAAGACGACTCACCTTATTGAGAACAATAACACGAAGCGCATTTCTCAGTAGGAGGCTAAGCGCGTCCGATGCCGAACTGCAGAGCCCTTTGCCGTAGACAGCGCAGACGATGTATGCGTTGCGGTTCATAAACTTTAAAAACCTCTCAAAATACCTCATCAGAAATTGGAAACAAGCGAATACACAGTACAAACCGCTGCCCTGTTCTCTCGAGTAATATTTCATAGCTTCCAGAATGTAACGTATCAAACGGCAAATCGTTATCAGTACAGAACCGAATGCTATTGTGCCCAAATGATATCTGTAATGAAAGGTTTATTGTCAGAACTTAGAGTTTAAGGCGCCGTGAAACTGACTCAGTCGGTAACAAAAACTGTGATCCATTTTGCTTCTTCATAGAGGAAGCTTTTTTTTTTAAGAATCTTTAACATTATGGGATAAACATAAAGTACTATCGTCTACATCTGATAGGAGAGGCGGACGCTAATAATTTGGTTTTCCGTGGAAAATGTTAGCGCCCTTGAAAAAACAATGGAATTGTGTTACTGTCTGAGCTCATCAAACCGGGGAAGGACACATCGCCTTAAGAACGTGCTTCACATGCTCGTAAGGGTCGGTCCTTGCCCATGTTAATCACTACCTAATGATTCTCCAGGCGCTCACGGCTACTGTGAAGAACGGAAGATCGAATTTCTTTAACGTCCAGTACCAAGTTGCGAATGTGGCTGCTAAAATCATTTCACCAAGGGCTGTGATGAAACAATATAGCCAAATGAATCCAATGATGTGGATCGCAATGAGTAGCCTGATTTGCCATTTTTCCTTGGTCTCAACTGTCCATAAGTAAAGCCCAATGACGATTGCGTAGACTATAGCGGCCAAGTGGAGCAACCATGGCAAGATTGGAAACAATAGACTTGACAATGTCGACATTACAGCGCTACAAAGAGACACACGAATCAGGCAATCGGTAATCAAATGCCACGAGCAATCGGATGCTGAAAAAAAAAACAACAATAAAAACTTACTTGCTCGCTTCCTTGATAAGCCGACAAGCTAATCGAATCCTCTTCAGCAGGCATAGTACTATCAGAACAATTAGTCCCGCGATTATACTGAATACGATGGTCAACACCAGCCACGTTGGTTCGTCTTCTTTAGCGTAACGTTTGTAGAAATAATACGATAGATAACTGAAGAACGAGCACAGTAATACGACCGACAGAAATACAAACGGGAAAGCAAGCCATCTCAGGAGGAAGATATAAAGCAAGCATACCGCCGCACCACCAGCGATCAACCCCAAGATCGTTCCTCTGAAAAAAAAGGATTATTTAGACAATATGTCGTCTAAAAATTTTCAGCAGTAATTGTTCATATGATACCTAGTGGATATAGCGGCGTCGAGGACTTCTTCACCCCATACTATTGCCTTCACAAATTTTTCAATCTCTTTCAGGTCACTTTTCGACACAATACCCTCAAGTAAATCAAGTGGAACGTTTTTACGCGGGATGCATCGACCCAGAACAGATGTACTGTTCAGAAACCATTTGGCGCACTTATTTGCCAATAACAAACTTCGCAGTTCGACTTTGCTACTGTTGCTTACGTCGATACCAGTCTCGCAGATCATGTTTTTCCGTATATATTCTACTGATTGTAGATCCCAGGGTTTCCAGTACCAGTTGCTTGACGGACAACGCTCTCGACAGACTTGCGGAGTTTCGCACTTTCCGTTAGTATTGAGACACTGAGTTAAATCGAAGAAGACAAGATTGGGTGCGTCGGCGACTTCGGCGTCGAGCCCGCATTTCCGGCCGTAACTATCCTGGGGAGCCAAGAGAGTTTGTATATCCCCGTAGATCAGAGCTGCAATGTTTTAAGGTTTTTGTTATTGGGCACTGTGAAACATTGGATGTATTGGGAACTTACCGTAGCATCCTGCACCAAACCAGCATGCCATGAATACTACGAAGATAACGAGGCAGGGCCAATCCGTGCAGGAACGATCCTTCAGTGGTCCTTTCCATTCCGGCGAGAACCCGAGTTTTTTCTCTGTAAATCAACGACCATAAACCTACTCGGTAATTTCAATTATGCCAATTCACTTTTGATACTCACCGTCGTAAGACATTATTTTCTTTCACACATAACACCGCACAGATTACCGTTTACTGTTCACTTAATATAACTTCGTGCTGCAATCAGGACCTGTGCTGATTATAAGGAGCACAAAGTAATGTTCCCAACGCCAATGTTATCCAAATACCCCCAGCGTTTTCTGATAAAACAATCGGAAATGCTCGGTACAGAATCATATTCTGCTTGGCTATCTTATCTTCACTTTTACCAGATAAGAGTGGACACAAGCTGGTAGTTTTTTTGTTTGTTATAGATTGCACGCCAAAGATACACGCCATCGATAAGTTTCAATAATACATTTGCTGATTGAAAAATTTCGCGAATGGGTGATCTAATCGGATTCACGATAATTATTTTATCAAATAATTTTTTTTACCGAAAAACTCGAGGTTGTCATAATATCGTAGTTAATCGTTATTGTTTAAGGTGATAAGCATCTATTCGAGGTATTATCGAGAAATATCTCAATGACTTTTTATTGCGAACCAATTGATGACCATCAAGTACAAAGTGACGATTGACTCACTGAATGATCGAGGCTATAATCTACGACGATCACTTGCGTTTTGGTAAAAATCTATCTAGTACTCCGTATTTCTGTGTATCGACTTCTTTCTGCTTTATCTTCTCGGCAGCTTGAACCTCACGCATTTTTTCAGCCGCTTCCTGTAAGCGAATAACAAGAAAACAGTAACGTTTATTCGTTCAATTGACAGCTCGGTCATTAGAGGTCGTGAATCTTTAGGATTGTTCCAACTTACTCGTCGGCTAATTTCCCTAAGTATCTTCTTCGTTTTAATAACTTTGGCAGTTCCTCCTTTGCCCTTTGCTTTTGTTTTGCTCGGCTTGAAGTCTATGGCCTTTGGCTTGATGTGCTGTTTTGAGACGAGAGGTAGACGACATTGATGAGAATTATTAAAGATAATTATGTACAAAAGTTCTCAAAGCGTAATACGACGTACCAGGAGCTTCTTCTTCGCCTCGACTTTGTCCTTTAACGTGGGTATATCAACTTCCGCAACGGCGGAAGCATCGAGAGTGATAAATTCCGGTTGTATCTTGTCGAGAAGTGCTTTCACTTCGGCCTCGCGTCTCTGACTCTTCGTTTGGAAAGGATTAGCCTCGAGGGCGTCGAAGTTCGCCTCAGCGCTTCCCGGTACCAACAGTGACGTGAATCCTTTGGCAGTTGTTATACCCAAAACATCTTCGTACGGACAGAATTGCATTCCCGTAGCGGCCCAAGAAGTTCTGTGTCTCAGATACGACTTGAACTTGTTGTCCGTGTCACTGCAAAACAACCGTAAATGAGCAAACGAATACATCGGCGCTGTAAAAAAAAAACTAGCCCTCTCGATTTTTAATTTACCGATACACCTGAACAATATTTCCCATCGAAACTCCGAGCAGACCCTTCTGGCTGTAGGAAAGATGGTGAGCAGGAGATTGCAAGATCGCAGTGTTAACGGGACCGACCAGTTGCCTCACGTCCCATATCTTCAAAGAACGATCCGAACAACCGGTAGCCATGTAAGTTCCGTGAGGATGAACGCACGTGGCTGTAATCGCCTGAGTGTGGCAGAGCATTTTTGCCAAAGGAGCATGACTGTTCGGCGACCACATCGACACTACCCCTTTGGAATTTCCCACGCACAAAACGGCGTTGCTAGGATTTTGTGTCATTACCTGTAAGCAAAAGACCATTCTATTATTGCTATTGTTAAAATTGACAGAAAAGGGAGTATAGAAACACTAATAAAATCTGCATCTTAGTAACTGAAGTGTATTTCACGTGAACATGTCCAGCCTGTTTTTAAGTTAGTCGACTGAGTCTATGAATATGAACATATGAATTCGTTTGTCAAGAATTTTTTTATTGACTCGACAAGGGTCAAATCCTTGACCTGTTGGTGCTTTGATTTAGAAGTGAGCATGCTGACCATTAGACCAATGTCCAATTTATAGAGAATACTCGGCAGAAAAATATAGGCAATATTTGCGTTTACAGGTGATATAAGTTCCTAACTCATCAACTCACATTTACTCTCCCAAGATTGGTGTTGTATCGAGACACAAGTTTGCCTATGGAGACGTCTAGCCAAGCGAGATATCCTGTTCTCGACGAACTTGCCATCAAAAAATGATAGGGCAGAAACTCCAAGCGTGTTACGCCGTTCATCGTCTTTATACAGTGAAGTTCGATTCCCTGATTGTCATAGATGTACACCCATTCCTTCTGGGCAACGGCGAACATTGTTTCCAAGTGTAGCCACGCTACGTCATGGATCGATTCCATGACGTTTAGCTCGCACGCGAGTTTCTTGGTGACCCAATCGAAAGCCGCGACGTGTCCCAGTTTTCCTCCGAGCACCAAGTGCCTGCCGTTGCGAGTGTATCTCATGGAGTACGGACCAAAGTCCATTTTCAATTCAAAATGCTTAGTCGCGCTCGTTATGTCTACGTTCGAAGCTATCTGATTCTGTTTGAACTGTGTGGTAGTCTCGCCCGCATCGGTCTCGAGAAAGCCGTAATCTTCCGTGAGAAGCAACTCAGTTCGAGCCGCCTGCTCCGTCGCCTTCTCTATGGCTCTCTCCTTTATCCGCAACCTCTGTCGGTGAATCTTCGTCTGTATGTTGCTGGTGCCAGCTCGCAGATCGAGACCATCGCCCCTGCCATGCTTGGCGAGTTTTTCTTTGCTGATCGGCGCCTTGCCGGGGTACTTGACCGAACAATCTGTCGAACAAAGGCCAATAAAATTTCTCAACTCTATGTCGTAAATAAACGCTGATCTCTGACGATACTTACCGGCCTTTCCCATGGTGAAATTTTTATATACGAGCTTTCACTGATAATGGACAAACAACACGCAACACGTGTTTACTAATGGGCTGCCATGTTTTAATTTACTTTGCCAGAAATGTGTCGCCACGCTTCGAGCGGTTAATTCCTTAACCAAAATTTCATTGACACACTCGATCGGTACTGCGGTGCGCTCGCTGCTTCGGTAGGAAAAAAATCCTAAACGGCCGAGTTCGAAGTTTAAAATCGTCGAAGATATACAATCGAACTTACAAATAAGACGCGAATCAATCGCCAATGCTGATAACGCTCAGGAGAATACAAACATGAAGTGTGCGTTGAATTCTAAGGAAGTGCAGGTAATTTTCGTCTCACGTTGAAAATTTTATACGTAACAATTGCCGGCCAGGTTAAGCCTCGGTAGAACGATCGCATCGACGATTTTGCGTCTGTGACGCTTATTATTTTCCGTTCCACTTCTCGCAGGACTTTCAATTCAAGCAATCGAGCACGAGACAGATCTGCGATCACTTCGGAAATGTTCCCACCGCTTGCAATCTCGTCGCTACGGACGGGAAGCGGGGTTTGCTCTATGTCGGCCACGAAAATAAAATAACAGTGCTGAAATGCGACGGCCAAACTACCAGCGAATGGAAATTCGAGCACGAACTTCCCGCTGCCGTGTCCCGCGTGGCTCTGAGCTGCGACAATGAATATCTCTCCATAACGTTTCACAAGTCTACGGCAAGAATTTACAATGCAAGCTCGCTGACGAGGAATGTAAGTTCTTTCGAATAACAATGTCTAAGCTATGGCGTGTACAAGAAAAAAAAAACCTACTTGTAAAATATTTCCTTTACTATATGACAAGGAGCTTATCAATGACCATTCATTTATTTCTTGTCCTCTCTAGAACTTGGAAGCCCTTCACGAAATTCAGCTTTCCTCGTCCAGTGAAGATGTCTTTGCCTACGACCTAAAGTGGAATCCCGCTGTGCCAGGAATGTTTTGCACAGTCGCGAGCGACCATACCATCGGAAGTTTCATGGTGGAGACGGAGAGAAAGACGACAGTGGGACTTGTAGCGATGGAGAAGATCGAGGGCCACGAGGTTCTTTGCGTAGCTTGGAGTCCGAAAGGAAAGCAGATAGTGGTGGGCTGCAAGAACGGAAACATCGTGCAGCTGAAACCTGACTTGAATATAGCCCGAACGATCGTCGGGCCGTCTCCGACAATCGGCGGAGTATTAGCTATTCTTTGGCTGAGCAATTATCAATTTTGCGCGACTTATCAAGATCCGAACGATCGGTGCATCAAGGTTCTTATAGTCGATGCTCCAAAGGGCGAGACCAACGGCATTTTCACGTGCTACGACGATATAACGTACGGTATGCCGGAGGCGGAAGAGAGTCCGTCGCGTTATTACCTCGATCACGTGGCGGAATGGGGCTTGATAATCGCGGCGAGCAGCAGCAGTATCGAAGTTGCCGTTTTGGGATCGCCCGATAACGGAAGTACGTGGGCACATTGGCTATTGGACGACAGCGGGAGAGCCCAGCTTCCGTTGATTCCTACTTCCGTTATCGGGCGAATCGGGACGACTGAGAGCTATCCGGTCGGCATGGCTATCGACAGATCGTCCGATACAAAAGTGGCTCTGGGACCGGAAACGACCCTTCCGCATCCGGTACCGGTGCTCCACATATTCGGCACATCCGGTCAGCTGACCAGCTTCCACATGGTCAATCTTCGACCGAATTGTCCGCCGCTGTGCTCGCCACCTACGGAGATTGTCTCGGCCGTTCAAGTTCAAGCACCGAGGCAGAGTCTCTTACCCTCGGAGATATCTTTCAACTTGAACAACGGAGCGACCAGCACACCGCGGCCGAAACAGGCCGAAGTTCCTGTCGAGAGACCGAAGATTTTGCCGTCGTTGAATCTCTTCAACGAGCCCGCAAAGCCGCTCGCCACTGTGCCCGTGCAGCAGGTAGAATTGAAGATTCCAAAACCGCGCGCCGAAAAGGTCGAGCCGCCTCCTGCGAAGGTGGAGTCACGCTTGTCTCCGGTGAAAGAGGTAAATCCACCGGAGAAGGAGGCCGTCGACGAGGGTCTCTGCCTGCGCGCATACTTCGAGGAACAGATGCTGTTCGAAAAAGAGTTGAAAGCGAAATTGGAGCCTCAAACATGGATATGCGGCACCGAGGATGAGCAGAAGAAACTTGTCACTCAATCGGCGACGATTGACGAATTTCTCCGTGAACTGCGCGAGACGACGAACAGCCTGTCGAGCGACATGGCTTATCTCAAAGCTCTGCTTCTGCAATCGTTCGCCTGGCTCGAGGAAACGAAATCTAAGAATTCCGCAAACTCCAGCGACAATCCCCGCGATCGCGGCGACAGAAACAAAATAAAGGAATTGCAGAGGCTCTTCTTTTACACGCAATCGCAACTGATGCAAGCCACCAAAGCTCTGGACATGGAGTGGACCGAATACGAATCGCGAGAAAAATCAATGATTAAGATACCGAGCTTGGAATTCATATATCAGAGTCTCAAGAGGCATTCGGAGATAATTGCGAAGGAGAAGAGCGTTCTTGAGAGTCATTTGAAAAAATGGAAGGCCCTCACACGCGGCAAGGTCTCGGGATTGAACAGATCCATGGCAAAGTTGAATCTCTCCTCGTCACTGGCCACGGTTGGCAACAATTCTGACGGTGGAGCGATAGCATTGAGATGCAAGGCCATAGCAGAGAACACACGATGCTTCAGTATCGACAAGCAGCTCAGACTGCGAGATCTCCTTATCGAAACGAAACCGAGGGTAATAAAAGCGATTAATCCTTCTCCTGTACAGGACAGATTAGAGGCGACTCTGTCGTCCCTGGCCTCGGCTGCTCCGGTGACGAACGTGCCAAAAACTAAGCCCGATCGCATCTCCCCGGAACGAGTGATCAGCGCAGAGCAATCGATTCCAAAGAGCACGCAGCAGAGTCCATTGGCCTCATTGAACAGCATCGTAGCGAAATTCGGTCCGGCTACGACTGGCGAATCCGTGATGCAGAGTAAAACTCCGAGCAAGGTATTTCCCATCAGCAACACCGCTCCTCTCTTCGGTGGGAATATATCGCAAATCGATAAGAAGCAAACAGTCGTCGCACCGTTGATACAAGCCAAGCCAAAACAGAGCATCACGGTTTCACTCAGCCAACAGCCAAGTTTCCCCTCGTCTCAGATGCCGTCGAATCCGCGTTCTCAGGCGTTCTCCGAAGTCCAAACGATTCAATTCGGTACTCCCGAACAAAAAACGCAGGAACAATCTGCACCCTCGATGACCGGCGATGCTTTCTCCAAGGGCTTAAAATTGTCGATCTTCAAAGACAGCTTCTCCATAGGCGGGTCGACGTTCTTCCAAGATACATCGGCAAAGCCCGCGCCACCTGCACCGTCCACTGTATTAACAGCAGCGAAAAATGAACCTCAGAACGTCTCTAGCCCGATTGGATCCAACGTGACCTTCGCTGGAATACCCGAAGGCACCACCATCCAGGAAGTTATTCGCGAACCAGCGTCGAGTACCTTCAACTTCGCAAGCTCGGGACAAGCCGCGATGAGTTCCCAGCAGAGTTCGTCTATCGACGTGGCCACGCCAACTTCGAACTTGCAGAGTTTCTCGTTCGCCTCGAAGCCCATCGAACCGCCAGTTTTCTCCTTTGCCCTGAAGGAGTCCACCCCGGCGACTCAAGCTCCCGCTCAAGGTTCCTCGGATCTTCCGAGCCTGTTCGACTTCGATCTCGCCTCGATTGGCAGTCAGCCTTTCGGCAAGGTTTCCATGCAAACGTCGACGTTGAACTTCGGCGAAGCATCGTCGGCGGCACCTCAAAACACCGCATCGACTCCGCCAACGACGTCTCAGCCCGCGCCGCGCACGGAGGAGTCGTCAGCCGCTCCAGTGGCTGCGAACTTCTTCGGCAGTGCCGTTTCAACGACATCGAGCACTCCTTTCGAGAAAGCTCCCGCGAGCGTCTCCAGCGGTTCGATCTTCGGCAGTGGTCCAACAGAATCGACGGCCGCTGCGACAAGTATGTTCGGCGGCGCGGCCGCTTCCGTTCTGAGCTCTTCGTTATTCGGCGGACTTTCGACCGCGACGAATCCATCGTTGTCGTCGCCCTTCAACGTTGGACAACAAACAGCTTCTGCGACCTCGAGCAGCGAGACGCCGGCCGCCTCCGCGACATCGACCGAGTCAAGCACACCCGTCGGCAAATCACCACTCAATTTCTCGAGTCCCGGTTTCGCAGGGATAATCGGCGCTCAATCGAGCACTTTGAACTTCGCAGCCACAGCAGCGGCCACCGCGAGTCCACCCGCTTACGACAAAGCCGTCGAGGCCAACGCGGCAACTAACGTGTTCGGCCAAAGTCCCGTCGTCTCTTCAGCAAGTCCGAATGTCGTGAAGGCCTCCACGACCTCTCCGACACCGGGAATGTTCGGCGGAACTACGGGGACTTCGTCGAACACTCCGGTATTTGGAAACATTTCTGCAAGTCCGGGCTCTACAATATTCGGAGGTGGATCTTCGAATGCTCCGGCTCAGTCGGTATTCGAGGGAAATTCGGCGCCGATCGCACCATTCGGAAGTCCCACATCGACTGCGATTTTCGGTGGATTCATGCAAAAATCGCCGACCTCCGTTTTCGGCGGTAGGACAGTAGGCGCTCAGATAACGGCTTTCGGTGGGGTAGGGGCTCAGACGGCGACACCCACTGGAACACCTCAGGCTACTTCGCCTTTCGGACAGAGTTCCGCCTTCGGTGCGAAACCCGTTTTCGGCGGACAGACGTCCGTATTCGGAGCTGCGAAGCCCGAATTCTCGAATCCGTTTGGAGGCTCGACGTTCGGAACAAGCGCTGGTCCTACAGGTAGATCGTCACGTTGGCCGTGTTTCTCTTTAGCTAATAATCAATAAATGACTAACGAAAAATAATTTTCAAACAGGATTCAGCAGCCCTCCGGCAATGGGAGGAAGTCCGCCGCCTCTGGGAACTGCCTCGATGCAAAAAGTATTCGGCAATCC
This sequence comes from Amblyjoppa proteus, assembly GCA_963922035.1. Taxonomy (NCBI): domain Eukaryota; kingdom Metazoa; phylum Arthropoda; class Insecta; order Hymenoptera; family Ichneumonidae; genus Amblyjoppa; species Amblyjoppa proteus. Next base: position 10,509,012 of record OY998228.1, on the reverse strand, counting down.
CGTCGGTACGAGCACGTTCGAGTCCCTGGCTGGCCAGAACGGTGGGCTCACTTTCGGCAGTCTAGCGCAGAAGACTCCGGAACCACAGAAACCTCCGGCGTTCTCTGGGTAAGCGCCCGCGACCTTTTTTTTTTTCATACGACCCAGATAGAAAAATGACGGCACGGCGACGGAACGGTGACGGTACCAATGGTATAATACCCGCTTCCCGGCATGCTTTTCTATCTGGGGAGCTTTTAACGAGCTCGAATTGGTACTGGTATTTTTTTTCATGATTCTCTGAGACTCCACGAGTTACATGTCAATATAAACATATTGTGTAACTTTCAGTGGAAGCTCGTTTTCTAGCTGGCGATAATCATCTTCCCGGACGTCTCCTGTGAAACACGCCGACGCCACACCGACGAGCTACTCTCTCAACGTTATAGCCGCGAATCGACAGCGCGAAAATCATTGTAATTTACCAAGATTGTCTACTCCTTCTGGAAGAAGTTTAATACATCGATATTATATTTTAAACATCCGTCATTATTGTTGCATCCAGTATTATTGTAATTCACTGTCGAGCTCATTAGAAAAAACAGTATTTAAAAATATACAATACACCCGAACAAGGGTGAGGGGTCGCCAGAGTAAATTCAAATGCCGCGCTTTATCGGTTTCGGTGCTATCGAAACTTTTGTTGGTTTGCTAAGATCAATGACGCAGGGATCGTCGGTCGGCGAGTGACTGGACGAAGGCACTAGCAGAGCTATCGATATCTCGACGTTGCACGCTTCCATCCACACCTTATGAGACAGAAGTACCGTTGTCCTTAGTCTGTAATCCGTTCCCTCTTGATTTTGCGGACGGAGATCCGACTTCCTTGGCAACAGCAGTTGAACCTGTTGATCCGGATGGCGTATCTTTATTCGTAACGTCTTTGGATCTCGAAGATTTAGAATCTTCGCAGTGAGAGGAATGCCGAGTAAGAGTCCTCCGGTGAATTTGAGGGCGGAATCGGCATCGCCGCGAGGCTCCTCGATCACAGCTCGACAGAGACGCGTCGATGTGGACGGTCTAGGGAGCCTCTCCTCGCCGGGTGCAGGCACGACCGTGAGCAGTGGCAGAAGAAGACGCGACAACGAACCGGGTTTCGCTTCACCGAGGGCGGGTATCTGAAGAACGAGGGCCCTCGAGAAAGGTGGAAGGTTCGCAGTGTCGTCCGGAAGGGCATCGGCCTCAGCGAGAAAGTGTCTCGCCAGTGGCAAAGCACTTCCCGTTGCGCTCTTCGTTATCCTGATGAGCTCAACGGCGAGAGCTTTCAGCCAGACATCGTTGGCCAATGCTATCTCGGTCTCGTCGAGACCCGTGAATAATCGTTGCAATCTGAAAAAATGTACACATAAAATGAAGATAAATAAAACGTCCGGAAAGATCGTTCGATTTGATACATTGAATTGTTGTAATACCGACTTTTGCGCGTGTCTGAGAAGAACGGCGATATTGCTCGTGGAGTTCGGTGAGAAGCTTGAAATAACGGAGTTCGGTTGACCCTCGGAGATCTCTTTGATAACAGTTCTGAGCAACAGAAGACAGCGTATGTAGAGAGCTGTGAAGTGGGCGGCCCCTTCCATGCTGCGATCCATTTCGGCAAGTCGATCGAGATCTATCGCTGCTGCTTCGAGAAGTTGAGCGTGAACTCTGCCACCGGGTCGAGCGGCCTCTACACCGGCGACCATTCTCTCCAGGAACTCCCGACCTCGGCGATCTCGCGTTTCCTCGTCGTCGTCGCTCTCGCGTATTCCAGGACCGTTGGCGAGTGCTGGTCTCAAGCGCGGCACCAAATGCGGCATCGTGTCGCGCAGATAGTGATAGTGCTTTGCCGCGTGTTCCGAGAATAACGCGTGCATGCTCGGACAATGCAAGGCAGCGTTGAAAATTAGAACCAACACACTCGCGTAAGATGGCTCGTCGACGTCCGGTTCGGGAGTGTCGAAGAACGGGTGGCGACCGAGGAGCTGAGGTACGAGCGGCAGAGTCAGATAAGGATGCGACGCACCCAGCGCCGCCAAACAGCTCCTTATGCTGTCCTTGTCCTGAGGATATCGGGTCAAGTTGTCGATCAGACGATTGACGCACATGTGCAGACAATTTCTCGTCGCCAGACGACTCGCCGCGAGAGTCGCGTGCAGTCCTTCCCTGACTTCGTCGGAGAAATCTTCGAGGGCGCATAGAATTGTTTCTAGCTGATCTTCCTGAAGCGTCACACTCGCGGACATTTTTCTCAGCGACTCGATAGCTCGTATTCGAACGTCCTGTATCTCGTCGTTGAACATGTCGACCATGAAGTCCAATGATATTCTCGCTATGCTCGGTTGTTCCAGAGATAGTTTGCAGAGAGCCTCGACCGCTGCCGTTCGAACCTCGAGAAACTCGTCTTCGAGACCGTGAATGAAAGCTCCGCAGGATCCGCTACGCTCCTCGATCTCGGAGCCCTCGTCCTCTACTCTCTTCTGTTTTTTGTCCAGAGCTTGCTCGATGGATCTACGCGACACTCCTTTCATCTCACCCAACAGAGACATGACCGAAGCCCTCACCCGCGGTGAAAGATCTCCCATCAGACCGCACATCTTCGAGAACGCGCAATCGACCATTCTCACGTCTTCACCGTCCGCCCCGACGATTATATTGTCGGGGTACTCGTTGCCCAGTATCCATATCAACCGTAGAACAGCGCGTCTCACGATCTCGTAATCGTCCCGAACGGCGCTGCACGCCTCGGAGAAAAAATTCGGCGGAAGCCGACATCCTCGTTGCGAATGGAGCTCCGCCATTGTCTCGAAAGCTCCGGCTCGTACTCTGGGATCTTGCGAACGAGCGTAATTCCCGACGAGAATCAGGGTATCGTCGGCGGCGTTCGAAGATAAATATCGTCCGATTATCGACAGGCATCTCGTCTGCACGCCGTGCCAAGTGTCTGGTAAATGCTCTCGAGCGATTCGTAGAACCGCGGTCCTTTGAAAAATAGGTGTATCGTTTATTTAACTGTTATTTAACTAGAAGAATCCAGCGATTTTGTTCCTGACTCATATTCTAATAATAATAATAATAATAAATCATTATTATTATTATTGATATATCAAATATATTGTTTTCCATATGATGAAGAATAATGAATAATAATTTAAAAAATAAATAATAACAATAAAAATATTCTCATACCTATGATGATCGCCCAGTTTGAGCACTGTAGCTAAACCCTGACTCTTAACTCTGTGAGACTCTTCGTTCCTCAATAATTTAGCAGTCTCATCGACGATCCTTGATTTTTCCACAGTATCCTCTGTTACTTCGCCCAATTCGGCCAGAACCCAGAGAATTTTTGCACGGACGGCAGCTTCCGATTCTATGGAGAATCTGTCGACGAGTTTTGTGACCGCAGCTGGCACATCCTCCGGCGACATTCTAGCCAGTGTATCGGATATGCGAACCAGCAATTGAAGCGAGTCATTGCCGCCTTTGCATTTTTCCAAGCATTCGATGAATGCGAGAGCTGAACTGCCATCGGCACTGGCACCATTTCTAATGCCTCCGATGGAGGGGTGTCGTAATAAACGTTGCCTTTTCAAAGGAGGTTCCGTCAACACCTTAAAATATATAATATCTGTAATGACGCCATATTCCAACATAGTGTATTGTATCGACTAACCTGGGTTTGGCTGAACTCTGCCAATACTCGTTTTTTCATGAGCGCCATTGTGTCCGGGATCAGTTGATTACGAAATACACATCATAATACTGGCTGATAACTTAATGGATCAGCATGCTCGTGAAATATTCATAAAAATAATTTACTGCTGCGCCATAGAAATTTGATGGTTATAGCCAGGAGACACCGGTGCATTACGATCACACCATCAAGTAGATATGTCACCGTCTGGGGAGTCAATAAAGAGGGCGCGGAAACTAAACTAATGGTGGCCAATTGCATGGCCAATTGACTTAAGGAGGTTAGAGCGCCCTTCACACTAGTCAAATGAGTGATACATTTTTAAAGTCGTTTCACTAGTATTTACAATACTAGTGCAATAAAACTTATTCTGACAAGGCAGGGAGGCAGGATTCACCTTTCTAAGCCCCTGTCATTCATACAATTTTTCCTACCAAATTCACGAAAATCACGCCATTCATTTTTTGGAAACGTGCGCAGAATGGGACTTTCTCGCACTAGTGCGACAAAACGATCATATTGTGCTTGTACCCATGCGCCGTATTTTTCTCATACGCGATCCAGAAAAAGCGCCTTTGTGTGCGCATTTTAACGTGCATGCGTTATGAAAAAAGTTTCATCGCACGAGTATCGTACCAAATTTTACTTCACAAGGTGTTAAAAAATGGGCAGTGACAAACTTACCGTGACCGGTTTGAAAATTTTTATTTTTCGGCCGGAAGTGACGTAAAACTGACCTGATGTCATACCGTCGAACTTCGGGTCGACAAAAAGAATTTTCAAACCAGTGATGACGTATTTCAGGTATGAGGTCACTTCGCATTGTCACAGTGAGTGACAATAAATCTCTGCAACACGATCATACAAAAAATCACGATGTCGATGAAACTAAGCGACCAATCGGTTAAAATGATTTTTTTTTTTTTTTGCTGAAAAATGTATGAAAGAAATAACCTATTTGAGTTAACGTAGCGTTGGCGTTAAGGTGAAGTGATGAAACACGTTCTCTGTCGCTCTCTCACTCCACCGTTAAATCAATGTCGCTGTCTCTCTCGCACTTCTAAGTCCGCCGCGAGTGACTTTCACTTCGCTTTATCCCAGCAAACACTGAATGTAGCAGCTACATAACATTTAGGTCTTAAAAAGTCGTAACGCTGTTATATAACATCGCCATAAATGTTATGTCTTCTTTTAATAACAATTATTACATGAAATTATGTGGAAACGAAACGTAAATATCATATAATATTTCTGTAACAAAATATACGTACTATACGAAAACGTACTTGTTACGTAAATGTTATTAATAGTTACATATTTGATACATAACTATTTCCCTATTCTGTTACTTTGTTGAGTGAGAAAAAGTTCATCACTGGTGAATCACCGGTTATCTTCTTGCTACATAACGTGTTACTTTCTGTGCGGTAACTGCTACATCAATGTTATCTATTTGTGTTTGCTGGGATATAACGAAAGATACCATTTGAATCTCGCACTTGGTATGATTGAAGATTTACCGATAAATTACTACTTTTATAGGTTACGTTTCACCGATTATCGATGTCGGTAAATTACCGATTGAGTGACACAGTAAATAAATGGTTAGTTAATCACTGTTGGGAATAATATTTTATCAGTGGCAAATGATTCACGGTTGGATCTGTAAGGATATAAATGAAGCGAAAAAACCTACACTATTCTACGCTACGCTAAAAAACCTACCTCTCAAAGCTCCGAGGGAAACTTCCACTGCTAATCGAAACGCTAAATAATTCATACTAATTATAATGTCGCATGTAGTTCCTAGTATGGAATGTAGGGCATGCCTCACTCTACTGCCACGTGTACGGTCCCTTCAGAATTATGCATATTGTCATATCGTGCTGTATTTTTTTTTTTCCCAATCGATCAGCTTGGGCGGCTTGGACGAGAGAGCTCGAGTAAAAAATATTATTTGAGTTTGTTGTGGATATTAAAATTATTAAATTTCTTCTCGCCCGACGCTAGGTTCGTTTATTTATGTTATTTATTGTTCGCAATAAATAACAAATGCTTCGTCTGTTGAAACGCGATCGCCGGATAATATATTCTTAAGGAACCGAATCTCACCACCGATTCAAATTTCGAACACGAGTATACCAATTATTTTACTGTCAGCCGAATATTTTCTACTTAAATCCCAGAAATGCGATTTTTCATGCATAAAATCGTGACTTTCAATGTCTCACTGTACTTTAGCCCAAAAAAGCCCAGCGGATTCGTGTTCGGCGAAAAAAATACGTCGAATATAGCCGTGAAACAACAAAACTCGAGTGAACAACGATTTTTCAATTTTTTAGCCACTTTTAAAAAACGTAGATTTTCGTGATTTTCAAAGGTCGATAGCTCGGCTCCCAATGAAGCTACGGAAAATCCAAGGTGCCCGTTGTGTTCTACGGGAAAAAATACACAATATAGGGTTTTGCGGAGGTCTAGAAGCGTTTATCGGGCAGTTTCAGCACGTTGAAAAACGTAAAAAATAGACTCGAAAGGGGTACCCTAACCTTTTTTTTTTGACGAAAGTTGGTTTTTTACAAAAAAAAAATTTATAATTTTTTCGCTAATGAAATCGGTTGGAAAATATGCCACTTGAAAACCATGGCGGAGGTTTTAATTCGATGTCTCGAAATGTAAAAAAAAATCCCGATTTCTGCGCCGAGGAAATCCTCAGCCGAGGAAAATCCTCAGCCGAGGAAATCGACGACGATTCAATGTTTTGTTTGAGGTAATTTGTGTCACAATTCTTCAAACGTCTCAGTGAGCAAAAGTCCGAGGGTTCTCGACACAACGAGCCATCCTCGCCGAGGCGCAGTATCAATCTCTTGTAAAAACAATGGATTTCTTCAAATTTTTTGATACTATATCAACAAACTCTTCCTGTACGATCTCGGGCAGTGGCCACTCCAGACGCCGGGCGAACGACATTTTTCCAGATCAACGAAAATACTACTGGTCGGAAATATAGTTGTACCCTATACTTCCGACTATATGGGTACCAAATATAGATACTTAGGTAAGTCGCCATGTACCTTAAGCTGGAGAGAACGCTGGAGCTGAATTTATCACTTGTGGTAAGTAGATATAAATTGATTTTCAAACCAGCAGTGACATTTGCTCCTATGGCCGGAATACTGAGTTCTATGCTACTGAGTATTTCATGTTATACTTACTTTGATTTGTATCCTTATTCAGTCACAATAGTATTCGACTACCTCCGGTAACTGCGACAGCAGCCTTACCATACGCCGCACAGTCGACGATTCTATAGTTTCAGCTAAGGCTTGTGTGCGCAAGCGTCAATGCCGCTTAATTAAACATGGCGTCGGTCAGATGTTTTTGTAAGTGTCAGAGCAGAACCAAAGGAGGATATAACAGGTGTTGCGTACGATATAGAAGACATTGTATGGTATTGAAGAATTTTACAGAATCTCATAGGTGGTGAGAAAGTTGCGGAGGTAAATCCTCATAATACTTGTCATCTCGTGATTTGACTAGCGGATGCATTCATGGAGTTCGAACACGATCGTCGTCAACACAGACCGGTTTAACCACTCTGCGCTTGTAGGCACTTCGAGGTCACAAGCATTCACTTCATATATAAAAATTAATTTTTCTTCTTCAATACCTGCACGATTCTCCCCTCTTTTTCGATTTCCACCACCTTGGCCGTGGGCCCGTGACGGTGATCGTCGAACGTCGCCATTCACAGTGCAGATCGACAATCGAAAAGTTACGCGATCCTTCGAGGGATCTGTAGATCATGGCGTTATCGCGCATCAGGTGTTCCGGAGATCTCCCGTCCATTCTTTCACGCGTTGTTCATCCAGGTGATATAAACTATTTCGTTTCTTTCTATATAGATCGCAGTATGCCGATAAGGCGTATTCGAACTCACTGCGTCATCGCCATGCTTAATGACAAAACAGCAACAGAAGGCATTTAAAAAATATAATCAAATTAAAAATATTAATGGCAAAAATATTACTTGGTTCCCAGAGTTTTTTTTTTCTCGATGATACACTTTTTGGGATTCGTTTTTGCCTACTTATTGTCTTCTTATTGTAATTTTCTTTTTTGCCGATTTTTTTAGTTAATGGACCTCTGGGAGAAACTCACTGCACTCGTCAGGGATTGGAGACGGTAAAGTCGGCGAAGCCCGGTGCAAAAGCGAGCCTTCACCTTTCCGGGGTGCGTCGTTATCCCGAAGCACCGAGATTGCCGTTGCCGTTCAACGTTTCCGAGATATTTGGCAACGAGACCGGTCGTTTCACTCCGGAACGCGCACGGGACATAGCTGCGCCAGTGCTGGCCTACGTGACCGGTCAGGGTAGCCGGGATGGACAGACGAAGAGAGCATTCGACGCGAATTGCGCAAGCTGGGGACCGGCGCGTGCCTCGTGCGGTGACACGCACGTCGATTCGTACGATTGTTTCGGAGCTGTTAGCTTGAACAGCTCTATGCAGAGCAACGTGCCGATACCATTCTGCTCGAGCGGCAAAGCTTCCCACTTCAACATGCCAGGCGGTCAGTGGGCTAAAGACAACAAATACATTGCCGAAGATATGCAGAAGTCTCACTACAGAAGCGTCAAAGCTCGAGAGCTCGAGAAAAAACGTCCGGCGAATGGTTAGTTGAGCGGTCGATCGGAGAATGGACTTATGCATACGATTCTGTTCTTACTCCTCGCTAACGGTTTCCGCGACCCCGATATGTTTCGATGCACATGCTTTGTTTTATTAATCCGGCTCACGAATAATCCCCGCAGCGGTGAAGGCGCTCACAGTCTTTTCAGGAACATCGTTATTTTTCTCTCGTCATCCAGGTCCTCTCACTAACGCCGTCCTCATGAGTCTAACACCGGTGCCGAGTCCGAGACAAGAGAGTCGCGTTGCATTCTCGACGAACGCTGGCGGGCCGGCTAAAGAAACGGAAAAGATCGGCACGGCCGGCGTTAGTAGTAATACCTCCGCTGATGTTCCGCTATCGAACAAGGATAAACTTAAAAAAGCTGTAAAGGATTACGGTGCAACTGTTGTCGTCTTTCATGTTGGCATATCGCTGATATCCCTCGGTGCTTGTTACGCCGCAGTATCGAGGTCAGTTATGCCGGAGACGATGGAAAATCTATCGGTTAAATGCAATTGTCGGCGCGATAACAAAATTCGAGATTATCGTGGAGAAATAACACTTTGGATCTTTCGATTAATAACGCCATAGGGCTATCTTTCAAATACTGCATTGCTTACGGTGCCCGCCACATTCACGTAAACATTGATGAAATCGAAGTTCGAATACGCAATTTATTTTCCGTTTCAGTGGACTAGACGTGGCTTCGTTCGTCAAGGCTTGGGGAGCGAGCGAACGTCTCGAAACTGCTATGGCGAGCTCGTCAACATTCCTCGTAGCATATGCGGTTCACAAACTCTTCGCCCCCGCAAGAATATCGATAACTCTCGGCTCGACCCCCTTCGTCGTAAAGTACTTGCGCAACGTCGGTATTCTAAAAAAGCCGAAAACGTGATATGTTAACCATGCAATTTGTATCTTTTTTTATTTTGCAAGCCTCTTATAATTGGGTGATACTGTTGATTTCGAAGAAGAAAACAACAATAAATATGTTATTGAATTGGACGATTGGTTGTTTATCTTTACTTTGCTTATCGACGTTCCCTTTTATTGTGTATACATCATCATTTTATAATATAAAGAATATATAAGGCTTACGTTAATTTTACACATTGTTACGTATATCAACGTACGACATTCTGCGTGTGCAGCAACATGAACACGCACACCGTTTAATTCTTCTACTTGTTTTTCTTTTTTGCGCGTTTTTAAATTTCGTCGATTCATACACAGAGATCCCGAATAGAATAGTCTGCAGCAGCAAGGGCGCCGAATTATTTAATTCTCTTTCTATTTGATTTCTTTACTTACACGATACACAAAAGCTCGACAGTTCCGATGGACGAAATTCATGTAGCTAGTACTCGATAAACAATGTAACGTTCATTTATAATAATAATAATAATAGTCTGCAGGAAGCCTGCGGATATTGAGTAATTTTTTTCTCTCTTTTTCTCTTTCTCTCTCTCTCGACTTGAGCGTCGATTACACTTTCTGTATCAATTTTCACCCTCTTGAACGAGACTGGCAGAGTATCCATTTACGCGCCGCGTTACGTATTACGACGCGCAACGGAAATTGAGTCGGGCGTCCGGACGCACATACAATTATTTACACGGGTTTTTAAAAATATATTATGGTACATAGCAAAACTAAAACTGCATTTATATACAATATTACCTAACTAATAGTAGCACACAATAGTTACGTCTAGGAGTTATCTGCTAATAGAGCAAAAGTCTTCTCGATTCACCGAGAGTCGGGCTTGACACATAATGATCGTTTTCTTCTTTTTTTCACGAGTAAAAAGTTGATGAAAGAGTGTCAAAAGTATAAGTGTCAAAGTGTAAAGTATCCTTGAACATTTACATATATAAAACGAATCGTTCGACGAAGTTGATTTTTTTGTGTTAAGTCTTATTATGAGTATTAAGTATTCGTCGTCGACGATGATTCGCGGCAGTGATTTAGAGATTCTGCGAGTTTAAATCGGCGCTAGTACGTCGTCAGCTTCACGTTAATTATTTCTCTTTTACCATTACGGGAAAAAAAAGAATAACGAACAAAGAAAAAAAAACAATATCAAACGCAGTAACGAGTTTCAAGGAACGATCTTTCCGTGTGGACGTAAGCACATTCATTTAAAAAAATTCTTTGTAAACTTTGAACACGATTAACCATCCATATTTTGAGCTTGACGTTTTTTTTCATATACAATATAGTTATACTGTTTTGTCGTCTATCGATAGACTCTGGATTAAAAAATAAACGCGTCCGGTAAAGCACGTCAGTCAGAATATTTTCTCTTTATCGGAATGCGAGTTTTCTTTCATTTTTTTTTCAGATTCGTAGTCAATTGCAATTTAACCGGTACATTAATAGTCATGAGCGTTATAATTAATAGAATTTTATTGGCACGATATTGAGAACGATACGACGATCGATTCCGTCCCTTTTCCCAATGTTTACCCCAAAACAGGGCTCAATAGTTTTACACATGATCACAGAATAGGCGTAATTTTTAAATTTCGTCGAGAATACATTCTTGTCATTTTTGATAAATGAACCGAGCGCCGATCGTCCTCTAATCGTTTACGATTTCGCGTTATGAATCCACGATGGATCGTTCGATCTCGACCGTGGATAATATCTACACGTAAGCCTCGGCTCGACGTCCACGTATGTGATTGAAAAATTGTCGCCAACTCGTCAGAGTCTTGCTCGACCATACCCAAAAGCTACTCGTTATACCGACTATCATAGCCATCAAATATTTTATCATGAATACCTCGAATTCCGGAGTGGGTCTGTGATCTCGAGGGCGTTTGCCGATCGGACACGGAACCGAGTACACAGACTCGTCGGCGCACATGTCCTCGTTCCACGTTAGCATCCAACTGTCGAAGTAAGCTTGCTCGTAGAACAGACAAGCAATCACTATCAGCGCCGGTACCGTGTACAGTACGGAAAATATTCCAATTCTTATCATGAGCTTCTCGAGTTTGTCCGTTTTAGTTCCGTCGTGCTTCATCACCGTGCGTATTCGGAAGAGCGATACGAAACCTGCGAGAAGAAAAGCTGTCCCGAGAACGAGATAGACGCAGAGGGGAGCGAGTACGAAGCCACGCAGTGCCTCGACGTCCCAGAGACCGACGTAACAAACGCCCGAGAGGATATCCCCTGAAAATATCGAATTACAAAAAGTTAGTGGAATAAAAAAAAGTTACATGTACCGAAAAATTTTATGGGACTGGGTAAATAAATTCAAGGGTACCTTCCACTTTTCCCATGGCTAGAATGGTGACGGTTTTAATCGCAGGTGCGGCCCAAGCAGCCAGATGAAAGTACTGCGAATTCGCTTCTATAGCTTCGTGTCCCCACTTCAATCCAGCCGCTAAGAACCAAGTCAGCGTGAGAATGACCCACCAGATGCTGGAGGCCATCCCAAAGAAGTAAAGAACCATGAAGAGCAGAGTGCACCACTCGTGTTTGGTTCCTTGAGTTATTGTCGATACCATTTGAACCTGAACGTCAGGAGGATGGGGAAACGGCTCTCTGCAGGCAATGTTGTTCTTCGCCGCCCATCCGACGACGTAGACAAGAGCCACCATCAAGTAGCAGACCGACAAGAAGATGATGGGTCGCTCCGGATATCTGCAACCAAAATAACCCAACATTTGTTTTTATCTAAGAAAGAATTCATCTGTACAGCAAAAATTAATTTAAAAACAAAAAAATTACCTGAATCTATCGGTGTCTATCAGGAAAGTAAGAAAAGTAAAGAAGCAAGACGCAGCGCACAGAGCCGCCCAAGTTCCGACCCACACTCTCGCGAATTGTCTCTTGACTTCGCTGAAGAACATTCCGTCGCACGGTGCTCCGCAGTCGTGCACGACTTTGCCCCTGACCTTTAGGGAATATCCGTGCTCGTGAGGTACGCTGAATTGAACTGGACAGACAAAGCCGTGGTGTCTCGCGCTGAGTATGTCTTCGTAGGGTTTCGGTCCCGAGGGCCAGGAGGGCGGCTGAAACTCGGGCAGGGGCATTCGCAGGGGAGGCTGAAGAGTGGTCGGCGATCTCGAGGGCGACGTGTCGTTTGTGCCGACGCACAGGACATCGGGATTTTTTCCGTACTCGGGCAGGGCCGAGCAGTCGAGGCTCGGGGGCCACTGGAAGCCGAAATTCTGCATCATGTGCTCGCAGCCAGCTCGCGCACGTTCGCAGATTGATCGACAGGGCGGCAGGGGTTTGTCGAGTATCGTGCACACTGGGGCGTACATCAGGCACAGAAAAAAACGAAGATCGGGACTGCAGCCAATTTTAACAAGCGGAGCGTACTGATGAACGTCCTGTCCGGCGTCCTCTTGTTTCTGATGTTTCAGCAGATTCGGCATCATCGTCGAGTTGTACGGGAGATTGAGACAGAGATTTATCGTTATGGGCTCGCATCTTCCGTGATGCTCGAGGTGTATGTGGTCGTCTTCGGGCACGTCGAGTCCCGTCGTTCCTACCGCGGACCAGAGACAGCAGAGGACCGCGAAAGTTTGCACGACACTTCTCGTCATCGCGACCGACTTTGATTCTCCCGAGGGGAGAGCCGCACACAAAACAACGGGGTACACTACCGAGGTAATGCACTCTCGGGCGGGAGTGTGTCACCAGTGCGATGAATTCGAGGCCATTGTTTCCCTCTACCCGCGAGTTCGAAACGGAACGAAACGGCTTTTTTTTGTTTTTTATCCGAGCCACTGCAGCGAGAGAAACGAATGAATGAATGACGATTATTTGATGGACGCGAAGAAAACCCGACCACTGTAAACAGACCACGATGTGCGCGATGCTGTGTGAGGGGAAGACACACCGAGGATTATGGTGGTTCATCCGGTGTCTCGGTGAGAGAGCGAACCGTTCGCAGCGCCCTCTGCGCGAATTTAAATGTTACCGAGCGAGGGATGCGCGGGAATTTTCGAATCGGAGGGTGATAAAACAGTAATTTGCTACACCAGTGCGGTAAAGCAAACTTTATGCGCACACTGCGATTCGAAACACCGCACTGGTATCGCATAATAATTTATCTAGCGAATGCAGGAAAAGCGCCGTACAGTCAGGCCTACTGCGCATGAGCCGTACTTTGTCTACGCTGAAGCATGCGTAGAGTAAGATCTTATCGATGTGCGCATGCGCCGGGTATTTATAGTACGCTTAGCTGTAAAGCGCCACTTTTGACACTCTCGCGGCACGCACGAAATTTAGCACTTTCCATACGTGAGTTTCAAAAATGATCATTACTTCACTCAATACGAAAATATCAGTTTTACGCACGCAAAGCCACTTCCACACCTTGTGAAGTAAAATTTTGTACGATAACTGGTGCAAAAAAAAACTTTTTCTTCTCGTGCTGCAAACTCGCATTCGTCAGTAAAATATTTATCGCACTAGTACCGTAATGTACTAATTTTCCACTTATCGCTAATGGTTATGGGACACGAAGAATTTATGAGTTAATCGATACGCATGATCGATCACTTAATTTTGATTTTATTTGTTGTCTCCGACATTATAATGCACAATACGTTTCGATTTCGTTACTCGTGTCAGACGTTCGCTGGGGCGCACGAAAGATCATGCCACCCTGGACGATTTACTTACGTAGGTACTTGAACTGCCTCCTGTCTCTCCCTCTCTCACTCTAGCTCTCTCGCAATCTCGCTCTCTACTCTCATCTCACTCTTCTTCGACCCCTCACAGGAAGGACCTCCGCCTATCTTTTTTTCACACTTTCAAATATAGTTACAACCCCATCGCTGTACAATTCTTCTTTAATTATAATATAGTATATATATATATATATATATATATACTATATATGTATATATATATATAGTGCTTTGAGTCCCGCACGACTCTGCTTTCGGTTCTCGAGACAGGCAAATATCCGGCTCGTTCATCAGTAAACAAATAAATCACTTTATCTTCATTTTTTTTTTTTTTTTTTTTTTTTTTTTTTTTTTTTTTTAATATATAGATTTTATGTATCATATATCCCGAAATACTATCGGCCTCGAAACACGTCTCGTCGCTCTTGAAAGTAGATAGGTCAGCCTTACGGTTCCTTCATTCACGATTAGATTTTTGTTTTCGATATATAATACACTTAAATATTTCGTACGGAAGAAGTTTGAAGTTACGCCGAGCCATCCACATTCTTCTCTCGTATTTTTTGTTTTGGTTTTTTTTTTTTTTTTTTGTTCTTTCATCTCACTATTATTATGTTTGGCGATTAAAAATATCACTAAGGCTTGGAAGAATCGATTGGGGATACGAAATTTGATCTCTATGCCACACACTCTTCGTACCTTGGTGAGTTTCATTTTGAGCACAATTTTTTTTTTTTTCTTTTTAATTCACACTCTAACAGTCGGTATATATATATATATATATATATATTAGGAATAACGTAACGAACCAATTTAATTCACGATGGTCGATTTATCCGTAAGAACGAGAAAGTTCGGGGTCAGGGGGGCATGGAACGTTTGGCTCGTTGCGTTTATTTTGTTTCATTTTAAAATCGAAGAGACTCCCCTCCGTCGTCGGACGACAGGAGGATTGATACGATGAGCAAAAAATCTCAACTAACTACGATCTGTTTTTCTTCTCTCTCTCTCTCTTTGCTTTGTCTTTTTTTTTTTAAACGCTCATAACACACATCCGTACACTCGCGCGTTTATCACGCGAATATTAGTTGAACGACGCGAGTCTCGCGTCTCTAAAGATAGACTCTCGAAACACTCGGCGTCGTGCTTTCATTAATTAATATTAATTTCGAAATATTCGAAAAAGTAAAAACAAAACAAAAAAATGGACAGACTTATGCGCGCTTGTGTCGATTGATCAGACGCTTCGTAATCCCTATCTATCGATCTATCTATTATATGTTTCTATCGACACTCGAGTACGTGTCCCTCTATCAATCCGAATCGCAAGTGGGAGAAGCTTAACACCTGCGCGCGCATCGACGCGTTTACGAGATCCATCGCGCAGCTCGGGGCATTTCGACTGGCGAAGGGATGTCGTTGAAAGGAAAAAAAAAACAAAAAAAACAAAGTTAAACAAAAACTCAATCAGTCGCAGACTTGAGCAGACGAGCGCTCTCGTCGATTAAGCGAACGTACAATATATGTATATATATATGCATTTACGTGCATGTCGTCTTTAGTCAATCGTCGTACGCCCGGGATGATTTACATTTTGGCACCGGATTAGGAGATTTACCTATTCTACAAAAAAAAAAAAACCGATAAAAAGACTTCGGGAAAACGTACAATCGTTGCACCGTTCGTACACGGCTCATTTTGTTTTGGTTTTGTTTGTTTGTTTTGTTTTCGGACGAAGTTGAATCCAACTTCTATATTTACAAATCTTCTGGCTCGCCGAATCGTCCTGGACTCGAAGGAACGATCGCGCGTCCAGCGACCTCGAAATTATTACCTTTTGATCGAGACGACTCTCTCGCGATAGTCGTCGTTCTCTAGACATCGGACTATAAAGGACCGGTAAACCAAGTTAAGATATCTATCTCTATTTGGAACTTTATACCAGAACTTGTTTCGTTCTTTGGTTTTTTCACCAAGCACCTCGCACGTTTGAAATTCTTTCCGAGTTCATTCAAATGCGTTCGAAGACAATTTTATCGTTTTTTTTTTTTTTTTTTGGCACTCGTGTTCATTGAATAGAACGGAAAGACATTTAGGTGAGTGAGAGAGAGACTCATCAGCCTTAGCTGTTCATTACTGTCGAGCGTCTCGAGTATCCTCGCCTCGATACGGTCTCCCCTTGGGCCTCGCATTCCCTTTTCACGCGATCGATTATGTCCGCGACGAGCTTCTCTTCTTTTTCTCTCTGCTGTTCCCAGTCCGGACCTTTCCCCATCTGTACGACAAAAACGTTGAACAAATTAATATTCAATTCACTACAATTTAATGAAACTAGTTTCTCACGAATAGCAGAGCACAAATAGAGCGACAACAATCCCCTTCGGTATTTTAGGGAGCTTTTTTTTACATGATTTTTTTTTTCTTTTTTAAGAGAGGAAAGATAGGGGAACGGTAAGACTCACGTCCGATGTTCTCCGGGTTTTCTTGTTCGTCGGCTCCTCGCGATTCTCGTCGTTCTCGTTGTCCGAGTGCCTCGAGCTCAAGTGACCGATGTATCCTTTACGGGACTTGAAATAGGCGTTGCAACTGTGACACTTGAACAGCGGTGCCGGCTGTGTTACCTGGGTCGACACGTGGAGTTTGTACTTGTGCCTGTACCATCGTGTTCGAGACGGTAAAACCTCCCCGCACCACTTGCAGACCACCGAGCCGTCGTTTTGAATTAGGTATTCCAGCAGCTTGCGAATACATAAATATCGAATATCTTATTTCTCAATCTCTTTACAATTCTTATCGAAAAAAAAAAAAAAAAAAAAATACTTTCCCTCCTTACATACTTAGTATGTGACGATGGTAAAGTTAATTAATAAGGAGTAACGTGGAGAACAAGCTCATCGACAAATTCAGCGACGAAAAGAAAATAATTTATCTCTTCGCAGTGCGATTCGAGTGACTGAAGCTGCGACATAATATTTCTTCAGCTCATTGACCAAGTTATCCACCTAATTTGCATATTGCAAAACTACTGTATGCGCTGTCGCGAAGCGATAAAAAGTTTACATAATCGCTTCTCCGACAATAAATTTTTCGCTCGTAAAACTGTTTTTTTTTTTGGTCTTCATCGTGGAGGCTCTCGTCGAGATTGGATGGTGCAACCAACCTGTTTCCTGACTTCTGGCTCGGTGTCACCGGCCTCGGACTTCGGTACAAGGAGATCCGTTCGATCTTCTTCCTGATCGGTGAGAAAGTGCATGCCGCTGACGACGCGCTCGGTCTTTATGAAGGTACCGCTGCTTTCCGAGAAAGAACTTTCCTCGCGATTCGTCGGCGATGTGCAGATCTCGAAGGTGATGTCGCTCGGCAAATTCGGCAATGTCTGATCTGCAACGGTATCAAGAGGAAACGATAATCGTTAGACCAACACCTCAGATTTTTTTTTTTTTTTTTTTTTTTTTTCATCGAGCCAGTCCACAAGATTAAACGTTACCGCGATGACCTCCGCTCAGTTCATGACATCGATTAACAAAACAGGACGTGAAACCTTGCATGTAATATCGAGGATAATGTGACATTGGAAAACAGCGTCTCATCGCGCAATCCATGGCTCTTTCTTTATATTCATATAGACATATAGAATATATATTTTCTTTTTTTTTTTCGAATGAAGGATGTGTTCGTAGGTACAAGAAACGTTCGGTCGGGTAGACTATTGCAATGTATATCACAAAGAGTTACAAAGAAACTACAATTAGATAAAAACAAATAAAGATAATAATAATAATTAAATTTTTTTTTTTTATCCACATCGCCACCAGGCACCAAAGGTAATAGGTACATACGTACATACATTATTAAAACACGCTCCGACCGACGACAGTGTTTGCTTTATTCTCATTTTTTAAATTATTTTCTTCAATCTTTATTTTTTTATTCTTCTTGGTGTATATATATATATCTATCGGCGTTTGTTTGTGCGTCGTTAATTGCAATTTTTGTACGATCTTTACGTGGCAGTGACCCTCAGATGTATGCTTCTCCGTCATCGTTTGTATATTTATGTTTGTTTGTTTTGTTGTTGTCTATTGTCAGCTTTAACTTTTGAGGCGCATCTATTATCATGATAGATGTGCGACATAGTTCAACATCATATATAAAATATATAGCATTGTATCATTTTATATCTATAGCAACTCTCGATAAACATCGACGGTCTCGTGTTTCATATTTTCTTCTTTTTTTTTTTTTTAACTATACCTATAGTCTCCTTGTCGAGGGATATAAATTGCCTTAGTGCTGTCGATGAAGAGCCCTTATTCTGACTCTCTTTCGGTGGCTGAGTGAGAATATTCGTGCGTATTTGTTTTATTTTATCACGTACTACCGGTCGTTGCGGTGGTGATTAGTGAACATACGTGCGCGAAAAAAAATACTATCATATCGTAATAACGAACTTTTAACTTCGTCGTAAACACATCTTCCTTTTTTTACTCTCTCTCGGCGCTCGCGTTCATTTCCTGCTTTAAGGGATTTTTTTTGTATTCTTTCGAGAGAGTCGGAGATCTATGAGCCAGCCACGAATTTCATTCACAGGCTCGTTCGTAGACGGAAATAGATCGAAGTGAGTCTGGCGTTAGAGGACATTTAGGGGCGTCTTTTGCTATTAGAAAAAAAAGGATTCTAAAGTAGCCACGAGTTAAGGAAATTAACAAAGAAAAGAATGTGAACGCCGCTCGATCTCTCTTTCTATACCCTACATCGTATTAACGTTAAATAAAATATTTGCATCGTGAATATATAATAGTTTCTGTCTCCGTGTCCGTGTGTGTGCTACTTTTTTTGTTTTCTTCAAACTTCCCCACGTTTTCTGTTGTTGTTAAAGCCTAATGCTCCTTACCGCGCTAACTAGTACCCGATGTTACATTTTTTGTCTTTAAAATTAGAAATAAAATAAACGTTACTCGACGATGACAATACAATAATAATAATAATAATAATAATATTAATAATAATAATAATAATAATGGGTAATCATAGGTAGCTATTAATGATAGTGATATATTCATAATAATGTAAAAGTAAAACGTATGAATAATCTTAATGCGTGGAAAATAAAGAAAAATTAATAATGTGTGCATCCAATTCGCCGTTAATGTGGGACAATAATCATAATAATAATAAAATTATGGAAATTTTAACATTTCGGTGGTTGACGCTTGCGCACCGTACTTATCGTCGACCTCTATAATAGATAATCGTAGTGAATAATAATATTTGTGCCTTGTTCCATCGTCCTTTTTCTTTTGTTTTTTGTCGACGCTCGACCGAGAATCCTTGGAAGTATGAGAAATTTCAAATGGAGTGAAAAACATTGGAAGCTCAAACGCAACATGGGTTGCTGATTAACTTTTCGTCTACATTTCTTTTGTTTTGTTTGTTTTTCCTTTCAAGCCATTTCATGGAGGAAGCACGCACGCAAACGCACTCCCCCAGAATCCACGATATAATCTTAAAACGTTCTATACTTTTTTTTCCTTTTTTTGTTTAACATATACTTCGATATATAAATCTTTATATTCTTTTAAATATCTTCATTGCAAATATACTTTCATCGTGCAGTCAAGCACATCGACGCAGGCACCCTCGTAAGCCCATTCGGCGAAAATGCTCGTTGACGTTACCGACGAGGAAGACGATCGAAAAAGTAAATACTATATCAATGTTCGGGTCTCAGAAACTTTCGCGATTATTCGTACAACGTATACTTTGCGAATTTAACGCGCGTGACGTCGGGGAAGACGGTTCGCAAGACCCGAATTTCTTCTTTTTTTCATTCAACTTCCAAATTCGACTATACAATAGAATTCTGCGTAACTAACGAACTACTAAACTTTGAGTAAATTGTGTTCTTTTTTTTCTCTAACTAATAATGAGGCATTCGTGAATCGACTAGCGACTCAGATCATTTAATCACTATACCGTTTTATAAGTCCGGCCAAACGAGAAATTTCAAATCAAATTCTCATCTCTCTATACAATGTCCCAGCACCAAAAATACAATTTCAACAACGCGCCACAGAGTTGTCTTTATCTAAGCGAAACGAAAAAAGAAAAATAATAATAATCAATCTTGTGGTCAATGAGATTAAACGAAAAACAAAAAAGTATTCTCCGGCTCCGACGGTAATTTCTGCCATAATCCTCTGTTAATTCCGTTTTGTGTAAGCGCATGCCTTAAACTCGTGCGTGCGCCCCTGAATCTACTTAAACATTAATTAATAGTGATTTGTATTGTTGCCTGTCCGTATCTAAAAGTTAATATTTAGTGCTTATCAAACCATTTATGATGATAATAATAATAGTAGCCGTTATTATAACAGTAACAATAAAAAAGAATAATAATTAATAATTGTTGGTGCTTCTATCTCCGCCGCCGCGAATTTTTGGCAGGCTCGAGTAGCGCATAATCTATAAGATAATAATAATAATAATAATAATAATAATAATAATAATAATAATAATAATAATATTAATCCATATGCTTTTTTTAATCTTTAGCGCAGCTTGTGTGTCGCACTTTTCAACTATAATACATTCTACCGTGAAAATTTTCTGTACAGACATAACGAATACTGCTGGGCAGTACGAAACTCCGTGTAAATCTTCCTTTTTCTTTTTTTATATATATTTGTTTATCTTTCTCCATACCTCACCCTCTCACCCTTTTTTCTTTCTACTAAAAGGCAAAACTAGATCTATGTGATCCGTATGTGGGAACGTTGCGCTCGCCGCGTTGGATCCTAATAAACTCTGTCTATCTGTGGTATTTCATACTCTGGCATCACACTTTGAGGGTCGACACTCTGCGACCCCGGACGATCGATTTTTACGCACCATTGGAATACGAATATGAACGGAAAAAAAATAAAGACTCGCGAAGATTGTCAGGGACACGCGCGTATTTCTGCTTGATATAGTTTAACGGGCGGACACCTTGCTATTGCTCACGAATTTTTGTATATACGTCATTGATATGTCGCCCTACTGTCTAAAATTCATTATTATTATCTTTTCCTCGTGTCTCGAGATATGTTTGTGTGTGGAAGATAAACGTCACCGGAGCCTTGCACGGTGACTAGACCGAGAACTCGGTAATCTTTCTCAATTAAGGGTCATTCGAGCTCGCGAAGAATTCCCCTCGATCATCGACAGCTCGTCTTACATTTTTCCGGATTTCGCACGCGAGTCTCCGTGCGGCTCGGACGTTCGCATTGTGTGTGGGTGTGTGTATTTTTTCTTCCTCGGACACCTGCTAAGGCGGGAGAAAAAAACCGAAGGGCATCACGCAATCCTTGGGCATGAAACAATCGTGTACGGTTTTCATGTGATTCTTCATTTTGTCGGGCCTCGAGAATTCCTTGCCGCACACCGGACAGGGAAATACTTTTCTCTGGTGTCCCTCGTGATATAGAAAAGCGTGTCTCTGGAAGCTGTACTTGTTTTTGAATGTTTTCTGTATATCGAGTTTTGCGCACTCGGTGCACTGATAAACCCCCTCGGATATCGAGGCGTAACGGAAGAGGTTCAAACCGCGAACGGACATCTCCGTTAGCTGTTCGGCCGGATCCTGAGATTGCGATGTTGCGCGACGTCTCATACGTCGTTTCGGAACTTGACGACCGGAAGGCGCCGACATGGCACCCTCGCCGGGACTCTGACTCGACGGTGTACCGGTGGGCGGACTGTTCTGCTGAGCGCTAGCTCTTCCGGTCGCCGGTGAGGCGGAGCCTCGCGTCGATGTCGTGGTCGTTGTTGTCGTCGTTGTGCCGCTCGACGCCGAGGCCGTGCTCGTCGACGATGATGTCGTTGTCGTACTCGTCGACGATGCGGTCGTCGTAAGTTTCGAAGATGCTTCCGGCTGCGATTGGGTCGATGGAGAACTCGTCGCACTGCTACCGGACGATGCTCGGGTCTTTACCGTTTCCGACGTTTCCGACTTGCTGCTTACCGTGTCTGCGAAAAAAATGATAAAATTCGTTAACAATCATGTAAAGTATTCGCGATCATATTAATATGGTAAATTAATGTTTCTAGTGCAAAATAATATTTTACGGAAACTACACAGTAAATGTTTAAAAATGACAAATCATTGAAATTAACGACAATAGATATTGAGATCCGTGATGGACCAAACATGCGAAATATCAATATAATTTTGGCAATAGGATGTTTCAATGGGATAACGTGGTGGATCAATGGCGGGCGGTTGGAGGAAAAAATTGGCTATAAAAATATACAACATAAACGAGATAAAATTATATACCATTCTTTAATAATTGCGCGACAACATGTTTGTAATATTTATATGAAAAATGACTGTGTGCCAAGCTCTCTCTGTGTCGTTTGTGTCAGTATTCGTGTATTGCGTGTATAGTTTCTATATATATATATTTTGTTTTTTTTATGTACGTGCGCGTAATAATAGGATCATAGCACGATAGCTTATCTACAAAGAAAAAGAATGAAAGGAGAAACATACACATAGCGTATACATCGAGGAATTCCTCGTCTCAACTTAAATAAATCGATGATACAAACGTATAGGCAATTAAGTGTCGAATATATATATATATTTTTTTTTCTTTTTTTTCGACGAGAATGAAGAAAAAAAATGTAAAACAAGAATAAAAAGTTTGACCGAACTCGAGGACCACTCGACGATTTGACTTTTGCATTTGTACTGGCTGATAACGCTCTGGCAATCGTGAAGTTATCACTCTACTGTCGTCACGTTTAACGTTAACGTTCCTCTGTTGTTCGTTTTTTATGGGAAAAAATTCACGGTCAAGCGTATCTTTTATTTCATTTGTCAGTCATCCTCGAGTTTCCTGGTCCAAAAAATGACTCGGCGAGTGCCGTCTTAGCGTCTTCTCGCTTGCGTCCAAATAATTATTATAAATCAACAACGCGTGTAATCAACATGCAAAACAAAATTCCTATGACAAATAATATGATGCCCATCCTCGGTCAGCTTTTAATTCAGAACAAATGACAATTATGAATGAAGCATCGGTTTTTTTCGAAGGGTCACCTATTTTTTATCTGAGATTAAATTCTGACCAGGAGGATCTTAAAAATAGTCAATCTAATTAAAAGTGACCATGCCGAAGAAGACCGTCGATTTGTTGATACCGAAAGAAATCGTCGGCAGTTCACGCGGCACCGTCACTTTTCTATAGATCGTTAAAAACGAAAACTAAATAAACATAATTTTTGGCTAAGAGCAACGGTGCGCTTCGTAGCGAGGGGGTTTCCCGGCGTTCTCGGCACTTCGATTACAATCGAAGAGCCGAGAGACCGGTTGGGAAATCAGTCGGAGCGTGGAAGGTGCGTGAATATGAAGAAAAAAAAACCACTAATCTTACATAAACTGGCTGACTGCTCGATGATCGAAGCGAGACTCGACGCCGTAGGGATTAATGGTACATCTGCCAAATATTTGTCTCCAAATGAGAGAGTCAATGAGTCCTCGATCGTATCACCGAACCAGTCACGATGCAACTTAACGCAAATAAACACATAAAAATGTCTACAACGAACAATCTGATCCTTTAATGATGGTAGTAGTTACCTTTGCCCTCGATTTCAATGCGATTAAGTCGATCGTATCTTCTCGTTTTAAAAACGTGTCTGTTATTCCACTATCTCTCTTCGTTCGCATGTGTTTTTTTTTTGCCCGAGATTCGGCGACTAATCTTTCAATCGTTCGTTACTATAAACGCATAAAAAAATGGTACGTGTGTAATATTCGTTGATTTACAGTACAAGAAGTACAATCGCCAGTCGTGCTAATCTTGACACGCACACACACACAATAATGCACTTAATGCATGTACGCTGTGAGATTATATGAGTGGTTCGTAACTACGAGAAGTCGCCGAGATACAATATACCAACAAAAAGAGATAACACCTTTTCAGTTACAATCTATTGAACACCGTTCTTTTTATTATCGATAGTCATAATCAAACAATCAGTGCATATAAAATATACTAATTCTACCCAGCGTCAGAAAAGACTTCTTTACTTTCTAAAAAAGTTTCCCTATAAAATTTCATTTATATTTCTCTCTTATTATTTGCTTCTTATTTTGTTTTCTTTTCAATAATTTTTTTTGTTTGTTTTTTTTTTAAACTCCTCGTTTACGTCTCAAGGTCTCACTTATTTGGCACTATCAGCGCCGTGCGAGAGCCCAAACTTTTGAAGCCTCGTACGCGCTTTATTTTTATATTTCATCGTTTTTTTGTTTTTTTTTTTGTTTTCCACTTCATCCACGATAACAATTTACGTTTTAACTTTACTTTTGTTTTTCATTAGAAAGGCACCGAACCGGGGATTTATCGACTACGTCATTGGATCCCTCTGAAATATGTTTAATTTTCTTTTTTTTTATCTCAACGATTATTCGTATTTTTTTTGTCTCCCGTATTTCTTTTTTTTAATTTCTTATGCTCACGTCTCTCTTCTCTCGCGACTTGCACGTCAATTTTTTTTCCACAACGCCGTATAAAATAAAAACACAAAACCATCCGCCTCCATCAAAAAATTCGTTTTTCTGACGCATCTTCAAACTGCAACGACGTTAATAGGTATTATTTACCAACTAGCGCTAAAATATATTCGATATAACTTTTGTAACTTTTGTTATAGTAATAAGAGACAATAATAATCGTAGTTAATAATCTTAATAATCGCAATCATATATGTACTTCTTTTTTTTTGTATTAGCGGTGTACGCAAGTGTTGTTTCTGTGTCTGGTGTCCGTCGAATTTTCGTGTCCGCGTTACGTTTTTTGTGAATAAGTGTGTGTACCGGTGTTTATTAACCTTTTAAAAAATTTTTTGGATGCGATAATAAACTATTCTTCTTCTTTTAATATGTATATGTATAATATATTAAAATCTATCCGATAGTACAGTCTGCTTTTTAAGCCTCGTAATTTACCTCTCTCTCGGGTGACGGTGCTTTGCAATAGTCGTCGTGTGCCAATGAGCCTTAAATATCGTTTATTGACTGTGCTCCCTTTTACAAAGGGAAACGTTTAAATGACGAAGAATCGCTTGGCACGACACTTTGCAAGAGTCACGCATAAATATACTTTTATACTTTATTCATTAATATATTCTATAAATTTCATTATTTAATTTTTCTCCCCCTCATTCTTTTTCAATCATTATTTATCAACCCAGCAGTCCTACCTCGCCCCCCTCGCTCGTCAACGTTTTCATTTGCCCTCCATATCCAAACCAGCGCATCGCGATGATTTTCTTTAAAAAAAATCGCGAATTGTTTATCAATGTTTTTATCTGCTTTCTCCGTTAAGCCCGCCAGTCCAAGCTACCAACAAAACCCCCATAACACGATCTTTTTGTTTTTTTTTACAATTGTTCTTTTTACCATCGAATGATGTTTAAACTGCTTGCGTATCCGTCACGGAGAAAGGTATCGCAGCTCAATTCAAAATTGTGCTGCCAAACCGTCCCGACCGTCATTTAACGAACTGCTATCAAAAGCTTCATCCCATCTAAAATTGAGTTAGTCTTAGCCTCTCAGTGATTATCAAATGTGTGTATGTTTGCCTTTGTTCCTCGTTATATCATCTTATTATTTCTTTATGTTTTTATTTTTCATCCTATCGTATCTCAATGATAATTCTTCGGATTGAAAGTTTCATTAACTAAATTGATAAGCTGTCTAGCCGCTGCCACTTTTGTATTTTTGTATTTTGTTTATGTTTCTTTTAAATATAATTGAACTCTAAAATGTGTATAACGTACATATAGAGATAAATCGTAGTGTGTAGTTGCCCTTGTTTTTCATTACATTGTTATTATCGATTTCTGACGAAACGCTCGACGATCATGATATGATGCTCCCCCCGCTAACGATTACGCGACTCGGACACGACGATGAGAGAAAAAACGAAAAAAAAAATACGCGATCGAAAAGAAAAAGTAAAACGAATTAAAAAAATAAAACACAATAATAATAATAATAATAATAATAATAATAATAATAATAATAATAATAATAATAATAATAATAATCGAACAACGTTCCCAACGATAGAACGGACCGCGGACCTGTAGCCTCCTTAAGACTAATTTTACTCGTGTAAAATTCCCCGTGTTTAATTAACATTACAATTACGATAATTTTTTTTTTTCTTCTTGTTACTTCATTATTAACACCAGCTTAAACTATCTGGTCGAGCGTGTGAACACAGTTTGTATCTCATCCGAGAAGCCTCGATCGGTCGGTGGTTCATGATTTTTTTCCATTAATATTTGTTTCTTTTTTTTTTGGTCCTTGCTCCCCGAACGATACGTTCGCCATTAACGATCTACTTATTAATCGATTATAAACTTTAGATAATTGACCCGACGCGTCAATCGCGTTGTGGCTCTTTCTCTCTCGATAACATTTTGAATCGCTGTTTTCCCCTCAAAGAAGTTGGATCGACGTTGACAAAAAAAAAAGTTTCACCTTCTGCGATATATATTATTTTTCTCAACAATTCTATGAGTTCTACGATCTTTTATTTTCCCTTCGCTAATCGACTGCTACCTAAACTCATTAATTTACACGAAGGTGAGGCCGTCACGACGATTCATTCTCTTTGAGGATTGGACACGACGCGCGTTATCGATAACTCCCAGCTCTCGTTCATTTGGCGATAAAAAGAAACTGGCACCGCTCATTATTTGCGACTACCCCCGATGTGGAGATAACACGTGACGCGATGAGAGAACACGAGCCTCCGTTCTGAGGTCGTATGTACACTACCTCTTGATTACCTATACTCGGTGCTCCTCGATATATATATATATATATATATATATATATATATATATATAATTTTGTTTTAATAATAATATACTTCACGCCAAGGCCGCGGCCCTCGTACTTCACGTTTAACAATATACTTCAATAATAGTAGTTAATATTAATAAGAATTAATAATCGATAATAATCAATATAGCCTCTAGTCGTCTAACGTCTATGCCCAACTAGTGAAAAAAAAATTTGTATATAAATCGTTCGCCGCCTCCGCGATGAATCTCGTAATTATCGAAGAGCAAACTATCGCTCTCTGCACACAAAAAAAAAAAAAAAGAAATCACCCTCACGGGCGAATCAGAGAAACCGCGAAGTTTACCAACGACAAACGAGCACCGAGAGCGATGAGACAGAGTGTAAGGTGCAAAATATAGTAAACTACGATCGTACAGTGCTGGCTTATCGAACTATAAGCCTATTCACCATCGCCGAATAGCCGCAGCCTCGGCGCCATCGGTATACCCATTGATCCGCTCGAACTGTTATCTAATTCATCGACGATCATACTATCTCGTACGCCATTTTTTTTTCGTATAAACTACGAATAACAATAAAAAAACAAATATTGATAATGTGTGAAACAAACAGAAGAAAGGGACAATTTGCAGTCAAAATTAACGAGCTTGGGGGAGAACTCGACGAGACACCGAATTCTCGAATAAAACGTCAAATCGATATTATAGTGTATTCTACTGGAGAAAAAAAAAAAATAATAGAAACAACAGGTTCTAATAAAAGAAAATTAAGAATTCTAAGAACAAATAAAAAAAACACAATTGCACATTATAAGGCAGTCCGCTTAAATCTTATCCCGAGGATTATTTATTATCTACTTTGGCAACTCGTGATCTACCTCTGGGTAGCAGCTTCCCGTAAGCTACATTGGTTTATTTACAATGTAAGTCCGTTTCTCGCTTTATTCATTACTCTTTTTTGTATATATATATTTTTTTTTTTTTGCATGTTTTCATTTTTCAACTCCCTCTTCAATCTCACTTTATCTCTTGCTCTCTACGACCCCGTCGATTCTAACGACAATAGAAATATAACATGGCAACTATAGCGAACGAGATCGTGTGTTTTTGGGTGTGTAAAAAAAAAGCGATCGACCGGTTTCGATTGCTGGATATGTTTTTTTTTTCATTTCGAGTTCTAACATGATGATGAGAGGGTGGCTTGGTTCTTTGGGCACCGATCGGGCTCCAGCTCGGCTCGGCGTTAAGTTACTACTAAAGTGCCTTCAGTCTATCCAATGTCAGTACTATCTTGTATTTGGTGTCGTTTATAAAACCGTCCCACTGCAGTCTTTCGAAGAATTGCATATCCCGTTTTACATTATTTTTATTTTTTTGTCATCTGCGATTTCTCTTGTGTATATTCGTGATTGAACGTATTACTTTGATTTGTTTTTTTTTCGTCGCTTATTATTGCATTCATTTTAAATTGACAAAACCGAGATCTCGCGGACCTACGCGGTGAGACTTTACGCGTCGAGCGCGTTAATTATTCGCCTCTATCGACTTCTATAATTCTACAGTCTAACAATAATAATTATACCCGCGATTATTCAGGCTCTCTCTCGACGGCTCGACAAAACGACTCAACAACATGGCGAACGGTCGTCGTACATATATTGCATTTACTCAGTCTACGTGGTTTCTTTATTATATCGTGTGTTTCTTTTATCCTCTTTGTTCTCGAATCTGTATCAAGTATTTTTCCTTTATTTTTTTCAATATGTAACTGTTCAGATAATATATTAAGATTTTTCAAGAAAAAAATTCAAAATAAAAAAAATTATAATGTATGTACTTGGTACGCCTATATATGCAACGTTTGATTTTTGTCCCGTTTTAGAAGTTATTTCGCTTCGGTTTACTTATTCTCTTGCCTATTCTTTATATATTTTACAACCGGCCTCCTATCGATGCCGATAAAACTATGTTAGACGACGCGACGAATCTCGGTTGGTTCGCGGTTTATTTTGTATATAATAAATTCTTTGTATGCATCTAACAACATATTTCCTTTTTTTTGTTAATCGTTTCCCCGTTTTGTATGTAGATCCGCGATTCCCAGAACTCGAGACTCGAGTTCGGTTTATCTAGCGGTGTAAAGCTCGTTCGTTTGTTTTGTTTCTTTATACTTTTTGTTTTCGTAACTTAATGCCCGTTGCGGTTTCTTTTCTTTTTTTTGCTGTATACATATATTTTCTCGTGTGCATCGAGTCTGTGGAAAGCGACGAGGTGTTTGCCCGAAAAACCGGATGTCTCTCCCTCTAACGCTTCGCAAGAACGAGAGAAAAACTAATATGTACCAAAAGTAATTAGCTGCAGCGGGCATTTTAATTTTCAGCCTCTTATCGACGTCCACACAACTCTTTTTGTTGTACACACGAATATATATATATATATTTATTTATTTATGTAGATATATGATAAATTTAACGAAACGATTAATAGTTTTCATTCGCACTGTAGTCTGATCTCGCGTGACTTCGACAGTATGTGGAAAGAAAATTCTTCAATCGTCCAATAAATTATCGTTCGTTTGTTCCTCTTTGTGTGTTCTCTGTTAAAACATTCGTCAGGCACGTGCGTGGCGAACATATAACGTATCACGTACCTACACGTCGTCAATCTCGTTCAGTTTTACCTACACTCCATTCTTTTTTTTCTTTTTTCCATTATTAATTTTATATCTGACCCAACTTACATTCTATCTATCTATTTAACCAACTTCTCCCCTACCCGGTTCTCCGACCTTCTTCTCCTGTCCCTCCCCCTGCGCATCCTCGATCGTTATAACAACATCCCCCGTCTCTTCGTCCATCTCCGTCCGATCTACCGTCTATCTAACTACCTATCTAGAAAAAAAACGATCTCGTTATGATTTTTTTTTCTTTTCCGTCCTCTCGCGTCGTAGATGATTTTACATCGAGGTCGCATCGACAACGATGTTGAGACTGACCGTGTATGTGTGTGTTGTTGTGTAAATACGAGAGCCTCGGGATTTGTCCCGAGGCGATCGTTTGAGCATCCGATTATTGCGCTATCCTCGAACGCGCTCTTTCCTCTCACTCTTCGCATCTCGATATTCCTTTGGTATACGCAAGAGAACAGTCTAACGATGACAATGACCAGAATACGATTCCAATACACAAGAGAAGATCGAGACGCGAAGATTTTTTTTTTTTTTTTTGCAACTCTCGTAGCAAAATTTAACTCAACGAGCAACAGCAGCAGCGATGGTAACACAGCTGGCCTACCGCTGCTGCCCCGTGCTCGAACTTGTGAAGCTCATGTGTGGCTTCAGACTGTGTATTATCTTCACGTGCGCAACCATGTTGTCCTTACGCGTAAATTCCTTGAAACAAACCGGACATGGATAGTACTTTACGTTCGGTTTGTGCGAGGTCACGTAGTGACGACAAAAGTTGCTTATATGTGTGTAGGTACGATGACAAACGGTGCATCTGTAAACGTCACCCTCCTTTACGCAAAAATCGCGAACCGAACCCTCGGTTCTCTCGCTCTCGACTTTGAAGCTTCCCTCGAAGTCACTCTGACTGATCTCCGACTCGCCGGCGACCAGATTAAATATGGCACTGCTCAGGTGATCCTTCGATCCCTTGTGATCGGACTCGGTGTCCGAATTTTGTTGATCGTCCGTCGGCGTCGCCGCCGACGCGGATGCGTGACTCGATGCTGATCCAACACCGCCCCCTCCGCCGCTTGATTTTCCCTGCTGTAGCGTCGTCGCGCTGTACTCCTTGCGAAAGCAACGCTCGAAGTTGATGCGTATGTGCGACGACGATTGGGCGCCGCTGCCGCTCGACGACTCGTCCGGGTCTGAAAACGATAAACACCTTTCGTACCTCCGATTTTTTTGTTTTCTTCGAGAACTAATCACTAAAGTCAAACGCCTAAACTACTTCAAGATTCGTGACCGACTCGGTCGTCGAGATATTTTTTTTAGCAGTTCAAATGTCGCGTGACCGAGGTCACTTGCTAATTAATGAACTCACACGGGCTTACGGGGTGTTTTCGTTAAAATGTTCCGCGAAAATTGCATTAACGTTCCGTCATACTGTTTGAGACATTTATTTTAAAAACTGAGAGAAAAAAAACACCCAGTAGGCACCGAACGGCGTACTAACACCGTGCAAGTTATAAATGTAATACTTAATGTAAATTCATGTATATTGTGGGGGAAGCAAGAGGAAGGGTAGAGCCAGCAAATCACAGAGTCACCGTGAAATTATTTCTCTCTCGATTCGTTATTTATCCTTTAATTTCTTTCTTTCGTTTTTATTTATTTAATAATTATTATTTTATTCATATTCTGTTTCTCTCTCTACTACCGTATTGAAAAAATTCTCTTTTTTTTAATCTGTTGTATATCTGATTTTGTTTCTTGCTCTGGACGTAAACCGTAGGCGTGTGCGGTATGTGTACCACATTGCGTGAGCGTGTGTGTATGTGTGTATTTTTCTTTTTTTTTGTGTCGCGTGAGAGTGCGTGCGCGCCTGTGTGTCTCGATTCCCACCCAACATCCACTTTTGTCCTTTCAATTATTTACTCTCGTTCTTACATTCTTACTCATCTTTTTTTTATATATATTCTCAACGATTTACACCGATTCCTCGTTCACACTTCTTTCTCTCTACCGGTGATCACTTTTAATCTCGCTTTCGCACACCCCGCTGAATCAGACGCACATACCCACAGATTCACTCGGATTCTCACACGAGCCCGCGCACTCTCACTTCACCCACACTCATGCTCTGTTGTGTATGTGTGTCCCGATAAAAATGCGATTTTTTTTGCGTATTTACGTGTATACACACACCTCACCCGCCCCGAGCCCTCGGTCAAGTAAGTACGTCAAGTTAAAAAAAAAATCCTCACAAGATCGAATCACGTAATCTCTCAATGCGAGAATTAAGATTGAACATGATAGCGATCGTGGACGCTCGTTAAATTGAACGTACATCAACCGTCGATCCTTTCTTCTCCTCTTCGATTATCGTTATTTATATTTATATATAAATATATATATATATATATATATATATCTTTGCTCCAATGAGACTTTATTTTAAATGATAAATGTTATGAAAGAGACATGGAAAAAGAAATCTGGTAATCATCGAAACGGCTTTTCATTAAATACTCGTTATGTTTCTTTTAGGCTTAGAATTTTTTTTATTTCTTTCTTTTTATGAACGGCTGGCCTGCCCCTAAAGTTCTTCGCTTCCCCGCGCAATTGGTTTAACGTCAGATCAAAGGTGACTCAATTCTCAACTCACCTGGGCAAGAGACAAAAATAATCACGTGTCACTATCGAACGAATCTTCGATCTTCGAGCACTCTCTCGTGTTTATAACATGTATCACTCTCGGTTTTCTCTATTCATAAAAAATCTCTTTGTATCATTTTTATTTTTTGCTTTGTTTCTATTCGTTCGACTTTTATCGTCATCGTTTCTTTTCTCTTTTTTAATTTTTTTATTAAAATTTTTTAATTAATTGATAGATCTTTTGCTCTCACGCACTCGGTCGCACGTTCTCCCCTTTCTATCGCTCTCTCGCGCTCGCTCTTTCTCTCTCTTTCATTCCACGCACACTCGAAACTTTTTCTCTGTATTTTTGTTAATCTGTTCTTTTTTTTTAACTTTCGTTCTTTTGAATTTGTATATCTAAAGCAACGATAACGCAAAGAGAGAGAAGGCGGAAGCGACGTTCGACGACGGAGGCTCGTGCGCGTCTTTCCGTATCCCTCGGATCTCTTGTTTACAAATATATAAGAAACACTCGAATATCCGTCAGCAGTAAGTATATCGTCTATCGAAAGTTATTATATCCTCGACGTTATTTTTTTTTTTATTTACCCCCGTCGAACTTTTTATTCTCCTCATCGAAAACGAAACGTATTACCAATATACATTACACATACTTTTAACCAGCGTTTTTAAAAAAAGTAAGCACCGCTAGCTGGCTCCACCCCCTCCTTTTACCAGTGGCCAATGGCAGCGAAGCGTTATTTGTTGTGCAGGGAGAACAAATTAGATAGAGATTTTTAAAAAATTAAAAAAAATTATATAAAACTTGTAAATAAGTCTATGTATCTATAAGACATTAGAAGAGAAATAAAAATACAAAAAAAAATGGGTTTCGCAATGGTTACACCAAAATGCAGTGCGGAAATCGTGTCCTTGTTTGCAGAGAGTTAAGGACGATAATACTTTTTTTTCCTTTTGTTTTCAACATTGATCATTCTTGTATATATATATATATGCGTTTGTACCACGCTGCACATTGGCCGAGCGTGACAATTGTTATCGTTCTATTTTGTTAACACTCGTTACTTGGATCGTTCTAATACATTATTTTTTCAGTTTTTTTTTTTTTTTTATTTCAATTCTTTTATGCTTTCGCTTTCGTCTTGCGATTCGTCGCGTATACCACACGGTGTGCGTTGTACTGAGGGCATAATCAATTTTTTTTTTTTTTCACTGGGGTTCTTCACAACTCGTCGGCTTGCTCGAAGTAAAATAGAAAAAGTAGAAGAAGAAGAAGAAGGATAAAATCGAAGAAACGCAATGGAAAAAAGCATGAAAAGGCAATCAAAAAAACTAAACTTGACCTCTGAGTTTCGACGAGACATTTGCAAATCTCTCGCTCGGTCGCTCTCTCGCTCTCTCTCTTCCAGTCGTTCTTTCTTTCACACTCATTTGTACCCACATCCACACGATCTTTCGTTCTCCCGAGCTTTCCCTCGCATTCTGCCACTCTAATTGAAAAAACCAAAGTTGTCTCTCGAAGCAGTAAAGAACCGCGCCGGCGCGGGCAGATTATAAGTTCGTCGTTTGCCGACGAATTAACGATTATTCTCACACGTCATGCAGGGGGAAAACACGTCGCGCCTGGGATCTCGAAGCTCGGAGGATCCGCGAAAACTTGTTTTTTTTTTTTAGTTCGTTTCTTTCGTTCTCCTCTGCAAACGTAGGGAAAAAACAAAAACTCTTTCGTTTTTTCCCCTCCACCTCTCGTGCCGAGGTGAAACGGATTCATGCAATTGCGGAATCCGCTCGGTGAGATTCCTGTCCGTTCGTCTTTTCACGCGCGGTGTGCCCGCGGAGAGGGTGTAAATATTCAATTAAAAAAATATATATATGTATTATGATCGTGAAAAAACAAAAACGTGCGATGAAGAACGTTCACGTTTTTTTCATCGTCCGTGTGCAGGGTGAAGAGACCTCGGGCGAGGGCCGACGTCGGTCGGATAACTAAAAAAAAAAATGGTACATGGGTCTTCTCGTTCATTCCTGGAAGATGCAACTTTTTAACTGGCCGATTCGACCGACCCGGAGAATTCGCGTCGAAGATTATACATAATTGCGTTGAAAATTTTATGACAACCAAATTGACTACGAATTCTTCGGTAGGTGCGAGAGGCACGGAGTGCCGGTCCTTGATTTCGGACGAGGGGGTTAGAGATGCAACGTAAAAACAAAACGTGGTTACACTGGTTAACGGTTAGATAAGAGAAAAAAAAGTTGTAAAAAAATAGAAATGAAAACGGAGGTACGTCGACACGCGCGAATCGAGTCGATGTTATCTCGCTAGATGGTGATGGTACACGAATAATAATTAACGTGGAGCAGGCAATCCTCTCTCACATTATTTTTTTTCTTTATAATTCATCTCGTAAACGCGGCTCTTACCTTGCTTGAACCCTTCACTTCCTTGTCTACTGAGTGGCCGCGCGAACGTCTCGTCGGATGCTAAAATCGAAAAATGAAAATTTACAAAAATTAGCGAATCATTTTTTTTTACGATACACCGGAAATGATAGATTGTTGGTTGAAGGTAGGATAGTGAAGAAAAGTCTCACCCTGCGCAGAGGTACTCGGAGTTGGCTCGGGTTCTCGCTTGACTCTCGGGGTAACGGCTTCCGGTGGATCCGTGCCGTTCTCCGTTGGTTCGGCTCCGGAGTCTTTTCTCGACGATGCCGAGCCGGGTGTAGAGTTGGCAGCCGCATGATTGTTACCGGTCGGTGTAGTGCAGTTTCCGCTAGTCGGATTTGCTCCACCGCTCGCGCTCGTTTCGCTCTGAAAGTCTATGCCCATTTTCATTTCCATCATCTCGGGTGATCCCTGAACGAGATCGGAACCCGATTGGAGATCCTGACCGAGGGACGCCTCGCCGAGCGGTGTGTCCGAGGAGCCGCTCAGCTTCCTTGGCCTGCCGCGTTTTCTCTTTGGGGCGGTGAGCGCCGAGCCGAGCAACGGATGACTCATATGATGGAACCTCTTCTGCGATACGTGATGATGAGGACCGATTTGGTTTATTTTGTAAAGATTTGGCGGGGGCGGAGGTACTGTGTTCTGATTGCCGAGTAACGAGGACGTTATGCTCGGTAGATCGCATTTGTCCTCGTTAACCTCGGTCAGGCCTTTTATCCTTAGGGACTCGGCGACCCTCAGGAATGCCGTTAGCCTGTCCTGATCTACACTCACTTCACCACGATACATAAAGTCGAGGAGGCTTCGCATGTCCACGTAAGGGACGTCTTTTAGAATGACTATTGGATGCTTGTCGGGATGCCCGGTGAAAAGGGCCTGCAATAATTTTTAAAAAATCACATGTTACAACATTATTTTTCTCAATCATTATTCTGTAAAAAATAATTATGATAGATTGAGCGACTTAGTTTTGAAGAGGGTGTTTTGTACTTTCAAAGAAACTCGCCCTTCTGTCTAAGTCGCTCGATATATGTAGATAAAAACGATATATGTTTATCTCAAATTATTATACGTATACACTGTAAAAATAAATTGTAAATTTAATATACCGGAACTTGAAATTTGCTTACATTACTTACATTAATTGAACATTAATGTACTTTTTTTTTGTAAAATAAACATACCAGTTACTAAATATACAAATCGTTCACCTAAAATTTACAACAATTCCCATGAAAAATTTAAAAAGTGACTGTAAAATCCCAACGCACATGTGTTTGAAATTTCAGAAACAGTTTACGTAAAAAAAAGCTTCCAATACCGTTCGTTAATTGTGAAAACAGTTTTTTTTTTTGACAGTGCATAACAATTGTAACGACACTCGATATATGCAGATAAAAATTATGTACGTTGTGTCATATTGTTATACGTATGCAACAATTGTAACGACACGATAACAGTATCGGATGACGTACAAGATTGTAGCAATTAGATAAATATTCAAAAAAAATTTACCTGAAAGTAGGGACTACACGCCGACAAGACCATTTTGTGTGCCCTGAGTAGTTGACCCTCGACGGCCAGCGTCACGTCGACGAAAGCCTCGTCGTGGAGAAGTTGGTCGAATACGGATAATAAATTGCTCTGATGGTTGTTCCACCGCAGACAAAATCTCTGCGACGCCATCGCTTCGCTTCTCAGATCCGCCAGGTTACCGTTTATGTCCGCTAACATCAGACCACCAATGTTTATCTGTTGTTGTGCCGTTGATGCCGCTCTTCCGCGCTATCCACGGCGTTTCTACTGCTGCTTGACAGTGTACTTTCCGATTTTTTCGTCATCGGCCGAGTTTTATCACGTACTTATTCCTCGTAACCTGAAGATGAAACAAAAAACAAAACAAAAAATAAAAATAAATAAATTGCCAATCAAATAAACAAATAAATCAGCGACTTAGCAGTTTCATAAATAATTATCTAAGCGTTACAGCACGAGGTGTATCGCTCGCGTTCCTATTGACGTTGTCGCGACCGCCGGTGGTTTGATCCCCCACTGTCTCAGCCTTGGAATAGTAATACAAATTATTATTCCAACGTCCGACAGGTAGAGAAACGCGAAACCGTGGGCGAACAGCGGTGGCTTCGGGTCACAGCGATACACGCTCGTCTATGTATTCAAGAACATAAATAATACGAGCATCACAATTCTCTATCCCTGCAAAGAGCAATAATAGTATTGTGCCGTGGCCCCGACACAGGCGCGCGAGATCGTTCGTAGGTGTTCGTACGACCCTGATGGAAGGACGTGTAGGTAGATCGAATAGTTGAGGCGAGGCGAATCATTCCTTCCTTTTACGCCCGATACACACAGTAGTCTCGACCCCGCAATAATATCTCGAGCCCGGCGCGCGCGCGCGCGCAACACTCCGCGCTCGCTATGGCTACATCTCTGTCTCTATGTGGAAATAAATACTCGGCGGGTGAAAAAAAAAAAAAAAAAAAGAAATTGTCCCTCCCGGTGACCATTCTCGTCGCTACGGAACCACCGATCGATTGCTCAACGTACTCGACAAGGAAATTATTAAATTGAAGAATTAAAAGATAGAACAAAAAAATAATACTAATAATAAAAGCGGACCGAATTGAGAAACGGGGGACGGCGAGGCGAATGTTGTCTCGCGCAGACATAATACACGATAGTACAGGGAGAAAGGGGGGGGGGGAGTGGAGAATATTAAGTTCTGGAAATATTTAACAACTGTGTGGAAGGCAGAGGAAGCCAGACGAGAGCCAGACTCCCTCGACTGGCAGACACTAGACACGGTACACTCCTCGTCCACCCTCATTCCTTCAGCTCGCTGCTACTGCTGTTGCCGCCCTCACGATGAAAGCAGGTGAGTGAGTACGGCCGGGGAGGGGGGCTGAAGGGAGGAGGCGAAGGACCAGAGGGTTGAGAAAGAAACAAGAATAGGAGACTTCTCGTTTCTCCTTCTCCGCTTATTCTCGCTCTTTTCCTCCTTCACCGAGGGAACGAGAAAAAAAAATGTATCCTCTCTCTCGTTCCATCTCATTCCCGAGGTTTTTTTTTTATCCAGCTTTAACTCCAGCGCGGCGCCGGGGCGTTTCGGCCGCACAGTACAGCAAGCACACCGTAGATGAGGTCGTTCTCTCGAGCCCCCCCCCCCCCCCCGCCCCCCTACGGCCGCCTCCTCGTCGCTCCCTCCCGGCCCTCGCGGAACCTCCCAACGACGAAATCAATAGCATTTTCTACGCATTCGGATCGATAGAACCCGTCGGGCCGTGCTTCCTCCTCGCTCCTACTCCTCTCGACTCTCTCGCCGACTCTCCTCGTCCGGGCCTCTCTTCGTCTGTTTCGCGATCGCGGATCTCCTGTGTATTTATATTCTCGTTTTCTGATTTATTCGGCCGGCAGATTTTGACTGTATATTTGAAACAAAAAATTGTTTGCAGTATGGATGATTTTTTTTTTCTTTTGTTTTTTCAGGCGATAATACGAAATGAACTACTGAGTAATTTTGTTTCCTTGTTTATAATTGAATTTTCTTTTGACTTCTTTTTTCTCATCCGTCGAAAAGTGTACGATCGATTAAGCGATACTGCCTTACATGCGGAAAGCAAACGTCCGTTTTATTCTCACGTGCCTCGAAGTAAGCGAGCTGAAAAGTATATAACGAACGAGAGAAGCAGCAAAGATTTCCTCGAGGTGCGCCCAGCAGCAATAGCGGCAGCGAGCAACCTCGACCTTGAACGACCTCGTTAATTCTCCAACGTGAGGAAGCTCGATCGTTTCACGGTTAACGGTGCGAACCTTCGAACCTCCGCGAATCTCTCCTACTCTCTTGTTACACTCGTGTGCCTCTCCCGAGCAGCGCGCCTTTGCGCTCGCTGACGCCTGGAGAAACTCGCCGGATTGCGTAATACCACGAGATTCAAGCACCGACAGCACAAACACACTTACGATACGATCATTACATGCCATTATTAAAGAGCAAGGTATTTATATATAAAATCGTAATTAGTATCAACTTGTTTAATATTTTTTCAACGTGTCGACTATTCCGAAGTACAAAAAAAAAAAAAACTCACTTTGCGTCTACATTCCTTGTACTATATTCAGAAGGCTGGAGCGATCCGCACTAGTCAAATGAGTTCCAGTTTTTTTTCTTTCTTTAATCGTTCATGAAATTTTTCATGCACTAATGGACTACAGTGGATGGTGATTTGTATCAGTATGTGTGCCCTTATCCCGGAAAATGATTAATAACAACCGATATGCCAAAAAATTAACCGGTTTCTGGTAATTTTTGAGACGGAATATTTATTAGTTTATTTTAATGTAAATAATGGACTGTATTCTCGATTTAAAAGTTACAGAACAGATATTTCTGTAACTTTCCTTCTCAAAAATTACCGTAATCCAGTTTTTTTGCAAATCCATTGTTATTAATAAATTTCCGGGATAAAGACACACACAGTGATACAAATCATCATCCACTGTAGTCCATTAATGCATGAAAATTTCATTACTATTGACACTCTCCTAGATTAACGACTTATGCTGTAATAAATCACTATACACTATAGTTTATTATTGCACAAAACCTTGCATACACCATTTTTTTTTTTTTAATGGGCACTTATTTACTAGTGAGCGTGCTCCAGCCCCTTTAACGAATGTAAAAGACGAAAAAAAAAATGATATTAAACGCCTTGTCTGAATAAACTGTTTACTCAGCCGCCGCTTCGCCTTTTGCCCAAAGTTCCTCGTAATAATTAACGACTCAATTCTATCCTTAACCGTATAGACCGTGAATACGAATGTATTTCGAAATCGGAGGGAGTCGGCGTGCCAAGGTGTTTCGAAATTCCTTCGTTTCCCGTTTCACGGGAGGACAGGGAGGGGGAGGCTGATTACCCGGAGGGACGAAGCGATCGAGAAAGCGAGAATGTAGGTAGGTATCGTTGGGAAGGAAAGGAAAGCCGGAGCGGCTCACCACGGCGTTATAACGGTGCCCCCCCCCCCCCCCCCAACATGATCATCGAGAATCATCGCACGGTCGGGAATGCATCGGGGAAAAAAATATCCTCAAAATCAGGTTCGAGTGAATATGCATCGAATAAATTTTGTCGCTATTTCCAGTCAATTTTTTTTTTTTCTTAAAATTAAAGGTTTAGATTTTGAATCGATTCAGAAACATCGAAGCTCCAGCGATGTTCTGTTGTTTTCGTAGATCGCATCAACAGGGCATTGTGAATGTCGAATTTTACGAAGGTGAGAACCGAAGAAGCGGCCGCGAGCACTCAATCGGGCAACACGCGGCGCGATCGTGGCCTGGTGGTAGTTCTCTCGTGGCTCCGCACCGTTGGATCGTTGGGCAACCGGTAATGGAGGGTCCGCGGTTAACGGTTCATCGCCGGGACCCCATGGCCGAACTGGAACGCGCAAAGACCCCCCCCCCTCACCGCTTCTCGCTCGGCGTCTTGAACTATCTCTCTCGTTCGCGCTCCCTTGAATCGTACAGGTGGCCGTAGCACGAAAAATATTCGAGGTCGTCGCCGTCGTCGACATTAAACATACCGTAAGCCCTTCGTATATAACACGACTATACTCTTTTATACTAAAGAACCCATCAATTTAACATTTTTTTTCTCGGCCCCCTCGGCTGTTTCACCTTCAAATTTTGTCTTCCATACATAGCTCCCGATTCGACACGAATGAATCGCGAGTTTGTTCCAAACAGGCACCGGTGACGAAAAAAATAATAATAATATAAAATAAAAAAAATTCCTCAACGGCGCTCTTCCGAGAGGCGGGTATAAATTTTATCGAGGAGTGTGCGGCGCTTGGCGGAAGTAATTTCTTTTTTTTTACGATATATATATATTTTTTATTCGACTGTAATTACCCTCGCTTATCCGGCTCGAATTATTAATCGGGGTATTCCCCCCCCTCCCCCCCCCCTCCTCCCCTTCGAAATCGTCGGCACTCAGGTAAAACCCTGGATAAAAACGTTGCGTTGAGTTAAATATCTCGACCAAAGTCGTGACTCCTCGTCATCGTCCTCCAAACGCGCACACAACTCGGCCGTCCACGTAACCGTCACCGCACCCCGATGTCGCCAGGCACGAGAGAAGCACGCCCCCCCAACCCTCCTCCCATCCGCGGTCGCAGGACTTCGTCATCCGCATGCAAGCCAGCAAACACACAAATAGCCACGGCGAAGCGATGAGTTGCTGAGTTGCAACTGCTGTTCGTGTGTGGCTTTTGTGTTATAACGTGACTCCGCGCGCTGATACCACTCAGTAAAGTAGTGTCGTGCGTCGGTAGTGGTAACGGACTCGGTGTGGTAGTCCGCACCACCACCAATTGCGCACGCCACCGCTACCCACCCATTGGCCGCTTAGCGTCAGAACTCGGACGGACAAGCTTCCACACTACCCGAGCCCAGCCTATGGCATCGTTGTGCAACCGACTCACGCAGAGTCGAATAAACATAGAAGAATGAGAAGAAATACGAATGTTCTGTAATATTCCTCACTAGCAAACCCGTCCTGAATCCGTCTTGTACAATACCATCATCCCGCGAGCGTCACGTCAGCCGCTCATCTCACAATATTTTTTTTTGTTGCGATTTTATAGTTCACCATGATTAAAAATTTATATATATTTTTTAATTGTTACTGTCGTTAGCGCACGATTATGTTTCGCTCATTCGCGTTGTAGCGGGCAAATTTCCGCCCGGTCTCTCATTCCGCTACCAATCTTGTATCGCTATCTTATATTAATTTTCTTATTTCTCATTCCTACCAAGAAATGTTCTCTGAAATTTTGTCCGACCCGCTAAACGTAGACAAATAAACAAATAAACAGATAAATATCGCAGTCCGTAAAGTATGCGAACCATGCGCGCTTGCATCAACACCTATATCCTTATTACGGATGGACGCATGGATAGAGACGGATAGAGTTATATCCTCGCCGGCGCGTAATAACACCGGGCACGAAGAAGCGGGTACGCGACGAGTCACGGTGCGGCGGGTGACGGCGTTAGCGCGCGAGCGAGATACATTACTCTACACACAAGACTCTCGGCACTCTCACGGCCACGCATTGCGTAATCGTCATTGCCGCCAGTGGCTGCCGCCGCGCTGTGTGTACGAGAGACACGTCGTAGTCCCGACGTGCCGGTAGGACTCTGCTAGGCGCGGAGCCGACTGTGCGCGTCTCTGTACGTCGAACGAAGCGACAAAGCGATGCTTCGAGTCAACGCACACACGTCGGCTGTGAGACTGTGTCGGTGTAGAACGGCAGTGGGATGGCTAGGAGATAGAAGAGTTTTTAGAGTAAGATAATATATATATATATATATATATATATATATATATATATATATATATATATATATATATATATATAGTGTGTGTGTGTGTGTGTGTGTGTGTGTGTGTGTGTGTGTGTGTGTGTGTGTGTGTGTGTGTAGCGAGTGGAAACGAACGAATACCAGCGCCGTTGGGTCGTCTCGCTGCCACAGCTAGAGTCGCCTCGAGCGTGGTTCGTAGATAGAGAGCCTGTAAAATCCCCTTGAGCCTTCGACGAGCGGCAAAGTCGAGTCTCAGCGCCCCGCGCGGCCCCTTGCAACAACCTCCTTGTTCTTCGCGCTCTTCCGACGGGCGCGCTGGCGTACTTCTGCCTGGCAAAGCGTGGAACGACGATGAGCGAGAGAGCGAGGCGCTCTCGGCGGCCATCCCACTCGCGGGTTGTACACACAGCGAGGAAAACAAAATTCACCTTCGAATCGCGGGGCTTCGGCGCGTCCCGAGGATCCACACGAGAGTCTCCGTGCGGGAACTCTGAGACGATTAACGCGGCATCGACGCGGACGGCCATCCTTGAAGAAAAAATATGTTTTCGCGTATTTACAGGCGGCCAGACGATAAGGAAAACAGTGAGCTTCGACGTGCTGATTTATGCTCGAGCATCGATGATTACCTCTCCGGTCTTGTTATTATCATCTTTCTTATCATCATCATTGTTGTTGTTGTTGTTGTTGTTGTTATTATTTTATTTCATACTTTGGATAAAATATCCAAGGAGAGAATAACCAAGTTTCGAGGGTGCTCTCGGGCGGGATAACGATCGTAGACAAAGAATCGAAGGAATTTTTCTGAACGTTTCCACCCTGACCTCGAAAGTTCCGTTAACCGTGGAGGAGTCGCACGTCCCGAGGGTGAAAAGATTCCCGAGGGGTTTTCGGTGCTGTTGTCATTAGGCAGTTAAGGGATGCGTCGAGGGTCTGTCTGAGACTGCGGGTTGTCCCTTCGAGCCCCTCGGCGGTGATGGGAACTTTTTTTTTTCTCTTCTTTCTGAGGGCGAGACGGTTGATTAGGGGGAGCCAGACGAGTTGTGCTGGTTATGGGGGTTGAGTTAGGTCGTCGCCGAAAGACTGGGATACTTTGGACGTGGGTGAGAGAGTCTGCCCGGCCGCTGAGGACGAAGGCGGTTTAACACGTGAGGGGTGCAGCAGCGAGAGGGTTCGGGGAGTATATGCGGGACACGTGCAAGCAGGGGAAGCAGCAGGAATACAGAGAGGGTTGGCTGGTTAGTTTGGTGTGCTGGCATCGATCGACTGGAATTTCTGTGTCTCGTTTCCTCCCTCAGCCCCCTCGCGCGGGGGGCCGCTCTTATCCTCTCCGGGCCGCGTGTATGTGTGTGTGTGTGTGCGCGCGCG
The DNA here is from genome assembly GCA_963922035.1 of Amblyjoppa proteus. Lineage (NCBI taxonomy): Eukaryota > Metazoa > Arthropoda > Insecta > Hymenoptera > Ichneumonidae > Amblyjoppa > Amblyjoppa proteus. The sequence goes on along the minus strand of OY998228.1, from coordinate 10,465,578 downwards.
GGATCGAGGTCGAAGCCAAGCGAGTGCACGCCGCGCGCGCTCGAGGCACTCTGAACTACCGAGCTCTCGATTCGAGCTTAAACTCCTCCCTCGTCCTCGATACGAGAATATCATTTACAACACACACACACACACACATACACTATCTCCGTACAGTTAATTTATACGAGATTATAAATCGGACTCTTAGGATCGATGACTCTAATATAAATGGAAAAAAAAAAGAAACTCCGATCGCGAGTCGTTAAATAATTTAGAGACAAAATGTAAATGATTTTAATCCTGTGTCAATTAAAATTGTGGAAATAAAAATTACGAGGTAAAAAAAAAAAAAAAAAATAGTAATGAGAGAAGACTCGGATGATATAACCATCGAGCATGAAACAGAACGAGCGACTCGCACACGCCGCTTTCGTCGAAGTGGCGAGTTCGCTGGTTGCTGCCTCTCCGCTCGGATATCTATGCTGCTGCGTTCTGCCGCCCGTCCCTGCACGTTCTCTCCTCCGCCCCCGAGCCGTCGCGCACTGGGGGAGTGCCAGGATGTGCTTGGAACGATCTCGCGTCATAGCGGCAGAGCAGAGAGAGGCTCGAGGCTGTTTCCCGGCCGCATGTCACACATAAAACCACACACTCGCCCGCGTGTATGTGTGTGAGCCTGTGGATGCCTCTCTCTGTATCCCCGTGCTATGACTCCTCCATTCGTGTATCCCCTGCGCGCATCTCTATCCGACGCTCGGGGGCTCGATCATGTAACCACTGCGTATTGTCACTTTTCACCGAGGCGGGTCTGTTCGTTTTCACTCGATTTTCTTTTATCTCAAAATTCGTCAACCAAACATCCGGGACGTAACATAATATAATTCGAAATACAATTCATTAATTAATTCAATTATCTGTAATATTCCATACTAATGAAAAATAATATATTACAACAATAATGATAATTCCTTATTCTGTATCTTGCGTTATAAACTTTCTTTTTGCTCCTTCGTAATAATGTTGACCTCACAAGCGCATCTATATATTTAATAGCAAAACATCGTTGTTGAAAATAAATGAAAATTGACAATAATAACGGGTTTCGGAATTGGCGCTACACTCCCCGGAATCGTGTAACATGACCAATTATTCCGGAATAAAATAGCCCGCGACTTCGCCGGGGTTTACGGGGAAGCGTATCGCACGGCAGAATGCGGGAGCGTTATTCATGGAAACGAGTTAACGGAGGATTTAGCTGTTCGGGGTGGGGTTTTCCGGATGGCAGCCGTTGATCAGAGAAGCGGTGAAGTGAAGATCGTGTGTACCGCACGGAGCGAGGAAACCTGTGAGACTCTCTCCCTACACCCCCCTCCACCCCACCCCCCCCCCCCACAACCTTCCTTACACGCCGCGAGTTGCAGTCAACGGAGAAACGTACATCGCGCTCGTCGACGAGGTTTCTCGCCGATCTCTCTGTGTTCCTCTGTTGCTTCTCCGCCGCCACCCGAGTACGGGCCGCGTGTCCCACATTTTAGAACCTTCGTAGAGAAGCCGAGAGAGAGCCACGGCAGGCGCGACGAGCGCGGCAACGCCACACCGTCCAGCCCCCCCGGGGCCTCGGGCTCCCGATGTGCGTGCATTCTTGATTCTCGTGTAACTCTCCACCAGTCTACTCTCTCCCCCTCTGTACATCTATATACAGATTACACCGAGTTATCCGGCAGTTACACAGATCAGCGTTATATCGCCGCGAGAGAGCAGTGAATAATAGACATACCATCGCTACAGTTATTTACGTTCAACTGTGAGAATTTTATAGTGTCCGCGGCTTCAACAAGTTCCTTCGTTACAATGTTTCTTCCTCGATACGCGAGGAATTATCTATCATGAGTCCGCGTTACAGATTCCTCGAGACAATTATAAGCCTCCGAGATGTCATTGAATTCCTCTTTAATTACTACAGCGAGAATCCATCGTGTTTTACGGAGGCAAAGGGGTATTTTTCTTTCGACTGCGCTACCGATTTCCGTCTTAATTTTTAGGATGACCGAATTACATGGATCGCATAAAGAAAAAAAATATTATTACGTACAATACGGATATCCTCGAGACAATTATAAACTCTGAGATATCATTGAATTCCTCCTCAATTACTACAGCAAAATCCACCGTCTTATCCGGAAGGGACAAAAAAAGAGGGTATTTTGC